>OX420934.1:1088200-2331514 GCA_949091785.1 Polymixis lichenea
TAATGTGCGCATTGTGCTCCACACTGCACGCCGAGCTCGTAATGTGCGCATTGTGCTCCACACTGCACGCCGAGCTCGTAATGTGCGCATTGTGCTCCACACTGCACGCCGAGCTCGTAATGTGCGCATTGTGCTCCACACTGCACGCCGAGCTCGTAATGTGCGCATTGTGCTCCACACTGCACGTCGAGCTCGTAATGTGCGCATTGTGCTCCACACTGCACGTCGAGCTCGTAATGTGCGCATTGTGCTCCACACTGCACGTCGAGCTCGTAATGTGCGCATTGTGCTCCACACTGCACGTCGAGCTCGTAATGTGCGCATTGTGCTCCACACTGCACGCCGAGCTCGTAATGTGCGCATTGTGCTCCACACTGCACGTCGAGCTCGTAATGTGCGCATTGTGCTCCACACTGCACGTCGAGCTCGTAATGTGCGCATTGTGCTCCACACTGCACGTCGAGCTCGTAATGTGCGCATTGTGCTCCACACTGCACGTCGAGCTCGTAATGTGCGCATTGTGCTCCACACTGCACGTCGAGCTCGTAATGTGCGCATTGTGCTCCACACTGCACGCCGAGCTCGTAATGTGCGCATTGTGCTCCACACTGCACGTCGAGCTCGTAATGTGCGCATTGTGCTCCACACTGCACGTCGAGCTCGTAATGTGCGCATTGTGCTCCACACTGCACGTCGAGCTCGTAATGTGCGCATTGTGCTCCACACTGCACGTCGAGCTCGTAATGTGCGCATTGTGCTCCACACTGCACGTCGAGCTCGTAATGTGCGCATTGTGCTCCACACTGCACGTCGAGCTCGTAATGTGCGCATTGTGCTCCACACTGCACGTCGAGCTCGTAATGTGCGCATTGTGCTCCACACTGCACGTCGAGCTCGTAATGTGCGCATTGTGCTCCACACTGCACGTCGAGCTCGTAATGTGCGCATTGTGCTCCACACTGCACGTCGAGCTCGTAATGTGCGCATTGTGCTCCACACTGCACGCCGAGCTCGTAATGTGCGCATTGTGCTCCACACTGCACGTCGAGCTCGTAATGTGCGCATTGTGCTCCACACTGCACGCCGAGCTCGTAATGTGCGCATTGTGCTCCACACTGCACGTCGAGCTCGTAATGTGCGCATTGTGCTCCACACTGCACGTCGAGCTCGTAATGTGCGCATTGTGCTCCACACTGCACGCCGAGCTCGTAATGTGCGCATTGTGCTCCACACTGCACGTCGAGCTCGTAATGTGCGCATTGTGCTCCACACTGCACGTCGAGCTCGTAATGTGCGCATTGTGCTCCACACTGCACGCCGAGCTCGTAATGTGCGCATTGTGCTCCACACTGCACGTCGAGCTCGTAATGTGCGCATTGTGCTCCACACTGCACGTCGAGCTCGTAATGTGCGCATTGTGCTCCACACTGCACGTCGAGCTCGTAATGTGCGCATTGTGCTCCACACTGCACGCCGAGCTCGTAATGTGCGCATTGTGCTCCACACTGCACGTCGAGCTCGTAATGTGCGCATTGTGCTCCACACTGCACGCCGAGCTCGTAATGTGCGCATTGTGCTCCACACTGCACGTCGAGCTCGTAATGTGCGCATTGTGCTCCACACTGCACGTCGAGCTCGTAATGTGCGCATTGTGCTCCACACTGCACGTCGAGCTCGTAATGTGCGCATTGTGCTCCACACTGCACGTCGAGCTCGTAATGTGCGCATTGTGCTCCACACTGCACGTCGAGCTCGTAATGTGCGCATTGTGCTCCACACTGCACGTCGAGCTCGTAATGTGCGCATTGTGCTCCACACTGCACGTCGAGCTCGTAATGTGCGCATTGTGCTCCACACTGCACGCCGAGCTCGTAATGTGCGCATTGTGCTCCACACTGCACGTCGAGCTCGTAATGTGCGCATTGTGCTCCACACTGCACGTCGAGCTCGTAATGTGCGCATTGTGCTCCACACTGCACGTCGAGCTCGTAATGTGCGCATTGTGCTCCACACTGCACGTCGAGCTCGTAATGTGCGCATTGTGCTCCACACTGCACGCCGAGCTCGTAATGTGCGCATTGTGCTCCACACTGCACGTCGAGCTCGTAATGTGCGCATTGTGCTCCACACTGCACGTCGAGCTCGTAATGTGCGCATTGTGCTCCACACTGCACGTCGAGCTCGTAATGTGCGCATTGTGCTCCACACTGCACGTCGAGCTCGTAATGTGCGCATTGTGCTCCACACTGCACGCCGAGCTCGTAATGTGCGCATTGTGCTCCACACTGCACGCCGAGCTCGTAATGTGCGCATTGTGCTCCACACTGCACGCCGAGCTCGTAATGTGCGCATTGTGCTCCACACTGCACGCCGAGCTCGTAGTGCGGGCATTGTGCTCCACACTGCACGCCGAGCTCGTAATGTGCGCATTGTGCTCCACACTGCACGCCGAGCTCGGCCACGCGTCTAGCTGGCACTGTGCCTGCACCGGTCGGCTAGCACAGCACTCGTGTGCTGCCAAGGTTCGTACTTTTCTGATACCAACCTTGTGTGTTGTTGTGCTCAGAATAGTCGAAGACTTACTTACGATCTAGCCGTGTATTACCTCTACTGTTGTATGTGTGAACCTAACTTTTATATAAATATACTCTAACTTAGGTAATACTTAACGGCCAGTCCAGTGTACCTGCAAAGCTTGAGTCGTTACCTTAGTGTGGTTAGATCCCGCGCGACAGTTCTGCGTGACAGCAGAGGTTTGCGGGAACGGAGGTTTTAGTACGTCATGCTAGTGTAAGGCTATACACGTAGATATAGCGTTACAAAGATTTTCTGACGCTCAAACAACATTGAAAAGGGGCGCTTTATTCGTGACATTGTTTTGAGAAATATATTTCTCAATACAGTGTCACGAATAAAGCGCCCCTTTTCCCAATTTCCCAATCTCTGCAAAATAAAAATGACGGCGTCTATTCTAATTTGGCCACGCGGTAAAAGATCTTTCTACTATAGGTCTGTCTCATCTAAAGACCAATGTTCGTCGGATGCCCAATGTGAACAATGTTGCCAGTGTACAGACCGTCGTCCAGCACCAGCGGCTTGTCCAGCGCCAGCAGCAGGCGGTGCGCCAGGCGCGCGCACGCGGCCGGCGCGCCCGCGCGCAGCGCACGCGCCGCCCCGCGCGCCAGCCGCGCGGGCGCCAGGTCGCGCGCCTGCGCCGGCGCCAGTGCGTCCCACTGCAGAAGCGCGCTGCACGTGATCAGCTCGCCCACCACTTCTATTTGCGGGCCCGACATCTCACCCTCGTCGCATGAGTCTGGAGGAAGTTAACAATAATATATTTCTGATCTCTTACGTTGGTTGCGTATTTACATTTTTACAAAGAAACGAGCCATGTGCCCCATGGGATTCCCGATTTCACAAATAAATGATTATATTCCATACAAACTTTCATCCCCTGTTTAATCCTTTTAAGGGGGATACCCCTTAAAGAGAATTTACAGAAGCATGTCATTTCGCACAAGAATTCCTTATAAGACAGTATAAGGAACTCTTGTGCAAAATGACATGCTTCTGTAAATCAGACCTGTAAATGAATGAGTGATTTTTTCATCAACAGGCATCAATTCCCCCTCTAAACATTAGCGTGCTTGAAAAATGAACTAAATAAATAATTTTAGGGATATGACCAAAAAATACGCGGATGTTTTCAGAAGTTACCAAGCACTTCTAGGACGATGGAGAGCAGGTTGTAGGTGGTGTCGGGTTGGAAGATGTCGGCCCACTCGCTGGCCAGCGCGGCCACGTGCGGCGCGGGCGTGCGCCGCATGCTCTCGGCCGGCACGCTCGCCGCGAACGTGCGCACGGCCGCCCACAGGCGCAGCGCCGCGCGCGCCAGCATGCACACCTGCGGACATATTGTAGAACTGAGATGATTCGTGCTAAAGTTCCAGACTACGGGGTTTACAACAATCCCCACTCGAGAACATTTTTCAGAATTGAAAATATACATTATAAAAATACGATTTATATACCTATTTAGTTTGATATACAAACTAGATAAGTATTATTTTTGTTATTTCTGAGATTACCTAGTATAAAATAATAATTAGACAATATAAGCTTTAAGTTTTGTTTACCTACACTACTGTATGGAATCGCTGTGGTCTGAATTCTGAATAATAATTTATTTTAAAATAAAAAATAATAACCCACCGGTATCGGGAACAGGGTCCAAGCTACCGGCAGTCAAGGCTCCAGAGAGAGAAACCTTATAACGATGCGAGGCGTATCCAGGAGTACCGCTTTCTGATCAAGCCCTTGATCCAGTTGCCCAACGAGAGCCTCCTTATGTGTTGGTCGAGGCTCTTGGCTATCAAGCCATTGGTTGTAACGACTATCGGTGCAATCCATTGTGGAGATAACTATATTATCTTTAATTTAAGACCATAACTGCCTCGCAGTTGTGATTTTCTTCATGTAGTTGTTACCAGAAAACCAGCGGTATTTGTAGAAAAATGTGATAGCGTCCTTAACGACTGAACGAAAATGTGGCGCAAGTCCAAATTTAAAATGTTATCCGATACAGTTGGAACAGACTAAACCATATTAATAGTTACCTTAGCGGCCCGCCAGCTGCGCATGCTCCTGCGCACAGAGCTGAGCAGCGAGCACAGCGAGATGGTGGTGAAGTCCCAGTGCGGCGCGCGCGCCTCCCAGCCGCGTGACGTCACCGTGGCCGCCAGGAAGTCCAGCACGGCCACGTTGCTCACCACCGCGCTCCACGCGCACTCGGTGATGTCCCTGGGGCCAGACTAGACAGATCAGTACCCGCAGTGCCTGGCACCCAGCTCAAAGCCCTACTTCCTTTAAACATGAGTAGGAAGCTTACGGCTATGGCTAGACATGGCGATGGCTGGTGGGGTCCACCAAGCTCTTCACGAATGGCTACCGAGAGACGGTAGAAGAAGTGTGGACCTGGTTGACACTGGGTACAAAAGGGACGAGGCCTGCTCTTTGCTGTGGGTGGAAGAACAAGGTTGCTAATGATGATGATGAGCGAGTTCTAAAAAATTAAATTAAAACCGTTGAGTTTAAATAGCCATTAAGAGCGCGATAAATTCATGGACAGGTCATAGTTAAAATGGCGAATTATTATAAAATTATACAACACCTATAAAACGTAACTACTCGTCTCGATGTGATAGTTTATCAAATTTGTAAATATACCCATGCAACCGATTATTATGATGTGTGCTTGACTTGAAAGAGCTAAGAAAAATTAAGACTAAGAGTATTTCGCGGTAACTTAACGATAGCACCATAACCCCGACTTACGAGTTATAAGTCGAGGGTTGGAACCCAAGCAGACTTCTTACATTTTGAAAGGAATCGGATAATCCAACACGCAACTGGCGCCCGAAAGCTGTGACGTTTCGCTTTCAATGACACGTGGCTTATTTTAAACACTTTTTTTCTTAAAATGTTATTTATTCTACAATAATTTGCACTCACGCTCACAACCATCACTACATATTATCAAACAAAGTCCCCCGCCGCGTCTGTCTGTCTGTTCGCGATAAACTCAAATCTACTGAAATAATTCTTATGCGGTTTTCACCAATAGACAGTGATTCATGAGGAAGGTTTAGAGGTGTATAAAAAACGTGAACGAAACCGCTGGAAAAAGCTAGTTCCATTATATAAATATCATAAAGTATTTTTCTTGCTGTCGACTAGCTTTTTAGCTTATCACTAAAACATATAATTTTATAAATAAATAATATTAAAAACACGAGTGTAACCAAGATTACTATAACTCGCATACGAACTTGTCATAGAGCATGGTGTGGTTGTGCTTGTAGTACGCGTTGACGATGACGTCGAGGTCGCAGCGCTCGCGGCAGCGCGCCACGTCGCGCGCCAGGTCTGCGTCGCCGCGCTCTCCGAACGCGATGTACCAGCTGCGCAGCATCACCAGGTACTTGATCTTGTAGGCGGCTTCGGAGTCGCACTCGCTGGACCATTTTGTACTGGCCTGAGGGTGTAGGAAAAACATTTTGATGTAACACAAGCCAAATACAGGTAAACCAGGAATAGAATAGAATAGAATATAATTTTATTTGCTCAGAATGTAGGTATTTACAATAAGGTGGTTACAATAATATTAAAGAATCCTTGTACATTCTACCTTTTTGGCATGCAAATATTGATGCAGTTCATCATCACACATAATAAATCTTTACCGATACACGATACAACAAATTCTTTACAAATACAGAACTAAAATTTGTCAGCTAGAAAATCCGATACAGAGTAGAAACATTTATTTATTAGAAGTGCAGTTAGTTTCTTTTTGAAAATCGTTACTGGTTCCTCTTCAGGAAAGGCATGCGCTTCGGTAATCTTTGTTTTGCCGAATTAGCAAGAACGTCGCGCCACAGAGTAACCCCCACAGATGCAATGCTTCTAAGTTTTGCACTACCGCTTTATATAGTGTGCAACTATAATTGCGCATTTATCTGAAGCATTTTCTCTGTCGGGTTACCTACTCCGGTCTCAGATCGTCATTTGTCACTTAAAAGTTTAGAAAAGTTTTTGGAATTGCAAAGAGTTGGTAATCTACAACTTTGTAAAATTGGGCAAGTACGGTAGGTAGTAACCACTATATATTAGATCTCATCACAGCGTAAAAGGGAGGCGGCCTAATATTCTCAGCAACGAGTGGAACAACGCTGTCAATGATGATGATAATGATGATAGCGCGTTGGAAATTCTGAAGACGATGATTCAGGATTTTCTTTAGAGAGCTGTATATGAAGTATTATCTATATATAAATACGTGAAGCAAAAACTTTGTGCCAAAAATTACGCGGATGGAGGTGTATACAATTTGGCACATTTAAGGTTTATATGGAGGAGTGCAGAATGCTAACATTTTTATATAATCATGCATAAAAATACTTTGGTCGAATTTTGACCACTAGGCGCCCACTAGTTTATATTAATTACCAAACAAAAAAAAAACAAAAAAACCTGTAAGCTATGGAAGTATCCGTTCCCAGATACAATATCCTCCAGTTTCTGTCCTTCAAGTATTCCTTTCTCCTCCTTGCCTTCCGCATGCAACGTGTACCATCGGTGAGCGTACGCCCAGAAGTAGCCCTTAGCCAGCGCCAGTTCTGACACCGTGCTTTTAATGGCACTCCTGAGTTCTTGAGATGTCGCGCTTATCACGTCTAGTAGGAGAGAATCCAGTTTCTGTTTTGTCTCAACTATTATGTCGTAGTGAGGCCACTGGAAATTTTAATTTAGTTAAATGCGAAATGGTGGAATAATGTGTAGAGATTTAAAGCTACGGCATTTAATTAAAAGTAAGAAAAACCTTCATTACCAAGATCAAACTTAACATTGTAGTTGAAAAACATGTGCTCCCATACATTAAAACTCCAAATGTAAGTTGGTCGAGAGTTCCTTGTTGACTACATAACCCAAAAAAGATGTATAAAATACTTACAAATGCGTATCCTTCGTGTAAAGAATTGATGACAACATAGGTATACAATACATTGCAGAACTCTCTCTGAACATACTCGTCTTTTAGCAACACATCGCACCAAGTCTTCTGTACACTCGGCTCCTCGTCGTCATCACCCAAGTTAACGTTATGCAGCAACAGAGTTCGCAGATATATCGCACGGAAAAGATGTTTATTTACATAGAGCAAAAGGTCTGTTTTCCTTAGCTCCTTGACGTCGCTTCTCGCCGAGTCTCGTACGACGGTGGCGATGACGTCATTGTCGTCGTCGTACAGACAGTTGAGTTGGCACGTCACGCACTCGTGACGTAGCGCGTACGACTCCACCAGGTGCGTCTCAGAGTCCGTCATGTTGAAGATTTGTTTGGTGAAGGCGAGCATGTCAGTGACGTCATCGGGTACTTCAGCGTCGTCGCAGCGGTTGAATAAGTGCGGACATGGAGACACGATGTTCTCGATTTTAGTTATATCCAAGTTTTCCATGCTGGAGTGGAGGATTATAGGTTAAAATAGTGAATGAAAGTATTTTTATGCAAAAGTTGATTATAGAGTATTTAATGAGAGACACTTTATTACATTGTAACAAGTCACAATATGGAAACATGAGTACTAACGTCTGGAACAGCTGCTCGTGTAGGAACGTGGCCGCTTGCTGCAGGAACTGCGCCCGTTGCGCGCCCGGCAGCGCCGCCACGCCGTCTTGCCAAGACGAGCGGATCTCGCACCACGTGTCTACTGACAATCTACTGTCTCCTCTCTGAAAAATACGAGATTGGATGCTTCTAGAACACATTTCACAGCGACAGTTTTATATTTTCCTAAGCTATATAGCTCGTGAAGCTACTAGTTTTTATTGAAATTACGCAAATAACGTGGCCAGGCTAGCTGTTTACGTAGCAGTGGATACACTGTGTCAAGTTACCGGCACGAGTATGTTGAGTCGGAACAGCTGCAGCACTAGCAGCGCGTAGTGCGGCCCGGCGTGCTCCTGCAGCGCCGTGGCCAGGCGCGCGCCCAGGGCGCCGCCCGCCTCCAGGGCGCCGCCCTGGGGCTGGCGCAGGGCGGCGGCGACTGCGTGCAGCACCTCCGACACACTGGCCTCGCTCACCAGTAGCTCTGGAAAATGGGTACACGGACGTTAATATGGCAAATAAACGTTTTTGAAAGAGACGCGGACAAAAGGGATAGAAGTGAGAGGCGACGCTGGAAATCGTGGCGGTAGGCAGACGTGAGGGTCTGATACTTGGTAGGCAGTCATTTTCTGTATATGTACAGCTTTAATCTACCACGCGCCACTGCGCCACGCGCCCTACTAGCGCACATACCTCCGCTGGGCTCGTCAGTGAGGCAGGCCAGCAGCAGCGCGCGCGCGGCGCCGTCGGCCCGCGCGCCGGCGCGCACGGCCAGCGCGCGCAGTGCCGCGCGCAGACACGCGCCACTGCGCCACGCGCCCTACTAGCGCACATACCTCCGCTGGGCTCGTCAGTGAGGCAGGCCAGCAGCAGCGCGCGCGCGGCGCCGTCGGCCCGCGCGCCGGCGCGCACGGCCAGCGCGCGCAGTGCCGCGCGCAGACACGCGCCACTGCGCCACGCGCCCTACTAGCGCACATACCTCCGCTGGGCTCGTCAGTGAGGCAGGCCAGCAGCAGCGCGCGCGCGGCGCCGTCGGCCCGCGCGCCGGCGCGCACGGCCAGCGCGCGCAGTGCCGCGCGCAGACACGCGCCACTGCGCCACGCGCCCTACTAGCGCACATACCTCCGCTGGGCTCGTCAGTGAGGCAGGCCAGCAGCAGCGCGCGCGCGGCGCCGTCGGCCCGCGCGCCGGCGCGCACGGCCAGCGCGCGCAGTGCCGCGCGCAGACACGCGCCACTGCGCCACGCGCCCTACTAGCGCACATACCTCCGCTGGGCTCGTCAGTGAGGCAGGCCAGCAGCAGCGCGCGCGCGGCGCCGTCGGCCCGCGCGCCGGCGCGCACGGCCAGCGCGCGCAGTGCCGCGCGCAGACACGCGCCACTGCGCCACGCGCCCTACTAGCGCACATACCTCCGCTGGGCTCGTCAGTGAGGCAGGCCAGCAGCAGCGCGCGCGCGGCGCCGTCGGCCCGCGCGCCGGCGCGCACGGCCAGCGCGCGCAGTGCCGCGCGCAGACACGCGCCACTGCGCCACGCGCCCTACTAGCGCACATACCTCCGCTGGGCTCGTCAGTGAGGCAGGCCAGCAGCAGCGCGCGCGCGGCGCCGTCGGCCCGCGCGCCGGCGCGCACGGCCAGCGCGCGCAGTGCCGCGCGCAGACACGCGCCACTGCGCCACGCGCCCTACTAGCGCACATACCTCCGCTGGGCTCGTCAGTGAGGCAGGCCAGCAGCAGCGCGCGCGCGGCGCCGTCGGCCCGCGCGCCGGCGCGCACGGCCAGCGCGCGCAGTGCCGCGCGCAGACACGCGCCACTGCGCCACGCGCCCTACTAGCGCACATACCTCCGCTGGGCTCGTCAGTGAGGCAGGCCAGCAGCAGCGCGCGCGCGGCGCCGTCGGCCCGCGCGCCGGCGCGCACGGCCAGCGCGCGCAGTGCCGCGCGCAGACACGCGCCACTGCGCCACGCGCCCTACTAGCGCACATACCTCCGCTGGGCTCGTCAGTGAGGCAGGCCAGCAGCAGCGCGCGCGCGGCGCCGTCGGCCCGCGCGCCGGCGCGCACGGCCAGCGCGCGCAGTGCCGCGCGCAGACACGCGCCACTGCGCCACGCGCCCTACTAGCGCACATACCTCCGCTGGGCTCGTCAGTGAGGCAGGCCAGCAGCAGCGCGCGCGCGGCGCCGTCGGCCCGCGCGCCGGCGCGCACGGCCAGCGCGCGCAGTGCCGCGCGCAGACACGCGCCACTGCGCCACGCGCCCTACTAGCGCACATACCTCCGCTGGGCTCGTCAGTGAGGCAGGCCAGCAGCAGCGCGCGCGCGGCGCCGTCGGCCCGCGCGCCGGCGCGCACGGCCAGCGCGCGCAGTGCCGCGCGCAGACACGCGCCACTGCGCCACGCGCCCTACTAGCGCACATACCTCCGCTGGGCTCGTCAGTGAGGCAGGCCAGCAGCAGCGCGCGCGCGGCGCCGTCGGCCCGCGCGCCGGCGCGCACGGCCAGCGCGCGCAGTGCCGCGCGCAGACACGCGCCACTGCGCCACGCGCCCTACTAGCGCACATACCTCCGCTGGGCTCGTCAGTGAGGCAGGCCAGCAGCAGCGCGCGCGCGGCGCCGTCGGCCCGCGCGCCGGCGCGCACGGCCAGCGCGCGCAGTGCCGCGCGCAGACACGCGCCACTGCGCCACGCGCCCTACTAGCGCACATACCTCCGCTGGGCTCGTCAGTGAGGCAGGCCAGCAGCAGCGCGCGCGCGGCGCCGTCGGCCCGCGCGCCGGCGCGCACGGCCAGCGCGCGCAGTGCCGCGCGCAGACACGCGCCACTGCGCCACGCGCCCTACTAGCGCACATACCTCCGCTGGGCTCGTCAGTGAGGCAGGCCAGCAGCAGCGCGCGCGCGGCGCCGTCGGCCCGCGCGCCGGCGCGCACGGCCAGCGCGCGCAGTGCCGCGCGCAGACACGCGCCACTGCGCCACGCGCCCTACTAGCGCACATACCTCCGCTGGGCTCGTCAGTGAGGCAGGCCAGCAGCAGCGCGCGCGCGGCGCCGTCGGCCCGCGCGCCGGCGCGCACGGCCAGCGCGCGCAGTGCCGCGCGCAGACACGCGCCACTGCGCCACGCGCCCTACTAGCGCACATACCTCCGCTGGGCTCGTCAGTGAGGCAGGCCAGCAGCAGCGCGCGCGCGGCGCCGTCGGCCCGCGCGCCGGCGCGCACGGCCAGCGCGCGCAGTGCCGCGCGCAGACACGCGCCACTGCGCCACGCGCCCTACTAGCGCACATACCTCCGCTGGGCTCGTCAGTGAGGCAGGCCAGCAGCAGCGCGCGCGCGGCGCCGTCGGCCCGCGCGCCGGCGCGCACGGCCAGCGCGCGCAGTGCCGCGCGCAGACACGCGCCACTGCGCCACGCGCCCTACTAGCGCACATACCTCCGCTGGGCTCGTCAGTGAGGCAGGCCAGCAGCAGCGCGCGCGCGGCGCCGTCGGCCCGCGCGCCGGCGCGCACGGCCAGCGCGCGCAGTGCCGCGCGCAGACACGCGCCACTGCGCCACGCGCCCTACTAGCGCACATACCTCCGCTGGGCTCGTCAGTGAGGCAGGCCAGCAGCAGCGCGCGCGCGGCGCCGTCGGCCCGCGCGCCGGCGCGCACGGCCAGCGCGCGCAGTGCCGCGCGCAGACACGCGCCACTGCGCCACGCGCCCTACTAGCGCACATACCTCCGCTGGGCTCGTCAGTGAGGCAGGCCAGCAGCAGCGCGCGCGCGGCGCCGTCGGCCCGCGCGCCGGCGCGCACGGCCAGCGCGCGCAGTGCCGCGCGCAGACACGCGCCACTGCGCCACGCGCCCTACTAGCGCACATACCTCCGCTGGGCTCGTCAGTGAGGCAGGCCAGCAGCAGCGCGCGCGCGGCGCCGTCGGCCCGCGCGCCGGCGCGCACGGCCAGCGCGCGCAGTGCCGCGCGCAGACACGCGCCACTGCGCCACGCGCCCTACTAGCGCACATACCTCCGCTGGGCTCGTCAGTGAGGCAGGCCAGCAGCAGCGCGCGCGCGGCGCCGTCGGCCCGCGCGCCGGCGCGCACGGCCAGCGCGCGCAGTGCCGCGCGCAGACACGCGCCACTGCGCCACGCGCCCTACTAGCGCACATACCTCCGCTGGGCTCGTCAGTGAGGCAGGCCAGCAGCAGCGCGCGCGCGGCGCCGTCGGCCCGCGCGCCGGCGCGCACGGC
This sequence comes from Polymixis lichenea, assembly GCA_949091785.1. Classification (NCBI taxonomy): domain Eukaryota; kingdom Metazoa; phylum Arthropoda; class Insecta; order Lepidoptera; family Noctuidae; genus Polymixis; species Polymixis lichenea. The sequence goes on from OX420934.1 coordinate 1,100,571, forward strand.
CAGCGCGCGCAGTGCCGCGCCCACCAGCGCGCCGCGCAGCCAGCGCCGCGCGGCCGGCGCGCGCACGTGCGGGTGCCGCACGCAGCACGATAAGCACCACTCCACCACGCTGGGCGGGAACTGCGGGGAACTCATGCGTTAACACCATACCACACGACTTTTTAGTATTAGCAAAAAGTACTTCGACTAGAAAAAAAAAAACATTATAAATAACTTTTAACACCCCCTACTCCCTAATGTTAAATTATATGTCATGCAAATTAAAGCCTAAAACAAATCATTAAATAAAGCCTAAGGTTCGGTTCTAGCCGGGCATTGCTAATATACTTGATCTCACCTCCCGATGGTGCATAATGTGACTTGAATTTGGAACCTCAACAAAAAAGAATGAAAACTTGTACCTTAAAACAAACACTTTTTCTAAAGGTACAGTTATTCCAAAGCGTTCCAACGTCATAGGTTTAAGTTGCCATCGACGAACAAAATATGGGATAATAAGTAATATAAATGTATATTAATGAAGCAAAAATAATTATTCTCTGTATTATATAGGTATGGTATGTTTACATACATAAACTCACGCCTCTATCCCGTGGGGGTAGACAGAAACACGCAACCTGCTACGATCTTTACATACAGGGAGTAGTGTCATACACACGCCGATTGCGTTTACTACGCACCTGACCATTCTGCAGAACATCACCAATAGGGTCACTATATGTCCTCCTAGAGGGCGTCCCCTCCCGGCGTTTTCACTCACATCTGCCTAGTAAATACATTTTGTTTGCCGCCCTGCATGCATCCTCTCCATATGACCAATCCATCTAAGCATACTCTTTTACATTTTTGTCACTACATCTTCTTTTACCCTGCATCGTTGTCATATCACATCATCCCTCAGCCTATCATTCACAGTCACACACACCACACATGCTTCGTAAGGAACTTATTTCCACAGAATTTATTCTACTTTCATTTTTGCCACACCCAATATCCACTTCCATACGTAAGCGTAGGCACCAGCACACCAATGTGAACCGCCAGTCGAGCCTTTATATTCCTAAATAATTGATAATATCCATTATTTAGGAATATAAAGCCCGAGTCTCATATTATGAGACTCGGTTAGCTACTGTTTTCATGTTAACTGTGGCAGTAATGGCAGCATGTCATCGCAACAGCTGATCTGGGGCCCAAGTCTGCTATTTTTATAAATTCGTCATTCCAACACGATCCCATTGTCATTCCAACACGATCCCATTGTCAATTTGCTAAAAGTTCGTAATCTGGTAAATTCCTAATGATCGATCATTGGTCCGTCAATGGTGTCGTAATAGAATTGTGTCATAATGACATTGTCGTATTGCCATTATTATAAAACCCGTTACTAGAAATGTTTTCCAAAAACGACTACTAAATTTGAACATTTATTCATGCCCCATTTCATTTAAATATATATTTTTACATATTACTTATTATTATATAATAGTTTATTAGTGTTAAATTATAGCAGATTACCGCCAAAGTCAGTCATTAATTTGTCATTATGTACGAGATTACCAATAAATGCCATTTCTTTCAATGGAGTGTCAGTGGCTGATCATTGGAAAGTCATAATGACGCCATTATGTTAGTAGATTACCAAACTTGCCAAAATCAACAATTATGAAATCAATGATAGACCATTCTGACACTATTTTAATAGCAGACTTGAGGCCCAGTTGCTGTGGCGCGTAGAAAGTTTGATATTAATTGATTATAAAAATACCTCAAAGAGCACTCTACGGTTTTTTTACCGACTTCAAAAAGAAGGAGGTTATCAATTCGAATGTTTATATATATATTTTTTTAATTGAAATTATTTTATACTTTTTCAGTTTGGTTTGTAGGGTATTTTCCCCGGGAATCAAAGTGTCTTCGTTATGAGCGAGTTTGAATACCTCGCTGCACTCGGGATTCTAGTCTTAACTCTCTCACTTCACTCAGTAGTTAAATTAGAGAAAGCATCAAGTGGTGTCAACATATCAATAAATGAAACAAGAAAGTAATATTCAAATTTCAATGTTGGGAAAACTCTTGCAGAACAGATTCCGACACATAATTGTGACCAATCTTACAAAAAACCAGCAAATAGCAGTAACCTGAAATCTTTTGCTATGCTCGACACTGAAGAAGACGAAATAACCCGAATTATTTTTGGGCTAAAAGATGACTGTGCAGTTGGATGGGTTAACATAAGCAATAAGATCCTTAAACTCTATAAACATATTCTGGTACCTCCCTTAACGCATATATTTCGAATCTGTCTTTCTAATGGAATTTTCCCTAGATGTCTAAAAAAGTCAATTGTAATACCAGTATTTAAATCTGGAAGTAAAGACCTAGTTAGTAATTATAGGCCAATATCGTTACTCCCTTCAATATCAAAAATATTAGAGAGAATTATAAACAGTAGGCTAGTTAACTATCTGGAAAACAGTAACTTCTTATCCCCTGCGCAGTTTAGTTTTAGAGCCAAATTATCCACAGCCGATGCGGTACATAGCCTGACCAACTACATCTCAGAAGAACTCGGCAAAGGGAACCAGACCCTGGGTGTCTTCCTTGATTTAGCCAAGGCCTTCGACACGGTGTCCGTTTCTGTCCTTCTGAATAAATTAGAGACTATTGTAATAAGGGGAACGCCGCTGAAACATTTGCTGACTACTTACATGACCAATACCAATGCGTTAGAATTGATAAAACCACCAGTGATGAGTAGAAAACTACGGGTTTTGGTGTTCCTCAGGGAAGTATTCTGGGCCCTACGCTATTCCTGATTTATATTAACGACATGTGCAACCTTAATATTAAAGACGGGAAAATTATATCATATGCCGACGACACGGCACTAATTTTTACCGCTAAAACCAGTACTGAACTGTTCGAAATCGCACAACTAGGTTTTGATACTGTGACTAACTGGCTTCAAACAAATTTACTAACATTAAATGCTGACAAGACAAAATACATTAGCTTCTCCATGCGCAAGCCTCAAGTTAACGTTACTAACCCTCAACTATATGCCCATCAATGTGGAAACCGTTCAGTCATCATGTGTAATTGTCCTTTTATCCTCAAAACAAGCAACATAAAATACCTCGGTGTAATAATGGACGACACTCTGTCTTTTAGAAATCACATTGAAAGTCTCGTTAAAAGAGTGCGCAAATTAATATTTGTTTTTAAAAAATTGCGATAATTTCAGACTCAAAATTAATCAAACACGTTTATTTAGCCCTATGTCAATCAATAATTCAATATTGCATCACATCATGGGGTGGCGCACCACAAACTAATCTGCTTCCTCTTGAAAGAGCTCAGAGAGCAATTTTAAAGGTAGCAAACTTCCATCCCTTTTTCTTTTCCACAGATCTGCTATATAAATCCTGCAACGTGATGACTGTTCGCCAAATTTTCATTTTGCACTTAGTATTAAAACAGCACACCACGCTTACCTACACTGCCGACAATACTAACAAAAGACGGAATGATATAGTATGTACATCTAATGCAACCTCGAAACATGTCTTTGTAGAAAGGTTTTTTACATTCTTAGGCCCATTTCTGGACAATAGGCTAAATAGAAAACTAAGTATCTATTAATTGAATTACTTCAGTTGTAAGAAAATTATTATTATATATTTACTAACCATCGCTTATGCACAGACAGAAGATCTACTTGTTGTCTGCAAATAGAACGACTAACATGCTATTTTTATTTTACTTGTTTCCTAATTTTAATTTAGTTATTACATTATACACACTGATAATTTATTACATTAAGTATTTAAGCACTTCCTAGCCTGAAGCACAGGTTCAACCTAGTTCAGGCAATAAGCATCTATGCCCTATTTTAAATTGCTAAGATACTCTGTAAATGTAAATGTGTCCCCTTTTATAAATAAACGATTATTATTAAATTACCTGTTGAAAGGTGTTAAACATAGCATCTTGTTCCTCTTCAGTCATATACTTCATCAGCAGGAAGACTATATCCACGACCGTCTTACAGCGCATGGTGTCGCCAGACAGCCAGGTTCGCAGCACCTTGTCATACAGCGCATACACACTGTCTACATCGAACTGTCTGCCCAACGCTGTGAACAGCTGCTGACTGTCAAACTCCATCAGTAAAGTGATGACAGGTGTCACGATAGCGCTAGATATCTGTTTCTTCTCTGCACTGTCCAAATAGTGCGAACAAATCTTCTGCACAGCATCATCTAAGTTATGTTTGTACCGCTCCACAACAGACGCGTCACACTGTGGCGTCACTACTGTACTCTTTTCGGTCACAGTTTGCGCGTCACCGTCAAACTTAATGCTATGCTGTTTCTTCACTTCCTGTGAAAACGACGTCTTCAATGTTTGCAACAGTAAGATGTGCCCCTCAATCAATTTCTCTATTTCATTTTGGTCTGTGCCAGATTTGTCAATTTGTGCCAAAACTGTGGAACCAACGTTTTGCCAAAAGTTTCTGACGAGCTGGTCGTATTTCTCGCTGTTTTCTTCTTTGGATTGTTTGAGCCAATATTTGACGAGCGAGGCCATGTTGATCGCTGAACACTTTATGAGGTTAGTTCGGGTTAGCCCGTCGTGCTTCGTGGACAGCACGTTGACCAGCCACGTCCTGTGCACGCTGCTCACAATCTCCATCACGAAGTCATTCTGCTGAATGGACAGATATCGTAAACATTCTGCCAAACTCGTGACCCACGACTGGCGTTCACTTTTTGAGTTTACTATGTTTTTCTTTTCTAACCTGAAAGGCCATTAAATGATAATATAAAATCATTTTAAGACTAGGTGAATAAATGTATAACATTAGCGGTTGATCTTATGGTCTTACCCAGTAAAAACAGCTTTAAAGAAAGCTTCGTAGAAGTCTTTTGTTAAAATATCTTCAGGTAAATACGCTAACAGGGGCAGCAGCATGGTGGATAGATGCCTCGCGTCACCCCAACCACCTGGACATGAGTTTTATAACTATGTTACCATACATCATGCGAAGAAAATCTGTAATTTAACATTGTTCAAAATATCAAAACTTACCGTTTTCCAAAACATCTAATATTCTTTTGACGAGCAATTCTTTCTTATCTAAATATGTGTGCCAGTCCTGAAACAAATGGCAAGATTGTAGTGAAATGTTGCCCTGCGTTCGCAATTTAGTTAAGAAACTAAATTGCGTACATGTAATTAAATTATGTTTTGGAATATTACTCATAAAACCCACAAATAAAATTCAGTTCGCGCTATAACTTAATTTTTTTTTTACATTTTTCGGTACTAGTAATTTTGAAATCAACTTAAGTATCACTGTAAAATTCGGCCCCAATATACATGGGAAAAGGGTAGGCACATGATGAAGTGTTTATGTGGAAATAACGTAAATTGGAAAAAGGATTTGAATTCGGAATTGTACTGAGAGTAGGTATTATTACAAACATAAATCCTTTTTCTAGTCTCATAAAAATGTTATTTACTTTCTTATGTTTCATTTAAACTTTGTAAATGACTCTTTTATGTGTTTTCAATTATTTTGATTGGATTTAAACCGTCAAGTTAAAGTTAAAAGTAAATAATAATGTAGGGACCGGTATATTATGCATGATCTGCAGCAGACAGGTCCACAGCTGCGAGGCGGCGGGCGCGCCGGGCTCGCGCGCGGCCTCCAGCAGCACGCGCAGCGCGCGCGCGCAGCACGTCGCGCCGCACGCCGCGCCGTAGCGCTCAGCCACGCGCCCCATCGCGCCGTACCACGCCGCTCTGCGCACGGACACATACTACATTAACATCCCTAACACAAAGCGCGCGCGCAGCACGTCGCGCTTATAGAGCTACTAGCTTTCTCCGCGGCTTCGCCCGCGTGGATGTCGGAAATTTTCGCATGGGAACGTCCTACCGTAATAAAAATGATCCTATGTACAAATCAGTCCAACCGTTAAGGCGTGAAAATGTAACAGACAGAGTTAATTTCGCTTTCGCTTTAATATCAAATCCGTTCAACAGGTTTTGCGTGATTAAGTAAAAACCATCCAAACATCTAAACATAAAAATTTCATATCTACATAAATAAAACAAACTCGGATGACCGACTTTGCTCGGTTTTGTTTTTGGTTTGCCGTTTTCTAAAAATGAAACCTAGCTAGATCGATTTATCGCCCCCGAAACCCCCTGCGTATTAAATTTCATTAAACTCGATGGAGGCGTTTCCGAGATTCAGATTATACAGGGTAAGTTTTATCCAGTGCGCAAACTGTAACCATGAATTCAGCATATCATTCTAGACCCCCTAGCGCAGAATGTTTTCGTCGGTAATACAAAAAAAAACCATTTTCTAATGACGAGCGCATCACCAAAGTATTTCTAAACATCATCGCATACCACAAAAATAACAAATGGTTGAGTGACTGAGCAATTTTGACGGCTAAGAACAAAGATGTGGACGACTTAAATTTCGCAATTCAGAATCAAATTGTTGGTGAAAAGATTAAATGAATGCAGAATTACATTTTTTCAAATATATTGACTGTGTAACAAACGAAGACGAAGCCACTAACATATCCAACGGAATTTTTTAAATTGCAATCCATGTAGCAAAATACATAGCTTCAATAAATCAAATGTCTTGCTGACACGTAATTGAAACGCTTGATTTATGTACTTTATTGAATTTTTATTTTCTTTTTTATATATTATCCTAATAAACTATTAAACTTTAGAATTTTTTGTATACATTTTATTACGTTAATAAAATTCTAAATTACGTTTAGCTAAAAGTTAACACGAAATTAATTGACTGTTAGGCGGTACGAAGTTCGCCGGGTCAACTAGTTTATAATATTAATAGGATAGGAACAAACACTCAATCATTAACAACATCGAACATTTTTTTATGGATCATCCTATCTGTAATCCAGGTCATACGTCATCTGTGTGCATTATCGTTCAGCCATTTGTGCGTGAAACGATTGTTGTTGCTAAAATTTTGCATGCTATGTTTTATCCTAGCTAAACATGCTTGTGCCTCAATTTGTATTTAACACCATTGTATACCATGTTTTACGCAAATAAATATTCTATTCTATTCTATTCTATTAAAGAGTAACAAACATCCATCCATACTCACAAACTTTCACGTATATAATATAAGAAGGATATAGTAGGATAGGGGGAGACACTCAATCATTAACCAAATCGAACATACATATTTACGCTTTTGCCAAAGGCTTCACCCGCGTCGAGGTCGCAAGTTATCCCACGGGAACGTACTACCGAAATAAAAAATATCCTATGTGTTAATCCAAGTTATAAACTATCAAATCCGTTCAGTAGTTTTTGCGTGAAAGAGTAACAAACATCCATAGATCCATAAATCCTCACAAACTTTCACATATATAATATTTGTAGGAAGTAGGCGTAGTGAAGCATTAAGACTTATCTGTAAATTCCTCAATAATTTCCAGACAGCTCCAGATATATCCTCGTCGCAGACAGACAACAAAATTCCAACAACACCGATATACGTTGCGCTAGTTTCCAACCATAAGCTTAAATAATATTTTTTGTCATTTTTACCTTGAAGGTGAAGGGCACAGACAGTTGACATATTTGCTTGTGGCATATAGAAAGACAGACGGGTGATAGTAGAGGCTTAGTGATAGTACGATGCACGTGTACCTATATTATTTTTACTCATATACAAAGTTTTGTGAATGAAGAACTTAAATACAAAATTTCATCTCTTTTCTTGGTTGAAATTCCAACAATACCGATATGCTAATAATTTTAGTGATTTTTACTTTGAAAATTAAGAACTTTCCATACACAACTTCATCCCCCTTTTCAGCTCTTCGGGGGTGGAATGATCTAAAATGCTGAGACATGATTAAAAATAATAAAGGCCCCAAAATTGAGCCCTGACTTACTCCGGAGCGCGTGTGGTAGGTACGCGATTCGTACATACCGAGCCTAACGACCTGCTGACGATCGCGTATGTAATCTGCGAAGAAACGAAAGTTTCATCAGCAGCGTGTTGTTGGTAATCCTATCAAATGCCTTCCGGAAGTCGAAATAAAGTACGTCTACCAGACGCCCGCGGTCCAAGCTGGGCAGATATAATCAACAAGTGTCAGGAGATTCGTGTCCACTGACCTCTTGCTTCTTAAACCATGCCGAGGATTACATGAGGTATTTGTTTACTTGCACGAGCAAGTCATACACGAATGGCATTATGGAGGTTGTTCTCAAAGACCTTCGCCGGAGAAGATAAAATTGCGATAGGACGGTAATCTTCAACGTAACTTTTATTTTGCGTTTTAGGGATAGGAGTTACTCTATAAAATTTCCACTATATTATAGAGATAGGTGTATTCATATCCTTCTCAGTGGTAATAGGTATAGAACTATTTCTATACCTATTACAATCTAAGATATGATAAACTACTAGAAAATATTAGAAAACTGAATAGGTAACTTAGAATTTAATAGAACTTTCAACCGTTGGCATTGTGACAGATGTTTTTATTCAATAGATGATTATTTAAATTTTAAACTGACATGATGTATAACCATATAAATTTACGAACACTTATTTAAATTATAATTATTGGCATTATTTGTAAATCTTATCAACAAATTGATGAACTGTCTTAATTTATTAAACGAATTTAATATATTTTATAATGTAATGTGCCTAATTAATATTAACGAAGCAAGACTGTAAATTTTATTATGATTATGATGTGTATGACTAATGAGATGACATTGATGTAATTTCATGATATTATTGCATAATATCATGCAAATATATATTATTGCATAAGTCGTGCAAATATTTCTAGTATGTGCATACATGCATATGTATGCACATACTAGAAATATTTGCACGACTGAAAAGTCGAATATAGTGAGACTAAAATTATTTTATCATGTTACTATGTAAGTATCTGTAATCTGGCAAATAAATAAAATTAAAAAAAAAACAACATTTCAGATTTGACAGCTATATAAATACTTTGTGTAGTAATGGGATAAAGAACTCGGTTGCTTTAAAACCGATGCTCAAAGGCATATCGTTTTATTACGCGGTACAAGTTTGTAATAATTAACAGTTATTACATTAATGCCAACTAAGTTTAAACTTGGGCGAGTTTCAAACTAAAACCCGACATACTAATTTGATTACTTTCGGATGGTTTATGTAGAAAAACACATTGTATATTATGAACTAGTAGCACAATCAGAAGGAAGACCAAAACAAAGGAAGCGGCCAAGATAAAGCAAGGCTTAAAATGGAAGTGGGCCGGACATGCCCAACGAGTAACAAACGTAAAATCAATAAAAATCACCCCGAGCTAGTATCGAATCAACATAAACGCAGATCAGGTATACCAAGCATCTGGTGCATTCGGGCGTTCACCTGCCTAGGGTCTTATCCATGTTATTTACGTTCTGTCTCCGTCATAACTACCTACCAGTCGATCTCATGAAGACCATAGTGGTACCTATAATTAAAAATAAGATGGGTGACGCATCGGATGAGGAAAATGATTTTTTGTAACGTAACCTCAAAACACTTAAAAGTTGCCTAAATTTGTGTCGCAGGAGGGGTGAGTGGGAATGGGGGAGGGGAAGGGGTTGCCCCCGTCCTCTCTGGCACCATTCCCATGAAAAGGTAACTTACCGAGAAAAATGATTTTTTGTAACCTAACTTCAAAACACTCAAAAGTTGCTTAAAAGGCGTAGTCAGCGGGGCGCTTTGCGGGGCTCAATGGTCTAGAAAAAAATAACCACGAAGGGGATGGCGGGATCTGTGCAAAAAGTACCCGTCTCCGAATGTTGAAACTTTGCGTGTGCTTTTAATAATGTAACCTTTCTGTAAAAAAAATATCAACCCCCAACTCGACGGACGTCAATGGAGAGCTATGCCCTAAGTTCTCCTAGTAGCTAGTCGAAGCCCCGCTTCGCGAGGCTCAATGGTTTAAAAAGAATAACCACAACGACCCTTCTAACCTAACCTGTCCGAGTCGGAGTGCCTCAAGTCCCAATCTTGCTTCGCTCTCTCGTGCTTCCTAAGTCTCCTAGTAACAGTTGTATCTGCCTTTTATACACACATACGATCAGTCGAAGTACACTAACTTTCATCTAAGCAGGATTTTTAGGATGATATAAAAACTTTTTTTACGTTCAGTTTTATCGTTTTTGCACGATATTTACACTACAAACAATATATTGTGTCAGTCAGATTTGGTTGTCAATCACCCATTTTAACGTTCCGTTTTCGCTTTTAGCTGATTTGAGGTTAGAAACTTATTTTGTAATTTTATCGAAAAACATGCATTCCCTTTTAATAAGAGTGGTAGCGTTATAGTCGGGGACACAAGCCCTACCAGTTTTCACCATTTTTACCCCCCAACTCCTGCCAAAGGATACTAGATCCAATTAGCGTTTTCCCAACTACACTACATCCTCATCAATTATTACTATTTATTTTTTACTTATTTGCTAAGTACCTATAAAGAAACCTAGAATACCTACTCTGTATTTCCGAAACATTACAGTACATATAAATAGTTCCATGTGTAATTGCTATTGACTTGCCTTCAAGAATCGATATGTAATAGTACACCCAGTTTTTCCTTTTACCCACAACACTAAAAATTGTCTACTAAGTAATTAACTTATTTATTTACGAATACCTACCTTCTTTATGCAGAAGGTAGGTATTCGTAAATAAATAAGTTAAAACCAAATAATACAAATCAACCACCAAATACATGGTACTTATGAGTAATTCTTACATTTAGTTTTAAGATTACCATGTATTTCTCACATTAAAAAGAATACAATTCAATTCTTTATTAGAAATAAATGTCTTAAACCGTAATTATGTAGGGGTCGGCTTCCAATTTACATCCGGTTACATGAGCGACTGCCTATCTGTTACCCCTGCGGTAAGACTAGTTTGTCAGACTTTCAGGATTCTGACGACCCGTGACGACTGTCAAACATGCATGAATGACAGCCGGCCGCCGGGACCAGCGCCTTAACATGCTTTCCGAGGTACAGAGGGGTATGTAAAGACGGTTACCCATCCACGGACCAAGCGCGGCAAGCGTAGCTTAACCTGATGGATCGACGACCCGTGCCGCTGTTATTACTTCGTTACAAGCCATTAAGCCTTTATTATTATGGTGTAAATGTAAGTGCTGTTTTGCATCCTATATATACTTAAATATATTTTGTTAATACGTGGGTCACACTGAAAGTTTATAGAAAATGACGTAGAAGCCTGTTAATATTTTTATTGCTTTACGAAGTTGTCTCGGTTCCAAGCACCGTCATATGCGATGGAATGGATGGACGCCATTGACTGAAGCAGTGGGCCCACTCTTCTTTAGGGATCTCATCGATGCTTTTTTCAAAAATAGCCACGGCATCTTCAGGGTTCATAAAACGAATTCCTCTAAGTATATCTTTTCACAAGGTGCCAGGCCGGAACTGTAAGGAGGATGACTCACTCTCGATAGACGTGTAAATGCAAAACAAGGAAACCTTTAAAATTGCGCGGCGTGTCATACCTGACCAGCGGCGTGGCCTGCGCCAGCTTCCAGTAGCCCGCGGCCTGCAGCAGCGGCAGCAGCTGGCCCCACAGCCACGCGTCGTGCGCGCCCGGCAGGTGCCGGCAGAAGTACTGCAGGCCTTGCAGGCTGCTCGTAGTGACGCGGCTCAATACGAGCTGGCGTTCTTCTGCGTTCTCTATCCTGTGGGAACAGGCGAGTTTGTACAGTACACCTGTACCTCTGACTGCCAAACAGTGTGTATGAGGGGGATCTAACAAAAATATCATCAGTAAATTAGGTCCATCTCTATAGATTTTGAAATTAAAACCACATACGACCACCACAACCTTTGGCTAGGTCTAAAATAAGAACATATATGTAAGGAGCGGTTTTTTTTTCTGAATCGAAGCCTCATACCTATTTGTAATCTGAACTCAATCAACAAACCTCTTGCTGACAATGGCTTCAGTACTACCGTTGAGGTTATCAAGCAGATGCGCCATCACCTCGGCTTTGCAGAATGATATCACCTCGGGCAGCTTGCTGTCGGGAAACGTGCTCTGTTGACAAAGTGCGTGAGTCATTTTAGCCATTTCGTGGCAAGCCTGAACCAACCGACACTAGTCTTTTATCTATATCTATACATTTAACAAAATAGTAAATAAGTCAAAACTCGACATTGGTTTTTCAAATATATAGATTTTTGAATTTATGGCCGTTTGTCTTGATGTCTGCTACGGATTGGCACAAAAACGGCAGAACAGATTTGGATGAAATCTGGCGTACAGATAGTTTATAACCTGGCTTAACACAGGATACTTCTTATCTCAGCAGTACGTTCCTGTTGGATATATTGCGACTGCCACGCGGGCGTAGCCACAGGTAAAAGCTAGTGCATCATACCTAAGTGTAAAAACTGGACGAAAAAAAATATAACATAACATTACGCCTGTATTCTCTGAAGGGTTGGACACTAGTGTACCCATAGTAATAGGCAGCTATTGCCATCAACGGGGACAAATCCGAATTCCAGATGGCTAGTGAGAAATACCTGATGGACAAACCTGATAACACTTTGCCCAAACCGGGAATCAAACCCAGGACTAGAGATGGGTAACTCAGGAGATATAGATAAAAAAGATATGAATCAATCCGTTTCCATCAATAACTCTTTATATCCATTCACATCCGAATGTATCAGTGTATCTTTACAACTCATTCACTCACGGCCTTTTTCTTCAATCAGTATCCCAACGCAATCGCATAGCCACACTCCGTAGTATCTCTATGTAGTCTGTGCCACACTCGTAAAAAAAAATTCGGAAAGTCCAGACGTCTCTTTCGCACCTCCCTATTTAGAATGTTCTGTCGCGCTTTCGCAAGACGGAGAGAGGGAGTTGTTTGACCATTATAAACTGACATACGTCGGCACAGAAAGGTAAATTAATAACTCTATTACTGGTGCGTAGGGCTTAAAGTCGTTAAGCGGAACGTGAACAATTAAGTACTATACTGGTTTTAACTGTACGTGTACTTTTTCCTTTAAAAAGTTTTAGTAAACTATGCAAACTAATTTCGGTCATAAAGCCATCGTTTTTAAGATCAAGATAGAAAAAAAGTAGATTTGCGATTTCAAAATAAACAAAATATCAGTTGCGTCATTACTTCAACCTTGACCTCCGTTCGCTACCGTTCGGGATCGGGAGCAATAACATAATAATATTATTGTTTTCGTTAATTAATTGCATCGAAAAGAAAGAGATTTGAAGTAGTTTTTTGTACAATTAGTGACTATTTAATTTAAATGTAGCTAAATAAGACATTCACTGTAAATAATTTAAAGTAGTTTTTGTATTATACAGTTAGTGACTGTTTCATTTATTTTAAGTCTAAATAGTTTTATACGTTTTATTAACAAAAAAAATTTCATTAGGTTCACGAAAACGAAGTGCAGTGTAGAACCATTTTGAGTATTTATCATCGCTCTACTGATTTATTGGATTGAGTTGGGCGAAGCGAGCCATAAGCTGAGCAGCGTAGTGCAGAGTTCAATGCGCTGTGTGTCGTGCACGCGAGCGTGAGCTACTGATACATAAGGATATAAAGATATAAAAGAGTGATACATATCCCAGTGATGGGAAGATACATTTCAATATTTTCTTTTTAGTGACACATTTTGCCTATGTCTACCCAGGACCACATAGCTCTGCAGTAGCGCTTCCAGTAACAACACTTTGCCATGGTACATTTTACTCTAGTGGTTAGTACCACTACATTTACTTTTGTACCACAACATTTTACTTCTGTAACTAGACTGTCAATGAGGTGAATTAATATTGTTTTTACCCGACTACGTCGAAGCAAAAAGGAGGGTTATGATTTTGAACAGTAGGTATGTATGTATGTATGTATGTAGGTATGTATGTATGTTCATCTGTTCCCTCAAAACTAACTACTTATCATAATTTGACAAATGCCGTATCATTGAAAACAGTACAGGCAATGTGAAGTCACATTAAATTGAATATGGCGCCCTCTAGAGGACATAAAGTCATGAACTAAAAAACTTTTTTTTAAATGATGTCGTGTTGAGTATCAAATGAAAGGGCTTAATCAGCACATTTCAAAAACCGTGAAATTATAACCCCAAAATAAATAAAAGGTAAGTTTAAAAACTAAAACCCTAAAACTTAGACATGCCTAAGTTGAGTACACTCGAGTGTGAGTTTCAATTAACCATCTCGATCAAAAGCATCAAGCGCGTTCGGTGCTCCGATTGGTCCGTCACCAATCCAGGGCCAATCGGAGTGCCAAACACACTCGATGCGTTAGGTCGAGATGGTTAAATGAAAATCACACTAAGGCCTCTTATCACTTACTACTGTTAGAAAGCTTTCAGATGACAACATTTTCTTTTTCATACTTTTTAGAGTGTTTTTTTTTTTTCAGTGGTTGGGTTTCAGTTTTTTTTAACTCAAACTCAAAGTATTTTTTTCAGTCACATTTACAGGCACTTTTGAATTGTCAAAAAGTCGATCAGTTGGAAAGTTGAAGCTAGTTGCCCATTCCAAAACGTAGATCTCTATGGAGAAGAACGGGCAAGAAACTCCACGGACACTTTTTTTAAATCAAGTTGGATATTATTAAATATTGGGAACATTATTCTTGTTGCTTCTGTATGTGAGTACAATGTAAAAAAAATTATAAACAATTCTAAATACAAGATTAAAAATAAGCCCTGGAAGTTAGGAGATGACCAGTCTCAACCGACAGCGCCGGTTCACGAACTTGACGCGTGGATCAGCACCATCCAGCTCAACCATTTTGTAGGGAACGGAATGATCCAACACACGCGCCACGATCAGTGAAACATTTAAGTGAGCATGACATACTCTCTGCTGCTACTACTGCCATGCTTTTTCAAGTCAACGTACATCAAAACAACACAATAAACGGTTGCATGGTACTCACATTTACAAAATTTAAACAAAATGCTTCTAATTTATAAAAACTATGGTTTGCAATCTATTT
Source organism: Polymixis lichenea (assembly GCA_949091785.1). Classification (NCBI taxonomy): domain Eukaryota; kingdom Metazoa; phylum Arthropoda; class Insecta; order Lepidoptera; family Noctuidae; genus Polymixis; species Polymixis lichenea. The sequence continues at coordinate 1,115,711 of OX420934.1, forward strand.
GAGATATTAATAAAATTTGATTTCCTAAAATAAATAAAAACATTTAATATATATATATTGAAGCATTCAATAACTAACACTTGGTTCAGCAAAAATAAAAATTATTCGTAATGTCACGAAAATTATAATAATAGGAACAAAAATGTTCGTAATGTCAAAAAAATATAAAAGCGTAGCTTCTCATTCAAATATTAAAATTTTGAAGCCAGCCAGGTGGCCTTGAAGCAGGACCAGCATTAAGCCAAGCATTTTTATCTATGATATAATAATCTAACTTATAATATGCTTATCTACTAGTGGTAATAGTGTATGCTTTAAAAGCATGATTTAAATTTCGTTTTATTTAGTTCAAGAATATCGACTGGAATTTTTTTATAACATTTTACACAATATCCCATAAAAGAAGTGTGTACTTTAGACAATCAGGGGGTCTAAAAAGGCCACTTTGGCAGAATCATAATATGATCATATTATGAATCATATTTAAAATCGTGAAATTGTCACAAACTGACAATTCATAATATTATCTGCGTTGACAGCACGCAATTCATATATTTGACAGTTTTGTATGGAAATTCGTAAAATGGTCACCAAATTATGAATTGCTTTATTAAAGTAAAATGTCAAATAGCAGAATCATAGGGGAATTCAGGAAATGAATCACTTTTAGAGGAATTGCTTAATGTGGCCTTTTTAGACCCGCTGAAACGTTGTTGATCCAATTGCTTCCTATTTCTAGTGCTAAAATTGTGCCTGTAACTTATCTTACTAAAAAGATGTAGATTTTTCCGAACATACATAATGTTTTCATAGATATATTGACAAGGTACCGTCATTATGTTAATTGTTTTGAACAGTTCCCTTAAAGATTCGCGTCTGCGGAGGTTATAGATGGCTCTGACAGCCCTCTTTTGCAGAATAATGATCGACTCAATATCCGCAGCTCATCCTCATAGCAAACTACCGTAAGACATGATGCTATGAAAGTAACTAAAATAGACCAGTCTCGCGGTATCCACGTCTGTTAATTGGCGGATCTTCCAAACAGCGTAAGCGGCAGAACTTAGCCCTCCAGCAAGTGATGTTAAGTGAGGACCGTGGGGTCCTCACTTAACATCACTTGTAGCTCGAGTCAAGCGTGATCCCCAGAAAAACCGTCTGTTCGACGAATTCTAGTATCTCCTTATTCAATACAACGTGACATTCACTACTTCTAACATTCGGTAACGCGAATCTTATGCATTTAGTTTCTTTCCATTTAATACCAAATGATTTACAGTAAACCAATTGGACCTTAACTATAGCATTATTTACGTCGTCAAGCTCCTGTGCACGTCTCTTAACTTTAAAAATCAGTGATGTGTCATCAGCAAATAGCACCATTTGTGGTCGGTTTTTTAGTAAATGAGGTAAATCATTTATATATACTAAAAAGAGGAACGGACTCAATATTGAGCCCTGCGGTACACCCATTTTGACCTTTAAGCCCAAGGAATTCACACCGTTTATTTGAACTTGCTGCAGTTTATCATTCAAGTACGATTTTACTAAGCTAAGCGCAATTTCACCCAGTCCGTAATGCCCAAGTTTCAAGAGAAGTGTTTCGTGATTCACGCAATCAAACGCCTTGGATAGGTCGCAAAAGATACCTATTGCATTTTGCGCCTCTTCCCATGCGGTAAAGATGTGTTTTAATAAGGAGACACCAGCGTTGGTTGTGCAACGTCCCTTGGTGAAACCATACTGTTGATCGTTTAGGATGTTATTACGATTAAAATGATTGAGCATTTGATTTAACATAACTTTATCAAACATCTTGCTGAAAACCGGTAAAATCGGTACTGTGGTAAGTACCGGATTGGCCCCGTGGCATGGGCATTTTATCAAATTTTATTTCTATAACATTAAATTACTTCATCAGCTACTAGACACTGAGTAACGTCGTGTGACATCTTCACTCCCCAATCATCACGCCAACACACCAAGTAATGGGAACGTGACTAAATAAAGAGCTAACATGAAATGGATGGACTGGTATTGACAGATTTTTTACATGTTCCTCCAAAAATTGTGCCGTAATCTGTTTATAAATTGCCAAGTCGGAGTGTACACTGCTACACGGACCTTTGGGCCGTCGAATGAAATTTACAAAAAAATGATAAATGAACAAGATGGCGGCGTTAGTTTAGTTCTGATTTTGGTCCCGCGTCAAAATAACCACGTAGCGCTAAAAGTAACTTACGGTGAGAGAGAGATGTGCTTGCGCCTGCGCGGGCGCGTGGTCGTCGTACTGCGCCTGCAGCCACGCGGGCAGCAGCGCCTTTAGCTGCGGCGCTGCGCGACGCCCGCACGCGCGCATCACGGCGCCGTGACACACCTGCCACACGCATTACACATGGCTTTGTTACTCATTGATTGATACGATACCTGAGAGCATAGTTATTGCATAACACATTTCCAATTGCAACACCTTTTATTTTGACAATTCACAACATTCATTTGGTTATTTATGTTGCTGAGCAGATAAACTATTCAAACATGAAGAAATGGATTAAGTATTTTATTTCAAAATTATTCAGATTGTGATAGAAAGTGTGTAATTATAATTGTATATTTGCAATCATGTAACTTAGACTAGGCCTATGTAAAATAGTATCACTATGGCTTTACAAATACATTTGAAGGAAATGGAAGTGCAGTAAAGTAACAAGCTCAATGTATGTATTCTTATTCCCTGTACCTGTGTCATCTCTCTGACTTTGCGATCTGTGTCTGCTGTGAGGTTCTTGTAGAAGTGTGCCCAGCTGGGCAGTGCGGCCACCACATCTTCAACATTAGCATTGTTTACAAGTTCACAGAGTTCATGGAGAGCCTGGAATAATGAGAAGCCTATTATAATACTAGCTGTGCTTGAGGCTTCGGCCACATGGATATCGGAAATTATCCCATGGTAACGGGCTACCAAGGCAAATAGCAGCCTATGTTACTCCTTTTTCCATCAGCCCTTCAGAGATTAGCGAAAACAAACAGACAGACAAATAGTTTTTTTATATGTACCGTAGAGCAGTAGCTCAGTGGTAATGGCCGGGATTTATTCGTTGTAGGTTTGAACTCAAAAAGGCGCTTCACTTTGTGCAAATTATTTCATCACCAATGCTCTCAAAACGGTGAAGGAAATCATCGTGAGGAAACCAGACATGTTCTAGATTCTAGAACATGCCGGTTTCCTCACAATGTTTTCCTTCTAGGTTCTAGATTCGAGAACCTAGAAATTCAAAGATATGTGACATCCACCAACCCAGACTGGGCCTGCATGCTGGATTATGGCCTACTCCGTCTCATGGAGAGGAGACCTGTGTCCCAGCAGTGGGAACACTATAGGTTGATTATGAATTATGTCATTAATTATATCTATGACATTGATTACACTCAGTGATTACTTGTAACTCACACACTGACTGATTACATACTTGTTAATATTCTAGGAAAATTGTATATTTACTTTTACAATGTTTGTAAACATGTGGGCACCATGTATCTATCATAAAATTAATTTATCTGTAATTGCTTCAATTTCATTCTTTTTACCTATTTTGGTACAGTAATTTTGTTCTGGATGCATCGTTTTCACAGATAATTATACAGTGAATGTATGTTAAATATTGTAGTTAAATCATTTTAAAAGAGTAACGATGGAGTTTCTTGCCCATTCTTCTCCAAACTACATTTTGGAAGGGGCGACTAGAATCAATTCTATTTTAATGTAAATGTTGACGTTCAAAAGTGCCTTTTAACTGCCTATTTGAAATAAATACTTTGACTTTGATGTATGTACCATATTTATTTTCATAAGCATTTAATAAAAAGAAATTTTGAAATTACAAACAGATACTTCAATTTTATATATTTGTATAGATATCTTCCAATTACCATTCCGTGTTATTGTCCTGAGCGAGTGTTGCTTATAGTCAAATAGATAAGTAAAACCAGTACATACCAATGTACAATATTAACCTTAGCTCTAGTAGTAGGATCCTTCTTGTTAAGCTTCTTGATGCACATCTGAAACTCAGGGTTGAGGCCCTGCTCCAAGTTAGCAGCTGCTAATGTCGGGAACAATGGAGGGAGGGGCTTCCCACCAGCAAGGCTCATGAGCCCTCCATCAAGACTCATCCCACCACTCAGCAGCTCAGCACTCCGGGCGCTGCTTGAAGGCTACAAAAACACAATGTCTTAAATCTTACTGTTAGTAAAATTACATTATATTATTATTGAGTAGGTTATTATAATTATTAGTAGTTTCAATTATTATTGTATATAGTCAAGGTACACGTCGAGAAGTAATACCTATTCATTAAACCGAAGCAGAAAAGGCCAATAGTTTCTTATTACGAATAAAAACAATATTGACCTTGCCTCAAAATTTCGTCATAATTATCCATATGGGTCAAAATATATTTAGTAAACGAAGTAAGTTACTAAGAACACATATTCCATGCTAAGAAAAGATTCTTTTGAAGCCCTATTAATTAATTTATCTACTAAAATACTCAAGGAATAGCATAATATTACACCGCAATTGCGACATGGAGCCAACCAATCATGGTTATACTTACTCTCACATTATTTTTAGTCCTTTGGCTCTGCTTTGATTTACCACCCATTATAATATAATTTTAACACTGTTAAAGTAGACCAACATACATAATTTACTTTGTATTTCAGAGTAATGTTTTCACTACGATTTAAAAAATATTGCTTTGGTTATTTATTCTATCCAGTGTTTAGCCACTGTGGCTGACAACTTGACGAGTGACAGTTAAGGTAAGGGACAAATTGACAGTGACAGCCAAGACAAAAGGGTATTGTACCTAAACGAGAAAAATCTAAAAATATATTATTGAGATATCTTAGGCAAAATCCAGTCGGAAAATTTTAGTTTTAGTTCATGAAACAACAAAATAAATTTTAAAACACAATTTAAAGATTTCAGTTTTTAAATCTGTTTTTGAACACTAGGGCTACGTTCCGAGATACGATAATATCGATTTGAGCGTGCTCACACCCATTCCGAATTGGCGTGAGCGCGATAACGATGTCCCGTGAATCGTCATAGATGACGTCATGACATGCGCCATCTTGCGATAACGCCGACCATGCGTTATATTAATATCACAGTGAGCGCTGTCGAAAATGACACTTGTGCTGTTATGTTCTGATTCGTATCATAGTTTTAGCTAACTTATAAATAGTGGTTCTGGCTAGAATCGCCACCTAATCAAATAAGAAGATGAAATTTGTGGTCTATACAAGTTTTATATGGTGTAAATAGGTTTTAACATTGAGTGAGCACTGTTAGCGCGTTCACGAGCGTTCCGTATTGATGACAAAAATGACAGTTCTTAGCTGTCATGATCAATATCTAACTCGGAACGCATATTATTGATGTGAGCGCTCACAGCGCTATTTTTCTAATTCGGAAAGTGGCCTATGAAATAGTAGCCGCCATGTTATTACGTCATACGGCATGTCAACTGAGCAACTTTGTACTTTTTCGTAACCAAAGTAATTTTTATTTAATTAACATTATAATTTGGGAGCAGCTAATAGACTATCACATAGTTATGCTGTTAATGTGGTACCAGGGAAGCCACATGTGCAGACGGAATTAATGTCAAATTTCCTTGTCTTCAATGTAGTCTTATATTATGCTTTTTCGATAAGGACACCCAGGGGCTGGACACTACAATACTAGTCAAGATTTCGTTGAAATACTGTAGAATAGTGCCATCTACTACTATCTGCGTGAAACATTTAGTACGTTTAATTCACGAGAGATGGTACTTTAAGCAAAAAATAAACTTGTACAAAAATCACTAGATTAGTAGAAATTAAAAAATGTTTAAGTAGTTTTATGTCATTGATGAGTATTCACAATTATTTAGTTCAATTATTATCTTAAATTAATTACTTGAGTTGTTTATTAATTTGTTAGTTTTTTTTTTTTGTATAGCAATAATGATGCCAACACTGTCAATTCAAAGTTCAAAGAAATTTGAATTTGAATTCACAATATGGCGACTACCTACAACTAGCGCGTACGTTGTTTTGTAGTTTTCGTCCAATTTGTATATTGTTTGTTTAAATTTAGCTGCTAACCTGCGTTTATTTGAGGTTTTACTCATCCGCCGTTAAGTGTTTTCTGTGAATTAGTGAGTGAGTTGAGCTTTGCTCCTCCTTTACATGTGTTCACCTAACTTGCGAAAAGACGCTAATATTTAGTATTGTTTGCGATAAAAACGCTAAAATTTTGTGTTATTTGTGATAAAGACATTATTATTGTGTTATTTGCGATTATAGACGCTTGTTTGTGTGGTTTAAATCATGCCAAGACGGTGCGAATTGGGATGTTCATACAACCCAGGTATGTGCTCTATGCATCAAGGTTAAAGTACCTATTAATTGCTTCAAGTTTGCTTCATCACTCATGTTAACATGCTGATTTGAAAGCTAGGTTAGTCAGAAAGATTAAATTGTTCAACTAGTTTTCGTTGGGAGAAGGTAGCTTTGAGTTACTCTTCATTGAGAGCATCTATTCCCTTCCTACTGTATTAATCATGGTGCTAAGATACCTACACTGAAAATAATTATTGTGTTCAATTAAATAAAATTAGAGCTGCTCCCTAAGACGACCCACTGACCACCAGCATCAGTGGTGCAGACGTAGGGAACACAAAACAATAATCATTTTATTTTATGTTTCATTGCTAATATTGTGTCTGTCTGGGTAAACTAAACATTTTTCTTTCTAAAACCTTGACTGACATATTCAAACTGACTATTTGTAAGCCTGTTTTATGCACTGACAAATAGCAACTTCACCGCTAGTGGTGGTTGTTCACCAATAGTGGTGTTTCACTCTGACCGAATGAACATATAATTCCTGACTATACTGTCGCTTCCTTTTTAAGGTTCCGTACCCAAAGGGTAGCCAACCGGATCCTATTACTAAGTCTGTATTTCTGTTGCCGCTATAACAACAAGAAATAAAATAAAGTTAAAAATTAAAGTGAGTCTCCATACAAGAAACATTTTTGCCTTGTGGTACGGAACCCTACATGTGCGAGTCAGACTTGCACTTGACTGGTTTTTTACCATGGTACCACCAATATCAACATACAAACTAATTGTGTTTTTTTTTTCAGGTTTAACATACCATCAATTTCCACACCCAGAAAAGAATTCTGAAGGATTCAAAGCCTGGGTCGATATTGTTGGTGGGAAACTGGAGACTGCAGATGACATCAAACTTTACAGAAAGAAAGTCGTCTGTGACATACATTTTGCCAACCATTTTAAGAATCGCAACAACCGGTTAAATGCATTAGCTGTTCCTACTTTACATCTTCATGGTAAGTTCTGCAATTTTTTTATACTATTATACCATAGTTCATCTGTTGACTAACTAATTAATTATTTATCATATACCTCATATAATTATTTATTATATACCTCATATAATTATTTATTATATACCTCCATTAAGTTACCTAAAAACGATAATTTTATATAACACTAGCTTCTGCCCGCGACTTCGTTCGCGTCAAATTTCTTGCTCCCCGACCCACCCAGTCGCTCGCCTCGCCTGCCCGTGCGAGTCTTCATTGCTCCGCTCTCCTATTGGTCTTAGTGTGATGATATATAACCTATAGCCTTCCTCGATAAATGGGCTATCTAACATTGAAAGATTTTTTCAAATCGGACCAGTAGTTCCTAAGATTAGTGCCTTCAAGCAAACAATCAAACAAACTCTTCAGCTTTATTAATAGTATAGTACAGTTAGATAACATCATGCCTGCTATCTCAGAATGTTTGGGCATGGATGAACCTAATAGTACACTTACATTTTGCGAGTTATGTTTATGTCCCATGTAATAGGTGCTGAGCCTATTGCCATACACCAGGTACTAATCCATACTACATGGTTGCTACTGAGCAATTCCTGATGGAAAAACCCAACAACACTTCAACAGACCTGAGAATCCAACCCAGGACCTTATGCTCACCAGTAGCGCTTGTGACCACGAGACGTATGAGGCATAACTTTCACTTATTTTATTAAGTAATTTGTTTTTACCTTTTCCAGGTTTTCCTACACAAGCTGTTCCTGTTACTATTGTAATACCCCCTGAACTTCCCACGCCTGAGCATATATGGAATCGACCATCTACATCAAAGGAAGTATACAGTGGTAAGTACAGGATTGGCTACCAACATTTTCGAATTTATTTGTTTATAATCATTTTGTACGACATCATTTTAATAGTTCTGTATAATATAATTCATCAATGAAACATTTAATTTTTCTTATTATTATTCAAGTTTGTATTATGTACATGATTAAATCCTTGGATATACATATGTAAATAGATTTATCATCTATTCTAGCTTCTTCCCGCGGCTCCGCCCGCGTGGATGACGGTTATCACGTAAAGAAGTAGCCTATGTCCTTTTCCATATCCCAGGCTATATCTCTGCCAAATTTCATGACGATCGGTTTAGGCGTGAAAGCGTATTATATAAGCGCATTTATAATATTATGTAAGGATTACAAAATAAAAAAATTGTATTTACTGTTTCCAGGCTTGCAGGCAGAAGCTGCTCATATGCCTTCTATAATACCTCCTGAACTTCCTACGCCGGAACATATATGGAATCGGCCTTCTACGTCAAAGCAAATAGTCACTGGTGCGTACTGCTTGGTGACCTACATTTTCGAATTATCCCACTAATATTATAAATGTGAAAGTTTGGACGTATGTTACTCAATCCTGCGAAAAGGTAGAACGGATTTAGATGAAATTTGACCCACATATATAGTTTATATTTAAAACCTGGATTAACCCATAGTATCTTTCTTTTTTTTTTTTATCCTTTTCGTCCCAGTAGTGCAATCCCGTGGGGTAGTTTTCGACATTCACGTGGGCGAAGCCGCTGGCAAAAGCTAGTATTTCATAATTTAGTTAAATAATCCTCATTGTGACTAACACTAATAAACTTTACTGCTTACATCACTCTGACACATGGCTAATTATTATTTTTGTTTGCAGCTGTACCTGCCATTGCTCCAATAGCAGCAGAACATAACTATTGCAGAAACAATGTCAGACACCAAAGACAGATATCTAAAGGAGGCAAAAGTGAGGACCATTGTAGTTTCTTTCCTAAGCTATTAAAAAAAATAAGCACATAGAGAAATGCTTATTCAGCCATTCATATTCACATAGCAAAATGCTTATTTATTTGCCAAGCGTGGCGATTATGGCAAACCCCTCCCATGTTTTTTTGGGGGACGCCTATGTCCAGCAGGGGACGTCTTTCGGCTGAAATGATGATGACGATGATGACATGCTGGTTTCCTCACAATATTTTCCTTCACCGTTTTGAGAGCATTGGTGATGCAATAGTAGTAGTAGTCGCTAGTACGAAATAAAAACAGTAAAAGATGTATGTCACAACAAGATATGATAAAGTTACGTTTTCTTTCTTTTTTCAGAAAAGAATGAGATTTCTGCGAAATCTACTTCATCGCATCTGGAGAATCAATTGAAATTGTCTAGATTCCAGATGAAATATTTGAAAAGTGAAATTAAACGATTACGTAAGCGGAGTGAAACTTTCAAAGCAAGATTAGCCAGCGCTGATAAAATTAGTAACAAAACTTATTTCAACAAAATTACAAGAAATATGACCACAGCTGCAAAAATATTCACCAAAATGCAACCCAAGCGCATAAGAGAGCTCGTGGGCGGAGATTTACCTTAGAGGAAAAAGTTTTGTCTCTCTCCATGTACAAGAGGAGTCCCAAAAGTTATACTCTTTTATATAGATACTTTACTTTGCCTTCTGCAAAATCTTTAAAGAGACTTCTGGCAAAAGTCGAAATAGAGTCAGGCTTAAATAAGTCAATATTCATTAAAATTAAAGAGATTGTGAAACAATTAAGTCCAGAAGATCGCCTCTGCTGCTTAATTTTTGATGAGATGTCAATATCGCCGCAGATCCATTATGATGGATCTAAAGATAAATTAAAAGGATTTGCTTGGCATGGGAACAAAATTGCTGACCATGTTTTGGTTTATATGATCAAAGGAATTAAAAGAAAATTTAAGCAGCCTGTGGCATACTATTTCACGAATTCCTTAAACAAACTCGAATTAAAAGCCTTGACTATAAAGGTCATCAAATATGTACAGGGTACAGGGCTTAATATTTTGTGCACTGTATGTGATCAGAGCACTGTAAATGTGAGTGTGATAAATGAAATAGTTGAAGACACACGAAAAAAGTTCGTCAAAGAAAAAAGGGAATGGAGACACGAAATTATGGAAGTAGGAAAATCTAAAATTATTCCATTATTTGACGTCCCTCATTTATTGAAAGGGGTAAGAAACAACTTATTAACCAAAGACATGAAGTATTTCGACTTTGAAGAAAAGGTGGAAAAGACAATTAAATGGGAATATTACCAAAAAGTATATGAAGCTGACAAATCATATGGGGAATTAAAAATGTGTCGCAATTTAACTGACGAACATATTTATATAGAAAAAATTAAAAAGATGAAAGTTAAAGATGCAGCCCAAATTTTTAGCCATAGTGTTGCTGTAGCTACAGAACATTTGACAGGAAGAGGTGATGTACCGAATGAGTGCCGTCAAATAATAAAATTTACCAAAATGATAGATAATTTATTTGATTCTTTAAATGCAGGCACATTTAATATGATTCACGGAAAAATGTACAAATGTGGTGTAAGAAACAGATCACCTCACCACGAATTATGGATAAATGCGAAAAAAGTTTTAAGATCAGTAAAATTTATTCAAGTTAAAAAAGAAAAGAATAATAAAATCAGATTAATTGAAACGAGTACCATACCATCTATAAAAAATTTCATCCGAACTATTGAGGGCATGCAACATTTGTGGACAATTTTATCCCAAAAATATTTATTTGATTCAATGTTGACTAGAAACTTTAACCAGGACCCACTGGAAAATTTCTTTGGAAACATTAGAAGTTTTGGAGTAAGGAATACGGCACCTAACACTATTAGCTTTGAAGGTGCCTTTAAATCACTTCTTCTGAACAATTATAACTCGCCCCATTCTCTAAAAGCTAACTGTGAAAATGATGACAATGACTGTTTACAAACTTTGAGTTTCTTTTTAGAAGATACAAAAGATAAATCTTCTAATGTTTCCAATAATGAGGCTCTACAATTTCAGCATGAAGAAAATGATGAAGTTGTGGTGCCTTTTATTAATTTAAGCACTGAGACTGCTGATGCTGGGCAGGCTAATTATGTATGTGGGTGGGTGCTGGCTAAATGTTTGAAAAATGTTTCAAAATCATGCAGACACTGCAAAAATGAAATAAATGGCGATAGTCAATTAAGATCAAATGAATATATAAGGGCAAAAGAATATGTAAAAGGTAGAAATTGTCTGTTGTATCCCACACAACAAGCGGAAAAGGCTTTTAAAGAAATCCAAAATATTACACTTGAAATTTTGAAAAATAATGTGCCTAAAAATAAACTAAAAGAAAAAATCAAAATGTTTTTGGACATATTTGTGGATTATCCTTTCACATGCGAGATCCATAAGAAAGAATTAAAAAATGTTTTTGAAAACACGACAATAAATGTCTTAGTTTATAGTTGGTGCCGATCAATTAATCGGATTTTGTCTGGTAAAATCCAATACCGTGGTGACGATGATGAAATCAAAATGATAGCACAAATGTATTTCAATAAACATAAACATAAATAATTATGATTTTTATTTCATTCCAGGTTGCCTACTAAATACTTTCCAAATGTAGTTATTATTGATCTGTAGCATTTCAGTCTTCATTCCAAATATTTTACCACGCAATGATACATTATTTGCTACAGATCAATAACAAGTTTACATTTTGCAAAGATTTTGTAGGCAAAACGAACACCCGAAGTTTAAATAAAATATCTATACATAGTATAGTGAGGTATAATTGCGTATGTGTGTGTGTACCTACACATGCAGATTAATTTAGGCAGACGATACCAGGTGGCGCTTCAAAGCTTTAAAAAGGTTGCAGAAAAAATCCTCAGTGGGTTCTCTATTCCCAATCTATTACTATACTCTATGAGGACACCTGTCCTTGTGAGTTTTAAACGTTCCATCGCTAAGTTCTGTAACCGACTTTGGCAACTTGTTATAGAAGCGGATACTATTTAATAGAAATGGCTTGCAAGTTTTAGTTAATCTAAACTTTGGAATCACAATTTCATCTTTACTACGTGTATTTAGATTATGGAAGTCGCATCTTTTATTGAAAAGACCTAAGTTTTTGCAAACATACAAGATATTTTCTAGGATACAAAGAGAAGGCAGAGTTAGTGTATCAATTTCGTTGAATTTGTTTCGAAGAGACTCGCGAGGCCCCACTTTATAGATTGTGCGGATTGCCCTCTTTTGTAGAATGGAAACTGAATCTACGTCAATACTGTGAAAATAAGCAAAGCATACTAACCTAGCTGTGGCTACATCAGTTAACTGCCTTATTTTTCTCACTGCGTTAGCAGCTGAGATTAATCTACTTGATAGAGCTCTAATGTGGGCACCCCATTGCAATTTTGAATCTAAAGTAATTCCTAAAATACAGATTCCGAAATAGCATCTAGTTTCTTGCCATCAAGTTTTAAATTTAGACCTACTTGGGGTACATTTGATAATCATCATCATCATCATCATTTGCCTAGCCTTTTCCCAACTACGTTGGGGTCGGCTTCCAGTCTAACCGGATGCAGCTGAATACCAGTATTTTACAAGGAGCGACTGCCTATCTGACCTCCACAACCCAGTAACTGGGGTAATACGATACCCCTTGGTAAGACTGGTACATTTGATAATGAGAGCTTAAAACATTTAGTTTTGTTCGCATTAAGTAAAAGATTATTTAGCTTCAAACCATTTCGAGAGAACAGCTAGGCTATCGTTGACATGTAAGACATGCGTATCTTTTCTATCTATTCTAAAAATAAGAGAAGTGTCATCAGCGAATAAAATTATATCCGAGAAGTTAGCCATCAGGTAAGGAAGGTCATTAATATAAACTAGAAATAAAAAAGGGCCAAGAATTGAACCTTGTGGCACGCCCATCTTAACTAGAGACCCCGAGGACGTTGCCCCGTTAACATTTACTTTTTGCTGCCTGTTTGATAAATAGGAAAGTACAAGATAATGCCCCATAAGTCTTCAGTGTTTTTTTACGTTAAGACTTTTAAATGCTGTTTTAACTGTGGCAAAAGAAATGGGTTTGAATTCAAAACTTAGAATGTCCTTACTGAAGTTTTCTTTAAGAAGAGATTCAGCCAATACAGATGATGAGGGGAGAAATTTGGTAACCTCTATTGAGATGTTGGTAAATACATTTTCTAAAATTCAACTTTTAACTTATCTGAAATGGTTTCATTATCAATTTTTAGACGTAACTCATTCTGATCTCGCTGTTGTGTGTTTCCAGTTTATTTGTTAATTACCTGCCACACAGCTTTTATTTTATTTTTAGAAATATTAATTTTGTTACTTATTAATTTAGATTTAGCTTGAGCGCAGACTCTTTTGAATAAGTTTCTTACAATAATTATGAAGGGCCTTATCAGAAGTCAATGATTTTCCGTGATACAAATTAAATAAGATATCTCTGCTTTTTATAATTCCAGCTGTGGCTTATTCGCTAAATTTTGGTTTAGCAGCGATTGTAACTTTTTTTACAGGACATGCTTTATTGAATTCTTGGCGTACTGTAGAAAAAAATGTGCCATAGTTTATATTGGGGTCTTGTGAATCAAAACTTACTGTTGAGAGATTGCTAAGAACATTATTTTTAAACGTTTTCAATATATTTTTAGTCAGAGGTCGTAATTCAATGGTTTTATCTAGTTGTAACTTTTTATCTAAGTCAAATGATACAAGCTGACCATATGGTCTGACCTGACGCAAATAATTAAGGACGAGTCCTTTATTTTGCAATTAGTAGGTAAATACATTGTCTATGCATGAAGCTGTGGTTGCTGTTATTCTAGTCGCTTCATTAAATATACATTTTAAATTGAATTATTTAAACAATGAGATAAGCTAACACTTTTCTGATAGATCAATATTTAGGTCACCACACACGAAAACTAATTTATTATCTTTAAAAAGTTTACCTAATATTTCTTCCATAATGCTAAAAAATGATGACAAGTTCGAGGCTGGTGGTCTATAAACAGATAAGAAAGTATGGCCCTCAACCTCTGCACATGCTACCGCACATCAGCTATCAACAGAGCAAGCAGTGATATCCTTTCTCTCCTTATATCTAAAACAACTATTGCATAATATCAAAGTAGGACCCCCTATCGAAAACCTGTTGTACACACTGGCAACTGATTTTTTTTTATATTAAACAACATCATAACTGGTTTTATCCAAGTTTCACAAAAACATAGGATATCCATATGATATGTATCGATTAACATTTCCACGTCTAGGATTTTGCCAGGGAAGCGATTTATATTTTGGTGATACAGTAAAATATTCTTATTACGCTTCTCTTTTGACGTGTCTAAAAGTTTAAAGAATTAATTACAGTATTAATAGAAGTACTAGTTATTACTGTTTCATAACTTAACCTAGTCTTAGTTAAATTATCAATAACTGCGTGTATATTGTAAGCTAACAAAGTAGCTAATACATGTTGACTTTTCTTGGGAAGAAACATAAATGTTCCCGAACTAGTACAAAATCTCTAACAAAATTGCTAGTATCAAAATAGGATAAACGGTCACTATGACGACATGTCGAAATATGCATTAAATTATTTAGGCTAAAAATGTAATCACATTCTTTACAATTTTTTTTTTTTTTTTAATATGGCAAAGCACACAATATTATTTTACCAAATTTTAATTTAAGCAGGATGTCAATTTAAGTCTCTGAAGTGGTTTCCTCACTACCTGTTGATTTTCCTGTTCCAAATTCTCCTTCCACACACCCAACTCCCTCCACGCCAACTACTCCATTTCCTTCGGGCACTGTCATCACCAGATCTGGCAGATTTATAGTTTTACTTCCCTAGATTGTTTTATTTAATTTTTTGTTTGTATACCTAGTATTTCTCCGTAGAAAGAAGAAAAAAGAAAGAAAAAAACGTTTATTTGCGGTAAACATGACACAAAAAAAAAACAAGAACACACAAAAAAAGAAATAAAAGGTTGAGGGAAACATGCGTCACATCCACGCAAAACGGCTATCGCTCAGCATTTTGCTGCGACTCTATGCAAGACCTCTGTCTTACATAGAGTCACTGGGGCTCTCCCCAGTGCTGGTTTTCAGCGACAGCCGGCTTAGACGTAATGTAATGACGTCGCCCGATGCATCAAACAATTATCATCGAACATAGAGAAAATTAATACAATTTAATACTGTCTCCTAAGAAGATTATAAGACAGCACTTAAGCAGGTCAAGCCGAAAGAAAGAAGAAGTACCTAAATAGGAAAGAAGGAACGAACTGTTTCGATATGTAATGATTTTTGGCTTGAGAATAGAAAGAAATTCTCCCGATTTTTATACCGATTTTACATTTATGTACTGGCAACCCTTTTCGTTCCGTTTGACGGGGATTCCCCACAGACGTTGAAGTGAATAATTATTTTCAGTAGTTAGTTCTGGACCGATTTGGATAAATTTTTTTTTGTTTGAAAGGGTATACTTCCCAGGTGGTCCCATGATCATCAAGTCAGGATCTGATGATGGGATCCTGGAGAAATAGAGAGAACTCTTCAAATTTTATAGGCACACTTGAAGCAATTTGTGTAGTTTTTGGAAGAGTACGTTCTCGGAGTGGTTCCATTTCAATTTGGTGAAGATCTGATGAAGAACTTCGGAGATAGGCAACGGAACTCTTCAATAAATGATAGCAAATGGACAGGGATTGCTGAAATCTCATGTCTGTCAATTGTTTACACCAGTTAATAACATAACATCACGCCGGTACTCTGTGAAGGGGTAAGCACATGTGAACCACTAAAAAGTGAAAAATAAAAAACTTTTTTCAAAAAAATAAACAACCGACTTCCAAAAAAACACTAAAAAGTGAAAAATAACTTTAATTTCGGAAGGCGGTGACAAAAAATTAAAATACATATTTATACAAAGTCACCGACTTCCGAAATTAAAGTTGTTTTTCACTTTTTAGTGTTTTTTTGGAAGTCGGTTATTTATTTTTTTGAAAAAAGATTTTTATTTTTATGCTGCATTCCTACAAACAACGCGACATTTTAGGGGAATCCTAAAAGATCGTATACATGAAAATTTCATTATTTATTCATTCGTTTTTCTGTAGTGAAGATTCCTAGTACAGACGCCAGCACATCAAGCTATCCCAAACTGTCAAATTTTACCAACTGAACATGAAACTTATGCTTATGTCATAAAGTTGAAAATTTATCAAAGAAATTTGACAGATTGGGATAGCTTGATGTGCTAACCTCTGTACAAATGTTCTGTGCTGGAGACTAATTGCCGGCACTTTTGTAAATAGTATATCGGTAGCCATGATAAAAATTTAAATCGTCTCAATCGTCAAAATCAATAGTCCGATTTTTTAAATATTTCGACCCATGATCCTTGGAGCAAGTTGTTCAATTTCACGGGTACGATTACCCTGAAAAATTTGGACGGTGACTAAAAAATCTGTCGCAGCCATCTGGTTAAGGACGCAATCACATTTTTCTACAAATACCGCTGGTTTTCTGGTACCAATTACATGAAGTAGTAAAAGTAATGACAACTACGAGGCAATTATGGTTTCAAATTTATGATAATATAGTCATGTCCACAATGACACCACATAAAAATTGCATAGCCCCATACAAATTTTTTACACAAATACGTTTTCACCACCATAATAATCGTAGAAAATGAAAAAAGGGATTTGCATAGGAACCATTATAGCTAGATCAATTGCATATTTTATCTCCAAAATAATAAGAAATTGTGGCTTATTTAAGGTGCTAAAAAATTTATGTTTGGAAATTTAAGGAGTTATTTAAGTGCAATTAAAGTGTGATATTGTCAAAATACTATGAAAACATGGAGGTGCCAAACAATACTACGTCTTCTGCAAGTTTATAACATTACACTACCAAGAAGTTCTACAAAGAATTATCCATAATCCAGAGTGTTTCTGATGATTGCGTTGTAAATGAGTTTCAAATTCAATGTGCACCCCACCACACACCAAAGGCATAAATGGATGTTTAGGTGATTTCACATTTGTTAACAATATAATCAATTAATCACAATGACGAACACTACTTAATTTACAGTCAAGTACTATACATATATTAGACAGCACGGTTGGCGCAGTGGTTAAGCGATTGACTGCTGTGCTGCGTGTAGCGGGTTCGATTCCCGCACGGAACAAATATTTGTATGACCTACAAGTAGTTGTTCTGGGTCTGGCTGTTTGTGTATGTGTATTTAAATGTTTGTAAACGCACCCACAATACAGGAGTAATTCCTAATGTGGGGCAACGTTTAAAAAAAAAACATAACTGAATTTAACTTTAATTGAAATAGGTATTTACATTGTCGTCGTATGTTTGCTATTCAAAATGGCGTTACTGACACTAGAGATAAAAGATTTTCTTTAAAGATGTTCCTCACAGCCGCTCTTATTTTGCTATATTATGCTAGATGGCGCCACTGAGACTTTTATCACAATTTTTTGATGACATTTTTGCCACTCTATTTGTATTTTGTAAAGTTGTTATTTTTAAAACTACACCACATCAATTAATATACACCATTTGAAATTCTTTTAGCTTTTTTTATTCGGGGGAATCAACCAACAACGGAAAGCGATTTTAATAATCATTATCGTTACTTTTTGAAATAACACAGACATTATTATGGTTATTTTTATATTTTGGATCTGGTCACTTGCGCGAAAGACACTTGCGCGAACCCACATCCGCAAAAATACATTTCCGCGCATGGACTTTGCGCGAAAGACACTTGCGTGAACGACAGTTGCGCGAAGGACATTTGCGCGAATCCACATGCGCGAACGGACAGTTGTGCGAAAAAGTTGCGGAAATGAAATTTCTGCATAACATCACGCCTATATTCTATCAAAGGGTTGGGCAGGGATGTAGCAGACTAGAAATAAACAGTCCAATTAGATGTCAATAGTAATTAATCGTCGTAGTGTTTTTACAGCACATTTTTCTTTCTTTATTAGGTAGGTACGTATATATTCGAATTTTCCATCATGGGTGTCGTTTTCAGGGTTTTTGGGGTATCGAAAGCCGATGGTGGGGTCAAAATAAAAATCCAAGATGGCGGCCAAATAACTTCCGAATTTTCCATCATGGATGTCGTTTTCAGGGTTTTTGGGGGATCTAAAGCCGATGGTGGGCTCAAAATCAAAATCCAAGATGGCGACCTAGAAAATTTTCGAATTTTCCATCATGGGTGTCATGTCATTTTCAGGATTTTTGGGGAATCTGAAGCACATATCTAATTTGACTAAGGTGTAGAGTTTGTGAAGTTAGGCCTTGTAGAGTTAGGGCGTGTAGAGTTAGAAGCTTGGCTCTACATGAGATCTGATAACTTTTTGACAGTGCGAGTCTAAGGTCTTGCCTTGGCAACATTTTACATGAAATTGTTTTTGGTGGGATATTACTTACTCGATCTATGTTTAAAAGGCTTCTTCTATCTATCTAATATATTTGACTTTGTCTGCTTTTGTAAAAGATTATTTTGATTATAATAAAAAAAATTGTAAGACTGCTGTTTACGTTTAATTATTTCTAAATATAAATTTGAAAAATATGTGACGTCTCACAAGTGTGACCACCTGTGACAGGACGGGAAAAAAATTATAAAATTTGTGTGACGTAATTTATGGATGACTGTTTTAGTATTTTTAACCAAGTTCCAAAAGGAGGAGGTTCTCAATTCGTCGGAACCTTTATTTTTTAATGTATGTTCCCCGATTACTCGAAGATGGCTGGACCGATTTGGATTATTATTTTTTCGTTTGAAAGGGTATACTTCCCAAGCAGGTAGTTCCATGATCATCAAGTCAGGATCTGATGATGGGATCCTGGAGAAATAGAGAGAACCCTTCCAATTTTATGGGCACACTTGAAGCGATTTGGATAGTTTTTGGAAAAGTACTTTCTTGGAGTGATCCCATTTCAATTTGGTGAAGATCTGATGAAGAACTTCGGAGATAGGCAACGGAACTCCTCAATAAATGATAGCAAATGGACTAGAATTGCAGAAATCGCATGTCTGTCTATTGTTTACACCAGTTCATAGCATAACATCACGCCGGGACGCTTTGAAGGGGTTAGCACATGTGAACCACTAAAAAGTGAAAAATAAAAACATTTTTTCAAAAAAAAAAAACGACCGACTTCCAAAAAAACTAAAAAGTGAAAAATAACTTTAATTTCGGAAGGCGGTGACCAAAAATTAAAAGTACTTATCTAAAGTCACCGTCTTCCGAAATTAAAGTTATTTTTCACTTTTTAGTTTTTTTTTTTGGAAGTCGTTTGTTTTTTTAATATCTGATATTCGGTTATCCTTCTCTAATAATTGTTCTACTGTTGCAGTTTCCCTTGATTTTTTATTGCAGCTATTAATGCAGCATGATAATATTGTATTATCAGTTTTACAAAATAAATAAAAGGAATTACAAGTTCCATTGAATTTGTCGAATTTCATATCTTGACTGAACGCTCTGTTAACATGGTAATAGGAGATCATCAGGTACCTATCTCATGTTGTATGCTGAGGGCTCCCACTGGGTTCTGTGCTCAGTCCTCTTGTATACAATATTTACACTTTTGATTTAGACTCGTCCATAACTATGTTAGGTTCTTCAATATGCCGACGATTTATTATTGTATTCTTGAAACCAATCGGTGGAGCAAGCTATGCTATTAATTCTGCTTTATCTGGTTTGGAGTCGTGGTTACATTTAAACGGTTTGGATTTATCCACATCAAAAATATTATACTATGTTATTTTTATTCACCCGGAAGAATAATATTCCCTTAGTAAATCTCTTCTATAAGAAAATAGTTATTTCAGTTAAAGCTAAATTAAGTTAAAATATAAAACTTCACTATAAATTATGTAGTGTTTGTCATTGTGATTATATTGTTAACAAATGTGGAAATCATCTAAATATGCTTATATGCCTCTCTGGTGTGTGGTGGGTTGCACATCTCTTTTCTTTGAAACTCATTTACAACGCAATCATCAGAAGCACTCTGAATTATGGATAGTTCTTTCTAGAACCTGGTAGTGTTATGGCTTTTAAAAAGTTGTTCATCCAGTCCAAAGCATTACGCATTATATCTGGTGCCATGAAGTCTAGTACCATTAATGCACTCCAAGTTAAATATGGGGAAGCTCCTTTATACCTTAATAGATGTTCCGGATTCTTCAATTCTCAACTCATCCTCTCATTCCTAAACTGGGACTCTTTAGTATTGCTGACTGAATCTTCAGATTACTGGTGTCATAACCGTGCTCCTTGCTTAGTTCTAAGTTATAAAAAAATCCTTTCACTCTCTTCTCCTATTCATCGTTCCTATAAGCTTTCCCTATTTAGCATAACTGTGTAAGTAAATCAGATCCCGATTGTCATTTAAGTTTTAATCATTTTCTGGCTGAACACTCAGAGTACCATATATTTACGGATGCTGCCAAGCGTTCTCGGATGAGTTTTGTTGGGATAGGTACTTACCAGGGCCAAGGGTACCTAATAACACGATTCGTGTCGGCTTCCCTTCGGAGTATGATACTGTCAGTAGTGTTTAATAATATCTGTTTTATAGTCACACTAAAGGTTTAATATTAAACCATAAAATGAAAACATTACAAAACGCCTACATTAAATTTTTGTCTACATATCCCAACAACAAAACATTTTGCTTTAAAATAACTCGTAGGCGCATCCAGCTTGTCGTGATTTCAATTTGTATACAAAACTAGCTGACCCAGCAAACGTTGTTTTGCCTTATAAATTATTTAGGGGTGGACTACCCCTAACATTTAGGGGGATGAAAAATAGATGTTGGCCGATTCTCATAGATACCGGATAAGCACAAAAAATTTCATCAAAATCGGTCAAGCCGTTTCGGAGGAGTATGGCAACGAAAACTGTGACATGAGAATTTTATATATTAGATAATGTTGTCATGACGTCACTTCAGTCACGTGACACCCCGGTTTCTCAGTGGGAGAGATAACCCGAATTAAATTGAGTTACGATAGAGACAGTAATAAAAAATGCTTGCGCGTGAACAAGATGGAGCAATACTGAGATACTGGCTCGGACTAGGGGTGTCCTTAGCAAATACATCGATTTTTTTTCGATGTTATACATCGAGCCTATGCATCGATATTTTCCGATGCATCGGTTCAAAACATCGATGTTTTCTCAAAATCGAGTACTTTTTCTAATGTTGCATCATAAAGTCAGCCCTCTGACACTCCATAAAAACAACCCATAATTTTTAATGATCTACTCGTATTACTCCTACAACACTTTTCTTCCGTACGCCTGTTACCTAAGGATGTTCAAGGTACCTAAGAGAAAAAAATGACATTTCATGCAAAGCTTCGCTGATTCAGTTGTAGTATAATCAAAAAAATAAAGACAATGTCACAATATTCTTTGTTAGAATAATTACAATAGGTACAATCAATATGCAGATCTAAGATTATCGCGCGTACTGTTATTTGAAATTAAACAAGTTTTACCACGGCTCCTGCAAAGGTGTCGAACGGAAAACCATTTAAAATCACGAAAAAAACCGATAAATCGAATACAAATAAATTCTGTGACGACCCGTAAAAGTTGTTTATTTTCAAAGTACATCATCATTCTCCTGCCCTTATCCCAATTAATATAGGATCGGCGCAACCTGTCTTCTACTTTCACTAGTAGGTAGAAGAAGAAGACATGCTACTGCTACATAACGATTTGGCTAAGTTTTATGACCGGCCGCGCCGCCTGCCTGACCTTAACCCTCCTTCTGGTTTAAGAACTTTATTATTCCTCATTAAGAATTAACAATAATTCACTTACTGAGAAACTAAATTTACATAAAATATTGTGAGCGTACAATAACTACGTAAAAATTAAAATAGGAAGGTAGTGGTAAAAAAGTAAATATCAACAAATCACCAACCGAGTAAACACGGATCTAAAGTAAAAGTGTACTACTAGATGTGGCATACATGGCAACGTACTAACTGATGTTTTATTTTATTTGTTTGCATGGACATGTTTCCTAAGGACAATACTTTAAAAAAAATATTATTATTATTTTTTACCGACTTCAAAAAGGAGGAGGTTATCAATTCGGTATGTTTATGTATTTTTCTTTAATATAATTATTGTTATTGACGCATTATATATGATTTAAGTAGTTTTTTAAAACTAGACATACTTTTCGCTTCTTTTATTTCCAGGGGTATTTTATTGTACATGTTAACACCTTAAAATTCTATGTTTCTTTTTCCGTAACTAACTGTTCTAGGAGGACGTGTTACTAAGTAATTGGAGTTTCTTAGTTTGATTTTAGTATTGTATGAATGTCTTGTGTAGTACATATATGTTTGGAAAGTGTTCATTATTTTTGTATATTTATATATTTTCTGAGTTGGCGTTCGAAATTTGAAATTAAATAGTATTTTGATTAATTTATTTTGTGTTGTTTGTCCTCCTTAGGATTGCTATCGTTGGACCACAACAACAACAGATGAACAGACCAGAGCTAAAACAAACGAACTTTTTTTTCTCTCTTGCAGTCAGTGCTGCCAGTGTGAATTTCTAGATTCCTCGTAAGCGGCCGACAGCAGCCAACTAGCGCCACCAACAAAAAAAAATTAAGGTTTAATTTGATTAATTCTATTTTGTTCGAAATCAGCTGAAATAGTAATAAATCGGTATAATCATTAGTTGGTTACTATTTATTAGATGTTTTATGAAAATACATCGATGCATTGAGTAAATCAACACTTTTTCAAAGCATCGGACCGATTCGATGCATCGTACTATAAACATCGAGTGAATTCGATGCATCGATGTATATCGAATATCCCTAGTTCGGACCTCGGTCGAATGAGTGATAGTGTGTGGTCGATGCTTGACGTAATTGCATATAATTATAACCTTAAATTTTGTTTACATTTACATTTTGTTTGTTGTATTTATTGAATTCATTACTTTATGTAATTTTATGTTTGTAGTTAAGTAGTAGGTATTTGTTTGATGGTATAAAACAGTGATTAAGATAGTGATTCGAGTTAAGTGTTTTAATTAGGAATTTGGGGTAAGTAGTTGGCAGTTTTTAGTCATTAGTACCTACAGTAATTAGTACTATTAAATGGCGGCAATAATAGCTTTAGATTGCTGTTTAACATTATTTGCTGTGTGAGGAAACTTATTTTTCAAGGTTAAGTTTTGAAAATAAGAAACACGTAATTATGTTAGGCCGGGCTCGCTCAGATATGACTTTAAATTACAAACGATGCGATGGTTTTCTTAAACATTTTAATGTTTCTCTTTACGATAGATATTAATGGCTGACTGGCAGATGTAAATTAAATAGAATGTACCTACTGTTTCACGTGTTTACTTTTCTCCGATTCTAGTAGTAGGTATATGGAGTAAAAGGGGGTTTTATAGAAATATCTGTATGTGTTAATGTGACGAATTCGTTAAGAAAACATATTCGTAGCTGTTTACAGTACATGAGTTCGGGACAGGTAGGTAGAATCATTTTTCGGAAATTAGCATGAAGCTCATAATAGAAAAGTAGATCGAAATAGGAATTTAGTGAAACGGTTTATTGAAATTTTTATTTTGTTAGGAAAACAAGAAGCAGCTTTTCGCGGCTACGATGAAAGTCTGAATTCCGATAACCGCGGTACTTATATCGAGGCCTTGTTATATCTGAGCAAGTTCGATTCAGTAATAACTCACATTTATAAGTATGTAGTAATTCAGTTCAGAACCTCAAGTTTTCTGGATATTCAAAATGATTTAATACATAGTAGGTATTGCATCAGTTTTAGGAGACCACATTAGATTCGAGATAGAGAAAGCTCAATTTCTGTCTGTAATTGTTGACGAAACTCCCGATGTCAGTCATAGGGAGCAATTAACTGTTATTTTTCGATTCTTATCTGAAACTGGAATCAAAGAACGATCCCTGGGTTTTTATGATGTTAGCGGAAGTCAACCGCTGAAGTTTTATCTAAACAGTTGTTAGAAATACTTGACCAGTATCTTTGTAGGAATAAGTTAGTTGGTCAGTCTGTGGAGTACAAACTAAAATTCGCGATGCATGCATATGGCAATGTTCGTCCCATGTTACGCTCATATATTAAATTTAGTACTTAGCCGATCCCTTGACAATATTTAGGAACAGCGTTTTTTTTATTTTTTTGTCTTCGGCTTACCTCTCCCATAAAACCACCTTTCGCCACTGGTACTTACCATTCTCAATACAACATCGTCTGAAAAATAATTTATTAAATTTGCTCCGGAGACTTCTGTTTTTACAGGAGAATGTTTCTGCATTTTAAAAGTCATAGAGTATACTCGTGTTTAAAAGTAAAAAAAAAACTATAATTTTTACTGATTCTCAAAGTGCTCTTCTTGCCATCAATACATCCCCTTTCAAACACAAGTAGCAGTAACCTATCATATCCATATTTCTATACTAATATTATAAAGAGGAAAGATTTGTATGTTTGTAACGAGTAAACTCAAAAATTACTCGTCCGATTTCTAAAATTTTTTCATCGTTGGAATGCCACATTATCCCTTACTAACTGCGCACGCCACTATTGCGGCGGTAAGTCCCCTCTTTGAGGAGTGGATTTAGAGGCGCCACGGCGTCCTCATCTTCCACCTGACGCAGGTCCTCACCTGACACGGTTGTTTCGGGAGGTTCCTGTTTCAGATAAGGCGGGAGGAAATGCCCGGGTGTTACCACTGTGTAGATCGCCCAGAGGACACGGTGCAGCATACGGTGGAGGTCTGCCCGGCTTGGCTGGAGCACCGCCGTGCCCTCGTGGAGGCGATCCGCGGCGGCGATCTCTCGCGCGTCCGACCCTGGTCCAGGCCATGGTACGGAGCGAGAGTGCATGGGTAGCCGTCGCTTCCTTCAGCGAAGCTGTATCTTAGAAGTCGGAGATTATGCGGCTTCAATTTATACACGGTTAATTTTAGGTCGTTCTGGAACCGAAAGCCATGAACTCAATCATCGAACTCGAATCGATTGGGACTATTTTTTTCAATAAATAACAATAAAAAAAATCACGAAAACTTACATTTATTAATTTTTTTGTGAAATAATGAGAACTCGAAGTAACGCTTCCTTGCCATCAATGAATTTATGCGTGTCTAATATGTGTAAAAATATGAAAAGCGAATTCAGACTTTATTTCTTAACAGTAAAGGGTAAAAATATAAAATACACCAAACTAGGTAAGTAGGTCCGCAGTTTACTAAAATTATTCTTAGAAACCTATTGTCTCGTGTTCGACCGGCCTTTACAAGAATGCACAACCGAATTTCGCGGTTAAAGTTATAACAATAAGATCTTAATTCGGTTCAATATTTTCATAGACAAGGGCACCTCCAACTAATAATGAACTCTATGTCACAGATTTAACGATTCATTTTTCTGTTTGAATTGCCTGCCTTTGTGAAGCCGCCGCAAGCATTGTCGTATAAAAAATATTTTAGGCATAGTTAGTATTTATCATATGGTTGTTTTTTTTTTCGGTTTGGGAAATCATCAAATGACTTCTCCCGCTCTGGGTGGAGCGGTAGGGCTGTCATAGGTAGGTATGTCAGACTTTTACTGACTAAAACCCACCCGTGTTCCCTCAGTTGTCTGTGTGCCAGGGGCCGCGGCATCTCTTTCGAACAACCCGCACCCCTGGCAGGCATCGGACCTTGCGGGCCCCATCTGATGCTGCTATCATCTCTTTGAGGCGCGCGTGGAACACAACGCGCCGTCGACCCGGGCTTGGTCCTTACCGGACAGCGAGCTACCCATTACTCGCCGTCCGCAAGCTTGCGCCTACAGTGGCCGGGAATCAGCCTGGGATTCCCAACACCCAGGGCGTCTCCAGCGAAGGCTGCAGCCACGAGGGCACATGTACTGCCTCTCCCTCACGTGCGCCGCCTCCCTCTTTGCGAGCATCACTGCTTCGCTGAAGGAGGTGACGGCTAACCATGTACTCTCGCTCCGTACCATGGCCTGGACCAGGGCCGGACGCGAGAGATCGCCGCCGCCGATCGCCTCTACGAGGACAAGGCGGTGGTCCGCCCAAGCCGGGCAGACCTCGATTGTATGCTCCACCGTGTCCTCAGGGCCATCTTCGCAATGGAAACACCCGAGCGTTTCCTCCCGCCTTATGCGAAACAGGAACCTCCCGAAACAGCCGTGTCCGGTGAGGACCTGTGTCAGACGGAAGGTTCCCGTGTTATGATGATTTCTGATAAAATTACGATGTTAATTTGCACGATATTTTGCTTGTTTCTTGTTGAATAGACAGGTACTTAATCTAACAGCAGTATTTTTTTGGGAATCCTACTGAACATTTGCATAATATTTAAACTCAAACTTCATATCGCGCGGAGGTCAAAGGCCGTTTTGTGCACTCGAACATTCAAAGATCTTTTAAAAACAGTTTTGTTGTGAAATATACCTAGAATTTTCTTTAATTATGAGTACGATTTCTGTACATACCATTAAATACACCAGGATACACTTATATCACTGTGAAACACTCAACACAATCAAACGTAACACTTTTTATCGAAAAAAACAGTTTTTATGATGCTATTTGATGCAAATATTATCTAAAACAATGTAATAACTACTTATAAATGAATATTTATCCACTTCACGTCGAATATGCACAAAAAATAAGAAAAAACACTAAATAACTAGAGAGCCTAACAAGATAACGCTCTGTCGACGCGCGCGCTCGAAGCGTCACTGTCAACTATTTTTATAAATTTTGCCACAGAACTTTTACGCGTTTGAATGATGTAGTTCACGAAAGAGTGGCTATCGGCTCATAGAGTTAAATCATCGCAGACGAGATTAAACCTTATTTACATTGGATATTAAGATAAAAACCGCTTGCTTCTGGGTGGTACCATATCGTACCAGCCGGGCTTGAAGGGTGCTCGACTTACTGGTACGATATCGTACCAGCCAGACGATAGCGGTAAAATACAACTCCCAAGCCTACTCGTCGTGTCTAGTTGAATAGGTACGAGTACCTACTAGGTGTTTCGTGATACAAGAGTGGTGAATTAAATGTCAATTAATTTCTCACGTTTACGAGATGTGATAGTGGTAAACACCGTGCCCTGCTTTCGATACGAGATTATTGAGGTAAATGAACTTACACCAACCTAAATCGTACCTGAAATGAAATACCTACTTGTAGGTACACATGGCTACACCTCAAGTTATAAATTTCCAGTATAAGCTGATCTCACATTGAATAGGATTTCCGTACAGTGCAAGATCAGCGTAAACAAGAAATTTATAGCTTGATGTGTAGCCTAAACCAGACGGTTATTCGTCCGACGTCCGTTGACCCACCGCGGGCGCGCTGAACTGACGCACACGCACAGCTGTGCCGCGCTTCGTCATCACCGAGCAGATCGCGTACGATCTTGCGTTTATGAATGAAATAGTAGAAGCGCTACTAAAATTTTACTCGAATGACAGAAAAAAAGTGATAAAGTTCTAACTTCTTTATTAAATGTCTTAAAACAAAAATAACAATGCCAATAGTGACTGTTACTCGTCTGGAGTTACTGTGTTTCGGCTCCAGAACGATGTAAAAATAAACGTGTATAATACAATACAACCGTGACTTTTCAGTTGCATGGGAAGCCGTCACCTCCTCATGCGAAGCAGTACCTACCTAATGTTCGCGAAGAGGGAGGCCGCGCACGTGAGGGAGAGGCAATCTATGCGCCCTCACGACCCTAGTCGCCGCAGGAGACGCCCTGGGCATCGGAAATCTCAGGCTGATTCCCGGCCACCGTACGCGCGAGCTTGCGGACGGCGAGTAATGGGTAGCTCGCTGTTCGGTAAGGACCAAGCCCAGGTCGACGGCGCGTTGTATTCCACGCGCGCCTCAAAGAGATGTCAGCACCAACTGGTGGGGACCGATGCCTGCCAGGGGTGCGGGTTGATCGAAAGAGATATCGTGGCCCCTGGCACACAGGCATTTGAAGGAACTCTTCTTAGTCAAAACACTCTTGTCAGAATGGTCGTGGTTGCGCAGACCAGGTACACGGAGAGATGTTCCGTGGATCGTTGATTTCCCCGAGGATTGCCCTTTCAGCGATGTGCTTCCATTTCTGCCGGTTGCGAGTTCACTGGACCATGATGGACTCAGTAGCTTTCTTGATCAGGTCAGTCCAGCGAGTTGGTGGAGTTCCCCCCAAATCTTTCCCAGCCGTTCCACTGTCGACCTGGTGATGGCGCACCGTCGTGTTATCTCGTCGCCACATCCTCCAGTATTGGAGATAGTAGAGCCGAGGTAGATATAGTATAACTCTGTACAACTTCGCAATTAGCTACCTATGCTCTGTACGTTAATTCTGCTTTTTTCAGCCCGGCTTACTATCATCATCTTCGTCTTGTCTCGGTTGATGTCAAGTTCGAAATTGAGACTGGTAGTCTCGAGACGAATCAGAAAATTTTCCATATCTTCTCATACATTATATATACAACCCTTCTCGCACAGTCTACTGTGCGAGAAGGGTTGTATCATCTGCGTATCTAAGGTTATTTATCACACGACCCCCAACTGATATACCTTTGCCCCATTCCTCCAAGACAATGCGTATGATGTATTCTGTATAGGTGTTGAATAGCACCGGCGATAAGATGCATCCCTGTTGCACAGCGGCTTCGGTCTTAACGTGCCTAGAGAGGGTATCCTCCACTCGTACCACTGAAGGAACACGGGTGGGTTTTAGTCAGCAAAAGTCTGACACGCCCTCCCGCTCCACCCAGAGCGGGAGAAGTTATTTGATGATTTCCCATCCTCAAAGCTAAAACCCTGAGTAACATATGCTATATTTATTAGTAGAAAAAAAATAGGGATCCCACCCGTGCGAAGCCGGGACGGGCCACTAGTATTTAATAAGAGAATTTGCGTTCAGGACCATGTCTGAGGGATACACTGCAATTTGCGTGGATTCCGGCCCATGCTGGAATCCTTGACAATGAAGTGGCTGATAAGCTTGCTGGTGATGCGGTGCGATGTGGGGACTTTGTTCCTTATACAAATTTTTGCTATGACCTCGTGACGTTACCGAAGAATTTTCTGCGGGACACCTGGAAAGTAGCTTGGGATATCGGAAGTAAATCCAAGGGGCGTTATTTTTCACATATTCAACCCGAGATGTTCCGGAAAAGCCGTGGTTCGGCAGCGCAATGTTTGGCGAGATGGAGATCTTCGTTCTTAAACGGATGAGTCTTGGTCATGTTTGATATCCAGCCTATCTTGCCAAATTTCATATCATCGACGAACCCATTTGCTTGTGCACAGATAAAGGCGACTTAGATAAAAAAAAAAATTCTCCTGTCCCTAATATGGCCATTCTTCTTTACTCAGTAATCTCTTGTTCCTCCGTATTCTTTTTCCTACCTCAATACTCTTTGCTTTGTACAAATAGCTTTCCTGTATATAAAATTTACAGTATCATTTGTACTGTACTTTAAACTTTAAATAATATTTATTTAAAGTACAGTACAAATGACACTGTAAATTTTAACCTAAATTGTAATTTTTGTCATTCTCATATTCTCGTTATAATTATAATGATCTTCTAAATCCGTCCTATCCTAAATCCCAAGAAAAATGTTTATTATATTTTTGTTTGACATTGGCTAAATGCACAAACCGTGCGAAGCAAAAACCAAACAAGTAACAATAACAGCGTTGATGTTGTTTTCAAGTTGGAAAAGTTTGTGTTTATTTGTGTGTATTTACTGTGGCTAGGTGAACGAGTATCTTAGGAGAGAAGGTAAACTAGTTTTGTTTATTAAAAATAAAGTAAAATCAATTTTTAGGACTTACAACAATCAACAGTATACTTAGTTACAGTACTTAGTACACCTACACTACTTACAGTTGTGTAGATGTACCGTCGAAACGAAAAGATAGAAGGAACTACACACCAATAATGCCGTGGTTCCACGGCCCGTTAGCGGACGGACCATGCCGACAGACCATGGGAACCGTCGCGTCTGATAAGACCATCCAACGTATTGCGATACCGTACTACAGCACCTGAAATATAAAGTTAGGATTTTTTTCTGTATTTTTACAAATTTTGATAAATACAAATCTAGGTTTTACAAAAACATTCAGACCTCTGCGAGTCTGTGTGTTTTTCACCGTTTCAATGGCGCGGCCTTGGGGTTTTAGTCTTACAGCTCCTGAAATATAAATCTACGATTTTTGTTGTATATTTACTAATTTTGACAAATTCAAATCTGGATTTTACAAAAAATTTCAGGCGTCTGCGATGGTTTTTCAGTGATATATCGGCGGTATCGTGTTTTTCACCGTTTCAATGGTGCGGCCATGGGGTATAGTCTTAAAGCTCCTTAACTATAAACCAAGGATTTTTTTCTATATTTTTACAAATTCGATCATTTACCTAAATTTTAGGGCTCTGCAACGCTTAGTTTTAAAGATCTCCGTGGCCGCGCGGTTCTCCGCGTTTCAATGGTGCGGCCACGTTCAAACCCATATAACTTTTAAGCATAACTTTGACAAATTTATGGTTTTGGGAATCAACTTTTACAAAATCTTGGTATATTTTTTTTTTAATATCGCCGTGGCCGCGCCATTGAAACGTACACAACTTCAGTTGGTCCAGTAGAAATTTTTATCCCTATAAGATACAGGATTGATTGAAATAAAAAAAGTTTTGTGCTAATTGGCCATTTTTTCAAAATAACTATAATTATGATATACCTAGATAGAATAAATATTGTTAGTGCGATGGTTATCTCAGACTACACTTTTGAAGGGAAAACATCACAGTCGTGTTGTTAATAATTGATTACATAGTTTTGTACTGAAAGTGAAATGCTGCTCGTGTTTTTACAATGGACATAAAAATTGATTAATTAACTAGTTGTAATATTGTAAAATTAATTAGTTGGTTTGTAATAGCTGAAGAATTAGTAGCACAAAGTCAATGGCTGTCGTGTAGCAATTGTTATAAGTATACAAAATATTCTTGTAGTACTTTTTTGTTTTTGCGTGTTTTGTTCTTGTTGCTTTATGGATAGGTTTTGGGAATAAAATAAATATTGTATTTGCATTGAATTCTCAATATATATATTTTTAATATTCATAAATTCAATATACATTATAATATCAAGTAAAATGAATTACTATAATTTATATAGGCAATATTTTAACACATGTTAATCTATAGGTAAGTTTAACAATCTAGAGTTTACTTATTTTAACAATTATTCAGCAACCTTTCGTTGGCACACAGTCCACGTCCAATCACTCAATCTTACGAAATACAACAAACACAAATATGGCAATAGGAATTCACATTGGCTAACTGTTACACTTAAAATTACATCATTTATACTCAATAAAGGAAGAAATACTTTTCTGCAATATGATATTGCACAAGTAACCAAATTCAATATAGTACATCATGCCATTCCATGTAAAAAATAAAATTCTCATATAAAAATGTATATTTCAAGCCTTAAAATTATTACTTGGCACAACTAAAACTAATGTAAAGCTAAATGATGGGATATTTATATTTTACAGTTTTCCACATCATATATCAACATAAGTAATCTTTGGTTTATCTAGCCCACCGGTCACAATTTGGAAATTGCTTACAATAAAAATATAATAGAATATGAAATAGTTCAAACAGGATCGCTTAATCCAATTATATTATTTTAAAGATAGATAGGTACATAACATACTCAGATAATATGTTTATAAGTATTTAGATATTAATTATACTTGTAAGTATAATTTTGACCGACTTTTTTATTAGCTGAATACTGTCTTATTAAACCGTAACACTGAAAATGGTGGAGGACCTGTGCTAGTGGCTGACGGAATCTCGAAATGTTCGAATACTGCACATCTGAGCCCTTAAGGTGCACAAGAACGTGCTACAAGAATAACGTATAACTGTTTGTAATCTTTTATGTAATTCGTTGCTTAGAAACCTTTACAAAGTCATTTTAACTACTTACATTTATAAAATATATAAATAATTATTAGTATGTCTTAAAATGTATTTTTTTTTTGCTTAGGAACTTTCTGTTCTAATATTTATACTGTTGTGATAATGTTAGTTATTATGTGATTTTAATTTCCGCGATATCTAGATGATGCACGTTGTACTTTTTGTTACGACGCAGGTAAAATTAAGTACATCAACAATATGCTTGTACTTAATCAATAAGCCGAATTTGATTAAGAGGAAAATAAGATGACATTTATGAAAGATGTTACGTAAAACAGTGGGTTCGCATAGTTAGATGCATTGCTTGCTATGGAAGTTTAAGTTCTATTAGGTATATAAGTATCCATCCTATTATATTATTACTTTTATAAAATCCTATTGATTTCAATAAACTGATGTTTATTATTGTCACTATATTCATTGTGTTATTTTGCAGCGTGGACACCGCACAATTTATTATTATATATCTATGTACCGTTACTGAGTAGGTAATAAAGCGATCATATTTACACATAAATCCTTACTATGTACAATTTATTATTTACAACTTAACAGACGATAATCTTTCGACTAATTTTAAGAGTTTTTTAAACACAGCAGAGATCCCATAGGAGTATTATGGAATGCTTAAAACTTATTTAAGATTGAATCTATCTAAACACTTAATACGTATTACAATACGAGAAGCTTATTGTTACTAAATTTTTTAATGTTCTGATAACAGAGAATAAAACTATCGACCATTTTTTACAGCCATGACTTACATGTTTCTTCAATTAGGTATCATTAATGTATTATCTGGGTATGTTTTATTGGCGTGCATGACCTACTGCGGTTTTCGGTGATGCTATAGAACATGATCATAGGTACTGCATGCACTGAGGTTTTAGGCTCAGATTCAACTAAAATTTCCGTTTGGTAATTATCAACTTGGCAGTTGTATAATATGAGATGTAACTGCGTCATTGAATTCCAATCGGCGGAAATTATAACTACCTACCTTGTTGTATATCAAAGATAGTTGGTCCTTGAATGAAAGGTATTCAAACACATTTTCAGTATGCAAATAGCGTTAGATAGGTACCGTACCTGCTGAAGACAGGTAAGTAGGTGCGTATGTTGTAACGTATGATTAAGAGCAGGAGTTCAAAGAGGACTTAACTATTTAATAAGATTTATAAATAACACTAGTATATTGTCAGCACAATAGACACACAGGTCTGATCAACGATCTCGTACACGTTGGCGTGAAGTGTAGAAGCGTTCTTTTTATTTACGTCAGGCTTCTAGGGTTGCAGTGGATGATCGATAATGCTGATTTCTGTAGAATCTTATATATTACTTTGTCAAAAAATACTGTAAATAGTTTAAAACTGCACTTTGTATCAGTGGTCATGTTTATACAATGTCATCACCAAGCCTTGTGTAAATAAATGTATTGCAGTAATTGCACTTAAACAGGACCATAAAATAAGGACGATGACTTATATCGCTTAATCAATAGGTAATTTTGGCCATAACATTAAAAAGAAATAATAAAATAACATTTATTATAGTGGAGTATTATGCTACAGGTACTGACCTTTGGTATTATTAAATAATAAAACTACATTAATTAAAATCGTTTACGCAAAATATGTTTGGTTAAGATCGATAATATTTTTGGCACGTTGCATGGCACTTTTGTGGTAGATATTTGGCATTACGTTATAAATAGGGAATTCAAATTATTTTCTACAGTATAAAAATATTATGATGTTGAGCAATGACCTTAATTAAGTTTGAAACGAAAATACCGGGCAATGAATACTTTATTATAATGAGTATTATTATGCGGTGTGAATGGTGTGTCCTAACATCACTCGACAAGGCAAGTTTTATTACCTTAAAAATTAAATTAAAACTGGGCAAAGCATTTTCGGTTGTTTATATTATTCGGCGTTCCAGACAAACCTCTGTTGTATTTATTGTTCTGGCTTTGATGTTCTATATTACCTTTGAATTTTTTATAACTACATATTAGTAAATCAAAAAGGTCCTAGATATAGTCGGTCGGTCTACTATTGTGAGTATTTACCATTCAGGTATACCAATAAACTTCAAAGCAATTAACATGAATCTGTTCAGATTTTAGGTGCTCTTTTGAAATTTAACGAGTGCACTAGACTTTTAAAATTATTTAACGAAATGGATACCAAACGTTGTTCAACAACCGATGCGATGTCCAGGTTAATCTCTGTAGGGCTTACAGATGGCGAACCTGTGGTTCATGTGCTGACTGTATGAGCCCGAGTGAGAGAACTTCTTGAAACACTTGCAGCACTGGAAGGGCTTCTCACCTGTGTGGAGCCGCTTGTGTTCCGTCAGGTGATGTTTGTGTTTGAACGCCTTCGGGCATTCTAGACACTTGTACGGGCGTTGACCTGAAGAGCGAAATAACACCTGTTACTTTAGATATAACACTTATCAAAACCAGGCTGGTGCATTTTATGAATATTTTAAAGATGTTTTTACTGACCTGAATGTTCGTATTTGTGCCGCGCGAGGGAGCTTTGCTTAACGAAGGTCTTATCACATTGATCGCATACAAATTGTCCTTCGCCTTCCTTAAATTCTGCCCCTTGCTTGAGTTTGCTCTTTTTAAGTACTGTCGCTTCTTCATCGATCTCGTTTGGTGCTTGCATTTCATCCCAAGGAGGACGCTCGTATGATGGACTTGAACCTTGTCGGCTGATGTCTGACGTCAAGTGCATGTTAAGAATAGGAGATCGAGCATTTGCCATATCGTTGTATTGAAGGAGTTTATCCATAGGTACTAAGGGGTTGACGTGAAGTTTTTGGGGTAGCAACCGTTTGTGGCCATTAATAGTTTCTCCAGGTGAAGGAGACAATCGAAAATCGGTGAAGGAAGATGATGAGCAATTGGAATGTTGATAAGTATTCAGATAGTTGGTGCGATGAGGAGTTGTACTTCGTGAGGATTTCTGACTGAGGTTCACTGCTTCTTCCGAGTCGGAATGTGTCACTGAAATGCTGCATGGTGGCGATGGCGAAGGACTTGACGTAACTGATGGATTGGACTTCTTTGTAGATAAATCTAATGGCTGGTCAGAAGCGGTCATCGTTTGTGTCATACGTCGTTCTCTCGCCCTGTTATTTTGGAACCACACCTGTACTACTCTGTTGTCAAGACCTATTTGTTGAGCTATTCTTTTAAACTCCTCACGATTCGGTCTTGGGTTTAACGCGTAGTGTTCTTTTAATACCGACTGTTGTTCCTCGCTTAATGCTGTGCGAACCCTGATTTTTCTATCATTGTCGTGTATTGATATCTTATCATCGCGATCGTCTCTATTAAAGTCTTCATCTTCACTTGCACTTATTCCGTTTTGTATGGAAGCGTGAATTTCTGCCTCTAATCGATTAAGAGCTACCGTTTCGGCTACTTGGGCTGCCAAACCTTCGTGTTTCCTAAACACATTCCGACAAAGTACCTTTTCGTGGTCTAATAAGTCACTCTTGTTCGTGAAAGTTAGGTTACATTTCAAACATCTGTGTGTGTCTTCTGGTTCCTCCTTTATTACGACCTGAGAAGTGGGCGGTGACTCTATGCTAGGGCACATGTTTCCCGATACAGGAGAGAGCTTTTCCATGTTTGCTCTAAAGAAATGTTTCGTTACGGATGCGCTGACAGATTCGAGTATGGAATTAAAACCTGGATTTTCGGCATTGTGAACATTGTTATTTAAAGGGACGGAATCGAAGTTGTGAGACGGTGATCTCAAGTCGCTATCTCGTTCCTCTTGCTCCTTTTTTATAGAAACGGCTTCTTCATCCTCAATGTCCATCACAAGCTCGGCACTTCCTTCAGATCGTTTATCATCATCTTCTGTAACTTCTTCGATCAAGTCTTCAGGATTTGCTGGCAAAGGACTTGACTGCTTTGGACTAGCAGGACTTTCTATTTTTCTTGGTTGATACTGCGACGAAGCTAGCTGCTCTAAAAATTGGCTGATGGAGGCCGGAATGCTGTAAGGAGCTATCCCGCCCGCTGGACTCATGGGCATACCCGGAGGCATGTAGAAAGGAATTCCAGGCTGTCCTAGGGGCGAGCGATGGTAATTATTCTCTTGTGCCGACATGGATGCAAAGAAGGCAGCTGGCATGTGTAGGAAGGAATTTCCGTTTGGTGATATATTATTATTTAACTGGGAGGCCACCATGGCATTAGTCCTTTTTCGTGATGGACTTCTTTCTGGGTTAAGGGCAGGATTATTGGGTTTAATCCGTCCCATCTTGAGATTCATAACAAGACACTTTTTGGAGGTCATGTGACTGGAGTAGGAGCCAGAGTGGGAAAACTTTTTGCCGCAGTTAGCGCACTCAAAGGGTTTTTCTCCGCTATGTATCCGCAAGTGTTCTTTTAGGTGGTGCTTAAATTTAAAAGCTTTGTCGCAATCATTGCACTTAAACTTTCGAAGAAGCGCACTTTCGTCATGGCTGATCATATGTCGCTGCAGTCTGTATACATTTGCGAAGCTTTTGTGGCAGATCTTGCATGACTGTTGACAAATAACAAAAAATAAAATTAGATTTTCCATAGAGTTGTTTCTTATACCTAATCTTAGTGCCTTGTTCATTTTGTGGTAGGTATAATTTTGAAAAATATAAGAGACATTAAATTATGTCAACTGATCTTCAATGATAGTCATGAATAATTCTGGTTGGAAATTGAAATATTTTTTGTTTCTCTAGCTAATAGATACGTAACAATTTTCAAGGTTTCATTGTTATGTAATACAATGGGCACTGACATATTTGACTGTATCCACCTGTGTGTTGGGCGCGTGCAGGGTCTCGTGGCGCTCGAGTTGCTCGCGCGTGGGGTAGGCTCCGCGGCACTGGCTGCAGGAGAATGGTCCTCCGGGGCCTAATGGCGAGCCTCCCCGTTCCTCTTCTTCCTCAGACGGCTTGCCCTCTGACCCGCCGCCTGCCAGCGGTCGGACTGTGGGATCAACAACAATTGTTAACTTTACACTATTGCCTATTCTTATGTACTAACCTATGACCAAACGATTTCAATGCACATGAATATTGTAAGCATATAAAATGCAATAGTCAATGTAAGAATACTTTTTTTTTACACTTTACAATGCTATTTAAGTATTTGTCGATCTATTTATGTGCTGGCTTTTAGCAGTGCATAAAGTTATGCACTAAAAATTGTTTGGTACAATTTGCTTCCCATACATTCATACCATCATAAATGAAGTAGTTACATTAGTTAATAAATAAAGCACGATCTCGGTGTAGTAGGTAGTTTCGGTAGGTTTAGGCTCATGAATACCTATTGTTTTTAATTGTTTTGTTTAATATTTGGCACGAGGATCAGTAAAGTATACACGGAAAGAGAAATGCATGTTCTTATGTATAATATCATAATCGAATTCATTGAATCTCATGGATCTATTAGAAGCGTAGACCACATGCCAATGTAATTAAATAAAATGCTCTGTCAGACTTAGTTTACGCATCGCTCGTCAATCATTGAAAATCCTACTTGCAATGCGAACACGATCTGCAACACGATAATCGTAAACCTCAATTTAAAATAAAACAATTATTATCAGTGTTGTTAGCGATTAAAATGATTGTGGACACCTTTACGGGCGATGTTCGCCCTATAAAAACAAATATGGCGGCAACAATTCAATTTGGAGTCGGTTATTTCGGTAATACGGCCGGTATTCCAGCGTAATATCGTTTTTAAAAGCGGCGTCGGCGTGCGCGTCGTAAATCAAATATAATAAAGAGCAAAACAACGGGGCGACGTATTAATTAGTGCGGCCGTGCGTTGGCCGCGTGTCCTTTACACACGCTGTAATCCGCTATCGGGACACCGGTATTGAATTTTAGAAAATACGGCCTCGCGGCTCACCTAGCTGGGTACCTTATTTTACTAATAAACTGGCTGGACCTACGAGTTCTGGAGTTCATACAATATTTTGTCTTAGAAGCTCGTTGCGGCTCAATTTTTATAATATTAACTAGCCTAGAGAAGTTATAATCAACACCAAATGCTCAGTATCGAAAGTGATGCGCACTTACCGTCCAAATGTAACGTGAAATAGCTAGTTTTTGCCAGTGTTTTGAGTTTGAAGGCACTATACTGCATTCAAGCTTCAAAACACGGAGTTTAAATAGACAATAATTAAATTCCCGATTAAGTACAGACAAGTATAAATATTGGGTGAATATACAAAACGAGTATTAGAATGGCGGAAAGTTTTTTAAAAATGGTTTTTAACAATATAACTATTCGATAAGAGATGGCGCTAGTAGTAGGTAACTCTTAATTGCAGATAGAATTCGTTTTTTTTTTGTGTTTGTCATAGGGTACAAACGCAAAACTGTAAACGTAGGTAACTGTTAAATTACACAATTACAATTACATTACACTTACAATTCACACAATATTGTAACCTATGTTTACGTTTTAAGTTATTTGATTTCGGTTTCAAGACATTTATTTTTTCTCAAAGAGAGAACGTGAATTTGATACGTATAGATAAATAGCTATTATTTAAGCTTGAACTTTGTTCAAATTTTATGGCACTGACAGATCTAGTATGACTAGGAAACATTGCCCACATAAGACGTAGGTATCACTTTAGAGAGAGATTTTAGAGAGTAGGTACTTAGGAAGTACATTTTACTACTTATTTTACGTTCATAGTACCTAAGTCATTAAACAATCAATCAACAATTTAAATATGTAGGTACCTAATGATTAATAATCACTTGTTCTAGAATAAACATACATCTTTATTGATACTATCAGAAAACAATATTTAAATAACTTAGTCATGTATCTCACAAAATTGTTGCAGCTTTTGGTGTTGCTGCTCGCCGGTAGATGGCGCTAAGCGACGTGCTCATTCAGTACTACGAGTTACATTCATAGAGGTGAGTGGGTCCATAATATACTTAATTTAGTTGTTGATAATAATTAAATTATAATAGAGGGTGGTACCCATCGACGCACAAAACTGAAACCATGGATTCAGTAAAATAAATAAAAAATGTTTTAGATTTACATTTTGAGCGCGTAGAGTAGGTATTGCAATTTTCTATGAAAGAGCTGATTATTTTTTTATCACCGACAAAAAATGTATATAAACGATATCCTAGGTCTGCATTCAATAAAACAATTCTGCATATAAAATCCTAACAGCCTAAAACATGATTTATTTATTTGGTTCTTAAAAGTCTAGTCGTAATTCATTTTCGTAGTAAGGAGCCCATAAAAAGGTGAAAGCTAACTTTACGAAGCGCTGTAAGACCTATGGTTAAATAACATAATTCGCTAATGAGTTCAGTAAACATTTGATGCGTAGCGTTCGTTAGGTGGAGCGGACGTACACCTACACACCATATTATCGGCGGTACAGTAATCTCTGCGCACGGGCAGAGTGCGTCCGTTAACCGCTGATAAAAAAACCTACATACACACACCACTGCGACGCGCTTCCTATTGCTGCTACAACAAATAACAATTATCGCAGTCACGCACACGCGCGCTCGTAGTCCACAAGATAAGAGTTTGATTGTTGATCGCAGCACACAAACGCGCGCAGTGGTGATTGGTCGCACCTGTGTCGGCGGGCGGCGGGGCGCGGCGGGGTGCGCCCAAGTGTTTGCTTTACTCAAAGAAAAAACTCCGCCTGTCCGACTGCAGACACCATGTTGTAACCTCTCGCTCGGAATTGTAATTGCGCGTTGAGAGAATTATTATTGAACTGTTTAGACGCGAGCTATTTGTTCGGTTATTGTATAGCATTGTAGTCACGCCGTATGTTGAACGTCTTATTGGCATAGGTACTCGCATATTAACTAACGTCTTGAAAATATTTTCTTGCCGTAGACATACGAGTAAATCAATCTCGCGTGATAAATCAATACGCACATTTCTTATTTGTCAGTTCTTGTTCAGTCGACGTTGTACCTAGTCAAGCTCATTGGGCTGGTTTTCAGCCTGTGGTACGTAAAACTCAACTTATTCGGTTAAACTTTATAACGGGCTACTTAAATATTTTTAATCTATTAGAAGAATATATTATTACGCATTAAATTATATCTATGCGAGCCTGAACCACACTTATTTTTATGAAATATGAAATATTTACATTAGGTACCAATACAGTTAAAACTCTGAAGTATTTTATTCAACATTGATAATACAAATATTTATGGCGAAAGTACCTACTTATTAATTTATATTTTTATCCTCTACTTTGTTAACGAGTTTATGATCTTCCAGAGGACTTGAAACCAAAAGCTTTTTATGTAAAGTTGTCTGATTTACCGATCTAATTCCAAACAGTGGCTTTGTGTTGATTTGGCATGCTTAATAGTTATGTACGAACAATGAGATAGCACCTTCATTATAGAAAGTGGAATGATACAAAAAGGCAAAATCAAAAATCAAAATCAAAATCATAATCAACTTGTAATACCTATAAACATGATGTTGTTACAAGTAGGTGTAAACCTTTTGTCATCATTAAATATTATTTTAAGCATAAAATGGTGGAAACCGCATACCTGCTAGCATCAGTGACCTACCAACAATTATTTAATTCCGCAATAATATGTGCAAGATTGTTTATAATGAAGTTGATGTATGCCCAATACTGAAGATTCGCGGTCGCGATACTCCATGAATGAAACGAAATGAGTTGATAAAAAAAAAGGAATTTATTTTGATTGTTTTGAATTTGGCACATAATTGTTGTCAATTAATGGCGTACACGTTACGTAGGTACAAATAGCCTTTGCGGTACAATTCCCAGACGTTCTGATGATGATTTCATATGTAGGTAACTAAGTGTAACGCATAACCTTTTGATAACGTAAAGTGACTCAAAATTTCAAATTTAAATAATCCTGCGAATAATAGCTGCGATTCAGGTAGGAGCGTTGACGCATAACTATAAAGTATTGCTTGTTGTTTTACATAATGTAAACAAAGTTACAATTATAAATATGAATTACTTATGCATTATTCGTATACATTTTCCAACAATAGTCAGGACACTAACACCAAGTTCAATAATGGCATTAGAATTAAAGTAATCTATAATGAGTCAGATTCAGACTGGAGAGGTGAAATGACAAAACAACAAAAATGTAACTCGCCTGAATCACAGCCATGAGTCATGAGATCACCGAGGTAGAACTGTGTCTCTGGAGTGTTTGACAAGTGATTAACAAATCGACAGGCGAGTTATTAGCAGAGCCGTTAATTTTGTCTCCAACAAACAAGTAATTAGCGGTGCAGTACTAGGTAACGCAATCGATTCCTGGAAACGTTTATTTATACGGTACGTTAGATATATTTCGTTTGACTTCTTGTAAACAATCTTGTTTTGATTCATATTAGGAGTTACGGTTAACATTTTTTTTTAAATTAACAAATTGCTATAAATAAGTTTTGTATTAAACACCTCTAAATAAGTGTTGAGTCTATTTGTTACTACGGCTAATTTTTCATCTCTGAATTCAAATATTTACCTCGTGCAGCTTTTTTTACCAAACCTACATTGGTTTCATTACATGTTTAAGAGTTACCAACTATGATATAATAACTTGAGCGACTGTTGTATTAAGATGGCAGGGGTAAATAATTAGCTGCTGATCATCGAATCTTTTGGCGTAATACGACAAGATTTAGGTTCGTGGGTGCGTTTTCGATTGCTTAGATGATTAAGTACTTTATTAAAACGAGATTAAATAAAAAAACCGGCCGTCACACTTTAGCGTCTGTTCAGCGGAGAACAGCAATAAAACGAATTTTTACTAATTTATTCATCCGCGTTCCATAAACGCACGTCTAAAATATTACGCAGTCGTCCGAATGCATCAAACGTCTCTATTATGTTATCCACTCCAGACAGGCGGCACTCAAAGAGGAAGAATAAAATAAAAGTAAGACAGAAAAAAGCAAATGAATTAAAACAACATAATCATTTACGATTTAAGACGGTGAAAGCGAGCGGGGTTCCCCTCGACAAACGAAACTTTCTTTCAAGTCTGTGTGTACCTGTTCTCGATTTTCAAGTGGATGAATTATATCCCGAGGGAGAGTAGGGGAGATTACCCAACACGGAGGTTATTTCTAATGAAGACGTGCTCGAGTTTTATTTTTAATGCCTCAGAGGTGATATCATTTTCACCTGCACTCTGAATGAAAAATGAATGGAATGTTTGGGCATTTATTTACAACTTTTTTCAGGTATCGTTTCTCAGAGAAATTATTGTTTTCACTGAATAAACTTTTGGGATGTTTTCAGGTTGTTAAAGGAAGTAGTAAGTTTTAAAAGTAGATAGGTAAATGAGTTTTGTGATGATAAAAATAATAAAAGGAAGTGTAAAAATATATAATGGGAGTCGAAATATACTTATAAAATGCAAATTAAAACAAAAGAAAGGAAGCTTACTTAAGGCCGCGAGCCGCCTGGCCGAGGTGGTAGACGTGGGGACCTGCTTACTCCTCATGTCCGCAAGCCAACCGGCCGCCAAGCATTCGTACCAACCGCCAACTCCCATTAACGAGCTCTGCACTTTCATCGAGCGACA
This sequence comes from Polymixis lichenea, assembly GCA_949091785.1. Classification (NCBI taxonomy): domain Eukaryota; kingdom Metazoa; phylum Arthropoda; class Insecta; order Lepidoptera; family Noctuidae; genus Polymixis; species Polymixis lichenea. Next base: position 1,158,786 of record OX420934.1, read on the forward strand.
CCTCTGTTCTCACACGTCACTGGCCGCGACCACGGGCTATCTAATATCGCGGTAAGCACTTCGCGGCGGAGTCGAAATCGCATCTACGTCGTACTACACCGAGATTTCACAGCCTCCGCTGACGTCAGCGGTAAAAGTCCTAGTTTCGGTATCGGGGGGGCACGTGTACTGCGGGCCGTCGGCGGCTCGCTACTCACATCGGCAGGCGCCCCAAACGTTGGCCAGGCTCCACAGGCGGTACGAGTAGCTGTCACCATAGCACCCGAACATGCTCTCATCGGTTCTCGCGACCATGGCCCGCGCGCGCGGACGGACGTGTTTCTGGCGGCGCGGCGCGCGGTGGAATGAGCCGGTGGCCCGCCTCTCGCCCCGCCCTGCGCGCCCGCGCCCTCCGCACCTCGCGCCGCTCACCCCGCTCACCTCCCGCGACCTCCCCCCACCTATACTTAATTAGTAGAGCCGACTGCCGACTGCGACTGCTGAGCCGTGTCTCACCACGACTATAATAACGATACACCGTCGATATTATAACACCTTCACAATCTAATGCCCCTTGTCTTTTTCAAGCCACACGAGGCCACGACTCTACCTTTGCGTTGTTTATTTACATGCTCTACGCTCCACCTTCTCGTTGGTAATCTACCTGTCTCTATCTAACGACGACCTTACTTATTATTGTTTGCATTTATAACTTTGCGAGTACGTAAGTATACGATGAATACTGGAGGGTTTAATTCTGATTTGAGGTCGTTCTGCAGTAGTTAGTCCAATCATAAAATAAAAATTAGAATTGGAATCTTAAGTATCCAAACCTGTTTGAAATATTTTTTTTAACGATAAAGAAAAATTTAAAAACATTACCTTTACTATTCTTATCTAGTCAAGCCTCCAGTCTAGTACTTCTAATAAAAGGTTCCGACGAATTCAGAACCTCCTCCTTTTGGAAGTCGGTTAAAAAAGCACGGTCGTGGGACTGCACTTTTAGTTCGGCTTTCGGTCACTAGATGGCGTTAGGAGTTCCACAGAACTTTCCTGTTGCTCCAAACGAGTACCTATTTGCTCGACATTTGTTTTCATTCACTGATCTTGTTTAGTAAATAGGTTTTGTTCAAATTAAAATGTTCCTTATATTTCCTTAGTAAATTGATGATAATAAATTATTGATTGAATTGAATAGGTATTATCCGCGCGCATTTTGTCATTTACCAACCTTTTTTACCATTGTTTACAATTATTTACCACCCGAAAATGAGATTATAATTTAACGGTCCTATAAATACGGTACGGTAACGGTAATTAGTCTATCGAAGAGTAGCCTCTTCGATAGACTAATGTTGAATTTATTGTTTTAACTAATAGTCTAACTCTTAATGATTTGTTTTCAGTAACAACATGTGGTAGGTAAGTTTCCGACATGTTTTCGTTCGTCTAAAATTAGAGGCGATTCAATAGCGATAGTCAATTAATGTTTACAATATCTACGTTTTGCTTGAAATTAGTTATTTTATTGATGGAATTTCTGTCTTATTGTGAACTAGCTTTTGCCAGCGTCTTCGCCCGCCTTAACTAATTTATACATAAAACCTTAACAAATGATACACATTACCTCCCTCATGAATCACTCTATCTATTGGTGAAAACAGCACGAAAATCCGTTCAGCCGCGTCGGGTATTTTTTGAGATGAGAAAAAACAATTGAACTCGCGACACTGTTCAAAATACACACGTAGGTAATTGTTCAAGTTTTCACTTCTGTCGGCACTGTCTTTTTTCTTTGAGCTCACTGGGGTGTATTATGATGTAAAAGCTGTTTGAGTTGAGGTTACAACAATAAAATTTTGAAATGCCTGTCCCTAACACAGCCATATACATTATCCCGTAAATACTTAGGCACCCATACTGTGTGCATCCTCCTTTTTCTTGGTACCAAGATGCTGGTCACCTGACACATCGCAAATCAGTCACCAATGAGAGTGTTCATGAATATTTAAGCCAACAGTTGGCGCCACTTTGACAAGAGGTCTTCCAGTTCGAAAATGATCTTAAAATATTTGATGTCATTCGTTTCATTGTTTCGTTCACCATTCAGTCCGTAGGCGCTTTGACATTTTTGACAGGAGCCCGGACCTGACGTCTCAGTGGTGCCACCTAGTGAACGTCATTTCAGAAAACCCTCATTGTTTTTCACTTTAGGTATACTTAGGTATAGGTACCTATATTAGTTAATTGTTTAGCCCTCTTACTAATAAATACGGAATAAGTTATACCAGTAATAAACAAAAGAATAACCATACATTTTCACATGTTTAAACTTAGAATAACTTTATTCTGTGTTTATTAGTAAGAGGGTAGGTGTCTAAATTTTGTAACTGCAGTTTCGTCACGTAGTCAATCAATCAACTCGTCCTATAGCAGTCCATTGCTGGACATAGGCCTCTCCAAGGCGGCGCCACAACACAACACCCCGTCCTCCGCCTTCCGCATCCAGTCGTTCCCAGCTACTTTCTTTAGGTCTTCGGTCTAGCTGGCTAAGCTCCGCCGCTTATGTTGCTAGAAAGATCAGACAGTTAACAGATGTAGAAACCGCGCATTTGGTCTATTTTAGCTACTTCCACAGCATTATGTCGTATGGCATTTTACTGTGGGGTCGGGCTGCTGACATTGAATCCATCTTTATTTTGCAAAAGAGAGCTGTCAGAGCCATTTATAATGTACGTCGCCGCGAATCCCTCAGGGAACTATTTAAAAGGATTAATATTATGACGGTACTTCCCTTGCCAATTCATTTATGAGAATATCATGTATGTAAGAAAAAAATCTACATCTTTTTAATAAAATAAGTGATAGACATAAATTTAATACTAGCAACAAAGACCAAATAGATCAGCCATTTTTCAGATTAGCTAAAGTACATACATCTTTTATGGGGTACTGTGTTAAATCTTATAACAAAATACCAAAATGAAAGGAAATTTAAAACATTAAAAGTAAACTTTGTAAACAAGCATATTACAAATTAGAGGACTATATCCAAGATAAGAATGCTTGGAAACATGCTGGTCCTGCTCCATAGGACAATCTAGAGTTTAGACAATATCAAACTGGTTGCTAATTGAATATTGTATAATTAATTATATTTATGACATTGATTTACACTCAGTGATTACTTTAACTCACACACTGACATATTACTTCTTAATATTCTACGAAAATCGTATAAGTACTTACTTTTACAATGTTTGTAAATATGTGAGCACCATGTTCGTATCTATCATAAAATTAATTTATCTGTAATTGCTTCACTTTCATTTTTTTTATCTTTTACTTTGGTACTTATGGTAATTTTATTTGAATGCATCGTTTTCACACATACCTAATTATATAATGAATGTTTGTTAAATATTGTGCTTAAAACATTTTAAAAGAGTAGGTAACGGTGGAGTTTCTTGCCCATTCTTCTCAATACGTAAAGTTACATTTTGGAAGTGGCGACTAGAATCAATTCTATTTTTAACTGACTTCAAAAGGAGGTTATCAATTCGACATGTTTATATATATATGTTGCAGTCAAAACTCTTAACCAGTCAAAAGTACTATTGACTAGCAAAATCAGTCAAAAGTACTTTTGACTGAACAGGTTGGTCTGGATTTTAGTCAAAAGTATTATTAACTAAAGCATACGGTCAAAAGTACTTTTGACTGATTTTGCTAGTCAATAGTACTTTGGACTGGTTAAGAGTTTTGACTGCAACAAGAGTTTTGACTGTAATATATTTTTATTATGTATGTTCGGGCATAACTTCGTCATATATAGACTGACTTGCATTTTTTTTTATTCGAAAGGGGTTTATTCCGAAATGGTCCCATAAAAATTTCATATAGATCTGATGATGCGTTTCGGAGACAGGCAACGGAATTCTTCAAAAAATGACAGCAAACAAGCCGCTATTGCTGCTATCGCATAAATATGCATTGTTTTGTCTCCAAGGATGACGAAATATCGTATTGTGTGCGGTAGGTATTAATTATAACTAAAAAATGAAAAAGAAAAAACTTAAAAAAAAATAAAAACAACTGACTTCCAAAAAACACTACAAATAGAAAAATAACTTTGATTTTGGAAGGCGATGACAAAAAAATTTATAAAATACATATCCAAAGTCACCGACTCCCGAAATTAAAGTTATTTTTCACTTTGTAGTGATTTTTTGGAAGTCGGTTTTTTTTTAAAGATTTTTTAATGTAAATGTTGACGTTCAAAGTGCCTTTTATGTGCCTATTTGCGTACCCTTATAACAAGCTGTATAGGGTTTGCATTTTAAATGCAGTCTTTATATCTTGAAGACAATGGCTCTCATACCTACCTTGCATAATTTATGAGCTCAGGATTCTGCAATCCTGTCACAATTATAAACAAAGACCGTAGAGTGGTGGTAAACTAATACTACCATCATAATATTACGTCTGACAGAAAAAGTATTGCTCGCGGAATAGAGGCTTTGTTTCATTACGTGTAAAACTCTTTATTGCTTGAAAGATGCTTAGTTTCTACCCTCATAATTTACCTTCGAATGACAAATTATTATTACAAAACAAAGCTTAAAGTTTTCAGCAATAAGATATAAAATAGTGTGGCAGTAAATCGTTGTGTAACGTAGACAATAGCACCTTGTTCTCCACGTGTGCGCCACGTGCGCGTGCGCCGCCACAATGCCACACCTACTGCTTTGTCCGACGCTTTGTTTTATAGACGCTGTAAACTCGCTTCACACTGTATTCAAATGACTTGTTTGCTCTCTGTAATAGCGACACGTGGTTGAACATCACGCTGCAGGCTGCAGGCGTCGCGGTTTGTTATCCGACTATATAGGTACTTGTTTTAGTTGACACGACACTTTTAAATCGCAACGTCGTAACATTATAATTGAGTTGATACGGGAGTTAATTGGGTCTGCTGTATTATAAATTTATGTCATCACAAATTATTTTAATGTTTTATCATTCTCGCATAGTTGCTTCCCTCTAGTCTTGAAATCTGATTCGATGTTCTATATTTTACATGAGTAACAAGCTCGTAGCTCCGAGCTGATAAATATGTCAATGCATTATAAAAACTCGTGTCTAATAAATCTTGGCACAGTTTAACAATTTCTAAACCTACAAGATACCGGATGTGAGGGCGCCGGATTCCGTTTAACCGGTAATTTCATAAAGCAGTTATGGAATTGACAACCCACAGGTAGATAGTGTTACATAATTCAAGTAGTTCCTCTTGGACCAGCAGTGCGCGTCGTATACTATTATCCTTTGTTTGATAGAACAAAACGACTTGTGCTAATGTTACGTAGATAGAGCTAAACAACTGCACATAATGCGCTTAATAAAACAATCAACCCGCGTTGTTTGTCGCGTGAATTCATACGCGTGGAGGTAACCTGTATGAGGTTAAATAAAGTCTGCGCACAAAAGGTGAACCGTGGCTTCTCACAACAGAACTGCGTCGATGCACGTGGAGCCGTAGACACACGGCGGGAACGTGTGGGGCCTCTACGTGTGGTCGCATCTCTACTGCAACAGGAGATCGTACAGAAGGCTAACATTACCTACCCACGTGTCGTTAACACTTTAGAGTATAGGGAAAACGAAACAGCATCAATCACGGTACAAGCAGTGCGCTTTTGATGAGCAATTTATTCTTTCCGTGGTGGTCTCTCAGGTGATCTTGTGGTCCAACATCGCGCATAATATATCGCGTGCATAATATGAACCTTCTGAACGCAACTATTTTGTGTTTCTAGCAGGACAATCACTGCGTATGCGCACTGATAATGTTGCGGTGCGCTAATGGATGCGCTCGAGTGGATTGCTTTTATCAATTTGTTTGCTTTCAGTATAAACAAGTTAGTGTAGAGACTTAGTGGGATATTCGTTACTAGGTACCACTACTAATGACATGTCGTAGAGCTACCTCGACTTTCATGTTAAACTGAAAATATAATTTCGACATAGTCAAATAAAAATATGGTTTGCTATGAACATGAAATTCAATCCATTCAACTTATATATTGGTTATCGTTGCCAAGTACATTGCCTGTAATATAGTTATTATATTTTCTCACGGCAGTGTAGGTGCGTCGTGGGAGAGTCGCCGCATCTGGCCACATCTGGCCGCCAGCGGTGTCGCTTGGCACAGGTAACTTTATCGTTTTACAGCTACAACAGCGCCGTGACAGCTCTTTATTGCCGCTGTCAAACAAATATCACTTGTTTATACGCCCATTCATTTACGTGGCGAATGAACACTGAAGTCTTTGGTGGAATATTCTATATTGTTCTTTATGTTTTACACGTGTAGTCGATGCGCTTGCCGGCGTTTTGACTTGCAACCTATGTTTTCGATGAAAGTCAATATACTATAGACTAGTACTACTAGTATAAGACAGTCAGCTGATAAGTAAATTGCGGAGAATATGGTCAACCTCGGTGCTTTTGTAAAACAATTATACATTTTTCAGAACAAGTTGCTTCTGTGACATGAAATTATGACAATTAGGTACACTGACTAGGTCAACGAGATGATCAAAGCGTGTTCTTTGGCCTGTTCACCAAAATTTGGACATTAGACACGAAATGTTCAGAGGCATATGTACGGTTAATACAAGAGTAAGAATATATGTAGATCTTTATATGAATTAAGTTCGTAAATACTGCGTTGTTATATTTGTGTGTCGCGGACGTATTGATCGCTGACGATAACTTTCCAATTTATTTCAGCTATTTGGCTCCAGCGGCCGCGGCTTCGATCACACCTAGGAAGTAAAATGGGAACCGATGTGGGTTCATGCGTACTCTATGGCGAACATTTTATCTATTGATGTTTACGTAAATTCGTTTTAAATTACATAATTAAGCTATGCATGTTATATATTGGTTACGAGTATAATGATGACATCAAATGTATTTTCGATCTATTGCATGACTACCTAGGTAAGGTACAGTCACCGTCAAAAATATCGGGACGAGCAAACTGTTCAAAATTATCTCAGCAATGAAGAAAATTAAACTTTATCTCAATGAAATAAAGTTCTCGTCAGAATGACAGTTGTCGTTTACTGTCATCATTCTGAAACATTCCTTGTGTCATTGAGTTAATATTTAATTTTCTTAGTTGTTAACATCATTTTGATCAGTCTGTTCGTCCCGATATTATTGACGCTGACTGCATAGTGTAATGCCGTAGAGGTACAATACCCACCATGTTCTGAAGTGCTTAAATATTGCGTTGTTGTATATTCCCGGCTTTTTGCATGTTACGTCTGCAGACCTACTCAGTACGAGGTAGTTAGGTACTGCTCAACATTATTTAAATATACCATCTTATCCTAAATGCACTGAAATTATTCATGTGGGTATCTATTAAGTAGAATAAAAAATCTTTACTTATATAAACATACCAAGCATCTTGATAACAATACTGAAAAATAGCCAATTTTATTTCTATAACATTGGAAAGTATTGAAGTAGAACAGTAACGACGTCGATATTGTTGCGTACGGCGGCAGCTGCGGGCCTACTGGTGTTCTGGCTAAATTGCCAGTTTGGCCAGTGCGGTGCCGGGAGTACGGGGTGGCATCGCGATCTGTGTCGATAATGAGCCGGTAGCGAACGCGCGATATGTTTCCGATGCCCGCATACATACGTGCTCACCTATTATTAGTTCCGCTATTGTACAACTTAACGGATTTGGATGCTCAGGGAGTTCTGTTTGTTACTTATGCGGGAAATTGTCGTGGTCTTTGTTGAAATCGAAGTTATTGAGCATTCTTTTCGAATTCTTTGGCGAGTTGTAGATCAGAGATTATTTTAATAGCACAATTTATAAAATTAATTATGCTTGTAGGCACCGTAAATTTATAAAAAGGAGAAAAATACATTTTGGTCAGTTACAGAATTAAAATAATGTTCTATGTAGGTAAGTAGCCAAACACAACTCAGGTTTGGGTATACCAGCCCATTGGGGCACCTACCACACTAGTGTCTTAGAGTGTACCTTACAGATAAGTACTAAATCATCATTAAGCTAATTCAAAAACCTGTTTTTAAGAATCGAAGCGCACAACGGAAATCTTGAAATCTGGAAGGCGTCCAAATACGTCAGTCAAAGCTTATCTGTAATAGCATTATATCCCTTTAAAACTATCAGCGAACAGTTTTGAGTGGTGATAAACAAACCGGTATGGAATAAAAACAGTGTAATCAGCTTACTGAGCGTCCCGAGTCCCGAGGTTATCGCACACCATTCTCTAATCTGGCGACCGACGTGAGACAAAAACATTGACATATGGAAAGGATATCCACAGATACTAACGGTACTGATAAAACATTATTTTGTATTAAAAATAATGTAAATTCATATTTTTCTGGTAGCTGATGTGGGCGAAGATGCAACAATCAATGTCAATTCGGGGATTGTTTAAAATTGATGGACTTCTTTGCAATCAGGTTCTCATTAAGTTTTTTTTTTTATAACCTACTTTAAGGCTTTGGTGTACTGTGAGTAGAGGTATTCTGTGAATGTATGTGTAATTGAAGGGTTGAATAATTCGTGTAATAGTATCTCAAAGTAGCTTGCTAACCATTGCTTATTTGCTGTAAGTTTTACATAATTTGCTTTGTGTCAATTGTGTCTTAATATAACGTCGGCTGACGGCTGTTGTGTACCACGTGTAAGGCTACGTGTCCATTGTGCCTGTGTGCCGTGTCGCGGGACATATGGCGGCCAGCCGACCCCTGGCCACGCCAGTCACGTCTCGGACCTACCAACAAACGCTAATTGTTCTAACTATTGCCTGCTTTGTCCTAAACAATTATTACTTAAACTTTACTGTCTATATCACCCTTATGTGTTGGTGATAAAGTTTAAAATGCTTGCGGAGGGTTGTTAAGAAGTTGTCGCAGAAGACGTCGCCAGATGGTCTGACAGGATGCGTTGTGTTTTGTTAGAAGTGTCAAAGTAATAGCCTTTGTACTTGACTTGATAATTAGAGGATGCGAAAGCAGTAAATCTGTTATTTGTTAAGTATGAAAAAGATACTTTTAATGAGATAAGGCATTACAGGGGGACGCTACAATGAGCTTATTTGTAAAAATAACAGGAATAATAGGATTATGATGTTCAACGTTCATTAGCATTAGGTATTGTAGTTCTTTACATAAATGCTAATGGCAGGTAGGTAGTTATCTAATATGCCACAGCTTTGTAAACCCGCTTGTGATGCCAAGTAGAGATAGCTTTCTATCGTATGTGAAAGATCCATACCTACTGTAACTAGTTGCAATAACTCACACTAGTGCTCGCTCAGTGGTCGAATTTTAACCATAATTAATTTAAGACTTAATGTATTTCTAATGAATTATTTTAAAATAATTTGAGCTTTCTGGATTCCTTCTCAATACAGGATAAAATTTAAACCAGTGCGCAAACTGTAACCATGAATTCAACACATGATTTTAGACACCGTGGCGTAGAAATTTCTAGTCGGTTATCAAATAAAAATAAAATGTGTTGTTTCATAGAACAGTGCAACTACCTACGCGCTCAAATACCTGATTTGTTTTTATTTTATAACCGACGAAAAATTTCTACGCCACGAGGTCCAGAATTATGTGCTGAATGCATGGTTACAGTTTGCGCACTGGTGGTAATTATAAACTGTATAAATGTTTATCTGCGCCAAATTTCATAGTCCTCTCGATTCCGCGCGATTTTCGTAAAAAAGGGTTACAAAGTTTTAGCTTATATCACTACATATAATAAAACACAAGTCCCCCGCCGCGTCTGTCTGTCTGTATGCGATAAACTCAAAAAGTATTGAACGGATTTTCATGCGGGTTTCCCCTATAGACAGAAGTGATTCATGAGGAAGGTTTAGGTGTATCTATAATTTATTAAGGTTTTTTTTAAATAATAAATTGGTTAACGTGGGCAAAGCCGGTGGCAAAAGCTAGTAGATTATAAAAGAAAACTCTAGCCAGGAGTTCATGGCATTAGGTATTTTATACGTACATTAAATCATCATGACGCTCTAGATTAATAGATTTACAATCACGTATAGCAAACCCATGTTTCTACCAACATACGTACGTGTCGTTGATAGGTTTTGTCGTGTTCGACGATTTGTGGAGTCCCTATTCGTAAAGGATTTATCTCTTTCTTTGAATCCTCAGCCAAATCGTGTAAGCGTAATAAGTGAAGTATTTCCACATTAACAAGTGCTGGGGTGATGATGTATGGAGTGGTCGCGATGTGTAGTGACGCCGGTGCGCGCGCGGTGTTGAGCGGTCGGCGCGCGCTTGGCAGCGGTTCAAACGTCGCACGATAATTTGCGCCTCCTCACCTTACGTACACTTCCGATGTTCATTATCATTTTTAGAAAAATCATTTTACCGGAAAAACGTTAATAATGTGTTTACAGGTTACAACTATTTAACTTGTAAACTGATAACGTGTACGCTTTTTTTTCCCTTGCTATGTCAGTAGAAAAGATATGAGTTAAAAAAATACGTATAAACTAACGACACGTAAAGAAACTACCCATTGGATTTCAGACGTAAATAGGCCAGCACACAATGTGCATATGTACATGACGCGAAGTATCAAGGTACCGTGCATCTCAGTCATCTCAGTGCGTAGGAGTTATAAACAAATGACGGCGGCGCGGCGCCTTTTTTTTTCTGGGTGGGAAATCATGAAATGACTTCTCCCGCTCTGGGTGGAGCAGGAGGGCGTGTCAGACTTTTACTGACTAAAACCCACCCGTGTTCCCTCAGTTGCCTGTGTGCCAGGACCCGCGGTATCTCTTTCGAACAACCCGCACCCCTGGTAGGCATTGGCCCTTGCGGACCCCACCAGTTGGTGCTGACATCTCTTTTTAGTGTTAGTTGTGCTGTAAGTAATCCTCCTAAATTAACAGCGCAGTATTTTTGCCGTCGCTAATTTAATCTAACATTATTCCCACATCACAGCGCACAATAGCTCGACGAAAGTTTTATGCGTCTCCATTGTTCGGAGTGGTTTACAACTCGTAAAAACCGACGTCCCCCGCTAACTATTGTTATTATTTGTTAATTAATTATAAAGTGCGACTCCGCGGCCGCCCTCGGCGTGACGCGGCCGTTATCATCGCTGAACACTTACATAACTGCATACACTAGTAGGTACCTATCACAAGTGTATTTCCTGATAACTATATATTTTTTACCTGTTATTTATGTACCTACCAATTCTAAAACGGGGGAAGTCCCGAAATGTGTTTGGATGTTTTCCTCTCACATCACTTCATCACTACATTATATAAAACAAAGTCCTCCGCCGCGTCTGTCTGTCTCTCTGTTCGCGAGAAACGCAAAAACTCCTGAACGGATTTTCATGCGATTTTCACCAATACACAGAGTGATTCACGAGGAAGGTTTATAATTTGTTGAGATGGGCCGACTATGACTATGGCCGACTAGCAGACTAGCTGACTAGTTGGCTGCAAGCCAATCATCGCTTTCGGTGTAGTTCGGCTGAGATCGGCAATATTCAAAATGGCAAACCTACTTATTGCCATTTGTTTGCTATATGTAGAGTTTCTTCTTTTTTGTTAGAACTATTTAAAAAAAACTTTAGGTATTTAGTTTCTGGATCTAAGTCCAATTAATTAATGGACCAAACGAAAGGTTCCTATTCCTTCCTACTCTGTTCTAGATTGCACTAAAAGTAAACGGTAAAACTGATTCTTTATTAAAAATACAGTGAAGATTTCAAATTCATTTACATTTTTAAGCATAGTAATACGAGTGAAAAATGGGCCGACTAGTCAGTGGTTTTAGCCGACTAGTCGTCGACTACAAATATGGCCGACTATTCGTTACATCACTAATCATTTGTTAAGGTTTTGTGTAAATTGGTTAACGCGGGCAAAGCCGCTAGCAAAAGCTAGTTTGTTAAATCATTTTTTGGAATACAATATTATTTCATAATTTTTACTACAAGTGCAAGTACCTAATGAAGGTTCGGGATTAGAAATCAATGTAGCGACCCGCCCCTTCTAGGTTTATTCAATACCAACCTGTGTTTCAGGCAATCACTTTAACATTTTAATCAAATTGGGACATTAAAACTTTAAATATAACTGATATCAAAACAATCTATTAACAACTATGAGAAAAAGCATGTCGGGTGCATCAAAATCAAAATATTTTATTTCACATAATAAACCTACATTGGCACTTACGCAACGTCAGAAGCTAATTGTGCGGTTCCAATTTGTCACTTCGTATGAAGAAGAGCCGGCAACAAACATCAGAAGCTAACTGTGCGGTTCCAATTTGTCAATTCCTATGAAGAAAAGCCGGCAACAAATGTCAGAAGCTAACTGTGCGGTTCCAATTTGTCACCTCCTATGAAGAAGAGCCGGCAACAAACATCAGAAGCTAACTGTGCGGTTCCAATTTGTCAATTCCTATGAAGAAAAGCCGGCAACAAATGTCAGAAGCTAACTGTGCGGTTCCAATTTGTCACCTCCTATGAAGAAGAGCCGGCAACAAACATCAGAAGCTAACTGTGCGGTTCCAATTTGTCACTTCCTATGAAGAAGAGCCGGCAACAAACGTCAGAAGCTAACTGTGCGGTTCCAATTTGTCACTTCCTATGAAGAAAAGCCGGCAACTAATGTCAGAAGCTAACTGTGCGGTTCCAATTTGTCACCTCCTATGAAGAAGAGCCGGCAACAAACATCAGAAGCTAACTGTGCGGTTCCAATTTGTCACTTCCTATGAAGAAGACCCGGCAACAAACGTCAGAAGCTAGGTGTGCGGTTGCAATTAGTTGTATAAGAAACTCCACGTTTACTCTTATAAAAATAATTGGCTTTCACAATGGTTTCAAATTACAATATTAATAGATATGGGAGGACAGTGTAGGCCTGTCAACAAGTACCAGGTACCTATTAAAATTAATGGTCTACAAATCTACAGTCTACAAGGCCTACAACGTTCTCACATTCACTAAATATAAAGAATATACTTATATTAAATAAACTATATAAACCTATTTAAACATAATAACATGATTGCCATGAAAACAACTAATAAAGAGTTGAAATTAGAATTGTAGGCATTTAATGTCAAATAATGAGTAGATTATGTCAAAGAAGCATGAAAATTTAAAAAATACATCGTAATTTGAGAGCAGTCAAAAAACATTTACATATTATGCCGTTAATGAGGTATCAGGGTCATAAATCTATATTTATTATTTTATTACCTATATATCTAAATAAAAAAAGAAAAGTCCTGACTGACTGACTCATCAACGCCCAGCCCAAACCCTTGGACCTAGAAAGTTGAAATTTTGCACAGAAGTTCCCTTTATAATGTAGTCAAGGAATACGGAAGAATTTTTCGAAATTCAACCCCTAAGGGAGTTAAATAGGGGATGAAAGTTTGTATGGAAAACCATCATTTTTGTAGTTTAAACCATGAACATTTGTGTTTATCATTCTAATTAAAAATTAAAAACCACATGTTTCAGTGTTTTTTGGGAAATGAGCCCCTGAAGGCGTAAAATAGGGGATGAAAGTATAAATGGGAAACCTGTTAGTTTTGTAGTTCAAACTATGAACATTTGTATTTAGACTTTTGGTTGATAATTAATAATTACATGTATCAGCGTTTTTGAAAAATCATCCCAGACTTACCCCCTGGTAAAATAGGGGATGCAAAATTTGTCTTAGAAACCCTTACATTAAAACGTGGTAGAGGCATTATATTTACTGGCTGTACTCGAGGTGAATCGGTGTATATACCGCGGATACCACTAATACCGTCGGAGTACCCATTCGAGTTTAAAAGGCTGTAGTTCCCCCTTAAGGTATGTTTCGCAATGACGATTAATAAGTCTCAGGGTCAGTCACTGAAAAGAGCTGGAATTGATCTTAGAGGGGACTGCATCCCGCACGGCCAGTGTTACGTGGCCTGCTCGAGAGTGAGTTCATTTAGCAGCCTGGTTGTGTTAGCACCTGAGAGCAGAACCTCTAATGTAGTACATAAAGAGGTACTTTAAGTATAAATATAAAAAAAATGGTCGTAACCCCCTGTGAATAACAATGTTAGTAAAAGCGTAATTTGAATTATTTAGGTAACTAATTACCTTAATTTTAATTTTTTTTTTCACAGTTTTACAGTTGCCTTCAAATTAGGCATACATGTTGGTAATTTTCCGTTCCGTTATGTATTCCGTTACTATTGTTCGATTTGAGGATTTGTTATTCTCCAGCAATTATATATCAGTCCGCGGCGCACCTCGGATACTATAATAAGCAGTGTCAGAAGACATTGTTTACCTGGATTAACACATAGGGTACTTTTAGTCCCGGTAGTACGTTCCCGTGGGATATTTTCCGACATCCACGCGGGCGAAGCCGCGAACAAAAGCTATTACATACATAAATGTATTTAAAAAAAAACTTTATATACCATCATCATTATCTGCCTAGCCTTGTCCCAACGTTATACATATATACCATGTTTTATGCAAATAAATACTATTTCTATTTTGAAAACAGCTTGATGATCGGTAAGCGAAGAATTAGTAACGAATGTTTTGGATGATTTTTTAAAATTTTAAATTGATGAATCTAAGCATGAGCCGCTCATGCATGAGGTAATAGTGAGCTGATAAAAGGCCATGAGTTATATTTAGAGAATGAATTATAATTAGCAAATATTCAGATACAAACGTCCGGCACCACGCGGACCTGAAATTAATGAAATGATTCAGATAATAATGTAGACCTGGTCTAGTTTAAAACTGCATGCCCCTCCACAGCTGGTTGTATACACGTTTTAAATGTTTGGATAGATTTTTTTGTGGGGGGCGTGCAGTTTTAAATTAGACGATTTCTACATGGCTACGGGCTCTATATGTGACACGTGAAACTATCAGAATTTTAATCAGATTTTGGTTAGGTGTATTATATTTTATAATTATCTTTGAGGAAATCGTGAGCATACAATACAAATAACATATTATGATAGTGGTCACTGGAGGAAGTAGGTTAGACGTGGTGATAACACATTATTTCCTGCAGGTGAGTAACTATCGTGGTGTATGGAATCCAGTGTAAGGCACGGTTTTTTGCTCTACCGCTAAAATACTAAAATTATAAACTATTTATATATTTATTATATCGGTTGATGAAATACATTATAATTTAATCTTATGTGTACATACCTACTTATTATGGGTATTCCGTAAGTAGCGTACTTAAATAATATTTTCCTGTCATTGTCTAAAATTATTGTGTTGATTTAATTATTATGTAAAGGTATTTATCTTAGTTCTAAGTATTAATCACGTTATTTAAACAGGAAGTCCCCACCATTAAAATGTAATAAGGATATTGGTTAGTAAATATGGAGTTGAAAGATAAATGTTTGAGGAACTTTCATTTGTTGGCCACTTTTGGCACAGTGGATCGTATCGGTGTAACGCGTAGCCTACGGAGAAAAACATTTTTGTCTCATTCATATTTTACCCTCAAAACCGGTTCTCAGATCTGCGACAGTAAAGCCGGTTGTTGGCACGTGGATGACAGCCATTCGCAACGCTCCGGGTGCCACGAGGCCGCCCGGACTGAGGAGACTCCCGCGCTCCGGCCGTACAGACGCCTAACTGCCAGTTTTTCTCGAAAGCACCCATCGAGGTAGGCAATTACAAGGAACGCGTTATATCTTCCGCGACGCCTTATTGCAGAATGTGCCTCAGCGATTGTTGTGCGATGGTTGTCGAATTATTTGCATAGAGTAGTTACTTTTCATTATTCTGAGTTAATAAAAATACCTTACATGATTATAGACTAAAGTCACTGTACCTACTTCTGTGTCATCAATAGACGGTCGGTCCAGACCTTCTTAAAGACAGAATAATTAATCAAATGTTGCTTATGTAACGTGCATTGAAATGTCAGTTGGTCTTGAGCAAAAATGTCTTTGTTGCAGGTTTGGAGTACCTACTTTAATGACATTCAGAGCCTTTACCTTAAAATCCTCTGCGAAAATTGTCACACTTGTGGCAACTGGTTGCCGATTGCCCCTTATATTGTCGCGTATTTCGTGGTGCGGCGCGCTGGCGCGACTCGCTTCCGGCGCAATAAAAACAATGCGCCGATGCGAACCTTTATTGCGGCAGGTTTCCGGCCGCGCCCGCGCCGCTTGTCGCCCCGCAGTAATTATGATTCCACTTGCCAATTGCCGCTGCGATCTTTTATTTTGACACTCGGGATGATTTGAGAGAAGGGCGGTGTATCGTGAATAATAATAGTACGGCATGGGTGAGCCCGTGCCTGAATTCAAACCCTTCAAATAATAGACTTCAGAGCAGTTTCTGTCATTAACTGTGTATTGCAGTGAAGGGACCGTGTTTTAGAGCGATGCGAATGCAACATTCTCAATGTAAAAGTAGAGTTAAATATTACCATTTGACGCTCTTTACTTCAATTGATGTGCACTGAATTTAGTGACACGGGATGTGCAACCTCGCATGAGTGTTTTTCAATTTCATAGCTGATTTTAACTGCTTACTTTGCAAGGAAAAAAAGTAATGTCGATCTATTTTAGTTTTATAATACAGTTATCATTCGTCGAGCTACATCCATTATGTTTAAAATTTACGACTGCGGTGACATATAAAAAGATTATTAAAACAACGTTCTATTCGTGTCATAAACGTTTTCAAGTATATTGTGACTTCTTTAGTTTAGTGTAGTCAACAGGGATGTGTGGAACGATCATGTTAATAGGTAATAATATAGTTTTATAGGTGAGTTAATGTTGGTGAGCTCATTTAACAAATACATTATAGTAAGCGCTGCAGATGAGCGTGAAAAGCGGTACCTTGATGTACCAATAATTGTGCCGGAGGTGGAAACTGAGCTTCTTGCCGCTATACCATTTCCAGTTTAAGCTGACTTCGCATTGTATATGCTTTTCGTACAATGAGAAGTCAGCGTATACTGGAAATGTATAGCTTAACATGTCACCGTGCGTTCCTTGGTCTATTGCGGTCACTTTTGTTTATTTATTCTATTCGAAAAACAGAGGTTATCAGAGGTGTCTTTCTATCACATTATTATTAAAACTGGCCAAGTGTGAGTCTGAATTGGACCCAAAGAGCCCTACCGTCGTACAATATTTAACTTTACTTAATAAAAAAAAACATCTATAAAACACGTTTCTTGGGACCCCTTTAGATTTCAACTTTATTTTAATTATTTCTTACCATAGCGACCAGAAGTACACACTGTGTGAAAATTTCAAGTCTACCTTTTACGGTTCAAAACATAGAGCTCTGTGACAGACGGACTGACGGACAGCAGAGCTTTAGCAATAGGGTTCCGTACCCAAAATGTGCCAACGAGAGCCTATTATGTAAAGCTCCAGTGCCCGCGTAAAAATTTGCTGTTTATACTTTAGTTGGGTACCTATTTGGTAAAAGTATTTATTTCCCAGTTTATTTCCAGTAAGAGTAATTTGATCAATATTTACGTACGTTATACGAAGGTATTCTAATACGTCCTAATCAGCCATTTATTAACCGACTTCAAAAAGGAGGAGCTTGTCAATTCATCAGTTTTTTTTGTATGTTTGTTCCTGATGATGATGTCTTCGGCTATTCAAACTCAAACTCAAAGCATTTATTTCAAATAAACCAATTACAGGCACTTTTGAATTGTCAAGGTCGGTGAGTTAGAAAGATGAAGCTAATTGCCCATTCCAAAGCGTAGGTACATAGGTACGGTAAGCGTAGGTAGGAGAAGAACGGGCAAGAAACTCCATGGACACTCTTTTAAAATCATGGTATTGTTACAAAAAGTTGGTTACATCATTATGTTGAACTTATCAATGTGAGAACGATGTAAAAAGACGTGCACATTAAAGCGTCCGTAATTAAAACAAAAATAAAATAACAATTCAGAAATTAAAATAAGCCGTGGGAGCTAGGAGATGACCAGTCCCTACTGGCGGCGCCCGTTCACGAACATGACGTGTGGATCAGCACCATTCAGCTCAACCATTTTGAAGGGAGCTTAATGATCCAACACACACGCCACCACCAGCGAGACATTTGAGTGAGCATGACATACTCTTAGCTGCCAGGGCACATTCAAGTCAATGAAAGACGTACCCTGTAAATGGTAGCTTTATAGTAGGAACATAGTGCTCACACATAAGCTATGCAATTAAACAATACTAGAAGTTTGAATTTATACAATGCAAAGATATCTAGTCTTTTACAGTCTTCAGCAGCTCCAACAACGTTTTCAAATGCTAATCAATTTGGTTTAAGCTACCTTGTGTAGCAGGACAAGCAGCGTTTAGCCAAGCATTTTTGTCAGCGATGTAATCTCCCAACTTATAATAAGCATGGCTGCATAGTGTGCGTTTTACACAAGATTTAAATTTAATTTCATTCACTTGGGAGTATGTGGGGGGGTATTTTATTGTAACATTTTAAACAGTACCCCATGAAGGATGAGTCTACTTTAGCCAGTCTGAAGCCTGGTTGAACTAATTGGTCCCTATTTCTAGTCCCAACGGTGTCTTTCACCTCTTTTACTGAAAAGATTTAAATTTTTCCTGACGTACATGATGTTCTCGTAGATATATTGACAAAGTACCGTCATGATATTAATATTTTTGAAAAGTTCCCGCAGAGAATCTCGCCTACGGAGGCTATATATTGCTCTGATGGCCCTTTTCTGCAGAATAAAAATAGACTCGATATCTGCAGCCCGTCCCCATAGTAAAATACCGTAAGACATGATACTATGAAAGTAACTGAAATAGACTAACTATTGTGGGTATATCAGCGGTTGTCCCATGTAAATTTTATTATCTTTGCTTGGGTAGTTTTTGCGTTAGCATCGATAGTAAGGCATTTCGTAAATACCGGCAGGCAAGGAAATGGCTTTGTCACGTTTGAACTGACACGAAGATCTAGCCTTCAAATAATTTCGACTAAGATTTGTTACGGAAATAACAAAAATGATTAACAGGCGCGGAGCTGTAAAGATCCTAACTTGGAATAAACGATATTATTCATATTTACACGCATACAAGTGTTTCATTTAATATAAACTGGTACCTAGGACTCCTCAGGTACTGCAGTACCAAAACCAAAAAGTGTAAAATAAAAACTTTTTCCAAGGTTTTTTCGGAAGTTGGTTGTATTTTTTTGGAAAAACTTTTTATAAACAACAAGTGGCATCAACTTACATAAAACTTAAGGTGATAGACGTGATAGTCAATGCAGATAAACCCTTTGATGATATATGTTGTAACAAATGTCCGTATAATGTAGGTGGCCACCTACATGGAATTTGAAGCAAATCATGCTGCACCTACCAACATTCTTCATTGTAATCAACCACAAGCTCTTTACAATACCATTATATATCCATCACATTTGTTTATATGTTCATTCTTGTGGTTATAAGCATATACCTAATAAGCTACTTATGAACAACATCGTACTTTCTCTAAATATAACTCAATCGTAGTACCTCTATTCTTTGAGAGTGTGTGACATGTACATGTGTATTTGACTCACAATAATAAGGTTTGATATGCAGGCTATAGTTACTTACGTTATTCTATAGGTACCTTTATACGACATTTGGTCTTAATTACTATTCAAATTGATCGCAAGTTAAAACAACACAACGTCAAGTAGGTACGTGTGTGTGGCGTTAGGTTCTTTACAGTACAATTCCCGAGCAAAGAGTCGCACATTACCGGTGTCAGCCCACTTCTCGCGCACACAATCGTTCGAACAAAGAGCAATCAATCAAGTTATCTCATCTTCTTAGAATACGGCGATGTGATCGACAACACGTGAACGTTGCGTATCCGCGCGATCCTTCACCTCCGGCCCGCTATCGCGCAGATAATACTCACAAATAGGGTACCGATTGACGTCAGCGCCGTACACCGCGGCGAGGTAACTCCGATACCGCGTGACCTGCGACCCGCGTATCGCGCTAGAGGCCTGTTCACCTAGCGCGGCGGTGCCGGGCTCTGCTAGTCGCACAACCCCGGCCCCGTTTCGACAAGGCTCCATTTAATACGACGCAGTACGAGGCGTTAACCTTACAGTTTTGACGTTTGTTGTTGTCATAATCGTGTTTCAGACGCTATCGCAGGCCGCGCGGGTCAGCCTGTGTGCAGGAAATGGATCAGGCGTCATACCTATGTGTTTACGATGAAGATGTTTTCTTCACGTCGATGTCGATATGGTTCAGTGATATACCCAACGATTAGAGAACGAACTTAATTAGTTTGAATTAATCTCTTGTGTACCCAACATTACCGATCTTCTACGATTGCGTACCTAAAGACATGCCGTTTCTTAAGATTAGCAGTTGTAGGTATTCTGGTTACGGGTAGAGTCAGCATTTGTTACACTTACTTACCTAGATGCGATTATCTTTCTATTTACACGGGGTCCCAATGTGTAAACGAATTATGGCCGTTTATTATTTTAGGTGCAAACCCTTTGTCAGATTTTGGCACAAAGATATAAATAAGATATTATTAGATTATAAAAATTATCAAGACTAGACTATTTTTTAAGATTCAAAAAGTTGTCAGCTACTTTTTTGTTTTATCCGTTACTAAAACATAGCTACTTATTTGTTTGGTTAACTATACTAGGTACTCATATTTATTTAATTATTAGATCCGTGTATTATTGTTAGTAGGTAGCGGCAGTAATCATCATTTACTACATTATGTGTATACCTATGTACATGGAGCTCTGTAGCTTATCTGGGGGTTTTACCAACTCCTGTTTATACAATAAAATTGTGTAATTATATTAATTCCAATGATTAAGTGTGCGGTATTGTTATTATAATTGTCTGGAAAAAAATAATTAAGTATATATTTTTTTGTTTTTAAAAGCACAGAAATAATCTTGATTATTTTTATCCAAAATGCCTAAATTCTCAAAAAAGTTTCCTGTAAAGTGTGTGCGATAGGAGTCTCGGTGAAGGAGTGTAAGGAAATAGGTACTTATTTGACTTATTATAAAACACATCTTTGTTTTTCTAATAACATTTAGTTGAACCGAAATATTGACTACAATGACGCAAATTGCATGTTTTGTTCGGTGCTGGGTTTTCATAACGGGAACGTATTATGGAACTCTAATCTTCGGTAGATTAGAGTTCCATAATACCTTCCCGTTGGACTCACCTACGGGTATGGAAGATTAAAACAAAAATAACAGTCTCTATTACGTGGTTAGTATCGCCGACGCACGTATAAGTGACCTGTTTTCCTCAATCGACTTCGAATCTGCGTACTTGATAAGTTCGTGACCTGGATGCTAGTTGTTTGCCTCGTTTCTTCAGTAATTAGTAATATATCACGCGATGTGTAATTAAAGACGTAAAGCACTGATCCAATAAAACTTAAGAGGAATAGGCTACTGGATAGGTTATCATTACGTAGACATGTGATTTTGCTTGCTGCTTCATTTTGGCTTATAGGAGGAGCACAGTTTGTGACACAGCTCCACATCCACTCCCTACTGCTGTTCCGTAGCCACACAAGGGTTGAACTGGAATTACACCTCCCCGCTTGAGTAGCTAGGGCGAGATCATAATGCAGGAAATTGTCGCAGTGTTCAGCAGTAGGTTGGTCGTTAATGTAGATGTTGAAGAGAATGGGTGCCAAAACACTTCCCTGGGAAATGCCGTTCTTCTGAGATCTCCATCTGATTTTTTCTGAGATCAAGAAGATTAGGTAACGTCTATTACGTACTTAATACTTTTTTGCATTCTACATGTAGGTATTCTTAGGTGGTAAACTTATAATTAGATCATAGGGACCCTGTCGGGCACAGCAATATAAGTAAGTTAGAGAGTACGCAATTGTTAATTATTAAACATTTAGCAAATACGTACGTACGTACGTAACACTCACCCAGGACTCAACTAAAACCCTGATTGCCGATCATGGGAAATAGTTTTGCCAGTAGTCTCTTGACATTAACAGTATCATATGCTGTTGACAAGTCGTCAAGGACGACTCCAGTGATCTTTTTGCTTCCACGCCAACTTCAAAATATTGCGAGTCGAAAGCTTTGCCCTGATCAGGACTAACCTGAGCCAGCCTACTCTGGGATTCGTTTAGGGTCGATTATGGATTGAGTAAGAGTCGTTCAAATAATTTGAACGTATGTCACAGAAGAGAGATAGGGTGAAAGTTCTTCGAGATATCAGGTGGTTTTCCTGGTTTTAGCAGTGTCGTGGTTTGAGCTTTCTTCCAGACTTAAGGAATTTGCGAGATTTTAAAGCAGGCATTAAAAAGGGCAAGGAGCCCATGACACACAAACCGGGCCTAGATTATTAAGTTGTTCGACTGTAACGTCATTCAGTCCAGCAGCCTAACCATTACAGTATCGATGAGTTCATAGATGATAAACGACAGCTACAATAAAATTATTTGTGAATCATTTTGTTATGTAAACATACATTTTTATATACTTGAAAATGAACTTAAAATTTTATTTTGATCAATGATTTGTTGGTGTTATATTTTAAACGCGTAATTAATTTTAAACATGAATGTACTCAATGTTTTTATATTTTATTTGTATTTGATCTCTCATTAATGTAATTTTCAATTTTCAAGACAATGTATTTTAATCCTACTTCAAAAAGGAGGAGGTTCTCAATTTGTCGGAACCTTTTCTTTTTTTATGTATGTTCCCCGATTACTCGAAGATGGCTGGACCGATTTGGATTTTTTTTTGAAAGGGTATACTTCCCAGGTAGTCCCATGATCATCAAGTCAGGATCTGATGATGGGATCCTGGAGAAATAGAGAGAACTCTTCAAATTTTATAGGCACACTTGAAGCGATTTGGATAGTTTTTGAAAGAGTAATTTCTCGGAGTGGTCCCATTTCAATTTGGTGAAGTGAAGAACTTCGGAGATAGGCAACGGAACTCCTTAATAAATGATAGCAAATGGACTGGAATTGCTGAAATCTCGTGTCTGCCTATTGTAAACACCAGTTCATAACATAACATCACGCCGGGCCGCTGTGAAGGGGTAAGCACATGTGAACCCCTAAAAAGTGAAAATTACAAAGTTTTTTCAAAAAAAAAAACGACCGACTTCCAAAAAAACTAAAAAGTGAAAAATAACTTTAATTTCGGAAGGCGGTGACAAAAAATTAAAATACATATCCAAAGTCCTTCTGAGCTAAGCTTGTTTCTGAAATTCTGGTTTTTATTTATGTCAATAACAAAGTACTTACCTATTTATTCACATAGGTAAATACACAACAGGTATTTACGGTATTGTTTAAACAAACATGTTTTGTTAATAAACCACGTATTTCCTCAACACGAGCTGTGACGACATCGACAATTATTCTCTTACCCTTATCCCACTTTATTTGGATTGGGCGTTCCGTTTTTTTTTTCCATATTTCTCTATCGTCGTCGTCTCGGTATTCACTCTCGTACTAGCCAATATTTCTAATTATCAATTTCTCTTGACCCTATTTTACAGTGTCCAAATAGGCACTACCCACCAGATAAAGAAAATGAAACAATTAAATGTATTAAGTAGGAGAGTGCCAGAATATTCCGAGGTATTGGAACATTGCTAATATTTTCTATGGTCATTTAGCATAGATTCATGTATTTAAGAAATCGTTTATTGTTTGGCCACATACCTACTTAGGTAATAAAATCTCATATAATTCAAGTTTCTGATTGCGACATTAATTTGTTGTTTACATTCTTTATACATACTTGTGAATTGTAAAAGTGCCAAGGCATGTTCTGTTTTTATTTGTTTTGTTCATCAAATATTTACAATATGTCCTTTAAACAAAACAAAAAGATTGTTTTAGAAACTTTTACGCAGATATATGACAGGCCCGTATTATAAACGATTGGTGTGTTTGCTACATAGTTTTGATAACCTACTCAGAATGACGTAGCATCTTTTAAATACCTACTAAGCTATTTTAATTTACAGTAACTAATGGAGGATATTACGTCAGTTAATTCGTGTTCCAGTTAAATAAGTTATCAAACAATGCTCTTACTTCACTGCGAATAGTGGGCGTATAAAGATTACTATTCACAAACCGTTTTTGTGATCTGGATTCCGTAGCAGTCGCATGCGAAAAGCTAATGAAGAAATCGTTTATCTGCCAACTTCTGTACCAACCAAATTCAAACTATTAGAAACCTGCATCGTCATACAGCTAACTCCTTTCATGCTTCAATACACTTTTCTCATCAACCTACCTTGCATATCTACAATGATCAAAGGATAGTCATCCTAGCATGACTCTGTTTTAATATATTATTATGTTTGCTTTATACCTCTCCACTTGACCTGAAGGGTTTGTGTGGGAGATTGATGGACCAGTCATTGGATTGGTGAACATTGTATCTATGCGCAGACAAATAAAATTGGATAGATAGCAGGAAAAAGCTTCGTGTTTGGATTGCTCAATACGACCAAAAATTTTGAAACATATTATTTAAGTACTGGCGATAATAGCAGGAAGTATGCGGGTCATATGTACCCGGTGGTGCTGCTAAGGGTGAAGCTGATTTTTTTAATGGAACGCTTCTGCGACAGTCAAGCAACGAATGTGCAGCTTTACACAATTATAATAATTGCATGTGGCGCAGTGTAGGTGAAGCGCATAGATTACGCGCAATGGTCGCGTTGTGCAATATGCCCGTTATTGATGTGCCGACTGACGGCTGCAGTCGCGAGTTATTGCATCGCTGCCGTCATGTTTACCTAGTACTCAGCACGGCCCCAGGAGCGTAGTGGTAGGTACGCTCCTTCAACGAATTAAGAACTTATAAAAACTTTAGTAAATAGGAAAATCCATTATTTAGATCAAATTTTCCATTCGGGAATTGGTCATTTTCATTCCAGGAGATATGTTGAAGTAATTAATATACCTAGGTACCTAAATATCAATGTAGTTATAAATAAACTAAAATTATACAAATTCAACTCACTTCACGTAAACAGGTTTAAATTCATTCAAACATACAAAACGAAAACAGTGTTGATCATTACTTATATATTTTTTAAGGAAGTTTTAATGTATCAATTCAAGATAACAAAACTCTGACACCGTTCCAGAGTCCGTCCCTGTGAGTCGCAGTGACAAGCTCTCTATAAACACGTCGTTGTGACAGCTTTATTCAAACATTCAACTAGCATAAAAAGCTTTTTACGTGAACGCCCCTTATTTTTAGACAAATTTACTGAAACAGGTGCAACGTGCCTCGCCAAGGTATCATAATGTTTGCGGTATTAGTACCCGCGGAAGCATGCCCTCCAAATATTCTTTACAATGTTCAATTCAAATAGCAACCGTTGTAATGTTTTCGAAATATTTGTCTTGTCTTTGATTTCTTATCGTTCTCTTCAAATTACTTACTTTATGAATATGACGTAATTTACTCAGAGCATTCATTTAACGGTTCGTGTCGTGTTATAAAAAGACATATCGTTGTGTGACTAAATTATCGAAACTGCTAAAACCTTAAGAAAGTACCCAGTTAACACTGTATCTAATACATTGACGCAGGTAGGCATTAACTATTTATTTCTCGCTTAGCTTTGATTGATTTAGTACGATTAACAAGTATTTTTCTTATTCTATGTCTCCATTTCATAATACTATAATGTCTTCAAGTATCACTGTTCTGTCTCCAAGTAAGTAACGTAAATACATAGTATCATTTTCTCTGATTGTGATTGAACTTCATTCATGTCATCAAGTATTATCTGCTATTGTCGTCACAGTGAATCTTTTGCCTTTATCCGTTGTAACACCTGTAACCGTTCTGGAATAGTTCTTATGTATGGAGGTATTTATTTCTGAGTCACGTAAGGTGCTTACCTACCTACCTCAATCCAGTTTAGACTTTATTCCAAATAGCGGCAAAATCGGCAATTTTTAACTTCTTATGTTCTAAAAATCCCGTATCACATTAGCTTAACGATCGGTGAGCCAATCAGCAGCTAGTAGGATGTATCTGTTATCGGAGCAATGAGGTAAAATTCCCGTCACTTCAGATAACGCACGACGTCCGTCCGCCACGTAAGCGTGTATGCACGATCGTGTCCTACGTGGTACCGTTGTGTGTGTGTTATCTGCCGCTCTCATTCATACAACGGACCTATCGGTGCGGCATACTGGTGCATTTGCGTACGCGCAGCGCGCTAGCGGTGCCATTCATAGATCGGTACACCATTATTAATGGGTTTTTGAAAAATGTCATATAAGTATACGTGCTCACTAAGATTAAATTAGTGCACAAATATTATTAAATAAATTCCAATAAGAACAATACATAATTATCGTCTCTTAATAAGCCTGTAATAATCGCAAAAGGTTTTTAGAGATACATCATCCAGGATGGTTAAACACTAAACCGTCATTGTTTACCAACACCAAGACTTCACGCAAAACTGCACAAATAAATAGGATAAAGTATTGATCTAGCCGTCATCTATAAAAAATACTTGATTGAACATGTGTAGACTGAACATTGGAGCATTATATTTGCATTCTATTCTAGCAGTTTCTGTAAGGTGAGGGATGCCAAACTCATGGCTACAGCGCGCCCCTGGCCCCTGACCGCTCGTATCGAGCGCTGATAACGCGACCTGTTCGCGCGCGCGCGTGTAGGTATGTGCCTGTGTGTGAGTTGCACGCGTCCGCCGTACCTAGCACATTATCTGGCTATTTATAAATTAACAAATATTATGTGTAATGCAAGCAGAAAAAATACTTACATTTTTGTTCATGTTCGTGTTTGTCTTATGTATGTATTAGGTAGTTAAAACGTTTATGTAATAATTCAACAGAATTGTAGTTTTCGGTTATGCTATGACCACAGTGGTACTTTAATGTTGAACATGAATTAATAAGGCGTTCAGGTGCGACGGCGTTGTTTGGTCCTTTCCTCGTCATTCTTAAATTCATCGTCTTTTGTTATCTGTTTATAAGGTGTAGGTAATTATTTCATTTGCATTGGAGCTATTTCAGACCAGTGCCCTCTTTTACCGCGAGTTTTCCAACTAGATACTTTAAACATTCTCCTATGAGTTAGAGAATCATTGCTGTAAGATCATTTACCAATACACTACATTCACTCGATCGATACCAGAAGGTAATAGAAAGGTACCAAAGCGTATTGGCGGTATTAATTCCCCCGGATTGCTCGGCTCATAGGTTACAATACTTTAGCGTCGAACGAGAAATACTACCGAGGCTCGTTACAATGACGTGCACTGATTAAACAAATAAGTATCGCTCGTACATTACGCACTGACTACATTCTGTACGCACGCCCGCGCCCTGTGCGTACACACGGAGTGATTCTTGAAAAAAGTCAAATAAAAGCAGTAGCAGCATAGTGGACTTATTGGAAAAAAACATAATTATAGTTACCTTATTGGTAATGTTATTCAGAAAGGTCAGCTGCGCAGTGTTTGTATCCGGCATGCGTGTATGAACAGATGTATGAACATCAACGAGATAAAATGTGTATGTAAGGATCGCAGCAGCTGGCGTTCTGGAGTTTCTGCATAAGCGTAGGTACATGGGAAAGAGGCGTGAGTATTTTTGTATGGATATAAGATAATGATGAGATGTTTTTGAGTTTTTTTGAAAGAAAAATAGATTGTATTATTTAGAAAGAAAGAATGTATTTCAACCATCATGTCATAAGATCACTAGGTACTAGATTAGTGATCTTATAACCTGAAGACAAGCTTAGGTTCTTAAAACGCTATTGGCAACTGAGACTCAGATTTAACGTTAGTTTACAAAAACTGACGAATTTTTTTCCGACAAAGCTAAACTTTTCCGACATTTTCAATATTGGAACTTTAGCTATGTGGGAAGAATGTTCGTATTTCAAAAACATCTCGATGATAAACTTTGTTTTGTAATTACAAAACAAGGTTTATCTTTAGACAGCGGCCGCTTGGGGTTGTCAACCTACCACACGAAAGTTCGCGTCGTGTGTATCGGGCCGGCTGTCAGCGAATTCTTCCAATCTGTGTAACGTCTGGTGATTCGCGTTCCACTTATTATCGTACCGTGGGCATTTGCATAAGAATAACAAGGAGGATTATTGATGTCGTCCCCCCGCGTGCCCCCCGCGCTGCTTCGCGCCCCCCTACCTCCTGCCCGATCACAGGGAAGCGACACATGTGGATAAGAGGAAGAGGTTGCGGACAGCAAGCCAGAGGCACCCCTGTACGTAACGATACTGAATATGTTATTTTTATGTTATACTTACAATTATTTTATTCACACTCACTAACTTAACTACTTAATTTTTAAATCTACATTATATAGGGACCTACACTGAGAATAAACTGCATCTAATAAGATTTGTTTCTTCATAGTTGTGGTTATAATAAAGTCAAGAAGTTGTAACAAGAAACATATTAGTATTGCCAGTTAGACCGTGACTGCTAATAGAATCCTAGTAGAATCGCTACCGCCCATAGCTTGAGTCCTGCGCTAATGCTTAATTTTGTTCTCTTTCATGTTTGCTCTGTATACATTTCGTCTAAAATAGAATGGAATAATTTGACGTGAGGCTGCCATCGACGCGGTGCGACGGCAAGCTACAGTTTTACGAGGAGGCTTCGACTGCAGATCCTCCACAGCGTCATAAATAACCCACTTATTTATAGGTGCTTATAGTTCGCAATAAATATAGCCTGATCCTGAATAGTAATGCGAAGCCTGTAACATTATCTTAACAGCTTCTCATAGGAACAGCTCGCGCGAATATGTCGGTATTACGTCAGAATATGTATAATGTTGTTTCAGTAATTTTTGCGCTCCTGTATATTGCGGTATGCTGTTTACAGCCTTCATAAATTATAATATTATTGCGCGTCAAAATATATGGCTGTGGCCGCAAACCAAACAAAATCACTGTAGATATTAATAATTATGTTGATGTGATGAAACGTTCGCACTACAATAACATATGGTTCATAAACACGTACAAATGTAGACATGTTAATTACTCATATACCCTAGCTATCTCAGAAGAAGAGGTAACTAATTAATATAGGCATCCGGACGTACATACTTTCATACAACGAAGTCAATTGTTTTTATTAGTAATTAAATAAAAAAATTAAAAAAAAATCTAACCACATCCGTCGTGGCGTATCTGCTTACCTTAAATTACTATGTCAATATTTTTATAATAACATTACCGTGGGTCCAGCATGAACTTACATCAAAGTTATTTAAGTGAAAAGTTTGTAACTACAGAGCATTAGGAAGTTAAGCCACCTCTCAGCGGCCGGTGCGATTCAATTAACAGCCTCCGTAGCACGTGACAGCTACGAACTTGCTACGGTGCTTCGCTACGCGGCTACGAGTAACGCCGGTGAGCCGCTACGGTGCTACGTGATCGGAAAATACACTGCTACGATTTACCTTCTAACGTTTGGAAAATTGGATTTTAGTTACTTTTCTTCGGGTTCATTAACTTCAATTATTTTTGCCAATCGTTTTCGTTTATGCAACTGAAATACAAATGTGTTAATTTAATTATGTTTTGTACTAAAATAATCTTATCGTACATTTTTATGCTTCATCATACATTTTCAACACGAATGTTATTGTAACGGGACTGGGAACTAAAAGTTTCGCACATTATCACAACACTGAATTCCAGTTTAAATAAATCAAAACCAAATCAGTGTTTTCGAATTGAACTGCTTCGGTGAACTGGCGAGGGGAGGTTGACCTCGATTGGTCGCAAACTAAAACTGACCGCTCAAATCAACTCGTCCAAATTAACGTTAAATAAACTCAGCCGGTCGGACAAACGGTTTTGTTCCGTACATTTCCCACGATTAAAATTCCAAATTCCCTTTTTGCCGGCTATTTCCGTTGGAGGTGTGTTGGGTACAAAGCGGTCTGTCCCTAAATCACGGGAGGCTCGGGTGCAATTCAGAGCGGAGTTACTTAATTCAATCATGATAACTGCGGTCCCCGGCAGGCGCAAGAAATAAATTGACCAATGACCGCTGTTGCGAGCCGCCGCCGGGCCAGGGCTGGCGCGGACTCCTGCTGCTAACACATTGTTATATTATTATTGTTTTACTGTCGACACCACTGCAGTTATCTTAATTGCAGGTTCTTTGCTGGATTGCTAAAACATGGTTAAAGTGACGGCTGATGATATAGCACTCATTATTCTCATATGTATGTGTTTCCTTAGTTGTTATTCCGACTTAATCACGCGTATACAGTTTTTATTTAAATGATGTCAGTTTGATCCAAGTTCCATTGTACCAAATCTGGGGCAGACGTTACATTGTTTGACGTACATAAGAAATAAATGATTACTTGCCGGCAATACAATGAGTTCTGTAAGTATCGAATGTTCATGTCATCGAGTGATTTATGATACGACTCGATATTATTCATTCCTGTGTATTGCCTCGATATTGTTTACCTTACTTGACATTCAAATGTATTTTCCTGCGAGTCACTTATTTTCGTTCGTAGTAGTTCGCAGGCGAAGTAAGAGATATTCTTATGGTGTATAGCTGGCGCATGTGTTGAAATATAATCTTTATAATGGCTGATGCCAAATAAAGTTTAATCAATAATATGTCCCTTATCAATGTAAAACTAATATGGGAAATAGTTACAGAGGCAACCCTATTGTAAAAGAAAGGGCTGTAGTACCTGTCCGGGGCTATTGGGGGCGACCTTGCAGCGGCAGATAACAATTGAGAGTCGCTTGCCGCCGCAAATTCAATATCCAGAGGTGTCGTCGAATCTCCACCGACCTACACCCCCTGCCGCCCGAGCGCCGCCCGCACCCCTCGCACTCCCCGTGCACCTTGTGTTTAGTGTCCACTAGCCCTCCTCTGTCCACTGTTAAAGGGGATATAACCACTTAACGAGAAGTGAAGTCTGGTTCGAATTGAATTTCCGAACTCTCCCTGCCATGCACTAAAATATTTATATAATTTTAGATAGGTACCTATAAGCAGTCTCGTAATATTTTATCGCAAAACAACATATTCCAATGTGTTTCATGGGAAAATGATAAATTAATTTTTAGAATATCAAAATCAGGAAAACATGTTGGTTCGATACCTACTCCTTTGAGAATGACGTCAAGAGTTAATAACAAACAGTTACAACTGCATGTAGTGGGCAGTGTAGGCACATATGAATAAACCCGCGATAACCGTCAAAAATTAACCAGCCCCGCAACGTTACAGTTGTAACTACTGAACCAAATGAAAAGTAAGGTCCCTAAAATAAGTTCTAGCCGAACTTGGGGTTCACGTATCGTGCCTTATCTGTTGATAGTGAGCTACATTTGTTATGAGATAGCGCCGATGGCCGCTCGGACCGTCCGGCATATTAAACGGCGATTAACCCACCGGCCGCTTGCGTCGCTCTGATTTATGTGAACTATTAAAATCTCCGAAGGCACAGAATTAATTGCACTACTTCAGTGTTGGCTGCTTTATTAATTGGGAGCGAGTCGCCTGTTGTTTATGGACGGTTCCCTTTCCTTGGGCGCGGTGGTCGGCGCCCTTATCGTGACCCAGGCCGCTCCAATTTGTCCACTCACGTTTCTGTTCAGTTTCAATGGCTATTAAGGACCCTACCTCTGGTGCCGAACATGCTGAACAATGCTCATGTGTATGCCCTAGTTCGGGATAATATTCAATTTGTCAGCTTGTCCCTGGACACTCAAATATTGTAAAATATAAGTATATCGAATTAAAATTGTACGATATGACACCTAAGTTTTTACATAAACAAAAATCACGTTTGTTTTCCCTGAAGGGTTAGGCAGAGGTGTATTAGTAGGGACACATTTCGACAGTTATGACAAGTTTTTTATTGGTACTTCGGTAGGTACCAACCGACCTATTTGTCGCGAGTCCGGATTAGACCTTATTGTCAAGTTTAATATAAACTAATGAATATCGCGAACCTTTCCAAGTAGAAACTCACTCACAACACGACAAGATTTAATAATATTCAAATCACACGAGGGCAGTCGTTGGGGGCGAGTAATTTATAACTTGGACAAACGAAAATTATGTGTGTAGGTAGCCGTCAAAACTCCGCTGGAAGTTTGCACATTTACATATAAATTCGGGCACGTTAAAATATCACCTTGCGTGTCGCGGTGCTCCGAACAAATTAGAACAACAATTAGCGCGCTTGACAAAGTTGTCGTGTCGCCCGCGCGTCGTTTCGTCCACGTATCCTACCGCGCCGCGCCGTACGTACCCGTTGTCGCCGGACGCGAGCTACATGTGTTGCTAATTTATTGTCCTTGTTTACGTGATTTTTGTTGGAAAACGGTTTTAATTTAATTGGTTTTCGTTTGTTTGTGGCTAGGTTTCCCAATTTAAAGGATAACCATATTTGGTCATTGAATACGATAACTACGTTATTTTTAGTTATGTTATCACATATTTGTATTTTAACCGGACGTTAGTCACGTATTCCTAAAAGATAGGGTCTATTGACGTGGTAGGGTACGTGGTAGGGGACGGGGTAGGGTGGTTGCATTGACTGGGAGAATCCAGAAACCTAGCCCTTGCTTTAAACAACATTTCTGATGAAAATAATCCTGTAACAATATTCCGCTCGCATCCGAAAAGTCAATTCTTGCGTCATTTGGGCAGCAATTAGGCGTGCGCCCTGACCGCGCGCCTATGAGATATGGCGCCCACCTGCGCCGCGCCGCATCCGACACCCTGCGGACGCATTTATCTTATCCTTGCGAGAACACGCGCCCACTACTCATACGTCTAACCTGAGGGGTACACTCTGCCTGAGGGAAATTCGTAGGTTGGTGAAGTGCCTGAAAATTGTCATTAGGTACGGTTTTTGTTTTGTTATACATGCGACAATCATTGTGGGTTGAAGCTGTGTACGTATGACCTTATTGCATAGACAGACGATATATGTACTTTTTATTGCGGTTTATGTGTTACTTCAAAGTGTAGAATTTAGGTATAATCTTAGACAAACTATCAAAGTAAGTACCTACGTATCTACAGAAGGTAGGTAGACTGCAATATAAACCGTCCCTTAGGTGTCATAACGCAGGTCCTGAGGCGCGTCATCTCGATGGAAACTAAAAGAAATTTCTCACAATCAGCCGTCATAAAACTGAATCCGCCTATTTAGATCATCTCAGCTGCTCATGTGTCCTCGAATTTGTGGCAAAACCAACATATTTTTTAACTTGAATCTTTCGAAAGTGATTCTTGTGATGCGAGGCGTAAGGTGTATGTTGGTGTGGTAAGTAAGTCGGTGTTGTATCACGGAGGTAGGTAAGACAAGCACGCGATAAGTTTTATTCGCGCGGGGAGGTGAGCCGGCGGCCGAGCGTCAAGGGAGCCGATAGGCGCGCCACTTACGACGATAGCCGTGTGATGGCACCGGACGACGGCCGCCATGCAGTTTACAAGGGAAAAGGATTGCGGATATCGCAAGTAGTTTTGAAGATTTGGAGGAAATAGGTAGGTACTTACGGTGGATTATGAGATCTGGTCACCTTGATTTAATATGGATTAGACTTGTTCTAAGCGCAAATTTTTCTTCAAGTCTTAGAGGAGCCACCACCGGTTTAATTGTGGTAAGCTTATCTGAATATGATTTAATTGCAGTTTGCAAATGCCTGCTAATGCACGACACGCACATGCCGAAAGATACCTACTGCGATACATCGCGGGCTGCTTGGGGATTTACCTCGATGCCAGCCGACCACGGACACGAGCATCTTCGGCATGTAACGGGTAATTAATAACAATTACATGCTGAAGATGCTCGCAATTTAAATACTTAGTGGCAGTGACGATGAATTTATGTCAGATCCGCATACCGAAGCCACTTTCTTCCATTCTTTGGCTAAAACATATCTGTATTGGTAGTTTTTCTCGCGCGTATCCCACAAAGTAAGAAAATTAAAAATCATATCAATTAGCACTTTCTTATTCATTATCCAATCCACACAAAGTAGAAGTGGCATGAGACTAATTCAGATACTTAGGTACAATAAACTGAGGCAAACCGAATTGGCCAATCATGAGCCAGATCACATCGATGTTTGCCGTCTATCGCGATGTAAAAACACAGTATCTATCATTCGGCATGTGCGTGCGTGTCTATTACCAATAATAGCATGCAATTGGAGGTGATATCGAGGTAGCGAGCTGAACTAGTTTGATCGCGACCGGGATGTAACTCTGGCATGTAATTAAACTGCGTAGGAGATGTAAGTAAACACTAACTACCTATAGGTACTCTACTTATTAAAACATAATTAACAAACACGTTATCTGAGATCGCGCGTTGTCCGCTCCTGTGCGCGAAGCTCGGGTCACGATACTCACGACTCGTGAGTCGACCATAAACATGTTTGTACCGACGTTTGACGTAATTCCGATGTTATCATTTATGTAGGTGCTAGGTATGAGCAATATGTTATAATAAGTAGATTTAATAATAGCATAAGAAGATGGAATCACGCTGTAGCATGAATCTCGATTCAAATGTGAGAGATATGTTATACCTAGGTACTAATCTATGCTAAATCTAGTTTTAAATGGAGATATTGTACATTGTTCGCCGAGGGGAGAAAGTGACGTTGTAGTTTGTAGGTTGTAGTTAACTGATGGATTTTGATAAACGTTTTTGACCCGCACAAATACATACCGTACTGGCTCATAAAAAAATAAAATAAGGTACGGTAACCTTACCTTCCGAGCCTTGCCTTCCTTTACGTATAGTACATGTAAATATATTATCATTTTATATGGTTTAAGGACGCTATCACATTTTTCTACAAATACCGCTGGTTTTCTGGTACTAATTACATGAAGAGGAATCATAACTGCGAGGCAATTATGGTCTTAAATTAAAGATGATATAGTCATATCCACAATAAATATACATTTCATAGCCCCATACAAAATTTTCACACAAATCTATTTTCACAACCACAATAATCACAGAAAATGCCAAAAAAAGGGGTCTGAATAGGAACCATTATAGCAAGATCAACTGCATAGTTTAACTCCAAAATTATAAGAAATTGTGGCTTCTATAGTCCTCTCAGTAATGAAAAAAATATTTTGTAAATGAACATGTTTTTATTAAGAGAAAAATAAAGATCCCGCTCTAATTTCTTCATACATTTTCTAAACGCGGTCTGTCATTCCGCACTCAGGCGCGCCCTAGGAAGCACAGGTGTATCGCTTTCTTGTAAAAAATAAATACAATAAAAATAAAAATAAAGTGATTGCCGTGCTCTATACTGTGGTTGGAAAATGTTGATACTTTTCAGACCAAAGTATGAGTACCAAACTTATTACGAGTTTAGAAATAAATAAATGAAATTCTAAATGGCGGAAAAAATAATGATTTTTTATATCGTACATGTTTAAGATAGTCATTATTGAGGATTTTGGAGGTAGTGATTTATTTATTTATTTTATTTTAAATAGAACGGCCGAAGCCAATTACACTATTTAAACACATCAATATACACATTACAATATCTACAATCTATTTACACAGTCATGCATTCTTCTCACATAAATTCAAACATTCTGACAACATCATCTTCCATTCATTCGCAAACATATCGAGATCTGATTTCGAGTTCAGGAGAGCGTTAATAGCGGTTAATGTCCGAGGAATAGGTGACTTGGAGTGTGCAACAGTACGGCAAGTTGGAACAGCCAGTAAGCGGTGTCTTCTGCCACGACAGTAATTGTCCGGGACAAATAGATTGCAGATCTCGTTATGTAGATCAGGAACATCAATAATCCCCTAAGAATTTTAAACATTACAGCCATCTGATCGCGCGACCGTCTTACTTCTAGAGAGTTGAAACCTATGCAACCCAAGAGGAATTTAGTCGGATATAAGAAAGGATAAAACCCGTACAAGTGTTTGTAGAGCCATCTAAGGAATGCTTTTTGAACTTTCTCTAAAGTTAACGCATACTGCTTCTCAAAAGGATTCCATACGCACGCACTAGACTCAAGCTTGCTACGGACCAATGCCCCAAAAACAAGCTTGATAACTTGGGGGTTGTGGAAATCACGACAGTTTCTTAAAATAAAGCCAAGGCGCCTGAAGGACTCCTTAGCAGTGGATATGACGTGGCCGTGAAAAGTGAGCTTGGGGTCGAATATGACGCCCAGGTCTTTCATGGAATCAGTTCTTGCAATTGTATCTCCATTCAGTTTGTATTGGAAGTTGACTAGGCGTCGCATTCGACCAAAAGACATGACGTAGCATTTTGATTTATTAAATTCCATTTTATTCTCTAAACTCCACTTATACACTGCATCAATGTCTGATTGCAGAGATTGGCAATCGACCTCCGATTTTATTTCATAAAATAGTTTTAAGTCATCAGCATATAAGAGTGATCTGGCCCTCGCAACTACACCAGGGAGGTCATTAATCATCAAAATAAAGAGGAGAGGACCGACCACCGAACCTTGACTCACACCCGAGCGAGTGTGGTATGGGTGTGACTCGTACACACCTAATCTGACAAATTGTTGTCGGTCCCGCAAATAATCTGCAAGAAGCCGTAGAAGCCCCGGAGCAACACCTATCGCACTGAGCTTTGACAGCAAGACGTCATTGTTGACTCTGTCGAACGCTTTTTGAAAATCAAAGTACAGAACGTCTACCTGGCGTCTACGATCAAGACTAGTAGAGATATAATTAACTAGTGTAAGTAAGTTAGTACTGACGGATCTTTTTTCGCGGAAGCCATGTTGCTCATTGCACAGGTACTGCTTCACTTGCTTGTAAATTCCTTGATGTAGGACATTCTCGAAAACTTTCGCGGGAGAAGATAGTATCGCTATGGGACGATATTCGTCGACTGAAGATTTACTTGTAGATTTCGGTATGGGAGTCACACGTGATGTCTTCCATGGTGGTGGATAGACTCCAGATTTTAGTGCCAAATTAAAAATGTGGTTTAGGGGCCGAATGAGAAATTCCTTACCCTCTTTTAAGAACCACGGAGGAACATTATCAGGACCAATAGAACTGTTGAGTTTTATTTTATTTATTCCAGTGCTTATATCACGACGTGATGATTATGAATATGTATTTAGTTATACAAGATAGCGGATGAATTCCCTTTTTTAGTGTGATAATGATAATGTCGCATGTGTCATCCATTTTTAGAACGAAGTTCCTCAACTCAGCTTGCGGTAGGGGTAAACGAGGGTGCTGAAGCAGACTGTGAAGTCTAAATGAAAATCCAAGATGGCGGCTGCGGAAATATTTTCTTTTTTTACCATGGGTGTCATTTTCATGGTTTTCGAAGGTGCTGAAAACAATAGTGAGGTAAAAATAAAAATTCAAGAGCGGAAATTTGCTATCGAGGGTGCTGAAGCTGATAGTGAGCTCAAAAAAGAAATCCAAGATGGCGGCTGATTAATTTTTCATCGTTGAAGAAGAATGAATTTCGGTCCTGATGGAGGTATCCGAACCCTACACGTATTTGTCATTCAAAGATAAAGATAAAGATAGGCAGGGTTATAAATTAATATGTTGTGAGCGTCCATGTTTTGCCAATAACGGCGTACAAATTTTGTAGTTATAAAAATTACATTTAATTGCGTTTACTTAAAAGTCATTTTAAATTTAATTAGAAAATACACAAGAAATAAATAATAATTGAAGTCAAGATATTAAAGTATAAGTATATTATAGTCAAAACTAAATTAAATTATGTCCAGTATATTCATTATTATGCAGTCAAATAGTATCATTTAAAAGTCAATTGATTTAATATTCACATTATCAAATTATTATTTTTAACCATTTAAATTAGAAGTCGGAATAGAAAAGTCCTTTTCATTCAAAAAATCTAAAACATTGTAATACACTTTATTAACTAAAAAAAATTCTTAGCTTATTTTTGAAAAGTGACAAGGGCAGTTCTTTCCAACTTTTAGGCAATTTATTAAATATCGTAGGAGCCATACAGAAAACACTTTTGCGCATAAGGGATGTTCGCGCAGTATGAGAGCATATCCTACTGTTGTCGCGCCTGTTACGTGGGACTACTTCATTTAATCGTTTAAATCGGTGTGGATTTGTTTTGACAAATACGGCTACCTCTAAAATGTACAAACATGGCAAAGTAAGCATTTTATATTTTTTAAAGTAAGGCACGCAACTATCAGTAGGTTTAATTTTAAATATTGAACGAACGCATCTCTTTTGAGCCTTGAAAACCATGTCTTTTTCTGTTGAGTTGCCCCAAAAAATGACACCATAGCGTAGATGGGATTCTGTTAAACCATAGTAAGCTGTAAGCAATGCCTCCACACCTATTATAGACGACAATGTGTGCAGGGCATAGGCAGATTTACTGATTTTCTTGCATAAGGTTTCGATATGGGCTTTCCAATTCAGTTTTTTATCAATGTGGAGCCCTAAAATTTTTGTTGTATCTACCTCTTTTATAGGCTGGTCATCGTAGTGTATATTTAAATTACTCTTACTATTGATCCGTTGATTAAAATGTATTAATTTAGTTTTAGTTAAGTTAATTTTTAAGTTTTTGTCATCTAGCCACTTTTCAAGATGACAGATGTTTGTTTTTAAATAAAATTGTGGACATATCTATAAATTTTAGGGATTTTTAGGATTGTGATTACGAATGTTTAATCCATATTTTATTCAAAAATACCGGGTGTAGCTTTTTATGAAAAGTTCCATAACCATACTGGATATCGAGTTTGGATATTTTGGAGGTATTGATTACGAATGTATAATTTATTTTTAATTTAAGATGGCGGATGTAATCTTTACATGAAAAGTCTTTAAAATATTATTAAAGTATTTTATTATTAGACCTCAGAGCGCGAGTCCGAAAATCTGTAAGATTTTTTTTGTACTACGTAAGTACGTTTTTACGTTATTCCAAAATAATGATGATCATGCAGACAAAACTAAGTTACTGTTACCAAATGCATAACGTTACTTTACTACTAACTTAGCTCAACAATGCCAGAAAAAAAAATACGTTCAAATACCAAGATTAGTTAAGTAGGTATTGTGTAAAATCGAGCGGACAATGGTTTCAATGTGTGCGTGCGCATAATGTTGTTGTGTTGTGACTCAGACACCTAAACTTGACTGATTCGAAAATGTGATAGCGTCCTTAAATGATTAAATAATTAATCAGTGTTGTCGTCCTGCACAACTAATATGGAACATCATATTTATTCTGCTAATGAGAGTAAATCTGTTTTTTTCCTAAATGTAAAGTTCATATTATTATTTACATACCTAATTAAGTACCTACTTTTAAACATGAGGTTCATTTGTGGGCTAATTATATTTAGCAAAGTTATGTTTAGCTCACATAATTTGTGATTAAGTAGATGTTATTGTTAGCCCCTGTGGTTTTAAAACCACATCCCTGGAAAATCCATGAATCGGGGCCGTAAATTTTATTTCTAATCTGAACATTTGCTGTTGTAGGTACTTAGAATGTGTAGGAACTATATTATAGGATTACAAAGAAAACTCGTGCGTACCGGAAAATTGAAGCAAGAAATAATTTGCAACTGCAGTTGTTGCTTTAACGTATGGTGGCTGCCACTAGCAATTAAATCGCACCGTGTTCATCAAGTATATGCCCCTGCCTGCCAGGGGTGCGGGTTGTTCGAAAGAGATACCGCGGCCCCTGGCACACAGGCAATTAAAGGAACACGGGTGGGTTTTAGTCAGTAAAAGTCTGACACGCCCTCCTGCTCCACGCAGAGCGGGAGAAGTCATTTGATGATTTCCCACCCAGAAAAAAAAAGTACATACCCCTAATCAAGTTGTATAAAGTATATGTAGGGTTGTAGGTACTACAAAATTGAATTAAGAAGTGTTCTATTCTATTGTCGATAAGAGGCTGCAGAGTAACGTGTCCCAATTTAATTGTTTCCCGTTCCGTCTGAATTCGCGTCTCGTATAATCAGCGCGTGTTTGCTTCACTCGATTATTTACGTGCGTACGCGCAGCTGCGGCAGG
This sequence comes from Polymixis lichenea, assembly GCA_949091785.1. Classification (NCBI taxonomy): domain Eukaryota; kingdom Metazoa; phylum Arthropoda; class Insecta; order Lepidoptera; family Noctuidae; genus Polymixis; species Polymixis lichenea. Next base: position 1,199,007 of record OX420934.1, read on the forward strand.
CAGTGGTCCAATATCCGAAGTACGCGCTCTGACGTGCATACGTGAACAACAATTTTACTAGAGGTCAGCTCCTGTGGCTTCTGTGCATTAATGAGCAGTTGCATAACTTTTTTTGGCACACTTAGAAAGTACTAATTTAAGCATGAAAATTTCTCTAGTGGCACATACGGATTTACACTAGATTTACCTACATTTTTCGTGTCGTGAATCATCAGTAGGTGCCTACTACAGAATACTATTGGAGTAATAATTGCGGATAAAATCCGAACATTACACGAAATTACATGGCCTTCATAACTAATGAGCAGATAGATAAGTTTAATTCATTCCAAGAAGATGTAGGTAGATATATAATTTCATGTTAGAGAATGAGATGGCGCCTAGGTAACGGAACTTAATTACGAATTAGTTACTGGAAACAATCAGTTTTGGATTGTCAACATAACATGTTTCAGTTTACTGATAATAATATGTGAGGTGTGAGGCAATAACTTGCAATTGCTGGTTCAAGTATCTGAACTTTAACGTAGATAAAAATAATAGTTTAATAAATCCGCTTTAATAGAAAACCGAACTAAAAAGTAGAAAAATTCAATACGTTTGAAATAAGAATAGAGACTACAAAAAAAAACATTTTATCGTTTAACAGCGTAGTGCTTTTACGGTATTTTCAAAATGACTACTTAGGTACCAATATCTATCAATAAAATGTAATATTTATAACAGTTGGCATCAAGCAGCCCACACTTTTTACGATAAATTGTTTTATTTTGTTAATCATTCTATTCTTATTTTAAACGTACTGAAGATTATGTTTTACTTTTTAGTTTGGTTTTCTATCACAGTGTTTTTAGCTTTTATACCTATTATTTTAATTTTTGAGTTTTTAGTTCGGAATAGCCGGGAGTGGGTAATTTGCGCGTTAGGATTCCGACTACTGGGACCGCAATTAACTGGAACCGCGGTCCTGTCGCCGGATCCATTATAATTAATATTTATCTTCCGGTGACTGGGACCACCCATGAATGAATAAAAAACGTCTATTATTCAAGCCAAAACCAGTATCTAAAGTCAATTGAAAAAAAATCTAAAGTACATAATAATTAAAGAAAAAAACTACAACGGTATAGAACGTTGATTATTTTTAATATGATTACTCATGTTTGGTAAACTCCTACCAAGTTATGACAGCCTGGTACTTCGAAGGCACGTAGCGTTTTCTAGCTGACACACCTACGAGTACCTATGTTAGGTGAGCTCCTACCGAGTTATTTCCCCCTGGTACTTCGCAGGCATAAACCGTTTTCAAGCTGTCACACAAAATGTATGAGAAAATGAATGATCCTATTGTATTTCCCATGATTCGATTTTTTTTTTGTTTTCTCGAGTTATAAATGGTGTAACTAGCCCGACTTAGTTTTATTTATACAGGGTGTAACAAAAACCGTATTGATCCTTAAGCATTAAAGATAACTGCTGGTATAGAATCACTATACACAGTTTCAGCTCAAAGTAAAATACTCTAAGAATTGATACTAAATTTTCGGTTTCATATGTTTCTTAAATTCAAATCATAACAATCGTCTCACCGCACTACGTAGGTCAATAACTTTCCACGTTACTTGCCAATATCACGATAAATCTCTTCCGAGTGACGTTTTTATTTCAATTTGAAAAGTTCGGTTTCTGGTACTCAATGTATAAAAAATTCTCATAACTTCCGAACATGTAGAGATAGGATTTAAAAACCCTTCCAATATCGTTTCATATCATCTAAGGAAGCCGTGCCCTTGGTATGTATATACCTTTACCGTTAATTATGTTTTCGGTCAAAGAGTTCTTTTCTTTAATTATCCCTTTAAACACGTTTTCGTTTGACTGTACTATTTTTGGCTTCAACTATAGATTTTGTTATACAATTACGGGTGGTTCCAGTCACCGGAAGAAAATATTAAAATGATATGGACCCGGCGAGTGGGACCGCGGCTCGAGTTAATTGCGGCCCCAGTCGCCGGAATCCTATTGCGCGATTGCGGAATTCCTTAGATGTCATAGCCGTTTCTCGAGCTAATCGCTAATCCTGAAGAGCCTGGCCAGGATAATGGGACAAAGTTATTGAATTATTGTGTTGTCATTGGTCCTTGATAAGTGTGCTAAATTTCAATTTGATCTGACGTTTTGATCCGGGTGAAAATAACGTTGAAAAATTCCGTTACGCAGCTTTACAAGCTAATAAAAGCGTGTTAAAAAGGAAAGCTTCTTATTCTTTCTATTGACAAAGAATAGAATGCGATGACGCAGCAGCGACTCGATGCCATCCGTCATGGTTTAGAATTATGCCATCAAAATAAACTTCAAAATACCTATGCTCCTTTGGTTTTCAAAATCTTGTGAGGGAATGCATACGAATTTCTATTACTCTATCTATGTAAAAAACTTCGCTTTGCACTAACATGTTGTAGACAAAGTAGTGCATTGACACCTTCAGCACCCGCATAAAATAATAACATTCTGCAAAAACTTATTTTGTCTTTACGGCCAGTTAGATTTGAAGATTACTTCGTCGGGCAAAAAAACTGGTGACAGCGTAATTTTCAAATCTCCCGCTAGCCCCCGGCGAACATAAAACGCGAGAGTCGAACGGTCGCCGCGAGGTGCGTCCTTACACAAAAACTCAATCTTATCGCAGCTCCGACATATTCCATCGAATGGCGCTTGCGGGACGTACGAGTAGGTATCGTCTCACAATTTCGTCGCTATGAATACAAACAATATGTTTGGGTATCGAGCTCCGTGAATGACTTATAAAGGATTTGCGAGTTGATTGCATGCAGCAATCTAGATGGTCGGAAATTTACGAAAATATGGTGGAAAAGTAATAGCTTGTTCACGTGTGTCGTAGATGTGGTTCGATAGGAGCCTGGGGACTGGGGGCGCGGGCCTGCGGGGCTCGTGAGATCTCCAGAGATAGCCACCCGCCTGGGATCACTTCGGGTTGACGACCGCCGTCTATCTGTTGATCGTTTGACGTCCTCACACGAGCAAAGCGCACTGATAGATTTTACACTTAACTTTCATGGGACCATAACATTTAATGGATGAGAAGGTACTCGTAGGTACCAGTCTGATACGATACCACGTTATGTAGGTACTTAATTAATATCTGAGGTGTGTGCGATATAATTATGACGATATGAACGATTTGGGAAACTACAAGGTAGGTTAAAAAGTATCGACGCGTAAAAATTAGGGAAGGCTTTGTTTGAAAATATTAAAGCATTTCTCATAGTTAAATTGCGGTATTAAGTATTATCCAATTAAATAATAATCATAAGTAAAAACAAAGTCGGCCAACAATAACGAAAATTGGCAACTCTCTTGATTGCCAAATATGGAAATGAATGGGACTAATCGAGAAACCTCAAGAAAAACCTCGCAGTAATGAACGAAATAATAATAACTTGGACCTTAGTTGTCAAAAGGGCTCCTCAACAGATTATAAAGAAGTTCGATAAGAGTATTCACGATTCAATCGAGATCTCGGCTCCACTAATCTAATTACGGCTCCACCGTCTCTTTGTGCGGCGCGGGCGAGCGACGTTTGTTTATTTCCTTTGCCTCGCGAGCTGATATATTTTTTTGTTTATATTTTTCGCGGAGTTTGTGAGCGCTCAAAGGCGGAGCCGAGTTATGAAATTGTTCAAGCGTTAATTGTAGACGTCCAGTGGCGAATATTAAAGTGGCTGTGTGCGGTGAGGCCTGCGGAACTAACTAGTTAACCTCGCTGCTACACGGAGAGCCGCAACTTTAAACGTTGCACATCAAAATATAATATTTAATTAGCGAGTTGCGGTAGAGGCGATAGATATCGCAGCGTGTTGAATGTTCATTAACTCTGTTGTTTTTGAGACTCGTTTGGAGTTTATCCACATTGTGTAACGTTAGCTGCTTTGAAGTTTCATAAAATGCGTATTTAGATTTTCACAATGTTTTCTACACCCATTTTTGGAAATTATGGACATGACAACTTTAGCTAGAGGTTTTCCTGTTCACAAACTACCAAAAAACACTAATAACAACCAACACCATTCATTGATGATTACAAAATAATGGTAACCACAATAATGCCCAGATTATTTTCGTTCAAAAAGCAGTTTGTTCAGTCGGTCATTTGTTCGCTGGAGACTGTAGAGCGTTGCGGTGGGCGGCCGACGAGTCGATTTTTTCCTAGTGATTGGTAATCGGCGAAGTCATTAGGAAAGCCACGCTTTGTTTTTTACGTCGAGGGTAATGGCGCGAAAAATGTCGTTAGCGAACAAAACACCAGCCGAGAAGAATTCAGGTGAAGAGGTCACTTGTGGAACTGTTGGTTCAATTGTGTCTTTAGATGTTCAATCAAATATTTGTGCAAAATCGTAGATTTTCTTCGTCACATTTTACCTTTCTGTGTTAAAGAAGTAGGGATGTCTAATATTAGTAAAAGAAATCAGCTAAATTTGAGTACCACGATCTGCAAATAATGATTTTGAGTCCATGGTAATTTTATTCATAAATTGGGTATTATTCCCTCTAACCGAGCTGCCAGTTACAAAGTAAACTTTTAAAAGGTCTTAGAGTAATAAAACAGTGCTGTGCGTTACGCAGTGGCGCCCGACCGACGCGCGACTTGGGAACTGTGGAGCGGCCATTATTTCATTACTTTACCCAATAAAACGAATTAAAACCTAATTAGACGCCGCGATTTTTGAACATTAAAAGAGGGGCGGAATTAATTAGTGGAGGGCAGAGGCAATGATTCCAGTTCGGCGGGTAATTGCCGCTCCACCGTTTCAAATATAAATCAGAAAATGGGACAAGCGATAAACGGAATGCATTGTTCGGCACCATCTCATGTTGACAAAATTTTGCCTTAAAAAGATTTTTAGAAAAATTTAGCTAAATGGCTAGTTAATTAAGTTTTACACATTGTAATCTTTCGTCGTTTTACTTTTTGTTCAAATCATTTGTTAATATTTTCAGGGCTTCATACTTCTTTTCTTTCTTAGCCCTTTGGTTCCATTAAGAGGCTGGAAACATCGTATTATGCATTTCCAAGATCACAATAGATCTCGCTACCGCCTATGCCTCTAACCACACAAACACGTCCAGGAAAAATCTCAGTGTAGCAGTCTTAAGATTCACTTTGAAGGGTGAAACAGATTTCATTGAATCAACGATGAATTATTCTGTTTGTCCGACTTTTTAAACGTTTGCTCAAGACCGCAGTGTTTGGACTGTAAGGCGGAGTAAGGGGGAGTTAGCTCGTCTTGGTACATTGTGTAAAGATAGGTACGTAGACATTCAGAACAGAGTGGGCGCTTAAGATTGTTATAAGAAAGTGCCTGTTAACTTAGTGAGAAGCTCAAAAAAGTTTAATATTGAACATTTTTCTTATATAAGTTGTTCATCATATTGTCAATATCTGTAAACCAGTGAACGTGTTCTGAAAGTGGTTATTTGAGACTTTAGTGTTATTATTGAATATGAAAATCTAAAGTAAAGTTCCATTAAATTCAGCATTCCGAACTAAAATATTGACTCTACCATGAAGTTAAGGAAAGCATTTGAAAGTGTTTACCAAATATAAGTCAGTAACTGGCACAAGTTTGTCCAAGTTCAATCAATTATTTGAGAGCGAAAGTAGTTGAAACTGTGTTGTTGTGCGCGGGACGGGAACCAAGTGGCGCTGCCGGAGTGCCGGCCATTGCTATAAATCCGATAATTTAATAACGATTAACTCGATTCATTCATTTCACAAATTAAATCGAGTTTTGCTTTAGGCTCTCTTATAAACACCTTCATTTTCGGTATGCTTTACTGATTACTGGACGTTTAGTTATTCATTGAATTTTATTGTAAAGACGATTTGGATATACATTACTACGGATATCCGGATTGGGGTATCCTAATCATCTTTGCTTATATTACATTGTATAATGTTTATATAATTTCAAAGATACCAGTTTTATAATAATAATAAGTGCGAGTATTTATAAAAGGTAGGAGAAAAAACAGGCAGGGGCATCAAAAAATTCGTCCGACAGGAAAAATGCCCAAAAGACTATTCTTTGACCAAAAAAATATGCTAGCCCTCTGGTCACGTGAAGAGTCGAACATCAGCTTGGCAATGTCTAGAAAAACTAAGTGGCAACTTATTTACATTTTCTAATCGACTTAACGCAAGTTAGTGATAAAATGATGATTGGTAAGTGTCCAATGGAAATAGAAATCATTTATTTGCGTTTAATGTACCTAGGTGTAAAGATAACATGGAATTCATAAAAATATTCCCGCTTGTCACATTTCGAGTTACTATCTATAGGTTTAGTTAACATACAACCACCAGCGATCCCTTTTGTGCGTTCAGAATGCATCATGAAACTAATTTATCAGATCATTACGTACCTTTTACCGCTGCCATTTGTACGAAAACAAATTAACTGTAGACGAAGGACGGAGGCTTCCGGCGGCCATTTGTATAATGGCGTCCGGAAGTTTGACAGGTCGGATGAAATGTCGCGCGATTTTTAGTAATTAAAGGGGTGCTATCGGTGAAGCGCGGCGAGGTGAGGGAGGCACACCAAATGATCACTTTCATGCTTTTATTACCTCGGAATTTTTGAGGGCCACCAGTTTGATTGGAATAATTATTTTTGATTAAATCTAATGATAATGACTTGTATTACCAGTGCAGGTTTTATACATTGAAGTGTGATTTACTGCATTTTCCTTTATGTGTTAATGAATGACCTTTCTACAGTTTGCATACATAAGTTTTCCTGCTATCTGGTGTTAATAACATTGGCCTGGCGCCGGTTATCTGCGCCCGCGCTGAACTCAAGCGAGTGTTATTTAATTAATGAACCCTTGATTGTGAAAGCGTAGTATTATGCGTTAGGAATTCATTCAGATTACATTTAATAATATAATCCATGCAATGACGCGCACGTAGCAGTTCTAGATTAATCGTTCGTTTTCTGATAATTTCAGGAAACAAAATTCATTATTTCGTTTTATAGCTATAAAAAGCAACATAACTGTCGACTTGTTGCAGCAGCTTATTTGCTCATGCCATAGGCAAGATTTCCGCCCAAAGTAGAAACTTATAAGTATCTGGACTGCAGTGTTTGCCAAGCTACCTATACAGCTACATTAATTGTCTTAAATAAATAAATAAAAAATAGTTTATTGGTAAAACAAGTATATGTACAAACAACAATTTTGATTGGATCCTCCTTTTAGGCAGATAGTGCGTGTTAAGAGAGTCCGCTCTTCCATAGCAAGACGTTACGTCTTCATCATCAAATTCTCACAGCTTCTAGTTATCATTGTCTCAGTATTTTTCTCGTCACCCTTCCGCCGGTGGTGCACGTAATTCAGCACACAATCAAACTGCCGCCACTCTCCACAAATTAGTTTTGATATTTAAATTAGTCCCGCCGTTGGCGATCGTTGAAAACGTTTTAGACCCTACGATTTTAATTTTCTTAATATTATGCGCGTTGGGATGATAATTTAATAAACACAGTAAGTGGTAGGTTCTTGAGATATTCAATAGGCAGACATAGAAGGAGAATTTTGGTGTAGATCAATCTTTTAATTGCTGTATTGAAGGCAAATATTTTTGTCTGTTTTCATAGTTTCATGAATGGCTGTCGAATATGAGTCGTGGGTATACTTATCTATTTAATCGTAGTAGGTGAGCCACTTCAAAATCGGGAAAATCAACACATAGTCGTGTCGTACGGTCTAAAGCCGCCCACCGTCCGGCAGGTTCGGTTCAAAGATTGATTTCTCTTTCTCGTCGGACTAACTAAAACTTTTCCGAGCTTGCCCCCTCACCTCAGCTCAGCCCCCCTGCGGGGCCCGGCCTCAGTCCCGTTTGATCGCGTTATTTCGCAAGATAAGTCCGTTAATTGCCTTTACAGACAGGTTGCTCATTCTATTCCAGATTATTGATCTTGCTGAGAAGTTTTTGTATGTCTTCAGAGGGGATTGTTAAACGGTTTTTGTTTTTAATTGAACAGTTTTGTGAAGGACCCGATAAGCTTGAAATTGCTTGTTGGGCTTCGTGTTCTGATTAAATTAGCCGTGTCAATAAAGATGTGATTGAAACAATGGATTGTGATTAAATCGGCATGGAACAACCTTAAATAAAATAGCCATTCATATTTCTTTTGCGAAGTGTAAGAAAGTAAAAGAGAATATCTTAAGAAGGCAATCGTAGGCAGATGGAGGTATCCATAGCATTAGCAGGCGAGACAAAAGGCGCGTTTACAACTGTAAGAATAAGGAGCACCTTCAGACAAAGTTCTTTGTGAAAAAAGAACAACGACCAGCCGACAGACAGCGATATAACGATATAACTAGTTCGACTAAAGCTATACAGTAATTGTCACCTCACTTTGCATTTGTACTTACCTAAGTTTTCCATGTTTTTCACGTTAGTTAATACATCATCAGAATTACATCATTGTAATTAAAACTGACGTCAAAGTCATTATGATTCTGTTTACTTTATTAATTAGACTTCGAATGCTATCAATGGTTTTAAGCTAACTACGGTTATAATTAGTTAAAACTGTAAAACCGCACGAAACACGCCAGGTGAATTAATAATAATTGTAATGCACCGAATGTGGTTACTGTCGCCATAAACGTACACAAACAAACTGATTAATTAAATTATTGTAGAGATTTCCTCTTTCCTGTACCGAGTTTTTTCTCACATTGAGTTATTCCATAACCAACTTTTTTCGCATCTTACTGCTAATGTTGTTTAAACTGGTTTAAGCCGGTTATTATTTTAGATTTTATTGAATTTACAATTGGGATTATCTCCCCTAGTTCTCGGCCTAGTCGAAGCGATTTCTTTTAAATCAAATTACGTTTTTGCCACCCTTTCCAAATTATCGGCTTTCATTAAAGAATTTCATTCACGGTATATGAAATTGTTGCTTTGATTATGAACAAGTTTTTTTTTAAAACAAGACACTGTTCATTATAGTATTAAGTGGTCTTGTGTCCAAATTATAATGTTCTTGTCTGGAGGAAAGTTGATGTCAGTTTAGTTCTCGTCGGTGAACGCCACTATTATTTCAGCCTTATTGTTCGATGTTCTGCGATTTGTTTCGTCATGAATATCAAAGATTATTTAATTAAGATCTTTACTAATCCTGCGGCCGTCTGTAACTCGGCTCGCATTGTGTTCAAATTGAAAAACTTTTCTCGTTTTCAACTAATTATATCGAGAGGAAGACGAAAATCTTTTGCAAATATTTACTGAGAAGTCGCGATTGTCGCGCTCGCGATACAAAGATTACTTGCGGACCAATCGAAGTTTGAAATAATCCTTCGGCGGTCCCCTTCATGCGTATCAGAAAAGTTCAAGAGAGAGTGAGATAGAGTGATTGTAATAGTTATCAACTAGCTGCAAACGTTCTTGAGGTGAAGGCTGCTTCTTGTTTTTAATTAATTAATTTTATTATTTTTCGCCGGCCGCCGCCGCGTTGGCTTTATTGGCGGAATTTCTCGAGTAATTAGTCGTTTTATTATTATATAATATCGGAAGGGTTGAGGTGCGACCAGATGCCACCGTCATTACGACTCGCCGCCGGTGCTGCTCGCCACCGGGATGCCAATTTTTATTTATTTTTGGGGAGCTCAAGATTCAACCCTTGGTTTCCTTGAGTTTGAAGATGGAATTTGTTTTCTTTAATTAATTTTTGATTTTTAAGTTCCCTTTCGCGGGTTGTTAGTGCTGCGTTATTTAATTGTAAAGGGGCCATCCTTTCATTTAATTCAAGATAATAAGAGAAATAAATATTTATAAACCTAGTTAATTAGATATTTATGATTAGTAATGCAAAGTGAAGGAATGCAGATAAGAAGTCTATTATGTAGGTACTTATAACAATTGATAAAATACCTACGTAGGTACTTACCTAATGTATAGAGGATAAACACAAAACGCGCCAGACATTCCTAGAAGTAAGACCGTTCGTATCTTGAACAAACAAACCATTTGTGGCGACAGCGACAGTGCGACAGTGTACCTCTCATCACGTGTCAGATAATCAGTAAACAATGGCCACCTCGCCATTAAGGTAATTAGTGCGGGACTTAATCCAATTTGTGCTGTTTATACTTACTTCTTGCTCCGGCAGCTAATTACCGAGAGTGCCGCCTACTTCCCTGCTCACCCACCTACCAGCACTCGTACACAGCGAATGTTTATCCACGTTTTACCTAGTTCCTAGTTTTGGGAAAAAGTATGTTAGGTGGAAGGAAAACTGTTTGATTAAGGAAATGATAAAATTGGCGTTGTAATCAGGGATATTGGTCGGTAAATAAGTACAATGCCAATAGGGTGTGATTGTGAGTTTAATTAGGTAAATGAGTCGTGAATAGGTATTCCTATTGCAATGTACCACGCCGCTCATTAATGACCACGTGAACATAGAATGTCGGCTGTAGCTGTGCATCGCGTGGGTAGTAGGTACCTGTTAGGTATACCTACATATAAGTAATGTGTGCAGTTACCTGTAACCTACGAGAATGACGTGACGACGCCATTCATTGGCTAATAGCTGGCGCACACACACCCACTCTTTATAATGTAGGTTTAGCTGATGAATAAATGAAGTCTAATCAAGCCATTTACTAGTCTAGCACATCTGCTTTTAAATAAGCTATGAATTATCACTTGTCAGGCACACAAACACACACAATTTTCATTAAAACACACTTTATTTATATTATTGTCAGTGTAAAAGTTTTAAAATCTGAGCACGAAATAAACAAGCTGAAATGGATGGAGGAAAGTCAAGCAGGAAAGTAAAAGAGTACCTCTCCGCATTATAACCTAATGATGAAAACAAAACTTTAATTGGATCAAAACATTGCTATTGGTTTTAAATCAAAAACAACTTTAATAATAGGTATCTTGTTCGAGAAATGTGATTCATGTAATTATCAACGTTTGCTAAAATAAGGACATTTAATTTTAACATTTAACATTTACATACTTAAATGTAGGTAGGTAATGTATTTAGGATGCAAAAGCGATGCATAAGATCTATGTGCGGTCTTAAAAACACAGATAGCTGTGTTCCTTATTTCAAATGGTTAAAAATACTAACATTTCCGTCGTCATATATATTGGAAACAGCTTTATTTGTAAAAAATTGTGAGCAGTCAGAAGGAATCCAATACGGACTCAATATATAAATCAATTGTGTCAAGTTAAATGTAAAACAGCACTAATGCAGAAAGGTTTTTATGGCATTGCCCCACGCATCTATAATAAAATACCTAATATTATTAAAACTATGACTGTTTTCAAATTTAAAAGGGCACTAAGCGATATATTCATTGAAAAAAGTTATTACACAATTGACGACTTCCTTAAGGATTAATCACTGACTGATTGACAAGCTATTTTTTGTTTTTACATTTTTTATTTTTATTTTATTAGTGTATCCTTAGTGACCTTTGACATTGTTTTTGTATTACTGTAACCTGGTTGACATTTGACATTTTCGTATTATTGTGACATTTTCACTGAAATAGAAACGACTTGACATGCATTTGTATAATTTTAAAATAAATAATATCCTAAATTTGTGTAAATTAAATAATAATAATAATACATGATTTACATGCCCATATGACGGTAGGACACGGAGGTCACAAAAAATAAAACCTATTCGATATTTGTAAATGTGTAATGTGTTAACGGCAAAAGACAGAGACCTCAGTACCTATTTCGTTTACAATACCTCTTTTTACACATTATACAATATGTAACAAAAACCCTGTTGTTCCTTCTACCCACGTTTTCAGAATCGCTATACATACGTAATAAAGCAAGTCATTTATAAAAACTGTTCAACAAAAATATTTAAAATAAATATTTAATTATGAATATTTCTAAAGTTTAACTGATTTTGATTAGATCAAAGAAAGCCGCCGAGTTTGTAGTCTATTGTGCGAAATAAGGATACTTGTAAAATCACATATTGTAAACATTTTTTTCGAATATGTCGATTTTAATAGTTATTTGATACTGAACTCTCGGCCAGCCAATGCTTATTTTTTAAATTATAACTTCGTAAATGTTGTGCTTGTAGGTAAGTGTATACGTCCCTAAAAGGAACAACAGGGTTTTTGTTACATATTGTATTGATATATGTACCCAGCATACGGCTGTGCTACCTATGGCACATCGAGTTTAAGAAAGAGCCTCTTTCTCGACAGGAATACTGTCAGTCTCAAACTCGAACACAGCAGTCTAACTTAGTAGACTCACTTATCACAACAATATTGTGACTAGTCACTCTACTAGTCCAACTGTTCCTACGACTCGATGTCTGATATTGGAACTACTTTATAACCTCAAAGATATTTATTATCAAAGGACAAAAACACTTACATAAAAATAATGTTTCTAAGCTAAATTAAAAACATGAGTTCGTCACAATCATTACTGCAACAATTATGAAACACGCATCTAATATATTACATTTTTAAGTAAGGTCTAATTGAGTTTTAAATACATTAAATGTATGTAATTTTTATATATTTTATACAGATATATAATCCTTTTTCCAACATATGGCACTATGTACCTGAAGTCACCTGTTGTGCAGGTGAGGTGGGCGTGGCGGCAGGTGGGCCGCGCGCCCCGCCCACCGCACCTGCCCCACCTGCTACCTGGATCACACCGGCGACACCTCCCGCCAGGTAAATAGGGCTATGTACACAAGTAAATAAGGAAGGCTTACTTTTCTATGTTTATTTCCTTTATCTATTGAATAATGATGCTATGAGGAGTAGTGGTGTGAATGACGAGTGTTGAACTGTTTATTAAATACCAGCGGCTTCGCCCGCGTGGAGGTCGGTGTATTATACATATAAACCTTCCTCTTGAATCACTCTTTCTATTAAAAAAAACCCGAATCAAAATCCGTTGCGTAGTTTTAAAGATTTAAGCATACATAGGGATATAGGGACAGAGAAAGCGACTTTGTTTTAGATATACTATGTAGTGATAGTGATGTACGGGCTTGGTTAGAAAATTGACTTGGTTAGTACTATTCTAGCTACTTGCTGTCTTTCATTTCGGGTAGGTAATAAAAAAAAACTTTTTTCAAAAAAATAAACAACCGACTTCCAAAAAAACACTAAAAAGTGAAAAATAACTTTAATTTCAGAAGTCGGTGACTTTGGATATGTATTTAAATTTTTTGTCACCGCCTTCCGAAATTAAAGTTATTTTTTACTTTTTAGTGTTTTTTGGAAGTCGGTTGTTTATTTTTTTGAAAAAAGTTTTTTATATTTCACTTTTTAGTGGTTCACATGTGCTTACCCCTTCACAGCGTACCGGCGTGATGTTATGTTATTAACTGGTGTAAACAATTGACAGACATGAGATTTCAGCAATCCCTGTCCATTTGCTATCATTTATTGAAGAGTTCCGTTGCCTATCTCCGAAGTTCTTCATCAGATCTTCACCAAATTGAAATGGAACCACTCCGAGAAAGTACTCTTCCAAAAACTACACAAATTGCATCAAGTGTGCCTATAAAATTTGAAGAGTTCTCTCTATTTCTCCAGGATCCCATCATCAGATCCTGACTTGATGATCATGGGACCACCTGGGAAGTATACCCTTTCAAACAAAAAAAAAAATATCCAAATCGGACCAGCCATCTTCGAGTAATCGGGGAACATATGTGTTCCGACGAATTGAGAACCTCCTCCTTTTGGAAGTCGGTTAAAAACCAAACAAAGGAAAGGAAAGTGAGCACTTTTTCGTTCTATTACCATTATAATGGGTAATAGTACGAACGCATGTGGCGTTGTGTAGTTTCTGCCTACGCTCATGGAAAGAAAGCGTGAGTTTATGTATATAGGTAGGTATGTGTCGAAGGAAAAACTTTCCTTTTTGTACCTACCTAATGGTGTACTAGTTTAAATCTACATTTCAATGTACCCAAATTACGTATTCATAGGTCACTTTTACTGTATAGGCATCTTGTTTAAGGAATCTTGTACGTCTCTTAAATCTTTGATCACATCAACGTGCTCAATCTCCTAAAACCTCATCATGCTAACGTACTAGACATAATTTAACGCGTTGTTACCTATTCATCCCGATCAATATACTGAAGCGCCTCTACTCACTGGTCCAAGTGGCCGCCACTCGACCCCGCGACCGCTACGGGTGTCACCTTCGCCTCGCATAAATTTTTTGTGCTCTTAACTGCGCGGCGGCGGCGGCGGCGGCGGGTGCGTGACACGGAAAAGGAGGTGCCGTCTTAGGCACGCGAGCCTGAAGGGTTGACCTCTGTGCTCGCACGCCGCTGATGCGGTGTGTTACCAACTGTGCAAGTTTTATGGATTAGCAATAGTGAAAATAATAGGCAGGAGTATTCAGGGAGGCAGAACAGATCTGGTCCTCAACATCTTTTTCTTCTCTTTAAGGTTTAAGAATCTGATGGAGGAAAAGAGCTTCCTCCATGAGATTCATAAACCTTTCGGACCCTAAGCACTTCCACAATAATAATTGACGACCTAATCTTGATAGTTCTTCCATCAAAATACCAGCTAATACATCTGTTACGGTTTAATATTCTATCTATTTAGATCCTTAGAGATCCGGAAATCTTAGAAAGGATTAAGATAAAAACAAACAATTTAAAAACCAAACTAGATGAAGGCAAAAACCTTGTTAACTGATTCGTTTTCGAAATAATATTTCCAACAGTTCCAGACCCTAAAGGCCGAATCAGGAACAGTCCGTGGTCGGTGTGTATTGTCTCAGTTTTTCGCAACACGAGGACCATTCGGCCGACACCGCGGTCCCAACACGCTTAGCATAATTTACACATACACTTTTTGTTCGCAATCCCCTCTCGATTGTATTGCTCTTGCATAAATACGGACATTTGAATTTGGACTCCTTTTGTAGCGGAGGACTAAACCACGGGTGACAAGAACGTGTTTCGAGAAAGAGAAAGTTTTAGGAAAAGCATTTTTGTCAGTATCTCGAAAAAAACAAAAGTTGAGGAGAAGTTTTGCCTAAGTGGACTACCAAGTTTTATTTTTTGATTATCTGTCATTATCATACTTAACAACTAAAGGGTTTAAATGCACAAGACACCTGGCCACACAGCGACCCGGCCACGTGCGTGATTAATGTAGCCGTGTACAAACTGTGTAACATGAGGACATGATGTTTGTGCTCTTGACTGGTGAGACTTGCTGGGGCTCAAGTGCAAACACAATCGTGACGTGATCATACCGACGTGCTCCTAATGTGACACGCTGTTTGTTGAGTATGACGAGCGAATTGGCTAAAAACGCACTATAGAACATAACATCACGCCTATATTCCCTGAAGGATTACGTATAGTTGCAACTGTAGTACACCCACATTTCGCAACTTATGTTTAAGTCCTATGCAACAGGACGCGAGCGTATTTACGGATAAATTTGATTTTTTGATTTTGAAATTTCTTAATTTTAATAAAGAAATTTCAAAATCAAAAAATCAAATTTATCCGTAAATACGCTTAAACTCTTATTATTAAGTACAGTAAAAAAGATTAATGGAATTCAGATCTTATTCTAAAAGCATTAAAGATTGTTGTTGTTGAGTTATTGCAGACTATGGCGGCGCCTATATGGGCGGACGACATTGTTGCCATCGCGGGAAAAGCCTGGATTAGGTTGGCACACGTGGGGATTGGCACAAATAAAAAGAGACCTATGCCTATGTGAGTGCAGTCGGGCTGTTTATAATGATGATGAAGCCTTAGATATTAAACATTTACGTATGTATAAACTACTAATGTAATGGATAATATGCAATGCAATATCTTATAAATTCTTAGTTCTTAAGAATCAGAGGTCTCATATTACTTACGTGAAATAAGTAGATATTGTACTGTACAGGGATATGTTGGACACAGACGTACTTTATAACACTATGTTCATGCCTCATAGCTGTTAGGGTGTTATGTACGAAATTTTAAATAAATAAATAAATGTTAAACAAAACCTTGTAATAAATAAAATTTATGAAATTATATTTTACTTTGACAGTATTATAATACTTATCTAAAATGCAAACGAACTTCGTAAGATTTGTTGTAAATCTACCTACATTCGGAGGGAACGTAAAAAAAAAGTCCGCTCCTCGAGTCCCATTTCCATTGTTGTGTGATGGTTTTCTTGTGAACATTATAACTTCAGTTTTTGGGGAATTTAATTTTAATTTTAATTACGTACTTGAAACTAGAAGCTATAATGATAACTGATGCCGGTCAACTATCAAATCGGTGTCGTTTATAAACATTATCTATACTTACATATTTACGCATTGACAACACTATTTACGGACTTCGAAAGACATCAACGTACTGGTTACAGGAACCATCGCAGTAGTGGTAACTGCACGTTCCTTATTTTAATGAAAACCTCTAATCTTGCTTTAATTCCATGCACAAAGAACTTCAGTATAAACATAAAAACAATAAAAGTAAACATCGTTTGCTGGGTGCGTTGCGCGGCACGGGGGAGTGTACCTCAGTGGAACGGTGATGTAAACCAAACAAAACGAGACCGCAAATAAATACGTCAAGAGTAATGTTTGCCAACTAATCCCACGGCGCTAGCACCTCATGATGTGTTGCAGAAGGACCAGGCCTAGGGCACAATAAAAACAAGTCAAGATCTAAAAGATTTGAATAAAAGAATAGGTCTAGGTTGCCTCAATTTATCCGATCACGAGGCACGAATTTCCTGTAATACTTAGAACAAACCGGTAAAAACAGTCAGCCAACTTGACGGTCATTGATCCACTTGCACAGGATATTTTTTTATACTCGTTGTATGAGTCCAGATAAATTACAATTTAAGGAGAGCGAGAAATATCCTCTGGAATTCATAAAGCCAATTTGTTGCTAATTGTAGGCGGACGTTACACATAAGTACTAAAGTGTTTAGTGGTTAAATATCTGCAAGCTTCTGTCATAACACGTACGAGTTAACCTTCTGTTTCCTACTCCACACAAGACTCGCTACGTAATTGAAATTTTAATGGGAACAGGTGCGCGGGAGTGTTCGTCACCTCTAGAGACGTGCGCTAGAACGTTAGTTTATAAAAAGGTATTATGCCCATTAATGGCGACGCTTCTCTGTGAGATATCGCCCTAGAAGGGTTTATTTATTGAAATAGTTTTAATGTATGGTATAGTTTGTGTTGAATGCGCCTAAAAATAGCTCTGATAGTCGTTTAAATAAATAAGGAGATAAACAGTGTAGTGGAGTGTCATGTGTGTTTATGATAACTTTAAAGAAAATTACTAGACGTAGTGCTTACCATGTTTTTAAATACAGGAATTTTAAATAAAATTAAAGTGCTACTTAATCAGCGTCTGTAGCGAAAAAAAAACAAATCTATGTCGGTTTGTTAACTTTCTTAACGTCACAGAAAAGTAGGTTTTTTCATAAGCGTCGCAGGCCTTGACAAACAAATGTGCGTTAAATAACTATAAATTATATTTGTTACGTATAAAGTTAACAACAATGCACTTTTACGGCTTCTATTCAGAATCTTCTTGTAATTGGATTGTTATATTACAAAGTAATTAACAAATCATTGGCAAAATTATTGTTCCTCCGCATATCAACGTAGATTATTAACATTGTAATTCTGTGTATTTTTAATGTGCGCTTTAATGAAAGTTCAGTGCTGCGTGGGGGAGCTTTCACCGCGATTCCAATCAGCCGCCAGCGACACAGCGCCGTGGGAGTGACGTAACGAGCAGCTTATTGTACAAAAATGGCCGCGAGCAAGAACCTGGATTGAAGTGTAAATTGATTCATTTTCACTGCTTACCGGTACTCCCCCGCAGTCACAGTGGCAGGAGAACAGTAAGTCAACTGCGATTTGATGTTATCGTCAATAATTAACGATTATAGATTGTTAGGCAAACGTAGATTAACTATGCTTACGAAGTAGGTACTAAATTTCCAATTTTTGTTGGGGTTCAGCTAAAGGCAAAACATTGAGGAGACATTTAAGTAAGAGTAACAAAGTATTGCTTTATAGCATAAATGCATTATTATTACTTAGCACACTTTCGGTGATTTACGAGTAAGTGTGAACTTAAATCAAATGGCTTAAGAAGCTATACCTTTGTTATACTGTAACTACATTCACTGTGTACAAGGGTAGTAACAAACAGCGCACACCTCAAGATGAGCAAACATAAATTGCGCGAGGTTCCGGCACAATCAACCGTATACTTTGTTAGCACGAATACGACCCGATTCACTGCGACTCGTAGCATCTCGTAGCGATTCGTAGCTACTCGTAGCGGAGCGTAGCGCTTCGTAGCAATTGGAGGTGCTATTGTAATTGAATGATGTTTGTGTGTTTGTATGTAAATCGGTTTTTGCGATTCCATTTGTAATGTAAATACAGGTGTTTGTGAATGTCGCTTTGAAGCGTGCAAAGTAACAAGTTGATACTGAGTAAGTAAAATACGCACACAGCTCAGCTTAGAGCTTTTTTTAGAAGATACAGAAGTTAGATTACTAATATTTTGAAGTTTAGTCTCCTCATTACTCAAAACCACATATCTTTATGATTGTTACTTACCAACGTCCATTCCTAACATACACAATTTAATATACTAACCTTTCCTCCTCACAGATTTTTTATTGTATTTACCTGAGTTCTAACAAAAATCTCAGCATCTTCTGGCTTGCACACTGACTAAGTATCTAATAAATGTACTCAGTTTTCCTTCGCCGTTCTCCGGCGCTCCAGCAGGTATTGGATATGATTTTATTACGCGCGCCAAATATTTGCACCGCTCCCCTAGCCAACGATGCTGTGATCAGATCAATTTCTTCAGCGTGTGCTTCAATCAAATTACTTTTTTATTTGTTTGATGATTTCAATATACCTACCGGTGAAAATGGTGTATAAATTGGTTCTCTTCTCTTTGTTTACTCAATCTTCTTGCACGTTTACGCGTTTTATTTTTTATGAATACAATTTTACGTTTGAATAAGAAGTTAGTAGTAAAATAAAAAAAAAGAACGAAATTGTGTAACAATTGAAGTAAATTGCGACACAATAGATTATGTTTGTGGTATTCATTCGCTTTTGATCCAGTCATAAGCATCGATGCTTTGAAACGACTAACCTGATATGATATAAAATGATCGAGGTTTGGTGGCTTCTAATATAATCGTATTTAAGTAGTTATATATACACAACTACGCACACACATACACCTAGAACTGAAATGGGTTTTCTAGAACCCACCAAATTCAAGTTAAGATGAAAAAGTACCAAAGTTATCAACATAGGTACTTGGCGGAGGTGATATAAACCCGCACTATTATCCAACAGATATCTAAAGCTATAGTTGAGTATATTGCAAATTGTCAATTAATCACAGCGATTACCGACATAATCCGAGCGCAGTGGCCAGCGCCCGACCACTGGCGAGCGCGGAACCATGCGCACGCTGTAGGGCTGCCAGAAAAATAATGAACAGTGTCTAAATAGTAGAAAGTAATTATTTTGAAAAATATATTTCTCTTCACAACTAATCAACCGGAACGCTAAAAATAATGCCTTTTTATCCTTATTATGTACCTATGAATGTACAACGTGTTAAAAGTATATTTTATTCATTTTCCGCATGACGACATATATAACATTGTTTTCATCCCAATATTTGTAAATACGATAGTCAGCGTTTTCCTCCCATTACATACTCGGTAACTATTATATTAGTAATTATGAAAAAAATATTTCATTTACAGTTATTTCCTTGAGTATGAATATGTTTTTAGTTAGATGTTTCAACACTGGAAAGGTGAATGCCTGACATCCCTAACAGTGAAAATTATTGAATTATTTGTTGATGCATTGATACTGATGCACGTTTCACAAGCGACGAACAGGAGCATGCAACCTATATGACTGCTATTTAACTTTATTGAAATGCGATTTAAAGAAATTGGCGTAACCTCCAATTTCTGCTCGCTTAGTCGTTATAGTGAGATATTAAAATATTTGATTTATAATCAGTTTATTTTAACCAGTAACGAACTGGACCATACGGAGCTCAGACGTCGTATTTCACAGCAGCACACACCTCCAAACAGATTGACATCGACGGAATCAACCAATGTATATGTATGAGATACGCACGATACGACTTTTACGAGTGCGCGTCGTGTCGCTCGGTTACTGCGCTACGAGACAGTTACATGTGTTAATATTTTTATTATTTGTATTATTGCGCACGCGATGCTATAACTCCCTTCAATTACCCTTCCAAGCTTCTTTATTTACTACTGACTGCTTGGACTGCCTAAACGCAGGATAAGAAAGGATGCATGTCGTTTTGGGTGGATCTGTTTCCTGTCTGCTTGTTTCCAATTGGCATTAAACACTAGTAAACGAGCCATTAGAACGCACACATACATGAGTTCACTATTGAAATTAATAACATAACATATTGTTATGTTATTAATTTTAAATGAATATCTTTGACTTTTAGAAAATCCTCAATATTAAATGTTAATCGATTACTTGAAGAGAGTAGGTTTTCTTTGTCATCTTTTATCCGTCTCTTCTTTCATATCCAGCTTTGCAAATTCCTCGGTCTCCGCGAAGTTGTTAGCGGCTAAAAGTTGGTGTTGTGCTTGACGCGCTGTCCTCGCGTTTTTATGAGCGCTTTACAGCCCATTATACGCTTGTTGTGTAATAGAAACACTTGATTTGTTCCTCCCAAGACGGCGCGGCGAACGTACTACACCGTGTTTGTAAACAAGTCATCGCCACTTTTTAATTTTCTTTTGGGTGTTAACGTGGGGGACGAAGTTTATAGAAATAATCTAAGTTGTTGTTGATCCAATTTAAATTGTGTCCAGGGACTTCTAGTGGATGTACTTGTAAAATGTAATAATAGTTAGCGATAACATTTATAAAAAAAAAATGGGTACCTAATCTAAAACTTCGTTAGATAATGAGGAAAAAAAAAACAAATAGGATTCAGCTAGTTATCTATAAGTAAAGATAACTAGCTGAATCCTATTTGTTTTTTTCCTTTATAATATTTCCTATATAAAGAGGAAAGTTTCGTAAATTTGTAACGAGTAAACTCAAAAACGATTGGACCGATTTAAAAAATTCTTTCAACATTAGAATGCTGCATTATCCCTGTGTGACATAGGCTATATTTATCACAAGAAAAAAAATAGGGATCTCACCCGTGAGAAGACAGGAAGGGCCGCTAGTAATAATATAATAATGATAATATCGGCGGAAGTACCCAATAGAACAATTCTGAAGTAATGTAGGTATAGGTAGGTAGGCATGTGTGTTAGCTACTGTAAACACAACAAGGCAATTAAAATACCCAAATTTATCTACGTTTGTAACATTTTAATGTAATTTATACCCACCTGTAAAGACTTAGCCTTATTATTGCTGAAGTTGGCATGACAGTCTTTGACGCTAGTGGTTACTCTATCAATTACTATAAACATTATATAATGCGCAGATATGTCCGACTATCTCGCGTCACCGGCCCACACGTCGCAAGGTACACGAGGCGACAATAAGGCAATAACACACTGATGAGGAGTGATAGCGGCGCACGTGCACACCTCGCCCTTGAACCGTGCTTTCATAACTAGCATACACGCACACAGACAGCGCCTATCGCCGCCGACGCCTAATGAAAATGATGGAAATTAGCATTAGTAGTTTAGATACAAAGTAAAGGCAATTCATAGCTTTGGGTAAATCTTAGAAGGAATCTTGCCTGGTCTGTTACACACTGTCGGCTACACAGCGAGACGTCGAGCGGTGTGCGAGAGAGAGCGCGCGAAGTGTAGTATAAATGAATAATTAGTACCTATAAAATAAAATCGGTCATAGGATCCGGACTGACGAAAACTATACTATAAAAATATTTTGCTCATTCTATAAATCAGATTGATGTCGGGAAAGACACGATCGTTGTAGGAACTGATGTGTGCAATGTTGTTTCAAATTTGCGATTTATATCAGGCCACTCAGAAAGTATTGAGAAAAATAGTTTTTATGTTTGAGTCTGGCCAGTTACAATCTATTTTAAAAATGTGATTATTTGTAAGTAAAAATAGGTACGTTCCAATTTCAAAATTTCCCTCCACATTGTTTGCGAGCTAATTTAAATTATCGTGTCGCATTATAAAAAGGATCTGCGCCGGGAACATTTTCGCGCTATGATTTTATAGACTTCAAATGGCCTTCATGGATGAAGACCCTTCTAAGGCAACCGTGTATCGTTGGTATAACGAATTCAAGCGCGGTCAACTAACTTTGGGCGATGAAGAAAGAAGTTGTCGACCTTTGACGGCTGTTACGGAAGAAAACGTGCTAGCAGAGAAAAAATTAATCCATGACAATAGGCGAGTTCAGTATGAACAGATTCAGCACTACAGTACTACTGCAGGTTGGATCGGGAAGCATTCACGAAATCCTACACATGCATCTTCGCGTGAGGAGGATAGTTTCACGCTGGGTGCCGCACAACCTCACCGATGCTCAGAAGCACGTTCGGGTGGAATGGCGCCGTCATATGATAAACAAATTTGAAGCAGGCTCGTATCGGTATCTCGCATCAGTACAGGTTATCCAGAAACGAAGCGCGAGTCGATGGTTTGTGTGTTTCAAAACGAATCAACGCCTACCAAAGTGAAGCTATCTAGAAGTGGGGGGAAGATTTTGATCGCGAGCTTTTTCAATTTGACTTGCTACTTGGTGTAAATTCCTTTACAGAATCAAAGAAGCATCAACGCTAAATGGTATACTACCAAATGCTTGGCAGAAGTTTTCTCTGTTGTGAGCAACAAGCGACCAAACACAGGGCTCCGTGGGCTACTGCTCCACAACGACAACGCGCCTTCGCACACCGCGCTCAATTCGAGGGACTTCCTGGACAGCACGCCGGTCAAACTCCTGGGTCACCCTCCTCACAGCCCTGACCTAGCACCGTGTGACTTCTTTTTATTCCCGAAAATATAAAATCAGCTCAAAGGGATACACTTTTCGTCGCCGGAAGATGCGCTGTCAGCGTTCGAGCAGGCTGTAAACGAGGTGTCTGCGGCGGACTGGAAAAAGTGTTTCGAAAACTGGTTCAGACGCATGAAACTTTGTATAGAGGCTAGTGGAAAGTACTTAAAAAAGATTTAATAAAAAATATTTACCTATAGAACATTTATTTTATTTTCGCATGTGTGTCGCGCGTGTTTACTTTATCCAAGACCCGCGCTATATATAAGTTATTGTATGGACTAAGTTGGTGACGTTTATTCGCGTTAACTGTTCCGAATAACAAGTAAAAGTAATACTTAATCATCATTCTACTTTAAGTTTGTATCTTTGGTCCTTACGAAACTTCCGGGTTGATGTTGTAACAATTTCATTTTCATTCTGTATGGATTGAAAAATAGGAATAACTACTAAATACATTCTTCCAGGTGTACCTAGTAGAATGTATGACCGATGAAGACTTATCTTTTTAACACGCTTTTATTAGATTCACCTGTATGTTTGTAAGCATATTAGTAACCGACTCCTTTGGACTTGATTTTGACCCACTTCAAACGGTCAGATTTCATTTAAACTTTGTAGACTTATCGAGGACCGATGACAATTCAATAATTTCATAAATTTGTTCCATATTGTTAAAAAATAAAAAAAAAATAATGAAAAATCAGGCTTTTGTAGTTAGCAGAGCTGAAAAATTGAAAGTAAATAATAGATTAAATAAACTAAAAGACACGCTTTAAAAACCAAACAAAAAACAGAAAATAATTTTTAAAAGGCACCCCGCCTTTTAAAATATATAATAAATATGTAAAATTATTTCTTTATTTGGTTTTATTTTATCAATTCCCCAGGTTGCCACCTACACCAATTTCAAACTAAGTATTCTGTTTGTCCCTCGAAAACAAACATGCAAGGCATATCACCAACAGTTTTAAATCCCGTCCGGTGTAGGTACATGTGTGTAGAAAAGTGAAAAGTTGCGGCTTGCTAATACGCGCCGGGCGTTAGATTAAATCGATTGTGGGCCGAAACTGGGACGCTGCAGGATGTGGGACAGTGGCTCGGGACAGTCGAGAACAACGCCCCGTGCCACGGGACAGGGCGGGTGTTCACAGGGAAATAGTAGATTGTGGATCATTCGGTTCCTTTCAAAATGGTTGAGCTAAATGGTGTTTATCCATCCGTCATGTTCTTGAATGGGCGCCGTTAGTTGGGACTAGTCTTCTCTTAGCAGACATGATAAAAAAATAAACGTGATGGTTTTTATCATTATCACTCGTATCTTTCGATGATGTATCCAATATTTTGTGTAAGAAAACGTGTCCGTGAAGTTTCTTGTCTGATCTTCTCCATAGGTACCAACCACGCTTTGGGCAACATCGTCAGCTTCATCTTTTTAACTGACCGACCCCTTAAAGATAGGGAAAAATATGGAAAAATGAACGGTCTATTACATATGTGAAAGTCTTAGTTGAAGTCAACATAAGCAACATTTCCAACGTAAGAGGATGCAAATAAAGAACATGAGAACGTGGGTGTGCACGAAATATTTCTACGAAAACAATGATGACTCACCGTTAAAATATCCACTAAAGTAGCAGCTAAGCGTTTATGATAACATTTACCCAACTAATACAATTTTGAAACAGTGGTTTTCCTCACAGGAAATGCCCGTTTAGGTGATACGAATATATCAAACTATAAACACTCATAATTAGCCTACTTTCCTCATTTAAATACACATCTAAAGCAAATTCTTTACTCAGTTTCACTTCTAAAAATATTGTCGTCGTGACTTTACTGGCGTTTTTGTGTCGAGTACCACACGGCACGAATTAAAAGTTGCCACCCCTAATGCTTCGAGGATTAAAAAGTGTGCGGTCGTAACTCGCGCTGATTGTACTCGAGTCGAATACTAGCGACACGATAAGTTTTTGTACGGTTGCGATTGTTTGTAGTAAAGGGTTTGGAGGCGAGTGTTGTTGAGACGAAGTCAAAGTTAGGTTACCGGTGTTAGTAAATCGTAAGGTTTTAAATAACGATGTGATTATTTTATTAGCAGTAACAGTTTTAGCAATGAATCTAACATGAGATGGACTCCCTTTTGAAAGTCGTAGCTCTGCTTATCAGTGTCTCGCTTTTCCAATTTGTCTTGAAGAGGTGTGTCAAATCAAACTCAAACTCAAAGCATTTATTTCAAATAAACCAATTACAGGCACTTTTGAATTGTCAAGGTCGGTGAGTTAGAAAGATGAAGCTATTTGCCCATTCCAAAGCGTAGGTACCTATGGAGAAGAACGGGCAAGAAACTCCATGGACACTCTTTTAAAATCATGGTATTGTTACAATAAGTTGGTTACATCATTATGTTGAAATTATAAATGTGAGAACGATGTAAAAAGACGTGCGTGCACATTAAAGCGTCCATAATTAAAACAAAAATAAAATAACAATTCAGAAATTAAAATAAGCCGTGGGAGCTAGGAGATGACCAGTCCCTGGCCCAGCCTACTGGCGGCGCCCGGTCACGAACATGACGTGTGGGTCAGCACCATTCAGCTCAACCATTTTGAAGGGAACTTAATGATCCAACACTCACGCCACCACCAGCGAGACATTTGAGTGAGCATGACATACTCTCTATAAATATGCATAAATATGCATCTTCGTAGGTATTGAGTGTATTCAGGTTATTGTGTGGGCGTAGGTGGATAAGTATAATATACTTAGCTCGTTTGCGGTGTTCAAGCGCCATTACTGCTTGGCGATGAAGTAACTGAAGTACCTAACGCGTTCGCGAAACCAGAGTGCAATCTATCGGTAATAACTAAATGAGAACAAACAAGTGCCGTGTGTACTCCAATTATTTATATGAACGTAAATAAGGATTTTGATGTAATTTATCCATTCAATTAAAAGTAATGTTTTACTAAATGCCTTTTCAGGAAATAACATTTATCCGTTCTAAATACATGTGTACATATTTAATGATAAGCCGGTAAATGTCCATATATTATTTGTGGGCATTGTGAGGTCAATAAAATCGGTCAAATACCGTTAACTGCCATTTGTTTGTACTACATTAAATATAGGCAAGATGTTTCGAAACCTCTCGCTTAATCTTAGTGATATAGGCAACTTTCTGACGAACCGAACTGAAACCTTGACAATTTACAGGTATGGTCTAATAAAGATGGCAATATTTTCAAACGCATCGTATCTACAAGCACATCGCGGGATTTTACGTCTAGGATCATCTAGATGTGCTACTATTGAGCGTGATCCACGTCATTTGAATATGTGGGTCGTCAGTCACACTCGTGCACGCAGTTCATGATGGCTCGTTAGGTGCTTACGTAGCTATGTCAGTTACGTTATAATTACGTAGTTCGCGAATCAGTCTCGTCTTTTGGTCTGCGGTAATAGTTGTATTACAGAAGGCAATTCTGCAAGATGACGTGCCTACCTACGTCAGCCATTGATAAATTATTGTTATTTATTGACGACGGTTAGCTAATTGCACCCACGACTTGTAAGACATACCTACATTATTATTACCTCATATTAGTATGAATGGATTAATGTAAATCGAATCTTTATTGCATTCACAAAATTACAATTAAAAGTAAAAAAAATAGACATCATCATGTAGGTTTCGTTTTTATTTCAGCGTTCCAAAATGAAATGGTTTTGTTCTAAAAGTAGGTAGGTAAGTATTTTAATCCAAAAATCATCAAAACAGTTTCCATAGTGATATCTTTCACTTCAGGTCGCCATTTCAACTATCTCCTATATATAGTTATCAATTAGAACTAGCACAACACATGCGAACATTTCTCCACGTGTATAGTTATCAGTAGCGCAGAAGATCAAGTTGGTGTGTAGGTGTTCACTTCGTACCGAAGTGCTGATGTCCGCTGATACATATGGATGAGACAACTTTGATTGCTTTGGAGATTAAACTCACTAGTTGTGTGACGTAGTTTAGGATATATAGGTAGATGCGGTTCTACAGATTTGAAGGACAAGAGCCGTGCAAGGTTTTAAGTCATTCTATAAATACAAGTAGTAATGGTCCATAAAAGATAATTACTCATATTGTTAAAGTCAAGAAGGTAATTACAGCTTAAAGAACATTAAAATTGCATCTACGACAAAGCTAGCTAAGCATTCAGCCCATAGCGTTTTCATTTCATTTACGTGTTCCCTCTGCTGGTACACAGACCTAGCCTCGGTAGCTAACGAGCACATTAAATTATTAGCAACTAATATTTGACCACAGACCACAGCTGATGCTATTGTCAAAGTACCTACCAATGTGTAGCAAGAGAAAAGGAAGCTTTAAAATTTATTCATCTATTTATATCTGTTAGTAGGTCCTAGAGTGTAATTTTCTTGGGATGTAAGCCAAAGTTGGCACGTATGCAAATACATGAGGGTGGACTTGTGGACACTCGGACCTCTGACTCGGACTCGACTCGGCGGTACTTGTCACTAATTGTGCTCAAGTCGCAACTTGCTCACTCACCGTAGCACCGATAAGTTGGGACACACCGGGAACGCTAATATTAGATAGTCACTCCAAATATGGTATTTTGGCCACTACTTATTATGGCAAAACTTGGGTATTGTAAAATAGAAAAAAGAATTAAAAAAGTCATGAACAATGACTAAAAGTCGCAAACGGAAACCCATGAAATAAAAATTGTGAAATGCTGTTTGATACAACAATAGGTTGTATCTAATTTATTTTATTATTGTTCAACTAAGTACTGTGGAGGCTCAGGTGAGCCTCCAGGTACCGGGTGTGTATAGGTATAAATTAAAAGACTAAGGGGCGCTTAAACTGTGGCACTCCACGTTTATTTCAAGAGTTCTGAAGACAT
Organism: Polymixis lichenea; assembly: GCA_949091785.1. Classification (NCBI taxonomy): domain Eukaryota; kingdom Metazoa; phylum Arthropoda; class Insecta; order Lepidoptera; family Noctuidae; genus Polymixis; species Polymixis lichenea. Next base: position 1,227,072 of record OX420934.1, read on the forward strand.
GCAGATGCTTACAAAGAAGCGCCTGTCAATAGACTAAAAGCTCACCGGACACCACCTACTTAAAATTATTTGACGTTCTTATTTTAGAATATCCTAAATGCTCGAACATAGACATAGCCTAATCATCGGCTGCCAATATGTGCGTGGGGTTTTACACTAAGAAAATATCCTCTACGGTACCTACATTATTGGTACTTTCCGATTAGTTAAAAGTTTGATTCGTCACCTCTAACTTGATTAATCATGAGAACATAGGCCGCGTAAGTGTCCAAATTCCTTTACCAATTAATTTAAATATGTTTTATTAAAAACTCGTTAACTCTCTAGAAAAGTAGTCAAACACAACCACTCATTTTTCATTCGCTCAGTTTTTCTTATTGTGTACTCATTTTCATTCCGTGTTGCGGCCGCGAATGAAATCAAAACGAAATCAGCAGCACTCTTTTGAAATTGAAGTGTATCTACTATTAAGAGAACTAAAAATTTATACGTACGTTGTCGTTATATATAAGTACGTTGATGCACACATTAATGAATGGGGAAGTTATTAAGTAACTATAACATTTTTCGGGAACCGTACCTCAAAAGGAAAAAAATAAAACTTAAAACAACATACAAAAACTGAATCTACATATAATTCACTCAGAGCGGGAGAAGTTATTTGATGATTTCCCATCCAAAAAAAAAAGCGTGAGGATTGGCACCAGAAAAGAGAGGGCTCTGCTCAGCAGTTGCTGAAGTTGGTCTGTGGATGGTGGTGATACACACGTACGTAGCATGTATGTTCATATAAAAATACCCAATGTAATGTGTAGTGTTTAATTATTTTAAAATTGCTTTCAACGTTTTAGAAGTAACATATTAACTAATCGAACCGTGGGAGCTTTCCTCTGTACCCCCGGCCTAACGGAACTTTCTTAGAGTTGTTAAGAGGTCGCCAATTAGTCAAATTGCCGCAGCAGTTAGTTGCTCACTTGTTTGAACAGGATCCGGACAGTCTTTGATTCGGGACTTTGCTTCATTTGGTCTTTGCATAAATTACAATTAGAGGCAGTGTCCGTTCTACCTGCTGCTGTTAATTGGTAACGTACATTTTCCGTCTTAAGCCTGTTAGTATTAAGGCTTAAGATGCAAAGAAGGTTGTGCTATTAAATACATGTATACGTTGGGGTTCCGACGAATATTACAGCAGTATTATATTCAAAGGTGGACCAAACAACGATGTTTTACGTTACGAGAGTGAATCGAAAGACTAAGCAATATGTAGGATTTTTTCAGTACTATATGTTGTATAATTAAAATGAGTAGTGATTAAAAAAAACTCATAATTAAAAGTAAGTCACGTGTAAACAAACTGATTTAGATTAAAACTATAATTAAAACATTACGAGTGGGTTTAGCTAAAAAATAAGAGCTTATTATTTTCCGAGTGACTAATAACTTAAAAGTCGACTAAATGTTTGCAACAAATAAAATAACTTGCCAGCGATTAAATATTTTCGCGACTATTATATTATGTAAGGTTCAAAATTAAAGGTGTTATAAAAACTAAAAACTAGCAGCTGCGTTTAGGTAGCAAATAAACTATACCAGTCAAATAAAATATTAGGCGAGGAGCTATAAATAATGACTTGGCGACTAATAATGTTAGTAGGGTGGCAAAAAACTAGGTTCTTCAGGTTGACAGAAACGAATCGCTATAAATCCGACTCCATGCAGTCTTGTCTGCCCTACCCCTAGAGTGTAATTTAGAATCGCGTAGGCACGGAGGGGCGAGGCGGCCCGCGAGCTGAGGAGCGGGTGGTTGTTACACTCGCCGCGGCGGCTGAGGCTGGCCGGCGAAGCCGGCCAGCAAGCCGAAGCCGCGGTGGTGAGTGTTAAACCATCTGCGACGATAAGTTCGCGAGGGACCGCCGTAGCCCCGCAGCGCCGGAGCCGTGACAGAAACTAAGCTAGAATATAAGCTAGTTTATATTTATTCTTCATACAAACAATTTTAAATAGAATCTGATTTATATTATTTATGAATGCCCATTTTCTATTTTTTTTTTGCCATTAAGTTTCCGCTTAGATATTAATTCAGTTCCCAAAAGAAAAACTTGATGCTAGTTTAAATTAAAACGGAGCTTATTACTGATATATTAATATGCTACCTATTACTTATTACGATACTCCTTATTAGCTGCCAACCCATTATATATGGTACCCACTCTATTTTTTTTTAAAACCTATATTCATTTTACTTAGTTGCCGCATTAAATACATGCCAAAAATAAGCAAGAGTACGTGGCGACGCGACGCGGTGGAAGTAAGAGGCGACACGACACGATCGCGACAAATAAATTAAGTAAAGCGACGTTCCGCACCGCACCGCATCGGATCGCGCCGCACCGCGTCGTGTCGTGCGGACGGCGGCAAACGGACCGGGCGCCGCCGCCGGCTATGCAACAAAACAACGCAATTGAAGTACATTAGGATTTACAATGTAAATCTTGGAGTTGAATTAATTGATTATTGCGTACTTTTCGTTATTCTTTTTTGTTGAGGATGGAATAAAATGATATTGTTACAGGTACTTAAATATTTCTAAAACGAATGCCTTTAGAACGGCTAGCTTCGTTATAGCCCAGATATTATCGCCATCGTGGAGACCTAATATGTTCATTTGCCTGAAAATTGTATTGGATTATGCTATAGTATGAAAAGCTCGATGGCTTATGGATGACTGCATTAAATATCTGATGGAATATTATTCTTAATATAACTTGAAAGTCAATTCTTTGGAATTCCGCATCTATTTTCATCCAAGGACCAAGTATAACACCTAACTATTTAACATTATAGTTTTCGCCGTAAGCAGATGACACGAATACCGTGTAGCAGAATTTAAAGTCTTAAACATAAAATTTAAGTACACGTTCCACAAAGACTACAGCGGCTAATCGTTAACCAGAACACTTTAATTTATCTATAACGGCGAAGCTGGTACAAAGTTGTCTCTAAATAAACATGGGTCACGGAATGGATGGGGCCAGAAGGACCACTCGCGCTTAACAAAAATATTACAAAAGGTCCACTCGATAGGAAGCTAACCTTAGGCCTAATTTTAATGGTGAAACTGTTATGGTTACGTGAGGAAAGTATGTAGGTTGTGTTTGACGTTTTTGAATTTGCTATAGAATTAAAAGTGGTATAGTGTGGCAACAAGATAAGCTCGGTCACGGCTCGCGGCGACCACCTTCTTAATCGCTCGTGAAGCACCTTAAACCGCGTTCAAATTGGTGGTGTATCGCCATAGATACGAGCCGTTTTATTTTGCCTAAGACCTATGTTTACTTGTTGGAGGGAAGAATATTTTCCATGTTAAGAGTTGGACTTCTGCGTTTTCTTTTGTCGGAGGAGAGTCAGCACATCGGGCGGTTAGTTGTACGAATATAACCGAGCGCGGGATAACAAAGACTGCACAATGCAGTTTTAATTTTCACATTGGGTTATTTCGGCTTCGGTGGACCTCTCGTACGGAATACTACCAGGAGCACGAACTTCGGACTTTCTCTACGCTTTAAGTTAATTTGGTATCTTTTAAAGGATGACTGTTACTGACTTTTGCGTTCATAATTAACTTATTACGAAATGATGACTTACATCTTAAAAATGTAAATCAAACTGATTTATTCATATTAACTTTTTCATCAGAGTGCTTGTTGGAATGCATAAAAATCAATGAATTTATCAAACCAACGCTTCCACCCCAGTCAACATTCAGGATATCAGGAGTAGTAGCCACGTACCTGCGTGAATCACAAAGCATAGCAAGCTAGTAATAACGAATCCGCAGAACCAACACTCCATCCCTTTCATTGTCCAGCCAATGATGATTATATCTTTCAAAGACCTGGTACGGTACTTCACCTTTGAATCGATAAAAACAGCTCTGAAGGAGTGAGGTCCGCAGTAGTCGTGAGCCCGGCACGGTATCACTAGCGTTGTGTTCTGTGTAATTTATATAACACAGCCCGGAACATGTAGCGTCGTGTGTATGCAGCCTTCCTGCGAGACCAAACACTCGTGGATCACTAACCGATGGCTATTTCTAAGTTTTGTTTTAGAAACTAGTGGTGAATTTGGTAGCATACACACCTGTGACATGTTTGTTCGAGTTTTTAATTTTACTACTGAACAAATATCCGTTTCCATCTTTTCGTGTCGAATTTATTTTGAAATTGTAAAAGACAAAACATTCTTAGTGGCGTCACGTGTAATTTCTTCGCAAAATTACCTTTACCAATTACCTCTAGCGAGTCAGTATAATTGCAACTGCAGCAAAAGTAAAGCTATGTCCAAACCAATAAATTAGCTAAGTAACTCCCTAAGTAAACCTTAAGCCAAGATTTAATGAGGGAATCTAAAACGGAGCCAAATGACCGCACTGCTGCAAAAAGAAAAAGTTTGTGACTGCGGAGCCATACGTGACGTTCACATTTGATTTAGGCAAATTGACAGGAAACATGGAGGTTTGCCCGAGGAACCGAACAGCAATTAATGTTAAAACCTTCTAAGGCGCTGCACTCGAACAGAATTGTGTATCTGGCAGATGCATTGTCGCGACAAATCAACCTTAAAAGACCTAACAGCCTCAGTGACTGTTAGGCTCTAGTAAGGTTAGCTTATTACGAAAATGCATGCGTGAAAGGTCAAAATAAGGATTTGTGAAGAAATTACGAAAAAAATCCTCTTTAATTAACTTTTGAAGAGTAACATGAAGTTAGTGTAAGGGCTGAACGATGATGTAATCACTATTATAGATCATGGGTCATGTCATAATGATAAGATAAAATTAAACTCTATCCCAAAAATTCGTAGGTAAAACAATTCATTTATAAAATCTCCAAAACGTTCCGCATTCTTACCGCACTTACAAAACAAGGCGTAATGAATTAATGTGGCGCTCAGCGTTCTAGCTGTGAGCAGTCGCACGAGCGGAGCGGGGGGCGGACAGCGGCGCGTCACCGTCGCGGAATTTATGGCCTCACACTAATTTATAGTCGTCCAGCTACGAGCGATTAATGGAAACACTTATTCCAACTTTAATGTCGTTTCATTAACATTTATACTGTTTAAATATTAAAAATAGATGTTATCCTTTTAATCCAAAAGGCGTTTTGAGGCAGAAGAAATTTTACTTTTGGACATAGCCAGGTAGATAATTTCCATGTGATATTTATGAAAATTTTGCGTGAAAATAAAGACAAAAGTATCCATGCAGATACTATTCTAAATCTCGTGACATAACTACCTATATTTTTAAGAAAGTGTCCTGTCCAGAACAATTGAAGAGAACCAATAGAGCTACCTTCAAACAACAATATTTTTATGAATAAATCAAACAGTAATTTGAATACCTATCCACCTCGATAATATCCTGTGATATCGATAAAAAGTGAATTATGTAGATTTACACGAGTTGGGGGTGAGTGGGGGTGGAAGTGGGGGTTAGGTTCACACGCGGCTGCGTCCGTTAATATTCATGTCGGCCTAACAAAAGTCCGTTTTGTTCACCCACGATGTATACCTGTAATGGTTGATCATTTTTTTTTCTTTAAATTATATTTCACTTTGCATTGGATAGAATAGAATAGTTATAATTGTAAAACATAGCTAATTTCATACAAAGATGTCTATGTTAAAAACAATTAAGTGAGTATTATTCAATAACAATATTAAAATTAACAATATAATTATAATTATTGCAGTACATAATTGTGCATGCAAACAAAATAAAAATTGTCATTCAGTTTATCTCATATAACCTCTTTTTTCATACCTATAGATTTCATGGTTAATTCCTTGTGTAATGGGTTTTGACATGCTCTTGTGTGGTTTAAGTACTAATATTATAAATGTGAAAGTTTTATGTTTGGATGGTTAGTTGTATGTTAATCAATTACACAAAAACGGCTGGCCCGTAGGATACGGTGACCCGTCCGACCTCCACTCGGGCGAAGACGCTGGCAAAAGCTAGTAATCTATATACATATCTGTGAAGTGCAGTTAGTATCATTGTGAGAAAACTATGTACATTGGTGCCTTCGCCTATAGGGAATTTTGTTATTTTCGGGCTTTTTCCAAATTACTTAAAACAGGAATTATTTATTGATTCGCGAATATATTCTGATAAACGTCTTGGAATTCGGAATTCTAAGACGTTTTTGTTTATGATTTTCAAATAACTTAGCCAATACAAGTTTTGTACTTAACCTTTCGAAAAACGGAAAAACTCCTCGATCTGAACGTAAACGAAGAAGTCAATATTTCATGGAAGTGGCGACGAGACCTGTAGTTGACAAGGATTATGTAAATTAATTGGGGGCAAATATTAAATAAACGCGATCCGCTTGATTTGTGACGAGAAAAAAGGAGGAGGCGAAAGGGGGTAAAGGGGGAATGGGGAGAAAAGAGCTTTGTTTTTTACGAACCCACGCACCTATCGCAGGAAGCTGTGTTATGCTAATAATATACAAATACTTACCTATACTTAAGACTTCTGAGAGAGAAGGAAAATGATTTATCATTCTTTGCAAGAGGAAAATTAAATGGAATGGAAACCAAAAATTCTATGATAAAACCTAACTTAGAAATAATATTGGTGTGTTTTTCTTCAAATTTAATTTTTCTGTCATAGAATTTTGCCTATTTGGAATGATTCTATGAACTTCCATGGGGAATGTAACACGGTTATAGACTGAAAGAAATTCCGCCTCCACATATTTATAATAAAGTACAGACTCACAATATGCGGGGCCTAATAAGAGTATTATTTATAGAGAACTAACTAGTGTGTGATAGCCGCGGAATGGCCCCGAGTAGCAAGTCGTTCATATTACCATACCATAGCGATCTGTCCCACAACATATAGACTATTACACGGTAACATATTGTTGATTAGGAGAATTTGACTAAACCACAATAGTCGTGTATCATGCGCAAATGGCGGGTAGTCGTAAGTTTTTATTAGACGTACCTACAGACTGTATGTACCCAGACGTAATATGTATGAAAAAATGAATGTTCATATTTTTTTGGGAAGATAGCCGGTAGCGACAGCAGAGGAAATTGCTTGGTTGCTATCTAGCAAATGTATATTTGTGTATGTGGCTGTAGACGTTATGACTAGAGGAAATGCTTTGGCTAGTATCTGCTGATTTCGTCTTATCACCTTTCATGTACCTACCTTTTAATAGTTTTGTTCTACAAATAGGTATTTAAGTATTTTTGTATTGAGTAATTTAGTTATTTGATTTAGTACGTGTAAATTATATTTGTTACTAAATTATTTGTAAAACATTTCTCAAATGCTTTTAAAATGAGTCAATTTTAGCTCGAATTTAAATTACCTGTATTAATTTCTAGGGTATACGGTATGATCCTAACCTCTAGAGATTCTTAGACAGATATCTTTAGTTTTCTCCCAGACCCATAAACAACTGCAAATCGAACTTTAATTTAAACATACAAAATCACTCGTTAAATGTTGTAAGCATTTGTTTTGTTTTGCCTTTAAGTCATTTGTTTTGCCATCACTACAGCCGCGGTCTCATCCGTGTGTCGCATCGTACCTATTCGAAATGAGAGCTTAGATAAAGCCTATTATATTTGCATAGAGACAGCCTCCTCTCGTGGTCGCCTCATATGTAAGTATGTCTGTATTGTCCACAACATAGTTATTATTTCAAGTAGCCGCTTGCTTGAAGAAAACTTCATAAATTGTTAGGTTATGGTGGCAAATGACTAGCTCGTCAATGAATATATCAAAAGTCGCTTACATTGAATGGATGTTTATTATTGTTACCACTGACCGATGGATAAGATTTCTGTTTCATTTTCCTAACCGTAGTCGTATCCATACATACATACTTCAGCAATATCGATAATGCTCTATTTTATACAGTCTGATCAAATCCCCAAAAGTAATAGTTAAAGTATTTGGGGTGATGGTAAAACTATTGTAGCAACGTAACTTCACTCCTAACTAAGCTGAAAGCGTCTACGTATGGCGCTCAATAGACAAGCTTAGAGAAATATTCCGAAGCTTTCCATTTCAAACTTAATAAATTAAATCGCCGGCTCGTGCCGTATTTTCCAATACATTACTTAAGTAAATTGAACTTATGAAGCATACATTCCCCTCTGAAGATTGTATGAAGGTAATTCAGTCGCGCTCACTATTCCAATAAAAATAAACAGTCGCCGTCTCAATCAGACGCGCAATCAGGTGCTCTTATTCTCACACATTGCCGTACAACACTCACACCCTCATAAATACATACATACACATACACACATACTCATACAAGCTCATACACACGACACCCTCACGTATGCTTCGAGTTACTGCGCTCTTTGTGACGAAGCTACGAAAATGGCGAGTAGTTAAACGTTTTCATGAACAGTTTGATTGATAAGTTTTTATTTTGGCTAGAGTACCTTAGACTAGATATTGACGTAGATTACGACAAATAACTGTAGGTAGTTTATTCTATACGTGACTAAGGTACTGAAAAAGGTTTGTAGAAAATTGAAATTGGCACAGCTGGGCATAGATTCTGCCGCGAAGTAGGAGCACGAGCGTGGTATAGGACTGTATGTACATGTTTGAATGAGCTACTGTACGTTGATTTTCTTAGACGTATATGTGAAGGGCTATAGGTAACATCCAAGGCGCCAGTTCTAACTCGTCGCCAGTGTAGTGGCCCCTCAGAATGTGTGGAACGCGTCACGCGCGCCATTCTGTCAGCAATATTGTCTAAAGCAATTTGTATGTAAATCAATTGTTGTTAATACTATTTATGCCGATGGTTATTGAGCATTACTATTTACTTTCACCCTAAAAAGTTAAACGAATCTCATTCTTATTTACATACCGCAAAAGGCGATATTTCCATCAAATTATTTGGGTTACTTAAGCCAGGTTGACGAAAAAACATGAAGCCGAGACGTGCTGTTAGGGAATTGTTAATAAGAGATTGTCTTACTGTGAGCTTTGTTGGGGATTATGGCGGTTATAAATTTTATTATATTATAAATAAGAAATTTATGTGTGCTGTTTATCGGCGTTAAAAAGAGATGGGATATCGAGCCATGTGCAGTGAATGTAGGCCACTCGGCGACGGCTCCCACTTCGTTCATTCGCAAATAAAACGCAGCCTAGTTAGTAGAGATGTCAATTAATTCTTAATTCAGTTAGCTAGCTACCTGGAAACCGACATTACTGCTGTAGCTAAGCTATGTAGGTTATAGAAAGGTAAGTGATTCGTTATAACACCTTTAGTAGGTACATACGTAACTTGTTGGAAAATGTACTTACTTACTACTTAGTGTGAAATAGATTTTTCACTCAAATTAAACAATTACGTGTATTTGTCAAGAAGGTTGAATTTTCCTGAAACCCTGAAGCAGTAAATTGCAGGGACAATTTTCTTTTTTCTTCCAATTGATATAAAGCCATTTGTTAAAGGAGATACAGCGAGGACGAGTATGCGTTAACAAGTGGGTTGAGCTAGTAAATAGGCCGAAATAAGTAAATAAGCAACAAATCACCGCGTATCGGATTAGCGTTATAAGTTATTTATGGCGCTGACTTGGCGATACGTGACCACGATGTCAGAGGATATGGATGTGGTAGCTGGAGATCATAAGGGTAAGGTATATACATACAAACCTATTTCCTTAAAAGTGCATATATTTACATAAACACATGCTGTTTTCCCATTGCGGAGTTGGGCAGGAACTACTGAACGCCACCTGGGCCCTGAGACAAAACAACTTTCTGTTAGCGTTCACGGTTGTACGGGAATGACATTACCTGCGGAAAGATTATGTCGTGTCCTTTCCGCAGGTAATGTCATTCCCATACATTTTGGCGTAGCGTTTGGCGTGAACGCTAACAGAAATGTGTTTTGTCTAGGCCTGCTGATACGATCGTTACATACTCCATTTGTTCGTTTCCGTGTGTCGTTCTTTCCCCAAAAGTATTCATAGTGGATGTGCTGAGATGAACTTACCTGATTCCGCTCACGTAGATTAAATTATTGTCTACCACACAGTTTCACAGTACGACTAAGTCACCATTTCCAAGATGCGATACTGACACTGTCACTGACGTCAAAGAAGAGGCTGAGGAAGAAAAGCCTTACAATCTCGTCGCGGAAATTGGATTTGTGACTTTAAATGAATATTTTCTAGCCCTAGGGACCCAAAACTGCTTGCCGCGTCCATAGCATACATCGACTTATTAGTAATCGTACACAAAGACACAAGTGACAGTGCGTCCGCGTGGTATCGTCGCCGGCCGCCCGATTTGATCGAGTCCCAATTAGCCGCACATACGACACACACAGACGCGATAGTCCCGCGGTACGCCCGCTATGCCCCGCGATACGCCCGCGATAAACTCGCGATACGCCGCGATTACTCCGCAATGGACAAATAAAATTTTTATCCCTCCCTTTTCATTGACCTATAAAGGACAGGAATAAAAGTAGTGATAATAAATTCTGTGGTTTTAGGAACTAGTTTTACATATTGATCTGGTAATAAAAAATATAGTTCACGTGGATGGGCTATTTACTTCCTGTGAGATTTACAAACATCGTGGTCATATCCTAAGTGGGTCGTTTTGGAATATACGACCATCGTTCTCGTTCCTACCCTAAAACCGAAGAGATCATTCTTCGTTTAGGGATTGTGGTTATTAGTGAGCGAAAATTATTATAGAGAACGTCATTTCGGGCAGACTGTTTCCAAAATTACGTTCTTTGATCATACTTTTTTACTTTTCTTTCTTGCAGGCCACATTTAACTTAAATTAAAAATTAAACTCATACCAAATAGTTTAAACTATTTTCTACCTACCTATGTAAGTATGTTAAATTAATGAAGTAAGTGGGAGCACTTTGAAACAATACGAAGTCCTTTCTCAAGTGTCTTTCCAATAACACAGTCAATTAATTGATGTTAACCAATTTCTCCAATCCCTACTGTACTACTTGGTGTCGTATGGAGGGTCACAGCGATGCCGCCACGCGTATCTGTCGTTGATTACAATAAATCAGCGGCTACCGCCCGACACTTCAGACACACTCGACAGTTGTTGCTACAATTAAATGTCTATTGCAATCTCAAGATGTGGCGGTGTTAAGTGTATGTGGTCTTATTGACGCTGGTGGGTGTATGGTCTTGAAATTGATATGGGTCCCTCTTAAAGTCGTGTAGATGCATCGCCGTACCTATGTTTGTATATACGTTTATTGTACATATCAGTAGTTACCATTTTTAGATGCCTCAGTAGATTTCCGTTGGCTTAGAATTAGAACTTCTTGATTTGGAATAACCACCGATGGCCGCCATGGCTCACGCACAATGGTCCACTTAAAGGACTAAGTGCGGAAACCAAACCCAATAACATAGTCCAACAACAACAACAACTTCTTGATTTGCTTTTCCTATACTTTTTGTAACTTTATAGGCTGGACAATTCAATCTAAAACAATGTAAATAAACAATATTAAATCCAATCACCGTGTAGACGTAAATTAGACTCAAACTTTTACGGTTTTATTGTCCGAAGCCATTCGTTATTCGTGGAAAACATAAAGAAAATTCATTCCAAAGACGACCAGATAAAAGATTGTTGGCAAATAACGTTAAGGGAATAAAAAAGCGGAGTTTAGCCTCGTACTGACTCGATACAGCGCCATCGAATAATCAACAGACAAAGGAGATCCTCTGTAGCGGTTTCATAAATCAAAACATGAGTAAACGTCAGTTTTGGACGATCGTAAACTGTACAACATTTACAGTTCTTTACAACCGAATATTGTTCAACACCGTAGCCTAAAATAATCCGTAGTAAACTACCCACTGAAACCTCAGTAGAATCATTCTCTGTATAAAACTATTGTTATGCTGTGGTGTTTCGAAGGATGGTATTATGAACGCGTAGGAATAAAAGTGTGGGCATTAAAAAGGGCGAAACAATTTGAATAAAAGTGCGGTCACGATCCAATTTTGTGATTGTGAGTGTTGCTTCGGTTTGCCTACTTATTGAGTATAAAATGGTTTGGCACGCCACTTTATAAGAAAATAACGTGGAATATTTTGTATTATTCTGTTTCAGGAGCTGTTTTGTAAAACTCTGTGACATGCACAAGTCGCAGAGTTTCCAAACAACTCCGTTATGTAAAAAGGCTGATTGACGTTTAACGATTTTCCTTAATTAATAAACTTTATCACGCAGAATTGCACAAACGTTTTGCTCTTAGCAGTGTAGCGGGTCAACGATTAGAGGTTTTGTAAAAAAACAGGAAATTACACGACAGATTATAGAATTTAGTTCAACATTTTGACGCTTGTGATTGTCTCTCTTGTGTCATAAAAACAATAATAGCGTACGAAATAGAAATAAATGAAACGAGTAAAATTGACCCTAGATCAAGTGAAAAGTGATTTTGTGATTTTAAGGACAATTTCATCATTTATAAGTTTTATTAAAGTCCATCCTAAAAATACTAAATACCCAAGTAACTGCGGCCAACTTGGAAGTAGCGCTCTACAGCAGCGCTTCACTCGCTCGTCTTGCGCGCGGTTGGTGTCAGTTCTAACCTAGCCTAAACCATTCGTCCAGGATGCCTTTACTTAGTTACTGCGATCGATTCGGCATTAGTAGCCACACCAAACGCTTATTGTGACTATACGCCATTCTACATTACGTCTAAACGTGGGTGGCCGTTTCTTTAAACGTAACACTATGACAATTCAGCTGTTTTACATAACGGAGTTGTTTTGTGAAACGGCTAGCGGTTATGTAGACAATCCATCTGAGTCTTACACATTATCTTAGAGCTATTAAAAATTGTTTTTCTGACCAGGTACTTGAATAAAATTCGTGCTAGGTACCCATTAGGTAATCAAATGTTTTCAGTAAAACGTTTAGTTTAGTACCTAATTATTTAATTACAGTAGAAACCTACTAACATCTTCGAATCTTCCCGAAATTAGGATTGCCTTGTAATCGCTCTAACTTTTAAAACATCTATATCTGTTCGACAAACAAATTGAAATCAAGTTTTTTACGCGAAAGGAAAATAGCAATAAGATATGTCAATCCGCACGATTCGTATGCGGTGACTCCAGAGCCTCCATTACGCCAATACCATAAAACGAACGTAAAACAATACAATATTTACGCCTCAATAGTGCTGTCACTTGTTTATGGTCACGGTTTTCGCGGGATCTTCCGATATAAGCGGGACATAAATATATTAGAATGTTTGAAAGTTTATTTTTTGTGCCCAAGCACTCGGTTTCTGGGTCCAAGAAAATTTGAATGTTCAGGTTGAAATGATCATATTTCGCATTTATATATCGCTTCGTCTTACCAAAGACATTGTTAAATCAGATGTTTCCATGACGAGTGGGTTATTACAGTACAGTTACCTATGTAGACACTCAGATACACACTAGACATGAGACTCATATCCAGTTACATCAAACTACAACATATTCCGGGATTGTCTCGTCTTTTCCTGGTCTTACCACTCCTGTAGTCGTAGCCCCATCACTACTGGTAGCAGTAAGTGCTGCTTACCCTACAATGGGCACTACAAATGCCTAGTTGTTACAGTTTATAGCTCATCATAATTGCGTGATGGCCATCGCGCTTATCTCTGTACCTACAAACTTTATTGTTATTTTAATAAACTGCTCAATGTTGAGGAAAGCGGCTGCGCGGAGCCTATTTTGGCCATAGGATTGCACATTATTTGTTCCTTCAATAGGTCAAGGGGTTAATGTGTACTATGTAGCATCAATTAACTGATATATTTCATGGTGGTAGTAGTACTACTGTACTCTCACTTATCTGGAACTTCCTCTATGAAACACAGCTTTCCAAGTTATTTAAATTTTCGAGTTGACAGGTAAATTTTGTACTTCTTGCAAAAAATAATATCATCCTCAGTGTACCTAACTATAACCGTTTTCGCATTTAATTTTATATTCGTTTTTTTTTGGGTGGGAAATCATCAAATTTCTCATCTCTTCTCCCGCTCTGGGTGGAGCGGGAGGGCGTGTCAGACTTTTACTGACTAAAACCCAACCGTGTTCACTCAGTTGCCTGTGTGCCAGGGGCGGCGGTATCTCTTTCGAACAACCCGCACCCCTGGCAGGCATCGGCCCTTTCGGGCCCCATCTGTTGCTGCTGACATCTCTTTGAGGCGCGCGTGGAACACAACGCGCTGTCGACCCGGGCTTGGTCCTTACCGGACAGCGAGCTACCCATTACTCGCCATCCGCAAGCCCGCGCCTACGGTGGCCGGGAATCAGCCTGGGATTCCCGACGCCCAGGGCGTCTCCTGCGAAGGCCACGGCTGTGAGGGCGCATGTACTGCATCTCCCTCACGTGAGCCGCCTCCCTCTTTGTGAGCATAACTGCTTCGCTGAAGGAGGCAACTGCCAGCAATGCCCTCTCGCTCCGTACCATGGCCTGGACCAGGGTAGGACACGAGAGATCGCCGCCGCCGATCACCTCCACGAGGACACGGCGGTGCTCCGCCCAAGCCGGGCAGACCTCCACCGTATGCTCCACCGTGTCCTCTAGGCGATCTTCGCAATGGAAACGACCGGGCGTTACCTCCCGCCCTATCCGAAACAGGAACCTCCCGAAACAGCCATGTCCGGTGAGGACCTGTGTCAGGCGGAAGGTGAAGACGCCATGCTGCCTCTCAAGCCACTCCTCAAAGAGGGGACTTACCGCCTCAATCGTGGCGTACCCAGCACTGGGTTGCGACAATCGCACTGTCCACGTCGCCATGAGATCCTGCCGGAGCTCTGTCCGCCGTGCCGCGATTTCCCGCGGCAGCGGAGTTACGCCCCGGCGTTTGGCCTCCTCGCGCCACTCCCAAGTGTGCGCGAGGACCTTTGCCTCCAGATCCCATGGCGGCAATCCGGCAAGGAGGCCCGCCGCCTCACCGGAGATCGTGCGGTATCCCCGAATCATCCGGATGGCCATGACCCTATGGGCCGCCTTCAACCGGCGTGCTGGTTGGCGCCTCAATGTAGGCGCCCACACCGGCGCATTTTATATTCGTTAGACAATACTTATTTCTTTGTTAACATCATCATTTCAGCCGAAAGACATCCACTGCTGGACATAGCCCTCCCCCAAAAGGGGGGGTTTTGCTATAATCGCCACGCTTGGCAGGCGGGTTGGCGATCGCAGTATGGTGGTAAAATGCATAGAGATCGCTGCTGCCCATTCTCTAGTAAGTCCCTTAGTCGCCTTCTACGACACCCGCGGGAAGAAATGGTATGGTGCTATTCTTTTATGTCCGGCACCACACGGAACAATGCTGCCAGTATTTGGGCTATTTTCTCGTTGACAACGATGCGGACGAACTTTTTGATACTTACCTTCTGATTATTTTCTTTTTTATATACTTTTACATAATAACTATTATTATTTTAAGACCAGTAGTTTTTAAATTATGTACATATCATTCCCTATTAGTTTATTGCGTTCCATAACGTATTAATATAAAAATGCTATGTGCATATTAAGCTGAATTTAGTAGGTATACTGTAGTAAAACTACTACAATAGAATGCACTTATTCGTGCCAGTAGCAGGAGCCCCCGCTACGGCACCTTCTGCTTCGTGCTAAAGTAGCGTTTGCGAAATAGCTTGCGGTCACCATTCGTTTTACATGTTACATTTAAACATTTTTGCAATTCAGAAATAGAAACTAGATTTAGTTTTTATGATAACGAAATAAAATAAAAGTGAAAGCGCCGAGAAGTTTTTCTGCGTATAACCACACTTTGATTAAAGTTAAATTCAAACGAATGCGCTTTCTTTATGATCGATTGAATCTGTTTCACTTTACAGCAGCAGATTGAAACTCAACAAACAAATAAGCAAGTCTGAAGTGGTTTCTAAAATCAAGTAAAGACATAAAACGGTCCGTTTTAAATGAAAAAACGATTGTTTGGCAGTAAATGTGCAGGCCGGTTTATGTGCGGGCGGGCAGTGGGTTCGAGTCCGCGCCGCCCACCGCGGCCGCATAAACAAACACTTTGCGCTTTTTACACTTTACAGCTACCCTCGTAAACGACGCGACACGACGCACCGAATCAGCGGTTTGCTTCCAGTGATGGGACGAGTCGATGGACAGCACTCGGCTTTGAATGACTTTCGACTTTTATTTTTGGATATTATCAGTGTTATAATGAGTACAGCAAAAAGAGCAGTGGCAATGGGCCCGACTTACGAGTTTTAGGTTGTGGGGTCGTACAAGCAATCAATTTACTTCGTGTAAATTAATTCTTCACCACTGCTCTCAAAACGGTGAAGGAAGACATCGTGAAGAAGCCGGACTGGACAGATGTACTAGAACGGAAAATTCGATGACATGTGACATCCACCAACCCGCACTTGGCCCGCTTGGTGGATTATGGCCTTCTCTCTCTCACAAAAATGTGGCTTGTGTTCCACCAATGGGAACTTTATGGTCTAATTATGACTACTGTATTAATGAAGTGAATAAAATGCAGACACTTAACATTCAGCATCCTAGCTTTACAATGATGCAAAAGTGACCTGAAAAGAAAACAAAGTTGATATGTAAACAACTTGCTGGTCTTGTTAAGAATCTGTAAGTTATTAGATTTATCTTCGTTTGAATGCGGCTGTTGAAATATAATATTTACTGTTTTTCTGCTGTAATTTCTCCGAGGCATATCGACATAAACGTACCAGTACATCTCTATCGTCTTGTAGCCGGGTATCGTACGTCTCCTTTGGTCGCTCTACACTACACAATATTTGCATTTTATTCGCCCGGGGCGTCCTCGCCGTACTGTGGACTCCGTCCAGATCGCTTTATTTGCTTCAGGTAATAACCTCTTTGGCGGACACACACCGCCAAGCAACCCTATCAGCATCTCAACTAACATTCAACCTTATGTCTTTTATATAGGGATGTTGAAGAATGCACTCGTTAATTTGTCAATTGTACAAGGGGTTGAGAGATAAAAGTAAACGGATTATTGCTTGTGTATCGCGGAATGGATCCGTGCGGTCGTTTGTCCCAGTCTTCAACGTCTGAAGCTAGAGAATGTCCATGTTCGTGGTTCTATTAAATTATATGAGGCTAGTTCGAGCTCCTTCTAAGAGTATGGCCGACTGTCCAATAACAATTTGCATATTTTTAAAAGGGGTATATTGATGAGTAGGTACCTATTGTCTTGGCTGAATTATATATTTTCATCTAACCAAATACGTAATTCAAACATTCAATAAATTAATAGAAAATGATCACCAAAACAATAGCCCACACGCCACACGCCCACAAAACGTAGAAAGCCAGTAGGTTTCTCATTTTCTTCAAGATGCTACAAATAACTTATTCACCCAAATTAAGGCTAAGCAAAGGGGCAATAAATCTAGGCACCTAATCTAAGCGTGTGTGCCGCGATAAGTGTTAGCTCTGTACCAGTGCAGTGGAGGCGCGGCGTAAGTGCGGCGTAACGAGGCGCGGTTTATCACCCATGTATGCAAATCGACGCATTCACCTCCAGCTATTAGTGAACAGGGCTGTGTGGGAAGAAGCTAGGAGATGTACCCCGGATTCGCGGCTAAGAAGTTGCTCACAATAATTATTTTTCAACTGGCATTTGCTTTTTTTTGGATCTCAAACTCTAAATGTTTCTTTTAATTAAACCATTTACAGGCACGTTTAAACTGACAAAGTCGGTCAGTCAGAAACTTCGTAGATCTGTTTGGATAAGAACGGGCAAGAAACTCCAATGACACTCTTTAATGACAAAATCCTGAGTACATAGTTCTTGTTGCTTCTTTATGTGAGAACAATGTAAAACGAAAAATTTAATGAAGAAATAATTCAAGCCTCAACCGACGACGCCTGTTCACGAACATAAGGTGTGAATCGGAACCATCCAGCTCAACCATTTTGTAGAGAACCGAATGACGCCACCATTAGTGAGACATTTAAGTCAGAATTACATATTCTCAACTGTCATGCTCTTTCTAGTCAACATACATCATAATGCGAAAAAATGTACACAGGGTCAAATTAAATTAGCTGGCAATACGTTACGCACGTCTTGGGTATCGATATTGAAAACGAATGGAACAAAAGAAAAAATAATTTTGTTTTTCATCATTCCAGCTTTGTTTAAAACTTTGCACTGAAAGGTACCCGATTAAGGCACCCGATCGACAGTTTATGGTTTTTGCAAATTAAATTAGTTCGCAATACTTTGCTGTTCCCATGTCCTTTAATTTGACCCTGTAATATTTAATAACCTAACTTTTTACACCACGTCATATGTGATCAAAAATAAATTAATGACAAAAATTCCTATTTGAACGTCAGACAAACCGCAAAACCATTAAAATAACCCACCACCTCATTTACGCCAGCTTTATCTACAAGTTGTTTAATTAAATACCACTAGTGCCTATGAGGTTTTGTTGCTATTCTATAAATCAATGAATGAACCAACGTAATACTGTATCATGTTTTATGGCTGTGACGACTTTTCCTGTAGCAACAGACAGATAATTAATTTATTGTTGTGTTACTAATGTTGTTTAAGAACAAAATATTAAATTAAGAGGGAAAACACATTATATTAGTATTTCTCATTAATTGACAACGTAAGTAAAAAAAATATTTACACACATTTCTTACGCACACATACAATTATTACTAACTTGTATTTTCGGACTCATTTCAACTAAGTTTCTTTTGAGGACAATGAAGAATTTATAAAATTATAAAGGGTATTTTTCTATGTTTACTCATTGACATGTACATACAAAAATTTTTCCGCCAAGAAGTGCCCTTCAATTAATTGAACCACAGCTCCTATCAAGCGGTGTACAATGGAGCACCTTCCAATTCTTCGCATCTCCATGACAAAGCGGGTCGGTGGCACCCTTGAGCCGCGCACGTATAAGACGTCTGAAGAAAGCAATTATCACCTCCCGCCGGCATCGCATTAGAGGTGCTATTCTATTACAATTGCTGCACCTTGTTAGCATAAAATGAGTAAAATAGAAGGCTCACTTATGCCTTATCCTTAAGGTTTACAAATCTTAGGCGTGCAAATTTGCTCCACTTTTATTACTACTTTTACTAATGTCCGACTTCCTCTGCACAAACAAAAAGTGTGTTCCTGATTTATACCTCTGTTGGTCTTCAGAGGCAGCTGCATGGCCGCATCGCAATCTAACATGATTGAATTAATATATATAAACTAGCAAGTCATTTCTAATAAACAGTATCCGCTTCTATAACAAGTTGCCAAAGTCGGTTACAGAACTTAGCGATGGAAAGTTTAAAACTCACATCAAACGTGTCCTTATCAAAAAAGCATATTTATTTATTTATTTATTTATTTATTTAAAGACTATGGAAGACTTACAGCTAAATACAACGGTAATATATAACAGTATGATAATCTGACAGCCAATTACAGGTCTTCACGTTTAGAGCTTGTCTGGTATAAAAGTACTGTGGAACAAACTATACAAGCTGCCAAAAATTGCCAAAAAACAAAAACAAAAATAAATTTGAAAAATAAAAATTAGCAGATAGACCATCACCTAAACTAAATAAACACTAATATAATTGTGACAGGTTATTTCCCTTGAGTACCAAGATGTTAAAAAATCAATTAAAAAGAAAAGGAAAAGTCTAAGGAATTTAAGCCTTAAAGAAATTCGTTGCTAAACACTTCTTTGCCGAGGTCACACCTGTCTTAAAAAGATCAAAGTCGAACTGCTTGCACACATTATTAAAATACCTACTTACACGCACAACGTACGAATTTTGTCTGTAGTTAGTAGTTGCAAATGGCACCCGTAATGGTGAATTGAACCGTTTGGATTTGCTTGGAACGTTAAAGTAGAAAGCTGACAGAATATCTGAACAATTTATGTCACTTCGAACCGTCTTCAACAAAAATATACAGTCAGAGATCTCACGACGATTAATCAATGGTAAGAGATGATATTTTTAACAGAGACTGAGATAGTTATCGGACTGATACGGTACCCTCTGATGGAAGCATAAAAATTTTATAAACCTTTTTTGAACGCGCTCAATACGGTCAATATACTTGTGATAGCATGGACTCCATATTTCAGATGCGTATTCCAAGTGGCTTCTAACAAAAGCACAGTATAGAATTTTTAACGTTTTAGCTTGCGTGAAGCACCTGGATAACCGCATTATGAAACCAAGGGATTTCGAGGCTTTAGCGACGATGGCATCAACATGCTTATCAAATATAAGTTTGGAATCGTGATGAACCCCCAGATCACGAATAGTACTACATCTAGGTAATATATGGCCACCAAGGGTATATGTTGTGGTTAGGACTGACCTTCCACGGGAATACGTTACAACTGAACATTTTTTGGGATTGAGATCAAGCTTACTTTTTTGGCAGTATACTTCAAGACACTGCAAGTCAGTTTGTAATGCCGTCATGTCCGCAGTCGATGATATGGTAGCATAAATTTTCATATCGTCAGCGAAGCACAATAATTTGGATGAGGTCAGACAGGAATCAATGTCGTTTACATAGATGATAAATAGTAGCGGACCAAGCAATGAACCTTGGGGGACTCCGCTGGGGATTAAAACCCAGCTTGATATATAATTATTAAGTACCACAGCTTGCGACCTGTTATCTATGTAGGAGGAAAACCATCTGAGTAAATCACCGCGTATACCGATGCCCTCTAACTTCTGTAATAGGATGACGTGGTCGATTCGGTCGAAACACTTGCTATAGTCTGTGTAGACAACGTCGACCTGATTACCGTGGTCCATTGCGTTGGTGATGTAGTTATTAAGCAAAATAAGATTGGTGACAGTGGATCTACCTTTAAGAAAACCGTGTTGGAAGGGACTAAACGATTGTTCCAGAGCAGAATAGACCTGATTATAAATAATCCTTTCGAAAACCTTGGCAATGATACACAATTTGGATATCGGTCTATAATTAGCAATGTCCGTTTTGGCTCCTTTTTTATGCACAGGCGTTATGAATGCCGATTTCCAAAGTTTGGGGACAACATTAGAATCCAAAGATTTTTTAAATAGAATTGAAATAGGAAGTGCAATAGAAGCAGCGCAATGTACGAGAAGCTTGGATGAAATATTATCCGGGCCTGGCGCTTTTGATGTATCCAAATTGCGAAGCAAGTTGGCTATGTCTTCAATATTCACCGTGATACGACTAATATCGGACGATAGGTTTGGGTATTCAGCAAAAGAAGAGGAAGAGGAACTTGAGCTACCTCCATGAATAAGGTTGGGATCTGAAAATGTGGAGTGAAAATAAGTTGAAAATGCCTCACATATTGATTCCCCGGTACGCAGTGTTTCGTTGTTAAAATTGAACGTGCTCGGGATTGCATTAATATTATGACGTTTTTTAACATAAGTCCAAAATTTTTTCGGGTTATCTTTAATAGACGCTTCGGTAAGTTTCAAATAATTTGCGTAACACTGACTTTCTAATATTTTTACCCTATCTCGAAGAAGTTTAAATGTAAGTTCGTCAGCTTTATTGCCGTAGGTTTTAAGTTTTTTAAAGTATTTAAATTTCTCTTTTATTACTTTTATCAATGGGGTACTGTACCAGGTCGGATATGATTTATTACGCCAAAGTTTCTGAGGAATGTATTTCAATTGAAGATTATGGATAACGTTATTGAAAAAACCTACGGAATCATCAGCTGACCTTACTGAGAACTCACTTACCCAGGCAGTCTTACAAATGTCACGGTTAATGGATTCGTAATCACCCTTATCATATAAAAATTGTGTACGTGACGCACACTCAAGGGGAGGTGTTTCAACAAGATCCATTTTAATTATCAATGCCGGGTGATAATCATGGATTGGCACTAGTGGGGTTAAACTTTCAGTCACGTTGACTGCCTGGTTCGAGAGGACTAAGTCAAGTATTTTACCGTATCTGTTAGTCACGCCATTATATTGACCAAAGTCAAGAGTACATAACTCATCTCCAAGTAGCACTTCATCACTACTCTTAAGATTTGATGGAACGAGTGATATATTGTCAGACGGGACCCAACTTATTCCGCTCATATTGAAATCGCCTATAATAAGAAATCTATCAGAACCATTACCAATCACGGATCGATTTAATGTCGAAAGAAAGTTCATCAACTGTGAAGAGAAGGAAAGACCCAGATTTTGTTTACATAAATAAATCCCACAGAGATGTAAGTTAAAATAGCTACGCGTATTCGAATCTTTCAAGTGTATGCTTATCCAGAGATCTTCAGCTGTAGAATTAAAATTTTGTTGACATGTTACTGATAATTCTCGACGAGCAGCTATTAGAACTCCTCCACCACGTGACTGTCTAGTCAGAGCGTAATCCCGATCCCGACGCCATACGATATACCTTTCATCAAAAAATTCAGAGTTCAAAATGCCATCCAATAACCAAGTCTCAGTGAGAACAATAACATCAAACGAGCTGGCCACCATTTGACGGTAGAAAGTATCGGTTTTGGTTCGTAGACCACGAACGTTCTGTTAAAAAGTTTAAACCAGGTAAATTAATATTAACGTTAGTAGCCATCACACAAAAATTCAACAACAGAATATGAATCAGTTAAATAGACTACAATAACACATATGATAAAAATATAAACGAAAGCAGGGTGGTAGGAAAATAAATATACTCGAAGTAAACAAACGGTGACTAATAATATTTGTGTGCAAGAATTATTCGACATCAAGCGGTAAACAACTGTGTGAGCAGGTAGGCAGTAATGTATAGTATGTGCAAGCGCGAGCGAGCCAGGCATATTATTTTGTACTAGCACTTTAAAATGAACAGCGCGATAAGAAACAAAAGGGATTATTTTAACCGAACAAAAGAGAGGTGACGGGCTCATTAGTGCGGCAGAGGTGCTAAACAATTTGTAACATCTTAGTAAAACAACATGAAATCTAATAAAACGATAAAGCAGATAAGACCTTATACGGTGTAGGTTGTACATTAGGCGATCTTGTTTAAATCCGATTCCTTTCTCACTATGAGAACTTTGGAGTTGGTGTTTTTGAGTACGTGAATTTTTCCGTGTTTCACCCAAATGAACTCGTAGTGCTTATCCTTGGCGATGGTTTTGACTTTGGTTAGCAGCTTCTTATATTCTACACTAAGGTGGTCATTAACAAACACACGCTGGGAAGTGCCTTGGAACCCGATATCAGAGGTGGATAAATTCTTTTCTGCTCGCGCTGCCGCTATAAAATCTTCTTTGACGTATCTGTTCATGAAACTCACTATAATAAGTTTATCGTTGGAGTTGAAAATGGGCACTCTTGAAACGTAATTGATCAGTGTTTTGGGGCAGCTATAGTTTACTTTACGACCAATGGCTTCAACAATCGTGAATAAATTCTCGTCCTTTCTCAAAGGAACTCCCTTGATTTCCACATTATTTAATCGAGACCGCTGGTCATTTGATGAGAGTTCGAATTTCACCTTTGATAGATCTGTCTGCAAGTCATTTATAGTCAGCCGCATCTTCTCAAGTTCAGATACTTTAGCTTCAACTTCAGTAACCCTCACATCAAATTCATCGAGTTTGCCACTAGTACCTTGACATGCCGACTTCAGCTCAGACAGCTCATCTTTAATTACCCTAATATCATCACTTAGTGTTGGTAAATTAAGCAACTGACGCTTCATGTCCCGAATTTCACTTAGAATGGTTTCAAGAGACGCTTGATCAGAAGAGGGTACAACTGAAATATTATAAGATAAAAGACTACGTTGAAGACAGGGAAGTTTGGCATTAATTCCTTCTGCACATGTGGCTTCCCTGGTACCTCATTAACAGCATAACTTTGTGAGAGTCTATTAACTGCTTCCAAATTACAATGTTAATTTTTAATATTTTTATTTTTTACACTTTCTGACATATTCTCGTCATTTTTGACATTATTATACATCGCTTCAAATATCACCTATTTATTAGTGATTCTCATGAAAATCATGTCACTTGGTTTAAATAGGTTGATCTTACTAATGTAGATTCTTTTACATATTGTGAATGGGAAAACATTGTAGGCCTTACAGACTAGATTTATAGACGATTTTCTATTCTTTATTTTCATTCCTCTAAGTACTTGGTACTTATTGACAGGCCTGCACTGTCCTCCCATACCTATTATCACTGTAATTTGAAAACATTGTAAAACCCAATTATTTTTAAAAGAGTAACCGTGGAGTTTCTTGCCGGCTCTTCTCCATAGGAAGCGACAAATTGGAACCGTGCACCTAGCTTCTGACGTTTCATAAGTGCCCTTGCAGGTTTATGTGAAATAAAATATTTTGATTTTGATAAGATAAGTGATTCTTCACTCAGACGAGTCAGACCACCATTGAAATGGTTGCTTTCATAGAGTTGTACTTCTGCCCCACTTGTGTTCTGCACCTATCTACTAATCTACCTTCTTGGTAAACTGCCTTTGTTAGGACTCCAGTTTACGTCTGTTTGTAAGGACTCCCTGCTGCTGACTCTAAATGTAATTGCTGTTTAATTCTCATGTACTTTTCTGTAAAGTGTAACTACACCGTGATCTAACCAACTTGTTCAGAACTATTTATAAGAAACGACAGTGACTTAGAGCATGTCCTCTTAAAGCTAGTTTTTCCTCATTTCCTGCAGCTTTGGGAACGGCATCAAATCGTCTGTGAAATGAAAAATAAATTAAAGTTCCAACTGTCACTATAACTTGCCTCTTCTAAATAATTTGATCAAAACATTGTATATGTGTGGTGGATAGAGGTGGGACATGCTGACGATAATGTCGGGTGGTGCTGGTGTATGACAAATGAATGGCGGTCATAATTAGAGATTAGGCGCAAATCGAACGGTTGGTATGTGGTGTGATTGTACGGTGAAATATCGGCTGCACGAGATGTTGAGAAACTGGATGTGATCAGGAAAATTTATTTTATTTTTAATAATTGTAACATGCTTCTTGGTAAATTGACATGCGTACAATCGCAATAGCATTATTTTTGACAGTTCTACCATGTTCATTCTTCGATGCTACGTTCTTCTTCAATGTTATTCAGCCAACAATGCCAAATTGTGCCTGTCTTTTGAAGATTGAACACAACCGTCTGGATCGTCTGATCTACCTTTTGGAAAAAATCGGTCCATTACGATCCGGTCTTTCACGTTTGTATTTTGTCGCCGTCCCTTCCAGCGTGCATGCAGCTTATCGCCACGGGCCGGTCTCGTTGATTACGCGCGTGACAAAGATCCGCCGACAACAATCCACGTCAATTTGTGAGCTGACAAGGTGCGGTCGCGAGCTGAACTGCATCACAGAGCGAGGTGTGGAGCTGACCACACGAAAAGTTTGTTTTACGTTGCAGTCATTTCCCATCGGCAAAAATGACTAACTACGATACATAATTTATCTACAATACTTTCATCCTATTAAACCCATTTCCTTTTAACCACCTTCGTTATAAAAAAAAAACTCATGTGCAGAACTGTTTTTTTTTGACTCAGAGCGGTTTATAGGCAGAGCGGTGTCTGTCAGTGTATGAATGAATTTAAGATTTTCATTGAGTAGAAAATACCTTCGTCTGTATCATACAGACGAAGATATTTTCTACTCAATGTCGGTGTGTCTGTCTGTTGGCATTGTGTCTCCAGATTGGTGAACCGATTATAATGCGCTTTTTGTTTGGTTTTATCAAAATGTATCTTAACGGGGGTTTTCCGAAATTGCCTGTTTCAGAATCAAGATTAAATGATCAAATTAGTGTATTTTGGCCCTAAAAAAAGTGTCATAGATACATCCTTGTTTGAGGGAAATTAACGGTTCGGTGGAAACAGGGTCGATTTCCAAAAAAAAATCCGTCTCATATCCTAATAGCAGCACAAAATAATGTGGAAATTGCATGTACGATGAGGGAATCGTATTTAAGAGGAAATTTAACGGTTGAATTTTATAGTATAGTAGATTTTTTTTAATTACCTCAAAAATAGTACCTAAATCGGGTTAAAACGGCTGGCGCTCAGAGTCCCTGCGGGGACGTCATCGAGGGTAAACCTATGTCATTTTTTTTTAAACTCGCTTACCCTGCGCCTGTACAAAAAAATCTACTAAAATAATTAAATTAAAATTGAACACATTAAATTATGAAATTCCGACAACTCAGAAAAAATATCTTGTAATTAAATTACTTACAGTTTTAATTCATAAAATTGTCTTCGAAATTATTCGGATTATTTTGATGACGTTTAATTGTCATCTTAAAATAGTGTTAGACACATTACTGTCTGTCATAATTTTTGTCGATAAAATAATAGTCAAGTGAGAGTCGTATTTAATTTTTATCGTCGTTTATGAAGAAGTTTGTACAAAACACATTTTTCTAAGATTTTTTTAATCAGAATCATCCATATCAACTATGATATTTACTCTCCACTCAACTGTCTTCGCTACTATCATATCCTACATTAATATTACATGGTAAACAATTTGTCCGCAGTGTGTAGCAACACAAGATTTTTTCTCGGATCCGTGATTTTATCATAATGGCTCTGAGTGAAGAACTTTCAGTTTTGAATACCAAAAGTCGCTGTCACCATACGATAAAATATCATAACGCACTTGAAAAATAGCGCCGTGTGAACGCAGTGGTTATGCGCCAACAGTATTATTCTATGGTCATGTTCCCAATCAAGTTTGTCAAAGACGTATCGTATCGTATCTATGCCATATACTTGCATCTATGCCACTTTTGTCTTGTAAACAGTCCAATGGGTCGGTAATCCGACAAGACCGGGGACGGATAAAAAATATATACAAAATTAATTTTGATGTCCTAAAATAATAGATTCGATAAATTATAGCTGGAGCAGTAGGTACGTCACTAGACAATAAAGTACGGCAATTTTTCCTTCACATGTGCACACTCATGTGATATGTGCTCACAATATTTACGGTTCTTTATGAGCGGTGGCAAACATCAAAAACAAAAGAATATGGTTACAGTATAAGCAAAACAGTACGACTATTTTTAGCCCATTCTACTTTGTAAAAATATGAAATTCAGGATCTTTGAAAATTCTGCCATTAAAGAAGTTAGAAATAGTGGATAAAAATTTGTATGGAAATCTACCATTTTTGCCGATGAGAAATACCGTCGGGCACACGGCTTGTCTACTTGATCAAATTCTTAAAGTTACAGATAACTGACGCTTAGCCTTAACCTCTGGGTCTGGGAAGCATGAATTCGGTTTAAAGATATTTATTTTCTCAAAGAACAAACTGCACAAGGGTTTTTTTTTGTTTTGGATGGGACATCATCAAATTACTTCTCCTTGGATGGGAAATCATCAAATGACTTTTCCTGCTCTGGAGAGCGTGTCAGACTTTTACTGACTAAAACCCACCCGTGTTCCTTCAGTTTAAATTCAAATTCTCAAATTCACTGACACCTATCACTTGTCTGGAAAGTCGCCGGTTGAAAGGTCTGGAAACATGATTTCGGTTTAAAGACATTTATTTTCTCAAAGAACAAATTGCACAAGGGTTCCTATTGCCATTGCAATTGGAACCCTTGGAAAAGGAAAGGTGAAAATATGGTTTTACCATTGTAAAACCATTGCAATTTATATTTTCACCTTTCAACATGTGTATTAGTAACTAGATTCTGCTTTGACTTCGTTCGCGTGGAAGTCGTAAGATACCACAATATACTAAAGTATGTTGTGCGACAGCCACATTATATAAAACTTCCCTGTAGACAACAACGTCACATCATCACATTAACAATTACATTAAATTACAACACAGCACATTAGCCGATTCCGACACCGCCACAATATCGGTGGTCAGATTTTCGCATACGTTTAGTACCTACTAAACGCTTTTACTCGTTGTCACCTATGTCGTCGCAGACAGTGACTGACACGCTTATTCACTCTGCTGACTTCGAGATGTCGATCCTTACTGTATTGTAGTCGTTTGGTGACTCGCGATGGTCATCGATATTCACCAATATCATAGGGCCGATAATAATTATATCGGTTTGTGTATAGCTGCTAACATATCGGTATCGGGTTGGCGTCGGTTTCTGATAATATGAAAACTCTCAATAGGTAACTTACAAGACACTTATCCTACACAGGGCATTTTAAGTAATAATTTTAGTTCTACCATAAAATGTTTCTAAAACTAAGGAAAAAATATCGAACCTAAGCAAAAATACTTCAGTTGATCAACTGCAATATGTTATACTGTGGCATGGATTTTCCGCTAAATGGTTGACAGTTCATCGTAAATAAATACGTCGCGCTGCATTTGGCGGAGGCGGAGGTAGCGTTTCAAAGGCCCACAGGCCGGAACAACCTAGCCTTAATTATGTTTGACTATGATCAGCCCTTTTATGATCATCAGCTCATAATAGGAATACTAACGAACAAAAATATAGTAACTAGCACACTTTTAACAATGATTTTCCCTGCCAGCTTAGTTGAATATTAGCATCTCAGTCGGTGCGATTAGCTTGTCCAGTCAGTCGGACATTTTATAAGGAAGTCTCCATTGATCTCTGTGCGCGTACACAGTCAGGTCGGTGCGTCACTAGTTTTGCACAGCACTAGAGCTCTCTGAGTGCGGCTCTGGTACTCGTGGCCGCTTCCACATTTTCAATGCGCTAAATTCGCTTGTTGATTGAGCGTGTATTAGGTCCGTGTTTAGAATTGAGTGAAAGAGGTTTTTGTGGGACAATAATTTCAGAATATTCAGACACTTTCAAATTTTCGTGAAAAGTAGAGTAAATGCAGAGATGATAACAAGCGAAATGCAGTAAGAAAGCTTTAAGGCACATTATGGCATTTCTTTGAAAAAAATTGTTTATATGTGAGACGTTTAACTTTACTTGTAAATATTGGTTAGCTTTTAAGTTTTATTTTGTACGTAACTTACTAACATAAAATGGATCACTGTTGTCTAAGGAAATAAAATTATTTAATTTAATTTAGCCACCTCTTGCTTTTATCTAAATCGCAACTGCTTAGGATTTTCTTTAATATGAAAAAATATGTCACTAATTACGACAAACGCTGAGGTGCTCGGCAGACAGTCAGGCTCTTCTGATGTTATCACCGTATTATCTGCGGCTGCTCGTCGACGTCACGTACGTTACACGTCGCTGCCCGCCCCGTAATGACTCGTCTGATTGCTGAAATAATATAACAAATATTAATTACCGATAAGGTTATGATTTGGAATAAAACTGCTTCGATTGGATACTAATAGATTTGTAGCAGGGGAAAAGCGCTAGATCGGTAAGAGATTGCTTTGATGTTGGTACTTGTAGCTAAAACTTGAGGCCTTTAGGTGCCCAAGAAATGTTAATTGTGTGAGTCATGCTTATTCGCATCCCTCCTAGAGCAATCAAATCAAAAACTGCTGCAAATGTAATAACATTCTAACTCCTAATGTATTTAATCGTCGACCATTATCAAAAAACACAGCATACTCTTAATGGTCGTCATAATCCCAGAAGTAACATCGCATACTGTGGTTCATAAACAACAGGAAGGGATGCTGCAGTCCCTGGCAGTGATCACTGGCAGGCGCAGTCGCGTGTAATCCCGGAGTTAAAACTTAAGTGTCATTAGACTACGTCGTCCCCGCGCATATTTTTATCATTCCTGCTTCCCCTTAACACTTAATGCGTAAAGTTTTAATTGAAATTTGATCTGGCGCACTTTTAACGAATTGTCCCTAATAATTATGTGTTCATAATTAAAGTAATGTCTTTGAGTAGAAAGTTATTGGTCCGCTGTGCGACGTGAAGCAGAATTGTTGCAGATTTTATATCAATAGGGAGGATAATGTAATGTATTATTATGATTTTAATTGCATGTATAGATTGCATACTATCCTGTTTGTAGATTTTGTTGTAGATTAATATTTTCTGGTTGCCTAATGTAATGAGCATAACGATAAGCGGTTTAGGATGATGAGAACGATGAACTTACGCACGCGGGTGCACACGTGGTTGCTGAAATTTATTCCACGGTTTTTTTTGTTTTTTTTTTTTTGGGTGGGAAATCATCAAATAACTGGCGGGCGTCTCAGACTTTTACTGACTAAAACCCATCCGTGTTCCCTCAGTTGCCTGTGTGCCGGGGCCGCGGTATCTCTTTCGAACAACCCGCACTCCTGGCAGAATTTATTCCACGGTAACGTAGTAAAAACTTTGTTTGTTCCTTATTTGAATTTCAGGGTCATAAATCAGTGGCAGTTTATTTCTTAAAAATGTTTTGATTTTGTGCCTTGCCATCCTTTTATTTGCACTAAATACTCAAATATTTTATTTATTATTATTATTTGACCTGCCATAATAAACATTAATAAACGAACAAAATATACTGCCCTCGTTAATGTGTTCAATATCACAAAGCTAGAACAATTCAATCGATCACATTCATTCAAAATTCATCGCAACACACATTCAAATAGTCGCACGCCAATAATCCGGCCGTTGCATTACAATTCAAACGCGTCGGTAATCCACACAAAAATGGCGGGTGGCGCGCGCGCACAATCACACACACGTCCTGCACCTCGCGCATTTACATAATTGAATATTCTATTGTACGTGTCTAATGCTGTTACCTTACACACTGGCGCTTTCATCGCTACCCTCTAAACAACGAAAATTATACAGAATTTCGTGAAGCGCTTTATGGCTCATGTATACAATTGAGAGTATAAAGTTACCTGTAGAGGGTGGCATAAAGCGCCATCTGTCGTCAAACGAGACAATGCAGAGATTTATCGTTGCAAAATGCGCTTATGGGGGTTTACGGGGATTCGGTTTTTTGCTCGCTATCAAGTTTCCATTAGCTAATTTAGTATCGATTCGCTCACGGTGAAAGTTTAGCGGTGCGCGGACGATTCACAATTGATGGATCGTTTTTATTCGTTCCAAACTCGAATGCTCCAAGTTTACAAATTCAATTTTTATGGACAGAAGCGGAATATTTTGGTAATTCAATTTGGAATCTGGATGGAAACAGAGGTTTTTTATGTTATTGTTTTGGCTGTAATCTTAAATATTGCTGCGCTAGTTTATTTATTTATTATGAGCACTATTGAAATAAAACCAATCAATTTTATTCAAACGTGTAAGGAGGTATTGGCTGGTACTTGTTCTCCGTTAAGTTTTATTCTTCTTAATATCTTTCATCCGCTTCAGTGCATTATGCTAATATTCACAAGCAAAGGTAATGTAATACATTTATATTAATCGAAAACGTTACTGGAAATTGCTTCTGTCATCAATATGAGGCCCTCCTAGGAGGGGCTACCTCGAGCCCTCAAACATCTGCATTATCTTACCTACATCCCTCGCAAAATCAGTTACTGCACGGGCATTCACTACAGTGCATTTGCCATTCCGCTCATCAAACCTTACCATTATCTCCCTGGCTGTATCCCAAAAGCAACCTTGTTGGTTGGATGTAAAATTCAAATTCGGACATCTTCATCTTAAAGTGTGTACCTAAACGATGATAACTTATACTTTTTGTTGACCAATCGCAAATCAAATCTAATGTCGGAGGCACAAGTTTCATATTCGCAAATCAATTCACCAATGGTTACGAAATACGGGCCGTTTTAGCTAAGAGGGTAGTTCACATGTTGGCAGTGCGATTTATCAAATTTTATACGTTAGGGCACGACATGTGCGTCCGCGGACAATCGCTTAGGTGCAACGCACAGAGGGTTCACAATTAAATATGGGCCGAGGTGGCTAATGGATTAGCAGATGAGCCCGCCGCCTTATGGCGCGCAATCAGAACGTGCA
Organism: Polymixis lichenea; assembly: GCA_949091785.1. Classification (NCBI taxonomy): domain Eukaryota; kingdom Metazoa; phylum Arthropoda; class Insecta; order Lepidoptera; family Noctuidae; genus Polymixis; species Polymixis lichenea. The sequence goes on from OX420934.1 coordinate 1,259,069, forward strand.
GATGCGCCTCGGTTGGATCCGTGGGTGACGCGTAATATGTTTACCGGCAGATTGAAACTGAGTGTGAGATCTTTTTACAGACATATGCCGTGAAAATATCGCGTTAAAAACTTATTTACATTCACATCTGTTAGAATGTGTCGATGATATAAAAGAGGGTAGAGCGCGGTAATATCACAAGCTCTACTCAATGTCCATCAGAACACTTAGAATTTTTGGTTTAAATAGACGGAACTCTATCAACCCGCTGATGACGGTATAACGCACTATGATACGAGTCGTATTATTGGTCAGTCATACGACTGACTAAACTAATCTCCAAAAGAAAAACGACTATCGAAATGAACTCCACATTTGCATGTCACAAATTAATAACGGCGGCAGTAACCTACCTCAACCTACGCAAGACGAGTGTAGACCATGAAAATATATTCTGTCGTATGTTTACAAGCATTTTTTTTCTATTGTACACTGGAGTCAGCTTGAATACAGCTCACAATGAGTGACCTAGCCAGCGATCAAGTGCAATGATTGTGAAGATATGGGTCGAGGTCTAAGCAATCGACGCCGCAGGTGCCAACTCTTTGAATGCACCGTTTTGTGCTATGTTTATATGTTAACATTGCAGTTGAGTTTCCAATGCTGTACGCACATTCATCGGTACTTGTTTGGTTTGGAAGAACAGTCCTTATGAGTTACTATGTTGATAATAAACATAGTTCCATGTCATGCAGGTAACGTGGTGTCATTGTGTAGGTACAATGATTGATTCTTACGATAAACAACATTTATAGATAACTAGCTTTTGCCAGCGGCTTCGCCCGCGTGGAGGTCGGTGTATTATACCTTCCTCTTGAATCACTCTATCTATTAAAAAACACGCATCAAAATCCGTTGCGTAGTTTTAAAGATTTAAGCATACATAGGGATATAGGGACAGAGAAAGCGACTTTGTTTTATACTATGTATTGATTATTATATTCAGATCGGTAATTGAACATCTAACTCAAAATTTTCTTTTATTAATATGTGTCAGGCGGAGGGAGAGGACATGCAACTACGTAAAATAAAATATTTAGTAGAAAGTGAAATTTTAAATGAAATTCAAAGCAGTATTAACGAGTTCAATTTCATCAGCACATAAAGCAAATGTTTTAACCACTTTGGCAACAATAAACTTTAATACCGCGAATATTCTTTGCGTCAGCGATTAAATAAAGAAAATCCCTCCATTGGTCATAGGTAGGTAGGCACTAACGGCTCTCCTAAAATATAATAATAATTTATCGATGGTAACGTTTGGTGCGAGGCAGCTTGGTGTAATTGCACGCGTGTGTCCCGTCACTCACGGCAACGTAGCGTCGGCAACGCAATCGAATTTCCACTTATATAAACTACCATTTCCAAATCAGTTGTTCACTGTTTAGAGTTTGCTAAAGAGATAAAATGTCTTTCGATTCGGACACCAAGCTTGTCACTTTAAAAGTTGTTATAAATTTTAGATCAACTCAAAATTGCTGGAATATGATAGTTAGGACGATGATAATTAAAGAGATTTCTTCTCTGGTGCCAAACTTTAGAACCTACTAGTTAGCCTACAGAGGCTTTATAACTCTATCTACAACCGGGTAACAAAAAAAATTAAAATGGATATCATAACTAACAGTGCCACTAAAATTAAGCATACCTACAATAGTTTGATCAGAATGAAAAGTGGTTTCATTCATAAACATTTGTTTTGCAAGTAACATACAAATGAATTCTAATAAATATTCACCTCAGTATCGGCTGCTGACGGTCCCGGCGCACCTATTCACGTGGGTGATGGATTGCGGCGTCGATTAGGGCCGCTCTGACCTGTTCTTTCATATCTCGCTAATGGCCGCCAGTCCGCCAGTCCGCTCGGCCGCCAGTTCGTCAGGCTACCGGCCGCCACTCGCACCTACACACACCTCTACCGCTTTCAGAATGATGTACAAATTCTGGATGAGTTCGATTTCTCTGACTAACATCATTATTGTTTTCTCAGATTTTTATGAACTTTTCCCGAATTGCGTCATCTGTTCTCTCTGGCAGTAAATGATCTAGATCCACCACATTGAGCAGCGACCATTTAAGAAACCTTAGCTTTAATCCCACATGGTGGTGAGATTAGCTGGCCTGATGATTTCTCTTCACTTCGCTCTGTCTTTGACATCCTTGCAGAAAACATTGCATAGTGTCATAACTCTGTTAACCATATTTTAATCGAAAAATGTTGCCAACTAAGTTCTTCATAGCTCTTCCAGCTTTTCTATGTACAGGACGGTACCTGTCGGCGTCGGCTGTCAAATATACAAGGGTCATTACTTAGAGCATCACCGGCCATAATTAATATAACGTGCGCCCAAATTTAGGCGACTGCCTTTTTGCTGAGTCGGTGACGTCATGACGTCTGACGGGGCGGTGGTGAGCAGGCGTGCTAGGGGTCGGCGAGCAGTAATTGATATTGTACACGATTTGATTTTGGTAAACGAGTCAAATCCGGTGGCGTTAGGTATTTTAAACTACCAAGATGGCTGTAGAAAGTTAATCAAGCTTGTACAAGTATGTTTTGAAAAGAAGATTTTTTACAAAATTTCGCATGGCAACATTATTTTACAACAGTTCTATTCTTTAAATTCGATTTATATGCAAAATATAGTCATTACAGAATGAAAATGCATGACGCATTTTCATTCTGAAAGATTGACAATGAATTCAAAGTCATCCTGTGTATTCCACTACAGAACGATTAACTCAATACGTTAGACAACCCCAGTTCATCACTAGAGCGTGGCTCACAACGTCCCAACACGGTAAATTACAATCAGCAGACGAATGCACTCCGTCATTGTCTAATCACGCGACTGACGCTACCTGGAGCCTATCGGCCGCAGTCAGCACTGGACACTAAATCAGGACGTCTAGCTTAGGTGCAGTGTGCCACCGAGTAGTTGGTGAAACAGAAGCTCCAGTTTGTGGTGGTATCTGCAACGCCACTTGCGACCAAAACATTAAAACCCCTGACGTCACATAAATCTTATCTTGCGGAAGACTGTTATCCGCGTGACTATGTAGCATCTATGCAACATCCCGACATTAACCGTCGAGCAATAGCCCACCAGAAACAACACCCCTATGGTCGGACGATCTTCTCTTTTCTTTGGAAGGATGAAAAAAGTTTCACCCTGTGCCTCATACATCTATAAGTTCAAAAGGTGCAGGATCAAGCTCATCCACCACATGCTAAATGAAACAAGAATCTACTATTCTTCTCACAAGCAGAAAGGGCTGGACTATTCTGTGGCTTTTATTAGTTAAACAGGCTACAGGTTACCAACATCTACGTTTTCCATCGTCAACCATATCATAGCGATGCTGGTCAACAAACGCTAGCCTACTACGTTACGGCTGAACGAATTTTGATAAAACTTGGCACACTTGGATAGATTAGATAGATTGGATAGATTGCAATACTTTTTTTTATCCCGGTGGTAAGTTCTCGTGGAACAATTTTCGACCACAATGCGGGCGAACCCCCTGGCAAAAGCTAGTCAATAATGCTTTAAAAACGGAAAATTGAAATCCACTGCTCAATATACCCATAGAATAGACCTACTTCTTCAAAAGCACAACTATTTCTCTCAACAGTACCATGGTGTTATATGCCAACACGACACCAACACTGAGCGTGCAGATGTCCAAACAAGTTTCCATACAAGGTTAGTACTTACTATTTTGTGAAATTCCCGGAATTTACCAGTAGTCTGGGTTTTTTCGGACGCCAGCAGTATACCTAGAGGTAAATTATAATCATAGTAGAGGTTTTTCATAGATGAATGCCTTTTTTGGGAAAGTTACATACGTACTGTGTACTTCCCCTTAATTTAGGAGGTAAATGATTCAATTAATTGATTGATTAAAGTCGGAAGGAGCTGTCCTTCTGTGAGTTGTTCCTCCATGTTTGTCCGTCATGTACCTGGAGCGGACAGTAATTAATGTGGGCCCTGCTCAACCAGAGGGCAGCAAGGGAGGCGACGAGCCGGCGCCGCTCAGGTGGACGCACGAAGATATTGTGGGCGGCTGTAGCATTCACATTATGTTATTTATTTATATTGCAATGAGATTTTACGACAAATATCTTTGTGGTTATTTTTTACTTGACTTGTGTTTGGTTAATTTCCTATTCTTTGTTTCGTAATTTGATCGAAACAACTATTAAACGCTATATAAGTAGATACTGCTATTAAACACCGTCTTTAAATGAATAAAAATAATTTGTTCACAATTTATTTCCTGTTATACACCTTTACAATTTGTTATTACGAAACAATCAAAACGTTAACGATGAAAAAGTTTTTTTTTACAAAAAATAAACGTTTACTATTTCTAATTTAAATAATATAGTAAATTTTTTCGTTCATTCCTGTACACAGATGACTGGCACCTACTATGCAAATAGTAGCATATTCACCATAGTAGCACTCTCCCCGCGTCGGTTTCGATTGCTCAGTAATTAATCTCACCTCCTTTCACATCGCCCCACTCTCCCCTCGCTTTGTGTTAACATCGTGTCCTATTATTGATAACTCTCGATCGCTGTCCAAAATGTGTGTTTTACAATGTAAATGAAAAAATGTTTGAGCTATAAAAATGTTTAAACATTTAAACACGCAGTGCTATACATGGCAAAGGTTTTCTTGTATCTACAGGAAAATGTGATGATCATTGTAACATTGACCAGTGCTTTTCCACGAAGTAAGCCAATTTGTTTTTTTTTTAAGCTGTCCCTGATTTTAAATGTATTGCCGTATTGTAGCCGTACTTTCATCATTAAAACCTCGAAAACCGCAGTTTAATTTGGAAATCTCTCACCGAATACTTCGCTTACAAAATATGATGTTCAATGCAGCAATAAGTTCATCTTGCAAGTCTACAATTTAGAAGCTCGCGTCCGCGCAACGTGGCGAGTTGCATGTGATGTGAAATGGGTTAATATAACGGAACCGAGTGTGAGTGCGAATAGCAGCCAGCCGCCCGCCGCACGCAATCAAACCGCAGTAAAATCGCAGCGCACTGATAACTGCTTTCGGACGGTGATGTACAGGGAGGGAATGTTGAAATTGGTTGATTGTTTTTTAGGTAAGTAAACGAGCAATCTGAACAGAAGGAAATGTATTGAGTGATAAGAACTATATTTTGCTATACTAATGAGTGATCCGTTCCGTGTGGTGCCAGACGTAAAAGAATAGCACCATCCCATTTCTTCCCGTGGGTGTCGTAGAAGGCGACTAAGGGACTTACTAGAGAATGGGCAGCAGCGTTATCTATGCATTTGACCACCATACTGCGATCGCAAACTCGCCTGCCAAGCGTGGCGATTATGGTAAATCCCCCCTTTGGGGGAGGCCTATGTCCAGCAGTGGACGTCTTTCGGCTGACATGATGATGATGATGATGAATGAGTGATCCAGAGTTAATTTTTTGCCCCTTGGTAGGTATTACTAAGGTTTAATTGGTCTCTTTGTATCTGATATTAGATAAGGCGGTCAGCGTTGTCATAAATCTTGATTTACACAATACGTAGGAGGAGTTTATGAATGTATTTTCGTAGTTAGGTATAAAGCTTGACAGTTTTTTTTAAATCTTGATAGGTATCCAATTAAAAAGAATTCATATTTCGTGATCTTTGAAAACATTAACATCAGAAAAACCTGTAACTTCATAGCAGACACAGACACTTGCAGAGAGCTCAAGTTGTGCCTTCTAAGGTATTTTCTCCCAGTGTGTCTCTAGAATCGCGGAGCAGTTTTCATATCGAGCGCAATACTGAAGTCGGCGAGTGATTTATTGAGCGCTGTGCGGACATATGAGCAGATGACGATGTCGACCGAGGTAAGCGGACTGCTCCACGGCTTTATTATACCCTGGTACTTTTCCATCAGGTCGAGTATGTGTAGAACTGCGGACGTATGAGCTCCGCCGCAGATGATAACGGTATACGATGATCGCCACTGAGGTAAGCCAACAACTCCTCGGCTTTATTACTCCCTGGTACTTAATTTTCCATCAGGTATGTGGTAACAGTAGTGGTCATTGTTAGCAGTGAATGCTTACATGTAGGAAATTAGGACAGGAAAGTATAGATCAAAATACTATCCCAATGTTGGTGGCGTAATAGGTAAGCATTTTTCCCGCTATCGCCACGAGTCAAATGGAGCGTTTATTTTATACCAACCATATGCCTTACATGTATCTACTCTGATCTAATGGTCAGATGCATATGTTGCAAATCAAGTGCATGTTTATGACGCGTCAATCGACGCTTCATGCAAAAGCAGTTTCAGTCCAATTCTCAGTAAACTATTTTATTGCTTGTAATGTTGATTTTCATAATGTTAGAAAGTCTTTATTAAGTGGTACCTATAAAAACACTAGTACATAGCTACAAGCCTAAGATCACGTCAACAGTTCTTGATGTTGACACAAAACGCATAGGATTAGGATTATTGTTTTGCAATAATATTATTACTGTTTTACCGAATGCTTCGACTTCCTATTCGCGTCATATCAGCTCCAGAGTAATCAAACTAAGTACTTATGTTTATTTGACGTCACTACTGGGATTAGGTTAATACGTATGACTCAATTTCACTCCAATTTTCATTTTAGGCCGAGTATACTGAAAAGGTGTTTTGACTCAACACAATGCTGCTTAGGCTCTGATGTACGTGCGCACACATAAGAGTCTTCTTCTTTTATTAAACGTTATAACATAACTAAGACAATGCTGTCTCAGTTATCAAATAACGTTTACTAAAAGAATTCTATCACGCGTTAGATCTGCATACTCCCGTCACCTCACAATTATTCATAAGTCGATGGCGTCAGGTCGCCGGCGCGCCACGAGCGAACGCGCCGTTCATCGTGATGTGCTCGCCACCAGATGTATGAGAGGACAATCCTCACTACACTCACTCTTTTAAACTAGGTAGACTGAGAATAGGTGAGGATAGAAGGATCGTTCAATATTAGCCGACTGAGATAGATATTACTTGATGTTATTAGGAAATAATTGAGTAAAACGCTATTGAGGAAAAGCGTTATTTGTATATACAATAAATTGCCAGATGTAATGAAAAATGATACAATTAAAAACTTTAAAAAGAAATTGATGGTCTTCCTAATAGAAAAATGTTATTACTCGATTAATGATTTTTTTAATAGACAAAACTTTTTAATCAGCGATGTGTATAATAAATATAATTAATGTTATCTTGAGAATATGGACCTAATATACATTTATTTTTAATTTTATTTTATATCCATAGCAACATTGTAATTTGTCATTTTTTCAACATTAATAAATGTATGTATGATTGTAATAATTCTAACTTTGACATTTTAATTTGTAATTAGCTTCTTATGATTTTTTTATAATTTTTGCGTGCCTATTTCCAGGCAGAATGTACATGGCACTCTCTTATCTACTCCACCTGTATTTCAATGTAACCTACCTACATTCGTTGCAAATAAATGATTGACTGAAGGCCAATAAAAATCTAGTCGCGATGTCATCTCAGCGTCAACCAAATGTCCAAAACTTGTCAAAAATGTATGTGAACTCTAGGTATTTTTGACAGATTGAGACTGATATCAGACTGTGAAAGTTCTTAAAATTACGAGAACTACCCCTCTGCTCGCTTAACGTCTTAGTACTGTTCAAATATTATTTAACTACAAAGATTGTTTTAAAACCAGATGATCATAATATATAATACATTTGTTTTTTTTTTATCTTTAAGTTACATTTCTTCATGTTGTTTTAGTTTTTACTGTAAAACATTTCGATACAATGTAAAAATTGTTAATGAAATAAATAAAAATAAAAATTCATAAATGTCTAATTAACTTGGCAAACTAGCAAGGCACGAAAAAATGTCCACCATGCCTGTAAGAATATTAGATTATTCGTTTTTGACTTGTGCTACATTCGGGGCCTACACCCGGTCTACGCCGTAGCCCTCGTAGGCCGTAGCGCGTAGCACCTTTCTGGGTCAGCTTTTATAGCCCTTTGTGAGTTTTTGGTATTCTGTTCTTTTCAATTTCCTAGAACCATTTATAGTTCTTTATCTTTGTTGAAGTTTTGATCGTTAAAAGGGTTTTCAACAATGTAAAAATAAGCTTCTTAAAACAGTAATTTTCCTACGAATACTCAAAAGGTAAATACATTTTACATTTCAAACATGTTGTGTGTTAAATTTACTTATATCAGCCGTAGGTACTATCGCACCACGCCTTTTATCTCCAGGGTGATAACATGCAGCGTCACCTCGCCTCCATAACGCCCGGCAGTGGATCAAATAAAGACATTTTCCGTCAGCCGCATACAAACGATGCTCATTTGTGAGAAGTCGACTATGGCAGGTCATGACGAAACTTATGGGAGATCATTATTTGAATGTTTTGTTTTATTTCGTAAATATTTGACATCATCAACTTAATATAATTCATATGTTTTTATTTAAGAGAGCCTTTTGCATTCATGAAGTTTACTAGTGCTTCGAATTCAATCAATCAAAATATTGCCTAACGCTGCCCAGTGAATTGGCCTGTCAAAACTTGTTGTTTACATCCCGTAGGAATTTTGAATAGCTGTACCTTACATCCTAGGATGTAAAGTTACCAAAGTGTCACCTAATAAGTTTCTTTAAAGTCCTCAGATTCCGTTACAAATGCTCACGTTACGCTTTAAAATATTAGAGCAGTCATTGACTCCTTCGTGTTCTCAGGTTATGGGGATAAACGGTTAAAGAGTTAGCTGGACACTCAAGCGTTCATTTAATTTATTACGGGCCATCAAAGCAGTTAATAATCAATTTATCAAACGACTGTCTTCACTCTAATTCTCTAACTAACGCACATCTTTGTGTCATCGGCACATCTACGTGTTTCGGAGAGCTTTTTAGTATTTCTGATCAAATTTGCTAGGGAACGTACGTACAGCGTAGCTTTGTTTTGATTTAAAGGACAGTATATAGGAGCCAAGGAAATACAAACCAAGAAGAAAATGTATTGCGCCGATCCCAAGTAATATGGAACAAGGGTAGGTTGTAGTTGAAGTAGGAATGCCAATTTTATTATTATAAGTCTGTACTTGGTGTTTCAGATCGATCATGGGAGTAGGTACAACCTTAAACTTTTCATGAGGTGGGCCGTTTCCCTGTTAGCTAACAAAGAACAGTTTATATTATCATCTACCCACGTATTACAAAGAGCAACTATTAAAATCCCTTCAGCAATCGCAGCGCCACTAATAAGAAAACTTTCAATCAGATAGGCTCAGTTATCAAGTGACTGGCAGAGCGCAGGTTCAGTCCCGCGATGTGTATCACCGGCCGGTGGTCGCCGTGATTTATGCGAACAGTTAATCCGACTATTTACTAGTTTTAGTGGAAGGTAAAGAGGGAGTTTTTCTGAGGACCCTTAGGCTTGAGTTGAGAGACGCAAGGCGTAAGCGAGCGGCGAGTCAACGGTAACAGTAGGTAACATGTAAGCTACATATAATAAAGGTTATCATCGTGTGTTTAGTTCGGAAATACCCTTTGGTGTTTACCCGTTTGTTATGCACGTAAAGCGGATTAGAAAACTATGGAAGTTGTATTTGGGATTGTTACGGTAACATTTATCAAACTAGTTAATACAAACGTACTTGTTTTTTTCCTTGCCTTTGCCCTTTAGCTGCGTTGCTGACCGCACCGCTCATTATTGTCAACCTCATTCGGATTCCGTATCAATTTCCTCTCGTCTCTCTATTGTTCATAGTGTAATAAATTGATTAAATTACCTAGATAACGCGACAGGAAGATTATTTAACTGAAAATATTCCTGCGCGGGTTATTTATCCGCTGACAAACATAATCAGTTGACTATGAAACGAGGCAACCGCTGTACCAATAAACACACGCTATCCCCGCTCTCTGCCTGTGTCTTGCACCTTGTCCTCACTAAGAACAGTTATCAGTCAGTGCGTGTGATGTATGTCGCTCGAGGGACGGTGGACACAGAACGGACAGAGGATGGCGGACGCACCGGCGGATAATTATCTGATACCTTTGTAGGCTTGATATGTTTCGAGAAAAACAATCCTTATGTGATAAGCCTACTTATCAGATAAGGATTGTTTTATTTCTCTTATTACAGGAAAAGATAGACTTCAATAGCGAAGCCACATGGCACCCGCACCTACGTGAACTAAAGTTAAGCACTAAAATAAAAATAAAACGTATTAGAGAATTAGAAGTTGAGTTCTTTGCAGATCTAAAGTTTTCACTTACGGTGGAAGCTCGCGAAATTCAAAAAAAAAAAAAAAGTCAAAACAAGTCGTGAATGTAAGAACTTCTATTACAAAATTCAATCTGTTGAACAATATAATTATATGGAATCCGTTCCAAAGCACCACGGCTTCAACCCGGACGCTCACAGCACAATTAGGAGCAGATCACTTTCCATCTAAGAAGGCGTTTCTTGTTATTTTTCTCTTGGCTTTGTCCTCCGTCGGGCTAGGGAGCCAGAAGCCGTACAAGAAGTCACATGGCAACAAACGCAGAAGGCCCAACGAATTTCCGATGTAAAAATGTGGGTGAGTTACATGCGACAACGTCGCTGCGATATGTGTATTATAACTTTCTTAGTTTTTTTTGGTTCATTTTGGGGTGAAAAATCTTTGTTTGAAAACAAAACGCACGCTTGATTTTATTAAATTATTTAACTCATTAATATTTCTAATTCATAGCGGATGGGTCGAGAATAATTTGCCTTCCGAATTTGGCAGACTTAAGCATATTCTATTTTAACCGCTGCCAAGTTATTTTGTTTCTTTCCTAACTTGTGCGACTTGACCTTTCATTTACCTTACCCTGTAATGTGGCCGGGGAGAGTAGGGGTGGCTCGTTAATTAGAAGGAGTATTTTATTAAGGCCAATTTGTCGGGAATACCTGCCTGATTGCCGAGGCTGAGGCGGGCGATTTGTTTGAATTTTTAGCGAAGTTCCTGAGGGGATCGCGCTCATTTGTTTGAAGAGTGCGCGCCTATTTGAGCGATACAATCCGCTTATTTTTGTATTTATAACATTGTATTTCATCGTAGTTCAAGTACCAATATTTCGATCTAATGAAACACAATACTTGGTTATAAAATAAATACATACATCTATTCATATTCATATTCATATTCATTTAATTGCGTTCCACAAGGTAAAAACAAAGATGTTAACAAAAGGCTTAGAGCTAAGAGCCGTTGTAGACCCTGTTAGGGCACAGCAAAATGTATTATTAATTGATAACTATTTCTTAAAAATAAACTTAGCAACTAAAATTTAAATATTAAAATAAAACTATACATTAACTGAGTACTTAATTCAATTTGGATAACAATTTAATAACATAAATAATAATTGGAAAGCTATTTTAATTAAACACTTACAATTTTTACATTTAATTAAAGTTATATTTAGGTAATTATCACAAAAATGTATTTAATAAGAGATAATTTTTTTTCATTCATCTAAATATACCTATGCACCTGTTTATCCTACTTTCCTATTAATAATATAATATGAAAGTTTGAATGTTTAGATTTTTAGATGTTTGTTCCTCCATCACGCAAAAACGAGCGAACGGATTAGGATGGATGAAATTCGGCACACAGATAGTTTATAACCTGGGTACCTTTTATCCCGGTAGTACGTCCCCGTGGGATAATTGCTGACCTCCACGCGGGCGAAGCCGCAGGCAAAGAGCTAGTCTTATAAAAAAAACATTTCAAAAACGTTTTTAATTGATTTAGATGAAAGTTTCTGTTGAAAATTTTATCGATCAAATTCAGTAATAGAGTTAATTTAAATCATGTCATTAATAAATATGTAATTAATAGCTACGATTTTTAAAATTAATTATGTTCTGATAAATCTAGTTCCTTCTAGTTATAATGCAGATAATGCTTTCTTATAATGGACATGAATTTGGGTACCTTTTCATTCTCGTTAGTATTAGTAATTAAAACTAGGAAGTGTATAACTTCCTAGTTACGTATATATAAATATTTATGTTATTTTGTAATAATATATTTTACCTTTTCCTGTGTAAGTACAACTAATTAAACGTTATTTATTTAGTTTCCGTAGTTGCCTACTGTTATCAGTATGATTGTACCTATTGATAATATTTAATTACATTATTAGCACAAAACGAAAATACCACAATTTACCCAAAACAGTGTTGTTATTAATTCTGTTTATCTCGGTATTTGATTACCTACCTCACCAACATATTTACTGAGTATCTTAGGTGTATAATATAAATGTTATAAATAGACATTATGACCTGACCTAAGATCTTTATTATTACATAGTATAGCCATAGACACTATAGTTAAAAATAAATAGGAAATAATAAATAAGTATGTATAACATGTCGCCATAGGTATGTCCGTAATAAAGGCTTATATATTTATAAAAAAATATTGCTATGATCGCTATGCTAAGACAGATTAGTAAATCGTAGTTACTTAGTTTTTAGTCATTAAAATAAACTGCTTTTTCTTGAAATAAACAAGTTTGTTGGAAAAGCATGATAATCAAGTAAAATAAATTAAGTAAAATATATTAAGGATTTAAATAGGAAACTTAAGTATGATTTCGTACTAGATACGCCTTCATCATCATCATCATCATCATTTGAGCCGAAAGACGTCCACTACTGGACATAAGCCTCCCCGAAAAGGGGGATTTCCCATAATCGCCACGCTTGACAGGCGGGTTGCCGATCGCAGTATGTAGGTACAATGCATAGAGAACGCTGCTGCCCATTCTCTAGTAAGTCCCTTAGTCGCCTTCTACGACACCCACGGGAAGAAAAGGGATACGCCTTATAGCAAATATATACATAGTCAATCTTATGTACCTTTTCGCAGCCAAACCTATAGCTATTCCTAACTATAAATAGTATGTAAAGACTTAGGAGGTGAATCATGCGCGCGCGCCGTTCCCACGTCTGCGCGCGCCAATTGGTGGAATTGACCGGTATGCGACGCCGGCTCGCTTGACCCCCGACCCGTTAATTGTCTTCCACCTAACTGATGTTGAGGAGACGACGCTCAATCATTTGTGGCTTTGTTTGGACCGGTCGGGAGCCGGGAATTTAGGTGGATGAGACGAATACTTTGAGCTTTCTTTTTCTTTTACATTGTTTCTTGTTCAAACCAAGAGTAAACGTTATTATTTTGTTATTTTTTACTCAACTTTACGCCTTCATAGCGTATGTTTAAAACCATCCCAAGGAAACTCATTAACAGAATTTGAAGTATGTCTATGTCCTACCTGTGTGCCATATAATTTTATAAAAATCCAGCATTAAAGTGTGCAAAGGTAACATACCGGCAGACAGAATTATTCTCGCATAGTATATAAATATGCATTTCGATATGGTTTCTTGTAAGTGTATAGCAGGGAAAAGGTATTCCCCTTGATTGAAAGGTAGGTACCTATTCTATTTATTCATGTTTTTGTTAGTTTGTCATTATATTTATTTACACTTGTTGTACACGCCATAACTAGGGTATTACCCCACTTTATTTTAAATCGTACAAGAACGATAAAAAAGGTAATGTTTCGTTATTTTAGGTAAAAATCCCCGCCTGTTTTTCCGTTGGGGAAACAGTCGTGATGTTATGTTTGTGTGTAGGTATGTGTATTTTGCAGGTACTTTCTGGAGGTACGGTAGTGCCCCCGCCAAGTCGAGCGAAAAAGCGGCACGGCCCTACCATCCTTTTCTCGAGGCAGTTCAGGCCATTTTCCCTCTAATATATACGTATGCTACTTAACAATATGTGTTAAGAATCTCAACAAAAAGAAAACGTTCGGAGAAAATGTTGAGCATGTTTCAGGTTCATAAACAAACCTATCGAAGAAATTGTATATATAAAACGTATTGTGTCACTAACAGAAGCTCATATCACGCGCTGAGATCATAAACCCAGCTAGTCAAGTAAGCCCAAACAAATGCGCGTGAGTAAAGTCGCACACCCTTCTGTTATTTTACTTCCTTCTACGGAGTAAGGTTTTTACTCACCACGTAATCGTGAACGTTAACAAACATGAACCTACGTGACCTGGCAGAGGCATATGAGGTCATATTAACACATAAGTAGTTATGGCTGCTTGTCTATCAACTATTCACATTTTCCCGTTGACTGACTCATTGCGTCTGTGAGAAGATTAACGTAAATTCATAGATATTTGTGTGGTATACTTAATTGCATGTATTTTCTTTTTTAGGTATACTGCTTGGAAATTTTCGAAAAATCGTGCGTAATCGATCGAATAATGTCTCTATTTGCCTATATAACTTTGACCAGTGTGATAGCTGCATAATCATTGACGTAGAACTTTCAAGTCAGAGAGTATTTTACTTAAAGAATTTCCCTAGATGATAAAACTGCTGAAATATGCTGGGATGGCACAGAATATTTTTTCACTTTTTTCTGACTTAATAAAGGAAAAGTTTATTTATCTATTCGTTTTTAAATGCAAAGAACTGGGCAGGACAATCTCACAGAAGCAGCTTTTCATATCACGCTGCAAACTATTTAACAAAACCACGAATCGTAGGTCGTACCTACGTACCTATTCTACTCAAAATACTCGTGTTCAAAGGTACACTCATTGTCCTTTAAATTGACCTACTAATACCGATGTATTGAAAACTATTTATAACCAATTTGTTTTATTATAGTTCGTTCAAAGTGCGTTGTCCACTCCACGCCTTCGATAGCACTCGTCCGCGAAAACAGGAGTGTTTGTGACTCACTCCTTATGTGAAACAGTTCATTAATACCTACAGTTATGTATATTTGTTTTGTGGTAGATAGTCTAATACAAGTGGAGCCTTCCTATTAAACATGTTTGATTTCGATTAGTGAATTAAACCATACCTAGAATTAATGCTGGAACTCTATTTGTTTTCCGCGAACTCATATTTAAGTACAGTTAGGTACCTACTATTGTATCTACAAACAAAAAAGCTTCAGCTTCAAGCGGGTTATATCGTAAAAAGGCAATAATTATTAAAAGGAAACGCTAATTACAACTTTTATCGGTATTTTGAAAACTTATTTGAATAATTAACGTATTTTGTGCACAATGGCCAAAATTATTTTGATTTTTGTGTACTGGCTCGATTTTGAGTACTGGCTGATTGCGATGAGGATGTAAATCCACTCCAACATTTTCCTTTACAATTATCTCACTTTTACCATTATTATCATACAGCTCTTACCACACATTCTTGACCATCAATCAGCGGTCACATCGCAAGGTGCGCGGTCGTTGTCTCAATTGAGTCCAACTCAAGTGGGTGTCATCTTAACGAGTCGCGTGTGTACCCGTCTTTATTGCTTAGCATCTAATGCGGCCGTGTTTAGATCATTAACATGGCCAGTGTGTGTGTGTGCGTGAGTTTTTGATCATTAACATGGGGGCGTGTCAGTGTGTGCGACGTTTTATGTGAACTGACGGCCGCCTGGAATGCAATGACCGATGACTTTTTTCAATTGAAAGGATAGAGTGAAATTGTGTGTGGCCTGAATTATTTGATTAAAGCGAGTCACGACTAACGAACGATTTTGTTGCAGTAGGTACACCTGGTAAGTAATGCTAGGCTGTGTAAACAAATGGTCTATATTCTTTGAATGGTAAATGTAAGTTATCTGCTCTTTCTCTTATACTCTGGGTGTCGGTACATAAGCTTGCGAAGCGAAATTGAACCAAAACCGCTTTAGTATTCTAAAATCGAATTGCGGGTATGGAAAGTACAGGACTCCGCTTACCCATCATAATTATGACTTGCATCACTTTCCTTTGTTACAGCGGCCACAATTATTAAGTTAGTACCGCAAAATACCGCATTAGTAGAGTTTCACTATTCTTACACTTAGCCCTTCAAATAGGTACTCTTGGAAACCGATCTGTGTGTTACAGATGTGAGGCACCTATCGCTAATCAGCGTGTGATGTGATTCACAGGCGGCGACGCATGTGCGGCCTGGATACTGCACCACAGACTACAGAGCATGGGTAATGTGTGCAGAGGCGACACTGTCTTACAATGTCAAAATACCATACACATAGGCTAATGGCAGGGTATTGAACAGCACTGGTACTCTATCTTAGTAGACTGAGCTACACCTATGTGCCAATTAATTACCTGACCGTATCATTATAAACTCATTACATCAGACCACAAGGACTAAAACAATTACTTTGTATTCTGTAATAAGATAAACATGCTAAGACGTCTCTAAAAAAATAGAAAGCGCTAAGAAATTAATGACACCAACGGAAGGGTCAATGGGTTATGAAAGCAATCAGTGCTGTTTTCCAGTTTAGAATAGGCAATAATAGTCACTCGTCATCGCCTTCAAATAAAACATAAATATGAAACAGAAGAAAGTAAATTTATTTTTACTTACTAGTTTTGTTTGTAAAGGTACAGGTAAACGTTAACCAAGTGTCTCATCTGCAGTTACAAAGTCCCGTCTCATCACTGCGGCATAGTCGTGAGAACGCCACGCATGTGTCGTACACACTCTTATTGGCGCACATACTTTTTAATTACCTCTACATCATTTAGGTACATGCACGAAACAGATTGGTACAGAAGGGCCACTCTATGCAAGGCTCAAAAGAAAGCTCATGCCAATTATGATAGAAAAAAAACAAAGCGTAACTGTGTATACGATTGCAGAGTAGTTAGAAGTTAAATAATGTACATAGGTACCGGCCCAAATTTGATAGTATGATTCATGCACACTGTCAGCTCACCTCGAGCAGCGGGTCTGCCCCAGTTGCGTCTGAATGTACTAACGAATTCACTAGTGTAGTCTAACTGATAAATGCGTGCACTGATTGGACAGGTCCACTCAATCTGTGTGGTTCTTTTCTCAAAAGACCATTTCAGACACCAATCCACATGTTCTACACATGATCTGACCAAGATTATGTCTGGACTTTAAAAGCGACTGTGACCTCTGAGTTTGCTTCGGCCTTTCTTCTCAGAGTAGTCAGATACGAAATGCCGACCTCATCTAGTTTTTAAAATATGATTGAGGTGTAAAAGTGTTTGCACAAACCTACTTACAGAAATAAAATAATTTATCATTTAACAAATTAAATACCAACTTAGATTGTTCGTGTATTCGAATCAACTGTTATTCTTTGGCATTTGTACAAAATGGCTATAACAGGGCCAATAGGTAAGGTGTCAATTGCTTAACAATTAATTATTGTAACGGTACAATGTACAATGCCAAAACTACGCCGTTTCTTAGTTTGTTTGACTCTATTTCATTCGCCATTTAATGTAAGTGAGCTTTTGTTT
Source organism: Polymixis lichenea (assembly GCA_949091785.1). Lineage (NCBI taxonomy): Eukaryota > Metazoa > Arthropoda > Insecta > Lepidoptera > Noctuidae > Polymixis > Polymixis lichenea. The sequence continues at coordinate 1,276,525 of OX420934.1, forward strand.
CAAGATATGCTGTTGATTTTTTGTATCTTATTTGTATAGCAGTATCTGGTTGTTAGCGGTTCAAATGTGTGTAGCGCTGCTTAAGTGTTGTCATGTATGATGGCAGATGTGTGTATGAGTTGTGTTAGTAATACTTTTGGGTTAATTTAGTTAGTAATACGTTTATCTGTTGATTATGTTCCTGGTAGGTGCCAATATTATTATAATGTAAACATTTCCTATAAGTGTGGGTACGAAGATCGGCAGATTTAAGAGCAATTTACAAAGACGACTGCCGGATTGAAAAATTTGTTAAAACCCGGTCGACTCGCCCAAAATAAGTAATAGTCTACCCCCGTATACTACCTACATATAAAAAATACTTTTCTTGTATGTAAAATAAAATGAAGCTAAATACACTCTAAAAATTTGATCTACCTATTACGGTTCATGAGATTACAGCCTGCTGACTAACAGACGAACGGACGGACTAATAAATAGCATAACCTTTTTACATAAGGTTCCGTTGGCACCCTTAAGGTGGTAAAAAAGGTGGTGACCATAAAAAACGTCTTGCAGGACGATGATATACAGGGTTGCTAAAATTTCTACGCTAGGGGGTCTGAAATCATTTTCTGAATTCATAGTTACAGTTTGCGCGTCGATGCCCCTACAACCCTGTATGCCTATATACACCGAGATATTTTAGTCGTCTTACAAAGGTGGTCCACTCAATGTATCCGACATAAAATACCTACAAGCGCGATTAAAAAACCATATAATTAATTAAGATAAAAGGGACTAAGAAAAATAAATAATAGTTTAGAATTATGAAACTCCCTCCCTGTTAATAATGTTTACGTATCGAATGGTAGAAGATTTCTACCTACCTACCATAATACCATTACATTACATCATTCATTCCATCTCCATAACAGCTTGTTCAAAACTACATCATGCGTCTTTGTGAATGATATTTTTTTATTATTATTAATATTGTTATTCATATGTCCAAAAATATCATTTTTTTAAATAAATGATTGGTAGCCATCGGATACATGAAGTGGGCTGCCGTTGTAAGACGACTAAAATGTCACGGTGTATACCTCGGTACCTACTAAAAAAGAAATACAAAATAATAAACCTCAATAGTCTTGCAATAAATACTCCAAACTTCTGAAAAAGGTCTTTAATATTTGTTACCTCGTTTACAAACCGCAATTATTTATAGCAATGTTCGATGAGGTGTCCTTACAAAAATGGAATTATTATACACTCACATACAATTGAAATAATCGCGGCTTGCTTTGAGTGAGTACATACCTACTGAGACTACCTACGGTTCACGATGAGTAATGTAATGGACTAAACTCGGATTGATTGACTGTTTATGTACCTATATTTATAAACCCATTACTAATATCGTGAAAACGGGAAGAGCGTTCTGTACCATCAAATCGAAGTACGGATGTTGTGGCAATCTGCAAGACAGTGGTATATGCTCGAGAGGCAAAGTTTGAGAGGTTCTATTTACATCGAAAGGTTTGAACGCCGAGCATGCTTCTAATCTTATGCGATTGGTTCTTGTTTCACCATTCTGATTCTCATTTTTTTGCAGATATAAACCGATTGACATTGTCTGCTTTAATTGTGGTATACCTACCTACCTACATACCTAAAGTTTGTTCCAAATGTATGTGATGAACATGTAAACAAATGGATCAGAAACCGTACGTACCTGTGGATAACAATTTATGTTTACAAATTGAGTGAAAGTCAAATTTTGAAATCACCTTAGAGAGGTCTTTCATTTAACAATTGACGTTAAATTTCATAAACACAATTTGCTACGATTATTTCTAATTTTTCTATTGCAATTTAATCAGGTTGTTCAAACAATCACTGTGGGAGAAGTGTTGAGATATAAAAGTAGAAATGTCTCAATTAATTAAGTTCATTATTTATTTTGGGTGAGTAGCATAACAATTTAACCTAAACAGGTTTTATTGACCACCAGAGGTTTTTGGAACTAACCATAGTAAAAGCTAAGCTGCGTTAAGTTTTTCTAAAATTACTTTGTTTTTTGTGAAGATGGATTTAAAAGTAAGGATTTCTTACTGGAGAGTACTTTGCGATGGTAGTACGAACACCAATATTACAAAGCTTTACAATTACCTCCGTGTGGATTGGTACGCGAAGTGTACCGTATGTCGTAACGACACTTTGGACAAAGAACACTTGTATCTCCTGAGTCACTGGCGCCTGTGCGTGCGCCGCTCACCGGCGCCGCCGCCGTCGCACAATGTGGTTAGATCATTCGTTAAAACAAGGTTTTGTCATTAAACGATTGTGCCTTGTTGCTAAGTACACTAATCTATATACGGTGACCGCCACGTGCTGTTTTTATAGTAGGTCTGTTTCAGGTTGCTTGTCGGTTTCTGAAGGCTTCAATATACCTGTGGTACCTACTGGCGGTGGTTGTTTTTTTAGTAAACAAATACTTACTTGCAGCTAACAAGATCCTTATTCGAGGCAGTATTACAGATCTGATCAGGATTTTATAGACCACAGATGTTACAGAAAACTATTACGAATTAATTTATTTTTCATTAGATGCCCTCCTCCAGAGAAGTCATTCCACTTTACTTATTTCCTTCAAGTTTTTAAGGAAAATCCATTGACACTTAATTTTATCTTTATTTTATTTTAATAATTAGGTATCAAGGGCCTTCTCCTTATACCAAACCATTAGCGGGGAAAATAAACAACTTTATTGTTCTTTCTTTTGTTTGTTCAAAATTACAACTTAATATTATTTTTAAATAGAGTGCGTGTTTCTAGGAAGTTCACCGCATACAAGTTAGCATCACATATGACAGTAAGGCATCGTTCACACGTCTCCATCGTCGTCCTACCGCGCGGCGTTTTACCGCTTTTTGGTCCAGAGATCGCGGAGCACAACGGCGAGTATCACGCTAAAATTGAAGGTTCTTGTTTGTCTTCTAATAAAGAACTCTTTCTTTCACTTGTAGCATATTTTAAGTGATTTAGTTTCCATATACTGTAAGCTTATTTTGTATCTATCTATATATAAAAAAATGAATCACCGAAATGTATGTATGCGCAGAACTTCCGAACGACTGCACCAAATTGGATGATTCTTCTTTTTATGTATTCCTTATTGTCAAGACAAGGTTTGTATATAAGAAAATGAAAAAAAAGTATTAAGATTTGATAAGAATATTTTTTTACAATCTAATACAAAAAGTGATTGACGGTATGTGACAGAAGACTTTGACAGATCTTTGACGAAACAATCGACCAACTGATTTGATTTTACCAATCGTGACTGGAAAAATAAAATAAGGTTTTACGAAGTTCGCCGGGGTCAGCTAGTTTTAAATAAATGCATATAAACCTACACTAACTAAATCAGACGAGAGCCTTGAGCCTTGACGTCGCGTCACCACGAGTACCACGAGCACACGTCGCACTCTACAACGTTAAAAATCATGCATGGGGTGTTGCTGAAAAAAAAAACATGCTGTATGAATGACGGCTTAATTGGAAATAACCGACAATCAACAATATTTTGTAGCTAATTATAAATTCAAGTGTTATCTACCTACTCACTTAAGTGATGTTACTCATTATTACATGTTGACGTACAATGTGTAATTAATATGTAATCTTGACGTATTTTCCATTACATGACATCAATATTTCGTTGTTTTTCCGCATTTCGGTGACAAGAATAACTTCAATTAACACGACTAGCTTTTTTACCTACTTATGCCCACATGACGTCATCACATCAGCCATACAAGGTAGTGCTGACTGAACGGCAATAAATATAATCACGATACCTAATGATGCGTTCTATGACCGTAAACAAAAATCTATCACGTACTATATGTAGTTAAGTCACAGATTTCTAGACGTAACTCTCTGCCAGCGTCTGTGTTCTCTTCCATATTTAACCCGCCTTCAAATCAAGAGGCAGGCATCTTCTGGACGTGCTCGTTCCACCATAGACCTCATCTATCGTTTTCCATCATGCGTGATCGAGGAGTAAGCCCAATCAGCAATAAGTAAAAAAAACTACTTACGTATTTTTCATGTTATTAGATATCATAAGTTTATACTTAACTAGCTTGTACCAGCGGAAAATTATTGCACGGGAACGTACTATCGGGATAAAAGTATCCTATTTGTTAATCCATGTTATTAACTATCTGTTTGGCAAACATCCAAATTTGTTCAGCCGTTTTTTCGTGATTAAGTATCAAAGATCCAAACATCTAAACATGGAAACATACAAACTTTCACACTTATAACATTAGTAGAATTCACATAAAAATGTAGCCTACTTAGTTATTGATTACGGTCAGTCGATCAGCGGCAGTCCTCCGCAGGTCTGGTTGCACCCTTACATCCCTAATATGAGATCAACGTTAACTGGCGACATGCAAATGAGCATAATTACACATCTCTGTCGACCCTTTTATAAAATACAGGGGAATTGATTTAAATAAGATGTTGCAACATCTCATATACCTACATTAATTTCCAAATTAATTAACAAAATGGTTAAACCGACTAAAAATCTTAGCTAAGCCTTTTGCCAGTTACCCGTAGCCCCGAAGGCGAAGTTTGAACTGGTATGAATACGTTCAATCAAAGTTTGAGTCGCTCCCTAATCAATTGGATCGACTACAAGTACACACAAGGTTACGGTATAGAGGGTGAGCGGACCTGCTTACTAGTTAGTGTACAAATTCGTTAGAGTAATATGGCGGTATATGTATGTACTCAAATACAGGCCAGTAGCGCCCGCCTCGGTTTTGCGCGGTATTTACGACTTGACAAAATATTGATAAGTTTAATTTTAATGATGTGATGGTGGTGGTGGTGGTGGTGGTGTGTGGTGGTGTGTGTGTGTGTGATGTGTGTGTGATGTGTGTGTGTGATTATGTTTTTTTTTTATACACATGAAACATTCAAAATAAATTCTCTAAATGATGGTGCAAATCGCACCAAAATATATTGCGTAGTTACCCGTACCCATAGAAGAACAACATGGTCACACAGAGAGACATGAAAAGCGACGAATCGGAAAAACGTTTGGATAACTAGGTATTATTATAGCCAACTGGTACTGTCCTACTGCTGGGCAAAGGTTATATTGGCCACAATTCAGTTCGTATTAATACTAAAGGAAGTCATCCAAGTCGTTCCACTACCTCCTCCGTGGTCTACCGCGACTATAGCTGTAAATAAACCGTTTTAAACCAAAATCATTGTTTTTATATTAATTGCCTTCGATATATCCTAAATCAAGGAGTAGGTTTGTTCTGATCTGGTAATAACTTCGTGTAAAGCCACAGTGCATTCTATGAAACAAAACCTTTTCAAACCAATATTTATTTATTTATTTCAGGACAACCAACAAAGCTTACACCAAAAATACATGTTAAAGCACTTATAATCTTACAATGTATAGTGTAGCCTTAATTAAAGGCTACCACGGCATATATTAAACACAGGAGTAGGAAATGCAGTTACAAAACAGATTTAACTTATTTATATAGTTACATGAATACAGTTTATTGTTATATAAATCGGATACAAATAAACACTTACTATTTATAATATACACTTAATATACAAATACAAATGAACACTTATTAAGTTCGATTGATCCAATCATTTGTTCGACGTTGTGCCAACCAATAAAAAAAGAAAAAAATAAAAATAACTAATTCTTTATGTATGTGATAAAAATAACAAAAGAAACAGTTTCAACCAAATGCTTTAAAAAACCGTTTCGCATCTATAACCGAGACAGTCTCACAATTTCATATGTGTTACAAAAAGTATTGACTATTTTCCCGTGTTTGCACTAGCCCTCATCTTTTGCTGTATCTCATTGTCCTATCCTAGGAATATAAAATGATTCTTAAATGCACAATTAACTTCTAAAAAAGACTGGACTTTCTTGATGTAGGTACATCCGTACATACCAAAGTAAACTTAGGTATACAGTCCAGTTTTCTGATGTTTTTTACGATAATAGCTATAAAGTTTCTAGAACATTGTACATGTTAATGACATTATGGAGAAATAAACGTTCATGTTTACGTGTTAAATATAATTATTAATAATTACTGCTTTAGAGTACCTATAGGTTCCCCTTAAAGAGACCAAGGTCTGTGGTAAAAGTGACTAAGGATGGCTAGCGTCCTGCTGTCTGCTATAAAACAACAAAAGTGTTTGTTAAGGCGAGCGTGATTACCTACTTACTGTGGTTATTTTTACTGTAACCATTTATTAAAAAAAACAACCGACTTCCGAAAAAACACTACAAAGTGAAAAATAACTTTAATTTCGGAAGGCGGTGACTTTGGATATGTATTTAAATTTTTTGTCACCGCCTTCCGAAATTAAAGTTATTTTTCACTTTGTAGTGTTTTTTCGGAAGTCGGTTGTTTTTTTTTGAAAAAGTTTTTATTTTTCACTTTTTAGTTATAGTACCTACCCCACTAATTCGAAATTTCTTCATCTTTGGGGTCAAAACAATGCATATTTATGCGATAGCAGCAATCGCGGTTTATTTACTGATATTTTTTGAAGAGTTCCGTTGTCTGTCTCCGAAACGCATCACCAGATCTATATGAAATTGAAATGGGACCACACGGAAAGCACGAGCTTTCAAATAAAAAAAAAATCATCAAAATCGGAAAAAGTTATGAGGTAACAAACATAAAAAAAACATACAGTCGAATTGAGAACTTCCTCCTTTTTTGAAGTCGGTTAAAAAGTAATTATTTAGTTGTATCAGTGATTATCAGAACTGTAGATGATGTACTCATTTCGCATTAATATGAAGTCTTGAAGAGTTCTAGAATTTCCACTGCCACAATTCTTTTGTTCTGCTGAAAAAACTGTCCTTGTCTTAACTCTTCTTGTCCTTTTAATAAACCCAACTTCATTTTCCCTATTTTATGTGAAGAAAGTCTCCCTAATTATTTAAAGTACATACAAACACCACAGAAGCTTTGACTCACAATACTATACATTGCTTCAAATCAGTCTGTGATTACTGATTAGTGATTAACCTAAGGAAGAATGGGCACGCCATAATTGCGGCCGTAAATCCCCTCTTTGAAGGATGGAATGAGCGGCGCCACCTTCCGCCTGACGCAGGTCCTCACCGGACACGGCTGTTTTGGGAGATTCCTATTTCGCATAAGGCGGTAGGAAACGCCCGGGTGTTTCCAATGCGTAGATCGCCCGACGACTCGGTGGAGCATATGGTTGAGGTCTGCCCGGTTTGGGCAGAGCACCGCCGTATCCTTGTGGCGATCCTAGGCGATCAGTGGCGACGATCTCTCTCGTCCGGCCCTGGTCCATACCATGGTATGGAGCGAGAGTGCATGGGTAGCCGTCATCTCCGTTTGCGAAGCAGTAATGCTCACAAAGAGGGAGGCGGCGCACTTGAGGGAGAGGCAGTATATGCGCCCTCACGGCCCTAGTCGCCGCAGGAGACGCCCTGGGCGTCGGGAATCCCAGGCTGATTCCCGGCCACTGTAGGCGCGGGCGTGGACGGCGAGTAATGGGTAGCTCGCTGTCCGGTAAGGACCAAGCCCGGGTCCATGCGATGGCACGTTGTGTTCCACGCGCGCCTCAAAGAGATGTCAGCACCAACTGGTGTGGTTCGCATGGGCCGACGCCTGCCAGGGGTGTGGATTGTTCGAAAGAGATACCGTGGCTCCTGGCACACAGGCAACTGAAGGAACACGGGTGGGTAAAGGTTTGACACGCCCTCCCGCTCCACCCAGAGCGGGAGAAGTTACTTGATGATTTGCCACACTAAAAAAAACGTAAGGAAGAATCGCGTACATAAATACACTATAGAGGTAACGGGTGGTAAAGGTCTGACACGCCCTCCCGCTCCACCCAGAGCGGGAGAAGTTACTTGATGATTTGCCACACTAAAAAAAACGTAAGGAAGAATCGCGTACATAAATACACTATAGAGGTAACAGGGTGTGAAGTTCACTCATACTCTATTGGTAAAGGAGGATCCTCCGACCAGACGGGTGTTGTGTTTGGTGGGCAACTGCCCGACGGTTGATGTCGGGATGTTTGCTTATATGCAGATCGCACAATAAAGTCTACTTGCGCGATGTAGCTGACGTAGATGCGGTGTGACGTCAAGTCTTGAGTAGTTCGCAGATGGCATTGTAGATGGCGCCACTTCACTTTTTGTGTTTTCCACATTTGTTGATTTTAAGTTTCGTGTGTGGGGCATTGTAGATGTCCGCCACAATACAATGGACCAATCCGGTTTTTTCACATATCAGCTATTTGAAAAAAATAAGTATAATAAAACCTCAGATACCTTAGTGGTACAGTACGAAGTAGGTACCAATAATACAAATACTCCTAAAAGGTAAAATTGCTGTGACTACTCGGTCATTTAAATTTGGCAACTATTTCCCCACCCCAAAATTGAGCCGTGTTTCTTGGGGTATGAACAAAGGTAGCCGTTTGGCCATACTTGGCTATTAGAAGACCCTTCAAATCTTACGACTCAACATTTGGTTTCCTACAAAGGTGGTTACTATGACCGCTCGCCCGTAACGGCGCGGATTAATTAAATTCTCTTCACACACACATCTAAATATTGGATCTTAACCTGCAGTGTTTTGAATAACTTTGAAATTGAAATTTGATGTTTACAAATTGAATTGGTACGCTGGAGAGTCTCGGCGTTCCAGTACCCAGAAATATAGCTTTATCAATTCTTTTAAACCGAAATTTCACACAGTTACGGTTTTCTTTGAATTTTCAAATGTTTTTTTCTCCACAATAGTACTTACGGGATAGTTTATAGGTATCATTGATAACCTTCCTTGCAGTACCGTAGTGGTTAAAGATACCAGCAATCTTTTGAAAAGCCTAAAGAAAAACTAAAAGTAATCGGCAATGTTTGAAAGATATATTTGGGTGTTGGCGACATTTGGGAAGGTTTGTTAAATTAAGGCGCTACCCCCATTGACGTACACTTCAAACAGCATTCTGTTTGAATGTAAAAATAGACAATGTTCATTCTGGAATGAGAAATACAGATACTGTTGGTAAACTGAACGGTAGTGGCAAAACATTAAAATAAAAAATATTACTGACGAGCACCACAGGTTGATGTAGCTATCATCATTTCTGCCGAAAGACGTCCAATGCTGGACATAGGCCTCCGCTACTTCGAACAGTTCTGCGCTTCCTGCATCAAGCGGATTCCTGCGGCCTTCAAAAGGTCATCGTTCCACCTTATGAGAGGCTTCCAACTCTTCCGGTACGCAGTCTCTACTCCAGAACCTTTCGGTCTCATCAGCCATCTGTTCTACGAGCATTGTTTATTTTATTTGTATTAGTTAAGCGTGTATTATTTATTTCCTAAGTCATAAGTAGTTATTTTGTACCTACCGACCTTTTTTGTTGTTGTTTAAGTTAAGTGTTTATCAGTGTTGTAAATGGCCTTCAGTTTCATATTGTTTAGTAACATCGTTTATGTTAGCTGTAAGTTTCCCGAATAAAATAAAATAAAATAAAATAAAATAAAATTGTGCCACTGCCACTTAAGTTAGGCACTTTTTCGGGCTATGTCGGCTACCGCAGTTCTCTTGCGGATCTTTTCATTTCTGATTCGGTCACGTGGGGAAACTCGAAGCATAGCCATCAATTGTAGTATCACTTAGTGTAGTGTGTAGTAGTGTGTAGCTATCAATTAGTTACAAATTATACCTACTTTCCCAGATCTTTTTACCTACTTTAACCAATAATTTATAAGAGCGACACAATTGACCTATATCAAAGAACTTAACAGAAAGGGAACTGTATCAGCAACCCTTAGTAGAATTCCGAAACCGTACAGGCAACTTTAAATTGAATGTAAACGTTCGAACAATGATCGCACAGGCTAAACCGCTATATCTATTTGCGTACGATTAGTTGATTGGAACAGGCCGGGCTTTCCTACTAACTTGCCTTCGACCAATGCTTTGGAAATAGAAACCCAACTTACCTAAGTTTGCCGGCTCCTTCAAACACACTGGGTGGTGGAAACTCTGCGTCTTGTGACTTCTTACACATGCACAATACTGATAGCATGTTGATGAATGACGTAAATAAGGTGCTGCGTGGCGGCCAGTGGGATCGATACCCACAGTAGATTTTATTAATGTCTGCAAATGCACTTACTCCCAAAACTGCATGATAGTAAATAAATATAATTTTTTCCTGAATATCCTTTCTGTAAGAATCTTTATGGTAATAAATCTGCATTAATGGGGCATCCCCGGCTTTCCTCAATACACACAATGCCTGACATAATCATTGTGTTCCAGCTCCCAACCATATAGTCCAGTAGCCAGAAAAATATGCCCTTCGATAATTCAAAAGTTTTTTATTTTCTCTGGGTGGATAAATTTAGTGAATTCAATGCTATGTACAAAAATGCTAACAGTTTAGAGTTATGCAATAGGTATGAGGTAGGTATTTCCTATTATTTCGTGTTATAACAAGAATATAAAACTTAAACTAAAATGCTTTACTGATTGTTTATTAATACTATCTAAACTATATATTAGTGAAAATGCTAACAGATAGGTATTGTGGAACAATGGAAAACTGAAAATGTTCCGTAACTCATTCAATAAAAAATTTAAGTTTTTTAAATCATCTCCTTTACGGGTATAGGTATTAGTTACACCTTACAACAAAAGTTCTAACAACTAAGTAATATGCTGCAAAAGTAATCGTTTTTTTACGTTGCGATATGCGCAATATTGAATTTAAATTGATAATTTTGCGCCTACATATTCGTAATAATAAACTCAGCTTCCACACAAAAGTTTCAACAAATATGTGCTATGCCTTTTGTTTAATCAATAAAATACAACTTGGGTATTGCGGGGCGCGGTCAGCGCGGTGTAGGTACGATAATGCGTGCGGCGAGGTACGACGACACTCCACTGCGGAAGTGCAGATGTATTGAATGAGGCACGAAATCATTTCAATATTCTCACTTCTCACAAATCACTATACTCCGTTCGAAATAAGATTAGACATTTAAATAAACCTTTTGTACAGTCCATTCAACTGATTTTGACTTCTATTGCTTTGGTAGCATGATAAATGGCATCTGCAGTAAGCAGTTGGTATTGTAACCACTTTTAATGTCATCCTTATGAATACGAAATAAAAAACGAAATCGGTTGGTCGGACTGTAAAAAGGTTTGTTTAAATGTCTAATTATATTTCAAATAAACTTAATAGGTACCTACCGACCAAGATCGTAATAATTATGTACACTTTCACTATGTAGCTACTTGTTATAGTGATAGGGGAAGGGCACAGAGACAGAAAGTGGAGATTCCGTTACAATTTTTTTTCGGGATAGTTTTCCCGGGAAAAATACATTTATATGTATTTAATATATTAAAAAAATAATTATATTGAAGCGGTAAAATAATTGAATTCAATAAGTAGGTACCTGTTTTTGTTCCATCATTTTAAAAGTACCCTTAAGTGATGTCCCGAAAACCGAAACAAGAAATTCCCAAAAAAAAAATGCTACAAATAATTTCTTAATAAACCTCTTTGTTATTGAGAAACAATATTTACTTTATAAAAAGCTTTCGTCTCTTAGTAGACGTTGTGTTTCATGTTGAAGATTCCAGTTTTCCGAGGTTGCAGTTCGCTTCATAATATGTGCATTCGTTTGGTTTTTATTTTTTCTGGGTGGGAAATCATCAAATGACTTCTCCCGCTCTGCGCGCCGTCTACCCGGGCTTGGTCCTTACCGGACAGCGAGCTACCCATTACTCGTCGTCCGCAAGCCCGTGCCTACGGTGGCCGGGAATCAGCCTGGGATTCCCGACGCCCAGGGCGTCTCCTGCGAAGGTCACGGCCGTGAGGGCGCATGTACTGCATCCTCACGTGCGCCGCCTCCCTCTTTGCGAGCATCACTGCTTCGCTGAAGGAAGCGACTGCTAGCCATGCACTCTCGCTCCGTACCATGGCCTGGACCAGGGCCGGACGCGAGAGATTGCCACCGCCGATCGCATCCATGAGGACACGGTGGTGCTCCACCCAAACCAGACAGACCTCCACCGTATGCTCCACTGTATCCTCAGGGCGATCTTCGCAATGTGAAACACCCAGGCGTTTCCTCCCGCCTTATTAGAAACAGGAACCTCCCGAAACAGCCGTGTCCGATGAGGAACTGTGTCAGGCGGAAGGTAAGGACGCCATGCCGCCTCTCAAGCCAATGGCCGAATTTGTCAAAACAAACTTCCACCTTTTTGAAAAACTACACAATTCGCGACATAGAAATAAAATAAGCAGTAAGCAACACAAAAAAGCAGTATTCCGTAAAAACTTCCTAGAAATGGCACCACATATTTATGATAAATTACCTAATGCTTTGTTAAGTATTAAAGATACTCATTTATTTAAGAAGCAACTCAATAATCTACTGATAAGTAAGACATACTACACAATTAATGAATACCTCTCTGATAGAAATTTGTGTGTGTAATACTAATAATAATACGTGTAATTAGGGAGAATACCTGAGTTCGTTTTGTTTTTGCTTTTATTAAAATTATCATATTTGTAATAGACATTACTTTTTTTTTTTTTTTTTTTCTTTGATTTTGGCTTCACACGGTTTGTGCATTTAGCCAGTGTCAAGTAATTTTTCTTTTAGATCAAGTAAATGGCCCGATATCGGGCACGAAGTTACAAAACAGTCATAGTCGTCTTTAGTCAGTCAAGTCAAATCAAAGTTATTGTAAAGCGGTAGTAACTTTACAACAACCTAATAGGAGTTTTTGAGGGGAACACGAAAAGTCCACGTTAGTCACTTATTTTCACCTTCACTTCACTTGTGCACTCACACGTAACTAAATTGAATAATTCACTATCAAAATTATACAATTTAATTCGCTATTTCACTAAATTCCATGAAAATGAAAATTCGTGCGACATGTTCCAACGCGATCCCGCCAAAAACTCCCATTACATACTTATTGATTTGAATTTATGACATTTTCTATGGTATTATTTTGAGTTATTAATGAAATTGTAAAACATATTAAGGTGAATTTATGAAATAGTATAATTTTATTGGTTTAATATAATTTTGCATGCCTGAGTTGGTGCAACACAGTGGACTGCGTATTCACTTGACATCTAGAAATGTATGATTATGTATTGTGTTGAGCAAAAAATATTTTAATTTTAATTTACCGCCGCAATCATGGCGTGCCCAGTGCATTCGTTTGGTTAGATGACTAATTTGGAGAGGTCCAAATTAGTCATCTAATATCATTGATAGGGCGGGAGGAAACGCCGGGTGTTTTCATTGCCAAGATCGCCCTGAGGACACGGTCGAGCATACGGTGGAGGTCTGCCCGGCTTCCGCGGAGCACCGCCATGTCCTCATGGAGGGGATCGGCGGCCGCGATCTCTCGCGTCCAATCCTGGTTCAGGCCATGGTACGGAGCGAGAGTGCATGGCTAGCAGTCCCCTCCTTCGGCGAAGCAGTTATGCTCACAAAGAGGGAGGCGGCGCACGTAAGGGAGATGCAGTACATGCGCCCTCACAGCCGTGGCCTTCGCAGGAGACGCCCTGGGCGTCGGGAATCCCAGGCTGATTCCCAGCCACCGTAGGCACGGGCTTGCGGACGACGAGTAATGGGTAGCTCGCTGTCCGGTAAGGACCAAGCCCGGGTCAACGGCGCGTTGTGTTCCACTCGCGCCTCAAAGAGATGCCAGCAGCAACTGATGGGGCCCGCAAGGGCCGATACATGCCAGGGGTGCGGGTTGTTCGAAAGAGATACCGCAGCCCCTGGCACACAGGCAACTGAGGGAACACGGGTGGGTTTTAGTCAGTAAAAGTCTGACACGCCCTCCCACTCCGCCCAGAGCGGAAGAAGTTATTTGATGATTTCCCAAACAAAAAAAAAAAACAAAAAAAAGTAGTGCTGAGTACGACTGGTCGGGATATCAACCAAGTGCGGATGGTACCCTGCAGTGTGTTTGGTAGTCCGGTAGTAAAAGGGCGATAGTGGGATCATGAAGCCCAGCCACCAACGTTTCGTCACCTATGAGCCTTTTTTGCTCTGCGTTCCACCGAGTCAAGGGCAGCAAGCTGGTATTTTGCTGAGCCATCCCATAAGTGGCTGCAATACTCCACACAAGAACGCACTTGAGATTTATACAGGCTCAAAAGCTGTCCAGGTGTGAAGTATCGCCTCACCTTATGTAGGATGCACCTTATTTAGTTCCCATCAAAACACTCGACCAACCCGCACCTGACGATATACTGAAAGTTATATCTTGCAAGTGCAAGTTAACCTGCAAAGGCACTTGTACGTGTATGAAGCCCGGATTGAAATGTTCTGCTATGTGCGTCTACTGCATAGATAAACCATGCAGCACAGCACACATAATTACAAGCGAGCCTGATTTGGACTCGGCAACCGAGGTCCAAATTAGCCATCTAACTAAACGAATGCACAGATTATGAAACCAGGTGCAACCTCGGAGAACAGGAATATTCAACATGAAACACAACGTCTACTAAGAGACGAAAGCTTTTATGAAGTATATATTGTTTCTCAATAACAAAGAGGTTCATTAAGCAATTATTTGTAGCTGATGCTGAACCTTCCATAGCTTCCATGCTAATCCCCCTTATAGTCTTCTTAAATAGTTTTCGTTATATTATGATAGTAAAACTTGTAATTTTTTTTATTTGTTATGATTATTTTTTATTAATCGTTTATTTCAGGCTTTAGCACCCATAAAATTATAATTTAAACAAAAGATAAACTAAACAAACGAACATAAAAACAAAGTAAAGAAAAATAACAATACAGCAACCCACCATTTCACACCAAGGAAGCCAAAACAAATTTAATGTAACAATGGTGAGTACATTTATTTTGTCTCCCTCAGTAAATGCACAGTATGAAAAACAGCTTTGACAATACTATTTTGACTTGCCACCACACGCGAAAAGAACAACGCCCTGAGCTTCCCCATGATCGCAAAGAAGTCGGTTACTCTACTCTCAGCAAACATCTCAGTCGCACTGCACCGCCAGGGCAGGTTGAGCATGACCCGAAATGCGTTATTATATTGTACACGAGGCGTGTTGTATGCACTCTTCGTGTATTGGCGTGTTGTACCAAAGTTGATTGGTGTAGAACGACTGATAGTAAGCCTGGAACAGAGTTATTTTACTTGTTTCGAGCAATGGAAGAAACGTCTATTTAGCATGTTACTTCTATATGCAATGCTACGTCTTTGCCTCTCCAGGTCACCGTCATCTTTTAAATTTTCCGTTATGATGTGTCCGAGATACTTAAACTGACTAACTATTTTTAATTTTAAACCACACAAAGTAATTGGCAAGACCTGATTAGGGCCATTGTCGTGTTTGAAAATCATTACTTCTGTCTTTTTAACATTATAGGTTAATTGGTGTAAGGGAAATTAGTTTTCTGAGGCCGTTGACCGAGGGGCTGAGCAGAACTATGTCATCTGCATAACTGAGCTTATTTAAACATTCACCGCCAATATGGCATCCGACTCTTGTGCTGCTCAACTCTTCAATCAAGTCGTTGTCATATAGGTTATACATATACTGTCATATTAGTTAAAGTTGGTCTTCTTAATTCGTATACGTAAGTCTATTTATATTCGGGTGTTGTGCATTATGTCTTAGTTATTTTCGCTATTGACAAAATGCAGCTGTATGACTGATTTGGTTCTATAGTTTTGATTATAATAAAAAATTATAATAGCATTATTATTTTATTGCTCCTTATTCAGGAGCTTGATTCATAATAGCAGCATTGCCGTTATCACACTTTCCTACTACACATAGTAAATTTATCGTCAACTAGTGTCGGGAGTATATCGTAGGAAGGCTGGCAGATGCCACACTATGATACGTAATATTTCAGAGCAGTAGATACTAACGTAACAAAGTGATGGCCGCCATACTAGAAAGTGAAACTGTAATTTAGTTACAATTGTACCCAAAGGCACTAGTGTTCTATGAAAATTGCAAAGCACCATGTTTCAAACATCACAATAGGAAGACAGTATTTAGCTAAACTTCGAGTAGCAGAGACAAAAAGTGTAGACTTCCTTACGACAATCTTTTTTTTTGCGGGAATTTCTTGTTTCGGTTTTCGGGAGATCACATAAGGGTACTTTTAAAATGATGAAACAAAACCAGGTACCTACTTATTGAATTCAATTGTTTTACCGCTTCAATGTAACAATTTTTTTAATATATTAAGTACATATAAATGTATTTTTCCCGGGAAAACTATCCTGAAAAAAAAATTGTAACGAAATCTCCACTTTCTGTCTTTGTGCCCTTCCCCTATCACTATAACAAGTAGCTACATAGTGAAAGTGTACATAATTATTACGATCTTGGTCGGTAGGTACCTATTAAGTTGTTTGAAATAAAGAACAGAACAACAGCGTATTTTTCAAAACAGTCTTTTTTAGACGGGAGTGACGGGATTCTGATAATTGTTGATGATTAATTAGTTACACACGGGCGAAATCACGGACCGGAACAGAGTACCTAGTGATTTCTGAGAAGAGACGATAGTGAAATGATTTCGTGCCTCATTCAGTACGTCTGCATTTCCGCAGTGGAGTGTCACCACACTTCGCCGCAAGGCGCGGCGGCGGCGGCGCACGCATTATCGTAGGTACCTGTACCGCGCCCCGCAATACCCAAGTTGTTTTTATTTATTAAACAAAAGGCATAGCACGTATTTGTTGAAACTTTTGTTTGGTAGTAGAGTTTATTATTACGAATATTTAGGCGCAAAATTATCAATTTAAATTCAATATTGAGCATATCGTAAAGTAAAAATACAATTGCTTGTGCAGCATATTACTTAGTTGTTAGAACTTTTGTTGTAAGGTGTAATTAATACCTATGCCCGTAAAGGAGATGATTTAAAAAACTTAAATTTTTTATTGAATGAGTTACGGAACATTTTCAGTTTTCCATTGTTCCACAATACCTATCTGTTAGCATTTTCACTAATATATAGTTTAGATAGTATTAATAAACAATCAGTAAAGCATTTTAATTTAAGTTTTATATTCTTGTTATAACACGAAATAATAGGAAATACCTACCTCATACCTATTGCATAACTCTAAACTGTTAGCATTTTTGTACATAGCACTGGATTCACTAAAGTTATCCACCCAGAGAAAATAAAAAACTTTAGAATTATCGAAGGTTATGTGGAAAAATTATTGTATCCTTACTGGACTAATAGTGGTGAATTATTATATGAATTCAGTAACATATTACGACACAGAAATATAAAATTAAATGGTTAGTAATTTCACAAGGAAAATCCTAATAAATTATACAAAACAAACACGTTTGATTACTACGGCATTCAAAACAATAAGTATTTGTATTTTCTTTATTTTTGTGTATTATTTATTCAAAAACACAAAGCAGACAAGTTAATTTGCCAAAAACATACATTATCTGGGTTTATGGGAAGGTTTACCACTACCTAGTACTAATTAATGATACTTCAGATAATCCCACTTACCACAGATTATCAATCGTATCCTGACATAGCTCATTAGATTTTTCCAGCCGCTGCGTTTTCCAGCCCAGTGCGTCCGTTGGTCAAAGGGCAAACACAGCGGATAGTTGCGGACTTGCGGAGCCCGCAACCACTTCTGAAGTAGAACTTAGCGGCAACTGTACGATCTATTTGCGTCGGCGCTAATCCTGCGCATCGTAAACTACGCGGATTTTATCAGCCCCTAGGATTTGTAGCGCTACTATTATTGGACGCTTGAGCTCTCGCCCGTATTTAGTATTGAGGTGAGAATTAATTCGAGCTTCGTATGGGTGTTATTGTTTTATGGGATTTGCTATCTAGATGGGTTGTTGTGAAAGTGCTGTGTTGTTTTTGTCGGATATTTTGTATCTTGCTTACCTTTATAACTAATAGGTTAATGGTCGACTCCTATAATTTACGGACTGTTGTTGGTTAAAATTAACACTCTTGTAACTTTACTAATAACTAAGCAAAAACCTAATACCTTCGCATATTAGACCCGCCTATTTGGAACTAGCTGTCACAGGTAAAATTAGTTTACGAAACTATTCATTTGCCCAGTTTGGAAATAAAAAATATTACTGGTAAGCAATTCGTTTTTGTTTATAGGAATCGAGCATTAGACACGACACCATTATTTGACACTTTGTGCACCTCTAGGTGTATATGTCGCAGTCATCTGATCAAATCAGCCAGCTAATTGGACGCCTAGGCCGTTCATTGAACGGCGGCATCCAATTAAATAGCTGAAGGACAACTAGCCAAGTAATTGAGCGCAACGTTTAACCAGATGGCTGGACGGCGTGAAGTCATTTAATTAAACTGAACATTGATGGACTTGTGATGTTCGTTTAAGGTGACTATGAGTTCACAAATTATGTACGACTACTTTTTACTAATACCTACCACTAAATTACTAGTAATAGTGAAATGTTTTAAAATGAATAATTTAATAATTTCACTTAAAATTGCACACGAGAACGAAAAATTACATCCACGGTTTGCGCTATTGACGCCTTTTTTTTCGTGACTACTAGCGTCGCAGTACTATTTAAGAGCATTCTCCTCACGCGGACTGGCAACGGCGCATTTGTGGCAGTTTTTCGTGATTATTTAATTAAATACAAACAAAAGTAAACATTTTTTTCAGTCATGCACTAGAACGTTGGTATTTTCAAGTTTGTATGCCATTTTTTTACAGTTATTTTGGTATTTGGTTATAAAAATCGACATACCGTCAATTATTTTCTATTTGGATTACTAAATACGATTAAATGTTTTTATGAAATAATAAATATTTAAAATAATTATAAATACCAACGATCTAGTGCTTGGCTGAAAAAAAATAGTACTTTTGTTTGTATTTAATGAAATAATCACGAAAAACTACTATAAGTGCGTTGTTGCCAGCCCGCGTGGACTGAATGCTCTTAAATCACTTGGCTGAGTCTTGGTCAGTCATTCTCAAACGGCTGACTTTCAATACGCCAAGTTGTTAAACGTTGAATGATTCTAGTTCAATTGACTGTCGGCTTAGGCATTCAATTGGATGCCGGCGTTTAATGAACGGCCTAGGCGTCCAAAAAGCTAGCTAATTTAACCAGGTGGCTGCGACACATACATGGATAAGGAATAATTATTTCACCTAGCGGTTTAGTATTTTAGTCTGATGTAAATCGGCAAACATTTATAAAACGACACTGAAATAATTATCACTTATTTATTTAAATTATCAAATACACACAGTTTATTGAGACTAAGACTAGGCTTAACCAATGAGTACCTACATGACTGTTAAGGCCCAGCAATTTACTTCTAATAATTGAGTTAATATTTTAAATATTATTCAATATTGTTCCATTTAATGGTCGAACCATAGCGTGAGTCACGACTGGCCACGTTTTCGGCTCCTATATTTCAATTCAACAAACATAAAACTTCTCTCAAAAGCCAGCCGTACGATATTTGTGTTGGGATTTGTTGATTACTGTCAAGTAGGGAGGCGGGGGTGGCAGGGGGCGGCGGGGGAGGGGCTGGTCACTCGCTCACCTAAGACGAGCCGCGGAGTTTAAACACCTCGGCCGCCCTGACTTACCAATGTTACTGCAAATCTAGTATAACTCGTGTGTACAGGGGGTTCTGTGAGCGACACATTTATTTTCTGATCTTGTTGAATGCAAATATTGAGTTTATTAGATGTGCATCGATTTCGATCAAAAGCAGCAACAATAAATAAACAATTGATTTGATTATCATGGATTTAGATTGGTTATATTCGACCTTTTTATTATTTATCATTTAACATCTTATGATGAACCTACATTTGAAACCTTATAAATGGCACATTGATGATTCCACACATTAATGACAAATGTAAAACGCAAAACACAACAAGCAAAGTCCACTCCAAATAAACAGAAACTCGGCCTGTATATAATTCAGCAATCCCCTTAAGGGTGGCGGCACACACGGTGCTTGAAACTTTACGCAAATAACCCTCCCTTGCCTCCCCTGGCCCCGAGGTCCGAGTGAGAACAATTCCTTAATAGTCCATAAGTCGGTGCCGGGCAGCCGTGGCGCGAATTAGTGTCAAATTTACACCGGCCAGTGTTTGTACCAGGGTAGGTGGACGAGGGTCAGGAATGAACGGTTAAGACAGATTGAATGTGCAGCGTCTTAAGGGTGGACGTCATTAGTGCTTGATAGTTGCTGAGGAGCCAGCGTTTAAAGGAATGCTTGTGTTTATGGAGGTAGTATACGTTCAATAAGGATCTCCCCAAATTAATGACTACACCTTAGTCACCACTCCAAGACCAGAGTTAGTGAGTCTTTTGTTCAAGTCGTAGTATCTGCTTGACTTTTGCCCGCCACCCTATTGTCTTACAGACTATTTTCGGTAATCACCAGACTCTCGTCTTCCCTTATGTTAACTAGTTTAGTCAGTCAGTATTCATAACATAGCAAAGCGTTTCGAATATGAAGAAGGTCATTTCTAAAAAGTTGTAATAGGCACAAAGTAATTTTTTTAGAAATAATAAAGTTGATTAATTTCAGATATTTTATTCAATCCCAAGTCACAAAAACAGCACAGGTTTTGAAAATCTTTCTGCACGAAGGGTCCATTGTCGTGGGCCTTTTAACCCTCCATCACCGACCTTGGGGGCTATTTGTCAAAGCGCCGGAAGTGGTCTGCGGGACCTGGCGCGCACGTCACTTCCGGCCGCCCACTGCCTGTAGACATGCGACACGTATTGTTTGTTTCCGGTGTTGATTCTGTAAAAATATGGAAAAAAAACATGTCATTTAAGAAACCAGGTAGTTGTTATGACTATTTGGCTTAAGAACAATAAAATAAAATAGCAGTAAACAAATACCTAAAGAGTAAGTATATCATTTTAATTTCCTGTTTAGCTTAGTAACTACTTATTGAGTAGTTATTTTGTAATGAACTAATGACCCCTGGTTGGATGAACAATGGTTACTTAAGTCTGCATGCGGAAGATAACGGAAGTTTATTTTTAAACAACTATGTGAAGTAGTTACAATAACAGCGCATTACATCTTAGATGTGTCATAAAGTCCCTTTTTAAATAAGATCAAGCTAAAGTTCCTGTTCTTCGTATTTTGACAGTAGAACTGTGTACTTTAAGGAAAACATTACACTCTTGGAGGAAATCTTGACCATAGCATTACTTACTCAGAGCTCAGTTCTGTTTGACTCGGCACAAAGTTCCTTCATTATGTTTGAGTAATTAAAATAAACTTAAACTGAAGTCATGATTAACTTACACTAGCCAGTTCAACGTCCGTACTGCTATGTTGATGTCACCTAAAACTGGTACGTCTTAGGCGATTTCCTGCGAGTAACGCGAGGGTCATACTACCCTAGGCGAAACACGCTCGGACCTGAAACAACAGAAAATATGCCTTATTTGAATGTTGATAAGATTGGTGTTAAGTGTAAGATGTGATAGCGGTTTGTAGTAATGTTGTAATTAGAGCGAGCGAGCACAAAAGACAGGTCAAAGGGCCGGAAGCTGACCGCGCGGCGTGCGCACTTCCGCACTGTGTCACGAACGATGTCTTTGGTCGGAAAGGCCTGCCTTGTCGTTTGAGGGTTAGCTCTTAAGGGGCGCGTTTCATGTACAAACTGCTTAATGTTCACTGTGTAGTGTGTTAATATTTACATCAGAGTTGCATGCGCGACGTCTTTACATAAAGTATTTTGTATCAAAACATGTTTTATAAAATGAAGGGAATTTAGGGACAATACACTCCATCTTTCAAAGGCACTTAATTCTTTCCGAACACTTGAACTGAAACCAGTTTCAAAAACCCCTTCAGCTTCAATCATCATCCTCTTTAGTCTCAGAACAGTCAGAACCAAACAAAAAGTACTCCTCTAGTATTCAAGTGGTCACCTTTGACAACCCTCTCGGGATATAATTAGCCTGATCATCACCAGGTAGAAGGTAGTCGGCAGGTCATTACGTCACGCGTGGCTGGGCAAAGCAGATCAAAGCAGACCCTTCAATTGGCTCGCTAATTGGCTTGACCGACAGCTTCGCGGCTTAAGATGACGCTTAAATAAATGTATGAGTTCATTTGATTAAATTGTGTTTGTACAGCTAGGGAAAGGTTTTGTTTAGAGAATTGACTTTCTTCTTAAATTGATCACAACTGTCGTTGTTATTACTCGTATGAAATGGTTTTAATCCTTCAAAGTTTAGTGTGTCAATCAGTCGAAAATCAGGAAAATGTATCCCTGAATCCTATTAAATTCTCCTTCATCTTATAATGGAAAACTTTCAAAGATCTTGTTCCATTACATTATTTTCTAATAGATTTCTACTTTTAGCCGTCTCCGGCTATGAATAGACGGCTTCATATTTTTGCGTGGGCGTCGTTAAATGAGTCGAAGAGATTACTGAAATGGATGAGCTGTAAATAAACTGGTTCCGTTGTGTTGCTATGAAGAAAAACGTTTAATGTTTATGAGAAGTAGACTGGAGTTACTACATAGGGTTTTATAATATTTTATCAAGATACCTCATCAAGTTGACAATGCGACATCTTAGGCCCCAAAAAAATTATGACAACTTGAAGCCAGACAAAAAGTTTTTCATAATTTTAGCCTGTCTGTCGCGGAGTATCGCGGAGCCTGGAGAGTCCTCGCCGGGTTCAGCCGGGATGAAATAATTTTAATTGAGAGCAAGTCGTGCAGACGGCAACTAAGGCGGCCTGCGACTGTCGGCCCGCAACTTTCGTGGCCACACACAACTTTCAACGTTTAAAAAAGTTTCTGATTTCTGGCGTACCACTTGTGTTTGTGGCTGCGGTAAACGTGATTTTATTGGGCAGAGATAAGTTTAACTTTAAGCTAACAGTTTGTAACTGTCAAATATGTAAAAAATTTGGTACATTGGGGCAAAACTTTTTAAATTTGAATTGGTTTTTTCAGAAACTTTATACTTATGTAGAACTAGAGTGCACTGGTGGCCCAGTGGTAGCGGCCGCGAGTTGTAGGTCGTGGATTTAAACCCAGGCCGGCACATTACTTTGTGTAAATTATTTCATCACCACATCTCTCAAAACGGTGAAGGAAAATATCGTGAGGGAATCGGCATGTTCTAGAACCGCCAACGCGCACTGGGCCCGCGTGGTGGATTACGCCCCTCTCTCCCTCTCACAGAGAGCCTGTGTCCCAGCAGTGGGAACGTTATAAGCTGATTATGCTGTGCATATCTGTTGCACGTCACATACGTTAATATTTAAGCTACATATTACTTTATGGTCACAACTCACAAAACACAGACAATTGTGACAATTGTTATCAGAGAAGTTATTGTCATCTTATACATCTATTATATACATCTTCTATACATATATATAAAATTGGATTGGAGTGTCTGTTTGTAATATTAAAATAACCGCCTTTTGCTACATGTATATGAATATATATACGGTACATATACCAAAATAACATTTTTTTAAATTTTGTCTGTCTGTCTGTCTGTTTGTTCCCGCTAATCTCTGAAAAGGCTGAACCGTTTTTTAACGGGACTTTCACTGGCAGGTAGCGAATGTAATAAGGAGTAATTTAGGCTACTTTTATTTTAGAATTTTTGTTTGTTTTTATTGATATATAAATAATAGTAAAAAACTATTCCGCGCAGACGAAGTCGCGGGCACAGCTAGTTTTTAATAAATACGAGTGTGTAGTAGGTACCTATAGAATAATTTGTACAACAATGTGGTTAACTGTAATTTTTTTTCTGTCTTTCTGTTTACCTATGTTTACAAATAAACAATGTTTACTATTGGGTATAGTTGAATTAGTGTACTCTACAATAATAATGGAATATCCAATTAATAGACCATGACTCACTACAAAATTCTTTGCGGTTTCCCAACGGAAGCTGAAAATAAATGATAAACGAAACCTTGCATTATATTCCCCTGAGTGATCCGCTGCGCAGTGGGCGGAGGCCTGATCGTGTGTCTAAGAATATATCGCAAACAATGGGAGCCACCTCTCTGAGGAAACTTTTGATTGAAAGAGCGGAATCAACGCCATCAATAATATCGTACGTGTATCCGATATTGGTGTTTACTATTCATAAATACAGAGATGGGAGGAGTTTGAGGAATATCCCTACAGCTAATGTAAGTTTCCTTATTTTTGTTTTTGCTAATACCTAAGGCTTCGAATTGAAATTAAACAATAGGCAGTAACAAACCTACTATTAAACTTATCAAGCGTTGACACACATTAATACGCACTTCAATTATACCTTTTGTCATGATAGGTACCATAGATCGGGGGCCAATACGGAAAATTGTATAACCTAACTGAAATTAAAATTAGAATCGAGCTCATAAAATGTTATTGGCATTCTTAATTCTAATACGAACGAACAAAAGATTCTCTTGCTCACCTCGTTTGCCCTAAGACTTAGAGCGAGACACAGAAATCAGAAACTGTCTAGAATGCGAAGCATTACGTATACCTGAATCATGATTCAATTTATTCCAACCACAACAATACCCGCCTGCCTCCTCTCTATCGATAGCAGATTTATCCACCGGACAACATACTCCGGGCGCCATATTGCTCGACCGCAAAATATGCTATGTAAATATGATGACAGCATAATATATATTGCCCCGTGGATATCCCATGCATGCGCTGTTTCGGTGGGATTATACCGCTTGTTGATTGGAAGATACTTTGTAAACAGTGGGCTCTTGAGATTGATGTATTCGAGCAATTTGTTTTGCCTACCGAATATTGAACACGGTGTGGACTCGCTGGACTATTGGATTGTTTAAAATACCGATTTCTTCTGTGTTTTGGGGTGACCATTGAGCACAAGAAATATTTTTCAATATTTAAACGGAATTACGCAATAGCAATCAGTATCCCTATATAATGATTCACTCCAATCAATATTTAAATGTATTTAATTATTAAGTATAATTTGTTGTAAAATTTTCCCGAAGCTGTGCTTCTTAAATTTAACTTTTACCTGAGCGTTCTACATATTATCATATCTTTAATAGCATTCTACAGCATTATTTGGTACCGTATCAATCCACAAACGTCCCCTATAGGTTTGAACTACGTGGATTGTATGTGTACACTTATATGTTGGCAAGAGTCAAACAAGTCCATGCTAAGGAAGTCCTATTGTCCAAGCAAGCAAGGCAAAGGAAGTGGTTACCGATTGCCCATAGTTTGCTCCTAGCTGTAGGTATTCTGCTTGAGTATAGCTTGTCAATTAAAATTATTCTTGCGCTTAGGACGTAGTTTAGTCTACGTAGGATGTATTCTCGAAAGACAATGAGGCACGAGCCTGAAGCCTGAGAGATGTTAATGCTCTAAAGTTGGTAAGAATCTCAAAAACCTTCTTATTGAAGTCACTCGTTTTCTTTGTTTTACTATATTCTAACTACTCCCTCGTCCTTTCTTCCAGAAATAACATAAACACCATTAAAACATAACTATTAACGTAGGGACGTTTCACTCGGTACCTCGTTTCCCATGAATTATGTAACGACTAGTGGTGTCGCCTGGCCGCGCTCGCCTGACGTTTGAATAAGATCAACTTTTTGTAAAGAAATGTTTTTTTAACGCCGACTATTGTTTGAAATTCATGTCTTTATTTCATCCTTTATGGTGTGAGTGATTCTGTTAAACTTTGTGGGATGGAGACATTTTGATGTGGTCTGCTCGTTCGTGTTGATATTCTCTGAGTAGTATTTAGGTACTGATGTGGTTAGGCTCTTCCCATAACAACCATAGTTAGTTACTGTTACTGTTAGCCCGCATCATCCCACTGCTGGACAAAGGCCACTCCCCATGTTTTCTTACTCCTTCGATCCAGGGCTAGAGCGGACCACTGGTCGTGTGTTTCTGATTTTCTACATTGTCTGCCGCGACACCTTCTGGCTGTGTCAGGGTTCCACGTATAGTTTATTTTAGCCCATAGCTCATTGAACATAGTTCGTAGTTTAAAAAAAAAAAAAAACACTTATAATGATTTTCAGGAATAAAGTTAGTAGATATATTTGGTTGTATAATTTTCTTGTTTAGTTACGAATCTTGTAATAAACAAACTTTTGAATGCTTTATTTGTTTCAACCTTACGTATAACCCAAACATCTTTCAACCCAGTTTTTTGGCACCATATGCTAGATATAAACAAGTACCGCTTTCACCGGTTGTTCCGCGAAGGGCGGGACAAACAAACATACAGACAAGGTGACGGAAGGTCGCCCTCGTGTTTATGAAGACTGTTTGCGTAGCTTTTTTGGAAAACTCACATTTGTTGCCGAAGTAGGTAAATATTATGACAATTCAACCGAAGTCGATACATGCCTCGCTGTGCTTGGTTGCGTTTTTGATTATTTACTTAGGATGACTATGTAGGTCAATTTTATTTATTAGAAATACATTTAGACTGTTGTTCTTTACTGAGTTAACAGTTTCCAGCTATGAGTCACTAAGTGGAGGATCTGTGGGAAAAAAGAAGGGATAGTAGTCTGCTATCTTAAAAATTGCTCTCTGAGCTCTTTCGAGAGGGAGCAAATTAGTTTTTGGCGCACCAACGTTAAATAGGTGTGTTTGTAAATCTCTAAAGCTTCGCTAACAGAAATCTTTTTCAACAAGGCAACAGCATTTTCAGAAACCTATCAAGATGAACTAGAAACTAGGAAACATCTTAATATTCAATAACGAAATACTTACCTAAACCGTAAACGTACATGGGCGCTAAAGCAAGTCATTCCACATTGCAAGTTCTCACATTAGGAAGTGTTTACACGCTCGGGCCGGGCCGCACGGCTCACCTCCGACGCCGCAGCAAACACTCCGGTTCGTACAAACAAACCCTCTGTCCGCCAGGTGGACGCACGCAGCCGGAACTGGCTGTTTATGCCTCTTTTATGGCCAGCACTAACATCTTACACCTTCCACGGATGTGCAAGGGCAGGGTTAAAATAGTTTTTGAAGATTTGGTTACAAAAAATTTGGAAACTGATAGTGAAGATGTTAGGTCGTTTTTGGAAATTCATAGGACTTACACATCGACCGAAATAAAATATTACGAAAATGTTGATACGTGTTTATGTATAAAAAATCCTATGTAAATTCGCTAGTATAAATAATTTGAATACTGTAGACAGTTCTGAAATAGTAACTGATTTCATTGAACTGGCCATAGTAATATATTATGCTTGTGACTGTACTTAAAAGTTGGAATCCGTATCCAGGCGCAGAAGGCCATCATCTTACAGAACATAGACGCAATTCTTTTGCAACACTAACAAGTCGTCTAGAAGTTTTGCCGACAATAAACCTCTCAAAAACTCGTAATGAAGACTGGGCTTATCGAGCAGACTCGGATAAGACAAGGTGTCGGCGAAATCCTTCGCGAGCGCACATAAATCTCCTTACGGAGGAGTACGAAGGAGTGCGAAGTTCGTAAATTGCGCATTTACAATTCGCGTCATACGCGGCGTCGGCAGGCCTAAGCCGACGCGCGCGCCGGACTCAACATAACTGATATTTATGGTCGAAACGCACCTCTTTTGCTTTCAAATTATAAATACATGTTTTGGGTGAACTTGGAACTACCTTAAAGTGGGGTTAGCGTAGACTCCGCCGGATTTGAGGTTCGAGGATGTAGTGTACGCCGGAAATTGGCTTAGACAGGGTGTTTAGAGTTTCGTTGATGAAAGCTTGTTTAGACTCGCTATTTTGACACAGTCCTTCGTAGTCTACTGCTGAACATAGGAGTTTCTAAAAAGAAGACCCAGATAACATACGAGTCTATCACTTTAATTAACATGGGTTTGAAGCTTTCAAACCGGTGACAAAAGATTAATCATTGACTACAACTCGAAATGCTCTGCTGAAGTGCTATTGATGTTTCGATTTGTTAACAACGTTAATGTTCACTTTAAGATTCCCCTCGCACGTGAATCTCAAAACCTTTTAAGAGTCAAGAAGAAAAATCACCAGCTTTATGACAGCATTCGAAGCAAATTTGCCTACGCAAAAATTAAATGTACAGCCATTACTCTCAACCCTCTAATATCCACGGCAGCCCGGGGCAGGGCCTGTTGTGGATGCTAGTGGATGTCGAAGGCGATCGCGTTCACTTAGCGCTTGCAATAAATCTCGCGGCGTGCAAACGTTCGGTAAATGAGAGGTGCCCGATGCATTACGGGACATCAGGGCGCTCTTCACGAATCATTAGGGGCGCGCGTTTTGAAAAATGGTCCCGGTACTAAAATAGACATTATGTAAAGTGCCACAATTACCGTGGTGACTTGTGAAAAAGTTGTGTGCCGCGAGTGGAGCTGAGATCTGTGCCAGGGATGCCGACTGTGATTCCTGAAGGTTTCTGTATTAGGTACATTTGAGGAGTTAGAGCTAATGACAATTTATGTTTTAATGAATGAACTCAAAACACACAATGTGTGGTTTGGCAAACACACTTTGTCTGCTTTGCCAAATACACTAAAATAAAACGTAAATTGTCACGGAATGTTTAATACCACCTACGTAGCGATATTGATATCACTTTCTTCACCAATTTCTTATACAGGGGTAAAAAACACGACTGACATATAATTTCCATACTTACACTTGCGCCCAAAAATTGTACCCAGCATCAATAAATTCAGTTTTATTGCTATGCAACCGGCAGCCCTATACAGGGTGAGTAAAAGGTGGCGGGAACACGTAAGACGTCATTTAGCGTTTGGAATTAACATAAATAATAACGTCGTCACCGCGCCCCTGCCCTGATATTGCGTCATTTGGCGTGCCCTTTATAGCCGCACAACACTTAACTCCAAATAAAAAAGTGTTTTATAAAACTTGGATTACGTGCCGCGGCGATGCTTGCCGTTTATTGTTTTGGAGTCATTTTCATATTTTTGAATTGCAAACACTGTTGGATGTAATCCGTAAAGAAAAAAAAGCAACGTTCTTTTTTCATCAGGTTCTCTGAAATACCAATGTAAAACTTTAGAAACGATAGCTTTGCATTATCATGTTATATAATTTATATTTTGATATTAGCTTGAGTTACTTTGAGTTGCCTTTAGTATGAAAAGTTTTTAAACTAAGTGCTTTATCTAAGGCAAGTGATGATGATTCGCATTCAATTTGAAAAATCGTCGAAATGCTTCCAAGATCATTCTCAGGAATCACACTCCAACATTCTCATTTAAAAGGAAGTCCGAATTTTTAATAACAACAAAAATATACAAAGCTCCCATTACATTTTTATTACTAGTGAAGACGTAAGAAAGCGGACATTTCGCGCGCCCGTTTTTTTTGGCTTGCACTGTAAGCACCGCGTATTTTGCATCACAATTGTCTGTTGGAGAGAAACCTTTTTATTTCTGTTTTAATGTTTTAATTTGAGCAACAAATAATATTTAATAGTGCTGTAAGGAACGGTGGGACATTTGCATGGCCGCCGTCTCTTCATGAAATTGTGCTGTTAAAAAAAATATTACGTAGGGCAAGGCGCTTAATGCCTTTATTATATTTATTAAAGATTACATTAAGTTTAGTGTAATTTTAAAAGGTATATAAACTCGTAAAGTATTGGGTGGAGAAAACGTTTGTGACTTGCAGATATATAGGGTTGGTCTTAAAAGTATAGAACCGAAATATTTAACTTTGTTAAGGCATTTATATGTGATTATGTGTCATTAATTTACCATAGCTTAAGTAGCCATATTGGGGTGGTTGGGGTGATTAACAAATGCGGCTTAGAACTATAAAAGTGTAATTCCTTGGTTAAAAAAATGGATATATACCTGCTTCTTTGCTCTTTTAGCTTAACACTTCAATAAAACTCATAAATATTTTAAATCCTTGCTTCCCCTTTAAAAGTAACGGTTGTTTTAGTCACCATGTCGTCGCCAGGGCGCCATAAATATGCGGCAAGGTGTGCGACCACAAACCATGACTTATGGCGCCTAACCCCACGGTTTTTGCAGATTAATCTCTCCATGGAAACTGTTCTACATGGGGTTGGAGATTGAGCATATTTTTATGGTGCGGTAAGTGTAACGTTCTTGTGTTGAGCCTTTATTATTTTGTATTGCTTGGATACTTGGAGGGAGACATGGAGACGTTGCATGTTGACAAATTGGTACAAAATGATTGTATTAACGCTATAACGAAAATTCAGAATGAACATTTACACGGTTGCGCGTTGAAAACTTGACTATTTGTTTGTTACATTAAGAGCGAACTAAGCAGTAACATTGTGTGATCGCAATGTTGCATCTCATTAGTTTGAATCCACATGAGATAGGTCTTGCCGTTTTGTATCTTAAGACATTCGTACGTCACTGTCTAAATGCAGAGTGATTCGGCTTGTAAATTAGGAAGATTTCATTTTCTTAGATTTTAAAATAAAAGTGCACGTAAAGTGAATTCTGCTTGCCTTTCAATGAATGATCTCGTGACTCTTCACAAAGCTACCTTTCATCCTCATTATGTTTTCCATCTTTGTACAAAACGGAACCCTCATCTACCAAAGCCCATTTTTCTCCTTATGAAACTATCTTTTTGAAAGGGCGACTAGAATTAATTATATTTTATTATACATTTTGGCGTTCAAAAATGCCTTTTATGAGCGTATTTGAAACAAATAATATATGACTTTGGCCTTATGTACTCATTAAGTAGTGAGCACACTGCCCGATAATGTACTGTCAAAATATCGAATGATATTTTCATCATTTTCGAGCCCGCTTTCGCTTGAACTTCGCACTAAACCCACCGTGTTATATCTACGGATCGCAATAAATCAGTGTTGCTCCTTATAAACATATTTCGTGTGTCCTCTCTCCTCAAAATTCTCTTGTTTTATATCGCACAATATTCGAGCAATTCTTCATGAGACATCATCAATTTTACTAAAATATTTTGATACCACTTGATGACAGGAGCAATACATATTGCGCGGGGAGTAGACTATTTTGACATGCTTGTGGCTATTTATTTGTTGAATGTGGAAATGAAAATTATTTATTTCGTTCTAGATTTTTCCAGTCGTATAGTTACTTGTTTGTTGTAGCTGTGACGCTAAATTAGATGAATATATTTTTACTCGTCTAATTTCAGAATCAAAAGCAGAATATTTTAGTGAAATACAACTGCATTGTCCTTTTACTGTACATTTTTTTTTCAGAAACGTCAACGTCATATTGCTGTTTCAAAACAAGTACATACCTGTCTGGAGTCTTTTAAACATTTCTATCGGCAAGGTAAAAATCGAATATCACAATACCTTCTCATACAAAGACAAAAGTTCGAAGTTACCTGAAACGTAGGCAAACAAGTAAACAAGTAACCTTTGCCTTTGTATTCAATTTAAACATTCTATATAGAAATCTTGGCAATTTCTTAGCGGGGCCGGCCCAGCAGGCGGAAGGTGGCGACAGGTTGGGTCCCGGCCCCCGGGGGTCAGAGGTCCGGTTAAGTGGGCCCCGTGAATTATTCGACGTAATTATACAGCGGCGACTTAACACGTGGCTGGTCAGCAAGTGCGGATTGGGAGACTTGGATTAAAGAGGAATGTTTAGATTGAAATATGAATTACATTGGTTTCATGTTTGTCGAAATTAACTAAAATCCCCAAAAGATCTAGGTACGTAAATAGTCTGAAAGGCAAATCTGAAAATTCTCAAACTTATTAAGAGTTTCATGTTGCTGGTTATCAACAAAGAGTTCACATCTTATTCAAGTGTCATAAAATAACCACCGTTTTAAAACATTGAATGAAATATACAGTGAGTATTGTGATTAAAGCCTCTAAACCAGATACCCTAATCCGAACACTATCAACAACAACACAAGAAGGCGAAGTCACAACTTTTCGCCGGACTGTGCCGTCTTAGATTAAATTAACATTAGGTACAACTATTCGAGGGCCCCGTAGGGCGCCATGCGCCATTGTGCCAGCTTCTGCGGACCCCGGCCGTCTTGCCCTGTGGTCTACGGAATCCTAATTAAAATTACAACATGTAAATAGTCCGAAACGTCTCAGGCTGCTGTTTGATGTTTGTTTAAAAACCTTGATTTGTTTTGTATTTATTGTTCTCTGAACACTGAACTGATGTGTGTGCAGTCTGTTTGTTTCCTTTGTCCCGAGCAGTTCGGAACATTGTGTGTTTGCTACTTCAGGTCACTTGAAACTGTTGTCTTTTTCACATTTAATTATTCATTTCCATAGTAGCGAGTGTTGCGACATTATATCTGCAAAAGTCATTAATATAAGCGTTTTTTTAGAGTGATTCATATTGACTTTTCGCGAAATCCAAGTTTATTTTTCGTGAATTTATTTTATTGTCTGTATTACCTAGGAGCTACCGTCAAACATAAGTTCTTCAATAAATACAGTACCTACCCAAAATAATGTTTAGCTTAAATTCCATACACGATATACGCACACACAACAACTAATTTGGATCCCTTAAGTTTAAACCTTAACGCATACATCTCCTTAATTTAATAATTTCCAACCATTTAGTTGTGAGCCGGCCATATTTGTCTTGGTCTAAAATCCGGCCTAAGATTAATCCGGAATGTTGTTAGTTGTCCCGTCCTTGTCCCCTGTCCGTGGACACCACGCGGTAGGGTGGCACACCGTCGCGCGTCGTGCAAACACTTGGACACGGGTGGCGGACATAACACTATTAATTTTAGTGGTGGGCCTCAATTTATAATTTTAATTATTGATTATGGTACGGATATTAATGGCTTTAATGTTTGTAATTGACCTGCCAGGATTAGTTACTTCCGTTGCTAATGTTCGACGTTTTCGTAAGATGGCTGTTTTACTTGTACTTGGTTGGGTTTTAGCTTTTTACTGATCAATCAACTCAGCCTATCGCAGTCCACTGCTGGACATAGGCCTCTCCCAGACTACGCCACAACACCTTGTCCTCCGCCTTCCGCATCCAGTTTTTGCTAATATGGAATTAGTATTGTTCTAAGTTACGTTTGCTAAAGACTTTCACTTTAGCGATAGTACTAAAAAAACTTTTACCAAAAAAAAAACAACCGACTTCCGAAAAAACACTACAAAGTGAAAAATTACTTTAATTTCGGAAGGCGGTGACTTTGGATATGTATTTTAATTTTTTGTCACCGCCTTCCGAAATTAAAGTTATTTTTCACTTTGTAGTGTTTTTTCGGAAGTCGTTTGTTTTTTTTTTTGGTAAAAGTATTTTTCACTTTTTAGTTATAGTACCTACCCCACTAATTCGAAATTTCATCATCCTTGGGGTTAAAACAATTCATATTTATGCGATAGCAACCATCGCGGTATATTTTCTGATATTTTTTGAAGAGTTCCGTTGTCTTTCTCCGAAACTCATCATCAGATCTATATGAAATTGAAATGAAATCACACGGGAAGCACAAGCTTTCAAATAAAAAAAGAATAATTAAAATCGGTTAACCCATCGAAAGTTATGAGGTAGCAAACATAAAAAAAAACAGTCGAATTGAACCTCCTCCATTTTTTGAAGTCGGTTAAATATAAACTCAAGCCTCATTTTTTTATTAAATTTTCATTCAGGTTTTTCCGTCGTATAAGATGTGTTATCTAGTTATCTATCCAATTCAATACTCAGCAAAGAAAAACAAATCGAAGGAAAACAAACGCGTAGGCATTTGTATCGAAACTAAAAACAAGTGTATGAAAACAAAAGTGCCGTAAGCCGTCAGCGAGGATAGTTTTCAGCTATGTCATGCTGCACAGTTTGTGAGTTCCTTAAGTGATATGAAGCAACATCTAGAAGTCACTTAGCATAAGTGGCGAGTTACCTGAATACAAAGAGGTATGGGGTTCTAGAAGAGACAAAGAGTGTACGAAAGAAAACAGTTTTTAGTAAATCGTGATGAATATAATTATCTGTTATTCCTTATTAATTATCTGCTCATTGCTAAAGTGAGGCGAACGTGATTAATTTATTAGTTGTATGGTGTTAGGGTACCGGGTTGTTATTTAAGGTGTTAGGGATAACCTGCGTTCTTTAATATAACTAGATTATTATAAGTATCGTATACAAACCTGTTTATTGTTTTCTGCTGCAGTCAAGGTGTATTTTTTTTGCTGTATTGCTAATAAACGTATTTTATAACAGCAAATCACAATAAGGACGAGTTCCTGTTCTACCATACCCACAACTGCTGTTTCCTACCCAGCCACATCTTGCCACTCTGACTCTGCAGTAACAACAGAACAACAGTCGTTACATAAATAATAATCGTTGAGGGGACAACAAAACACCGTGTTTACCTCACGACGCGGCGCCAATAAAAATGTATCGCTCCGGCATTATTCAGGACACTGCGAGATTTGTGTCCTGAACTCCTGACACTACTGGGTAGTTGGAATTCATATTGGATCATAAAGAAGAACGTGCCTTTCTCTAGATGAGTAGGTATACGCACGACGCGGTGGTCTAATATTAAAAATAGTAGGAAATGGAATAATGAACCGGCGTGGGTAGTTGGGTCTTGTACGAATTCCACTCTGCTTTATGAAGATACTATCAAATTACATAACACTCACGCCTGTAATCCTCGAAGGGATAGGCAGAGGTGTAGTGTACCATTAAATGTAGCAAATACTTAAATCGTTTTGAGTCAAGAGATTTAACGTGATAAGAGAAAATTGCCACCTGTACTAAAAATTAGTTTGTTAGTTAGGAATTACTCATTAGGCTTGTTATATGCGAAAACCCAAAGGCCAAAGGCTTTTTAAAGCTTTTGTAACAGGGTTTTTTACGGTTTTTAATACATATGGTATAATGTGGTTTTACCAAACATCTCTGTATAAACGTCACACATAAACATAGTAATCATATTTAGTCAGGATTAAATGTTTTGTTCTAATACCCCTAAAAACAGAAGAATCCTCGGGAAGAACTTGACCCCACCAAAAATAAAAATCCCGGTTAACTTGTGAAGTAGTAAATATTTTTGTAAGAAAATCAAATGAGTTGTAGGGCCAATAATCTGCATGAGCCGTGGAGTGGGCGGCGCATTCCACAGCTTCCAACTATGCTGAATATTTTTAATCAATACAAATTAGGTTGAGGCACGAGGCCCGGGGCGCCCGGCGGATATACGCGAGCCGCACTGTGCTACTACTATAGTGGAGGTGGACTAAATTAATTATTAGAAAGTTATTTAAATGGCAAAACAACAAATAATTATTTTTATGTTTTTCTACATGTAAAAGAAGTATTGCAATCGGTTGCTCGATTTGCTATTAAAACTAATCGAATACGTGTGCAAGAAAGCTGTCGCTGTGATTTACTTTTACTTCATCATCATCATCATTTCAGCCGAAACACGTTCACTGCTGGACATAGGCATCTTCCAAAACTTTGCTTGCCATTTTTTGGGGTGATTTGCCATGTTCTATGTTATGGGTTTGGTTTCCGCACTTAGTCCTTCAAGTGGACCATTGTGCGTGAGCCATGGCAGCCTTCGGTTGTTATGCCAGCCAGCCCACCTCCCTCCAGAAGTTGGCTATAACTCTTGGTTTGTTGAAAATATCGGGGATTTGCCATAATCGCCACGCTTGGCAGGCGGGTTGTCGATCGCAGTATGATGGTAAAATGCATAGAGAACGCTGCTGCCCATTCTCTAGTAAGTCCCTTAGTCGCCTTCTACGACACCCGCGGGAAGAAATGGGATGGTGCTATTCTTTACGTCCAGCACCACACGGAACGGAACTTTTACTTCATATTACAGTAAGAGGTATGTAGCAGCAGTATGTACTATTTAATTTATTTTTATATAAGTTTTTGAAAAAAATAAAACTTACCTATAGATCTCATGTAATTAAAAATCAAAAGGAAACTCCTGTAGAAAATGTGATATAATTTAGCTTAAATCAATCTTGTTCTTATCTAAGAAATCTGACTGCAGTTTTCTTCCTCCTGATATCTAAACTTATATTTCAAATTCAACTTTGTCCACAAAATTCAAACCATTGGCACACTGTGCGTTAGTCAATGTGCATACGATACCAGAGCATCTCGGGATAAAGTTACTTAACAAGCCGAAGATATTGATTTATAGAGCTCAGCCCCACAGGTACAACTTCGCTTATTTAGATAACGGAGCATGCTGTACTATATGTAAGTATAGATACTTGTACGTATGGGTGTAGGTATGATATTGTGCTTACATTCATTGTTTGTTTTGGGTATGCTCGTATTTTGGTGCTAAGTCGATGGCTTGTTGATGGAAGTGGGCTTTGGTTATTAGCGTAAGTGTCTTCTATTGGTTTTACATAATCTATTCTATGCATTGACAGTAGTCAGTATTTTTAGAGATATATTTTTAAAATTCATATCTACTTGTCGTTTTTATTTTGAATTTGTAAAGATGACTTCTCTTTAAAGAAATGAATTTATTTGCACAAGTTCGTAAGCAAAAATTAAATCGTAAATAAAAATTGAGCACCCAGCTTATTTTTCTGCCTTAAAGTGGTTATTATTACTTTGGCAAGCCCCTCAAGTGTCCACTTTAGCAAGGTACTCACAATAAGACATGTAGCCATATAATATGGCAATGGCAACAAATGGCGGCGTGTGGCGAGCCAGTTAAATGGCAATCTTGTGTTAGGCGAGTTAGTGGTAAATAAAAAAGTGCTAACTTGGCCCGGCCATCGCGTTTTAGCTCCGTGCTAAGTTTCAATGCGGTGAGACTGTGGGGAACCTATGTCCGTAGGTATCTCTTAGGAACTGAGCAATGCCTATAGATTACATAATTGGTGTTATAATTTGGTGGTCGAGATTTTCGTAGACATAATAGAAAATAAGTCACGACTGTTGGAAAAATCTTCTCCCGTCACATAAAAAGGCATTGCTTGTACAGTCACTCATCTTTCCCATAATTGACTATGGTGATATGTGTTACTACCCCCTAAAATCCTACCTTACGTCCAAGCTGAACACCTGGCTACGTGGGGGGCGGACACGCGTACTGTACAACTGTACAAAAACTTATGCGGCTAACAAGGAAAGGTAAAAGGTATGGAGTTTTGCGAAAAACCTCAACAAAAAGACAGTGTCCGTATCCAATCGCAGATACTGTTTAAAAATAAAACACAAACATATACTTAATCTACAACAAAACAAAACCCAAAAAGTGAAACAAAAAACAAGGCAAAAAAAAAAAAGATATGTGTTACTATGACATAAATATAGATCCCTAAATAAACTTGATCATCTCAATAACTGGCATTCGATTCGTTTTCAATCTTCGTAAGAATGACTATGTAGGTATCCGCGCACCGATTGCTTCTAAAGTAGTTACCGATTCGTCCACGCAAAGAGGTGGGGGCTCTGTCCATGCTGTTCACTGTTCTCAGAAAATCCACTTCTCCTTCTTACCATACTTCCCATATTCAATACTTTTGCTCTGCCCATATTACAAATCTTCATTCCACCAACAATCGTCTTCTACGATGTCGTTCTCTCCGCTCAGCTTTCATTCACTCGTCTTTCATTGTCCAGGCAGTCTTTCTTTGGAATGCGATCAACACCATGTGGCACGAGAACATATCTAAATATAATACAATCAACAGATCAACGAAAAAGAATGTTTCCCAATGCAAAACACCACAATAAGTAGAATTTCGATATTAAAAAATAATAAATTCGATATTTCACTCCGCACTAAACACTTTGTCGCAACATTAATTTATCTCGTCTGCTCGACGTCGGTATATTGGTACAGCCTTGAGACGATCGTTATCTGTATGATTTACCTAAAGTACGAAAATGTCACTTAATAAGTTTTTTTTTGTATATCGACACCTTTTTTCTATATCATCGTCATCATCATCATTTCAGCCGAACGATGTCCACTGCTGGACATATGCCTCCCCCAATCACCGCCACTTCGATAGGTTCTATGCTTCGCGCATCCAGCGGAGTCCTGCGGCCTTCACAAGATCATCGACACACTTCAATTGTTTTTATAATAATACACTAGCTTTTGCCCCTGGCGCCGCCCGCGTGGATGTCGGTTATCGATTAAAAAAGTAACCTAAATCATTTTCCATATCCCAGGCTATATTTCTGCCAAAATTCATGACGATCGGTTCAGCGGTTTAGACGTGAAAGCGTAACAGACAGACAGAGTTACTTTCATATTCATAATATTAAGTAAGGATTAATGTAATTTGTTATCATTTAATTGTGCTGTTGTCTTTTGTCTTTTGTGTGCACTGAATAAATGGCTTGTCTATCTTTTTACCTCAAATGCGCTAGAAGTTGCAGACACATCCCAGCGCTGATGTGCTGGATTAGTTTACTCTTCTACTGATATTATTTAGTTATTATTCCTGACTAGTTTATTCTGTTAATATGTATGTATTAATTCTTGTATTTTATAGTTATTTTCGTGTTATCTGTCCCTTATGTTGCATTTGCCATGTTTCCTCTCTGCATCATCCTAGCGTTAACTGATAGAAAATACTTACCTGAGGCATTAACGTTTTAATAAATAAATAAGACCTAAATAATAATTGGTGAGGTACCTAAATTCAATTGGCTGAAAACTGTTGGCCTGTGAAAGTTTTCTTTTTCATATTTTCAACAGTATTTTCCAATTTAATACCTAACTTCAACCTATCTGGCGTGTTAAGGTGATTGACCACCTTTGTTTTTTCAAATAAGCAATCCTTCTTGATTTATTTGGCGATGCAGCTTAGATGGAATAAGTAAAGATACGAAATAGTAACGCGAGCTACATTATGACTGTGGTGTACTTAGTACGCTACAGACACTAATATCTAACTGTGCAATTATGTCTAACACACCTACTATCTAGGTGTAGAACAAAACAATAGTAATTATTAACACATAACGAGTGAACTGTGTCAGTTGTGTCAGTAATATCGGACGGACGCCGGACGTCCGGCCCGCAGATAACACGCGGACAGGTTAGTGTTGCTTTACATAGAATGTGTGGTAATGATTGCTGTTGGAGGTAAGTGCAAGATTGTCTTTGATTAGGCGACGATTGATATTGGGTTTATGGACGCAACTCATAATGTTTGATATCATTATTTCTTGCAGTAAACAAACACGCGGCAACGTTTACTATTGATTCCTGTACATTTTTTTTAGTGCGATGTGAACCATTTAGCTTTGAGCCGCAAAATTTTTGTAAAACTTGGTCATATGAGGACCTTGGCAGGGACCGAATTACGGGTATTTTTTGTATAACGTTACCAATTACCGTTCTGTTAACGATAAAAAAGTAACATTAATAATACCGATACCCGAAGTCAGTTAACGTTATTTAATTACCAGTATTAGTATAGGTAAAAGTAACAATTCTTATACGCGAAATTTATACGTCTATCTCTTTCTAACTATGACGGTGGGGAGCCTATAATCTTTCGGTGTGTGCACAGAAACAATATTACATATGTACAAGCCGAACATGCGACTACCTTCGGCGTGTGTACAATATTGTTTTTATGCTGCAGAAAATTATAATAAACAGGGTGGCAGGGACATCAACGTGAAAACTGAAACCATGAATGACTACCTTCGGCGTGTATAGAGTATTGTTTCTGTGCTGGAGAAAATTATGATAAATAGGGTGGCAGAGCCATCAACGTGAAAACTGAAACCATGAATGACTACCTTCGGCGTGTATACAATATTGTTTCTGTGCTGCAGAAAATTATTATAAACAGGGTGGCAGGGATATCAACGCGAAAACTGAGCCACCTTCGGCGTGTATACAATATTGGTGCAGATTCTCTTGTACACCGAACTAAACTAAGTGTTAGTTTAGTTCCGTGTGGTGCCGGACGTAAAAGGATAGTACCATCCCATTTCTTCCCGTCGGTGTTGTAGAAGGCGACTAAGGGACTTACTAGAGAATGGGCAGCAGCGTTTTCTATGCATTTGACCACCATACTGCGATCGCCAACCCACCCGCCAAGCGTGGCGATTAT
The DNA here is from genome assembly GCA_949091785.1 of Polymixis lichenea. Taxonomy (NCBI): domain Eukaryota; kingdom Metazoa; phylum Arthropoda; class Insecta; order Lepidoptera; family Noctuidae; genus Polymixis; species Polymixis lichenea. Next base: position 1,316,749 of record OX420934.1, read on the forward strand.
GGCAAATCCCCCTTTGTGGGGGAGGCTTATGTCCAGCAGTGGACGTATTTCGGCTGATATGATGATGATGATGATGGTTTAGTAAGTTTGTTTAGTGTAGGCTATGAGAATTTTAAAGTTGTTCTGCAAAATAAACCTCTGAATTTAAAAATAATTTTGACTCATCTAAAATCGAATTTGAGAATCGCGACTCCACGTGATTTTTATTTTTGCATCGCAACGTGATACTTGTTTGCCATACCCCGGGAATTTTATTTAGAGCCGGAGGCGCGCTAGGACGCCAGTCTCGGTGTGTTTTATATGGAATTTTTAATTTTTTTTTTGGAAAGTAAGAAAAATGAATTCAGAATAGCAAAATTGCCATTTTCACTAAATTAATTTCTCAGTGCCATCTTAGTGCTGTCAAACTAAAATATAATTAAGTTGTGTCACTTTAGTCTATTTCTGGAAACAATAAAATTGACCTTGACAGCGCCTTTATGAGGCACGTAAGATATTAGAAAGGTTTTAATATTGTATTCAGAGATGTGTGGTTGACTGTACCTACATACAGACATAAGACTAATTAAAAAGTGACGATATAGTTATAATAATACGGTTTAAGTTGAAAGGTTGATACTTCTTTCAGCCCATAATAATATTTTTTACACAAACAACTAGTTGATAATTCAAAGGCAGTAGACGTAGGTACGTTTGGCGAACGCGACGCGATGTTTGATTATGAAATTAAACATGCGCGAGCGCAAGTCTTATCGTATTCGTATCTTTCCGATCGTCGTAACATGCGTTTTTGCCGCTACGCTTAGAACGCAAGGCCGCGAGGCGCTTGGTTCGGTTTGGCAATGTTGCTTCTTGTTAGATTTTAGTGAAGTAACGATACTGGTAACGCTATTTAAATACGGGTAAATCAAATGATTTAACGGTAATTTTAACGTGAAATAGTTAACGGAACGGAACTAAATGTTTTAGTAGTTTTACCGGTATTTTATTGGTAACGGTAACCGTCCCTTGACCTTGGTGATCGATTCGTTGACTAGGATGGCAATGAATTTTTTTTAATCATCATTGGTTCATGCAGATTGAAGTTTAGCTATAGTAGACATGATCGGTTTTCTCTTTTCATTGTAACATCTTGCATGCTGACATTGCAGTCATACTCCTTCTTGGAACAAATAAATGTTATCATATCTCGTATTAGCATAAGATGTAGATCCTTAATCTAGTGATTCAGGAAAAAGGATGGTCAAATACAGGTACCTACTTAAAGTTTCATTGACTCACAGAATTTCAATAGCTGCTTGAATTTGGACATCAGTGATATTCGAGTAGGCAGCAACACTGGTTGGCGGTCTGGTCGGTTCAGTGGTATTTCATATTTCTTATTTCAGCTACCACCAAATTTCGTAACATGCACATAGAGTGGCCTCTTAAATAACGCACTTAGTCGCCAGTTAGCGTAAGTTTATTGCGTCTCTACGTAGTCTTGGGTTAAGTTCAGTTAAGTACAGGACAGCACTGCCCAGGGCGACTCTACATGTAACTCTACACGCGAGGAGAGTGAGGATTTCAGTACATTCCTTTTGTTTTAAAGGATCTTAGAGAACTGTTTTAGTTGCATTTGAGCCCTGTTTCAACATAGAAGTTGACAAATAGTTATATACTAAGAATATAAGAGGCAATATTTTGTTGTATTTATTTCTACACAACGTCTTGAAAAAGAATTACTGGAAATGCTATAGTTTATCCTCTAACTAGTAGGCCAAAAATATAAATGGGGTTAGATCAATGAAGATATCCCAGTACTTTAATATCTTCTCCATATGATGCTAAATGATGCTGAATAATATTCTTTTCATAATTAAGCTGCTAATATCTTCAAAATTTTAAGCATTATATCGTTATGATTATGATTTATAAAAAAAAAACAATAGGCACTTAATTATTAAAAAAAAAGAAACTCTCAGTCATAATATTTTTTCAGGCATGACTATATCAATTATGTTGAACAGTGGGGGTAATAAATTAGTTAGAGCCGCGCAAGGGGTGAAAACTACCCGTCATTATGGTGTACTCGGGGGTAAGAAGTTGCTTTTTATTGTAGGGTAGTTATTGTACAAGGAATGTTGTTAGAAAGGGAAATAATATAAGGGTACATTTGTGGATTCGTTTGAGCATGGTATTACAGTACATTAATTTTAAAGCGGGCTGTGCATTTTTCAGATTTTTTTCAGTTCCCTGTAAGCTCTATGAAAATTGAAAATGTTCAGAAAAACACGAGTTTTTTTTTTGTCGTCTAAATGGTGGACCAATTTTGTTATAATGCTTGAAGCTAAGTACAAAAAGATCTAAAAAGCGTAAGTTTATGCATTGATCCTCGTCGAAGTTCGAGAGACATCAGGATAAAATCTATTAAACCAGCTGATTTTCACAATAACAACAACTTTTGACACAAAACAGTATCACAATGACTTCTCCATTGCCAACCCCAATACACCTTAGAAGTAAACTTAACAAGCTCGCTCAAATAGTTATAATGATACGTTAATGTTTCGGGGACGGATGTTCACCCCTCCCATCAGGATTGGGAGGAGAGGTGGTATCCTGCGTGTGCCGGAAACGCACGGAACTGTGCCCAAGTGGGACTCCTCGGACCATGCTAAAGTCTTAGAGTAGATCAAAGAATAAATAGAGGGCACAAGCGTAGTCTTGGTATATTATTTATGATTCGGAAAGAAAACATGGTGTATGTAGATGTATGTACGTCACGATATATATATGTGATCATTTTAGGAAAGCATATACAAGTGACAGCACCAGTATGTGACTTCGAAAGAACACCAAAACTATCTGACGAGACAAGCGACGCCAAAATATAGGATGCTGCATCGCGTTCAAAAAGATGTGTCATATCATAGAATGCAATAATATCGGACATGTCTTGCATAATAAATATCTGCCCACTCAGGTAAATTCAGAAGAATATGATACCTCGTGTAATCAAAAATATCCGACATTACTTTGAAAGCATAAATATCTGACAGATAATGTTTCGGGGAGTTTTTTTTCATATATAAATTAACGCCACTCAAATTGCATAAAGAATACGTACTAAAACCTAAAATATTACCTACTATCAGATATTTTTGTTACATACAGCAAAAATAGCTTTAATATTTCTAGTTATTTAAAAGATCGTGTCTAGACGTAATTAATAGGCAAGTGTATATAGTCCTTTAAATAAGATAGAAAAGATTTCGATAATGACGCAGCATATAAACCTGTTTATAAGTAATGGAATTTCAGCCCCTAACCAGGAGCCCTTGATTTTAAAAATGAGTTCCATTACATTCAGCATCCTGGCAATCCATAAAAAGGTAAATTTCCAGTGTCCATTTTCTATCTTGTGTAACTCGTTCCGTATTCACATGTCTATCTGTATCTATTTGTAAGGCGAAACTAGTTGCGAAGTTATTCGGGCTCACCTACAGTCGCTATAAATATCACTTAACTTGGATACTCTCACCGTCGTAACCAGTCGATCGCAACTCGTTGCGCCACTGAGCAGCAAACTACGGAAGGATCAATATAAAGTTTGGATATCAAGCGTTATTGAGTATTTACTGGTTTCTGGGGTCAGACCACCCACGGTACTTAGACGAACTCAGACGGTCCTTTGTAAAAAGTAAGGGTGTTTAAAGTTATCAGGATCAGCAACTGGGCAATGTCTATGTAACGAGACCAAGGGCAAAAATTAATGTAATGAAAAGGTAGCTTCAGCATCAATTTGATTACACTCGGTAATGTTGCTAGAAACATCAGATTTTTGGATAAGACCAGGTACTGTTTTCCTTTTCGAATTATTTCGCTGTCAATTTGTGTCAGTATGGATGCTTTTCCTCGACTGTATGGAGTGGACCTTCTATACATAGATACGGTGTTGTTATAGTGCCTCAGGAAATGGCGCAACTTAGACAATAACCGTTGAGATTAGACGGGTTTGAGCCCGAGGTGGGCTGTAAACAATACAATACATGCAAATTGAATATTAAGAAACGGTGAGGATGTCGTGTTATGACTGTATGTTATTGTAGGTGAGTCGATGGTCATTATAACAAGCCGTTTAAATCACCTTCTCAAAAATTGTATTGACATAACTCCATTTTTTTTTTGTGGTATCCCCCAGAAATAAATCTTCACGGTAAGTTAAAAGAACCTTCGTCATGGAACACATAGATTTCCTCAAATAGTTAGTAGATAGAAAGAAAATAGGGCTGATTCCATTTTCTTTTGGTTATTTATAAGGTATCTGAGAAAACTAAAACAAACGCTAGCGATACCTATCGTCTGCGTTTCTTATAACTTATCTTGGCGGCAAAAGTTAAAATCTTAATACCTCACGCTCTTCACTGTCATCCCAAGAAAAATGTACAATTTCATCGCGTCTTTCATTTGTTTACGAGCACCAATTTTTCGCCACTAATCCTTTGCTTGGCCAAAAGATTAGCACAACAGGGGTTGTATTTTTTAAGAAACAATATCGGCGACAATGCCTCGACATTCAGCCAACAATAAAAGAAAAAGCAATTAAGTAAGATGTTTTGTTTGTCGCCACTAAAGACCATCGCGAACATTTTTCATTTTTAATCTGTTGTGTCGTAATTGTTTTCTTGATGACGTCATTGTCGTTTATCGAGAGTTGTTCACGGTTGACGGATACTGAATTCGGTTTTTGTAAGTGTCGAGACAATGGAGGGCTTTCTTGTATGGCTCGCTGGACATGCTGAGACGGTGTGGTAGGCTTGGCGTTAATTAATCTAGTCATCTTGTATTTTCCGAAGAATACGCGATTTTCTATGAATGTTCGGAAAGGTAACTGAAGAAGTACTTTGAAAGATCATCCTGAGTACCAATCTCTGGTATGAAGTGATAATTAGGTAGGTACGCCAATTAACATTTGGCCGGTCATTTTATTGTTATTATTGTCAGGTGGAAGCTCATACAGTGCACTCGCAACAATTTAAAAAAATCCACGTCTCATGAACTAAGCTATTTTGCAAGAGCAATTAAATTCTTGCAACTGATTATGATAAGAAAGGAAATTAAAAAAAATTCTACTCGTTTTTCTCAGTACATAGATATTTACTTTGCTCAAAGGCATAAATGGCAAAAATCTCTCAAAGGAAAACAAAACACCGTCTGGAACGGAGCCGCGCTCCTAAGCTAGTATTTTAATAAGTTAGGTGCACACGATATATTAAAATACCTCTTGAAAATAAAAGTAGTCTGTCATGAATAATATTCCGATGATAAAACATATTAACATATAGAGGTTGAATACAAATCGGCTCATTTGCTCCACACTCACAGTAATGTACTCCTTTAAAATTCTGAATATTTAGTACTTACTCTTCGAAGCCTTGAACCTAAGTTTTATGAGACATTTTATGTTTAAAAAAAATTAGATGAGATACTGTTTGTATGATAAATGTATGGAAGGGCAAATATGTTAGACAAGTTACGACCCGAGCATAGTACGAATACACTATTATTTGTTTTGTGACTATTATTTTAGTAATTGGCAATCTTTAAGATGAAAGTTTGCACGAAATTTTTACCCATTTTCCCGGATTTGAAGCCGTAAAGTTATCATCATCTTAACCAACCTATACTTAATGTTCTCTGTGAGAGGGAGCGGGACGTAATCCACCACGCGGGCCAGGTGCGCGATGATAGATGTGTCGCATGTCTTCGAATTTTTGCTTTCAGGACCTGCCGGTTTCCTCACGATCTTTTCCTTCATCGTTTTGAGAGCACTGGTGATGAAATAATTTATACAAAGCAAAGTGCCCGCCTGGGCTCGTACATACCACATACAACACGTAAGTCGCGGCCATTGCCACTGGGCCACCACCTGCAGATATCTAACTTCTGTTCAAAAAAAGTAACAATAATTTTGATTCACAATCAAATAGGATTAGTGATCACAATTAAAATAGTAGTTGCCACTGGATCTCTCCATCTAAAGTAATTAATTTACATGTTTTACCTACTCAATGCAAGTTTGTAACACTTACAGCCTAAACGTGATTATTTATAAACAAAGTATCAACTACCCTTACATTTTGTTCAGACAAACGTAAGGAAACAATAAATCCAGAACGTCACATTACTATCGCACCCTGTGTATTCAAGTAGCTCCGCGCATCGTGCATAGTGGCAGTGCACACTGGCAGGTAACAATTGAATTGCATGCGCCGTGTGTTTACAACCGCTTTATATTGCGGAGCATTTGCGAAGAGGTTATTTTAGGGAAGTCTTACTTTGTAGATTCTGCCACTTCGCTAGTCTTGCTAGTATTGAGCTGGATACAGGACTTTTTGTCAGGTGAATTTATAGAAGAAAATTTATAAATTCTTTAGATTTAGTTCTGCAGTAATAGATTTGCAGAGTTATGTGAAAGTTATTTGCATTTTCTTAGAAAGTTTCAAGATCGTAAAGTTATCCTTATGCGTTGGAGACGTATGCAAGTCGTCGTTTTTAAAGGCAATGTATTCAGGTGACATTTTATCGAAGATCGCAAGCGTTCAGTCTTAACGAGGTCTGGTTTCCTTTTTAAATAAATGTTTCAAGACTCCAGCAACAAACGACGGGCTAACAGCGATCTTACATATTGTGAGCACAAATGGGATGTTTAAAGTCAACACATTATAGCTCTGCGTGACTGCGAATATACTGAGAGCACACGTTATTCTGCTCACACCTTAAATCTGCACCTATCGTATAAATAAACACACACAACAGCCAACAATAAATCCTTTTATAATCACTGCATTGTATTTTAGTAAATCGTACTAAAGTATTTTGTATTTCGGATCGTTTAAATTACCCCATAAATACACGTAAACGATTCGCAACAAAGAGATGTCGCTGGAGTGCCCGCCGGATCCGAACAATAAATCTGCTGCAGCACAAACAAGAAATAACTTTCACGGCTGAAAATATCAAATGTAAAATGTAAATTTAACTACCTAATACGGGCTTAAGCCGTACGAAACTGCGCTTTAAAGCGCTGTTTATTTGATATTTGAGTGTTGTTTTTATGTTAGTGTCGTTGGTTCGACAAATAAAAACGTCTGGTGTGGAGGATGCAGCGCCGGTTATGAATGGCCTATGAGCTCCAACGCGCCGCGCACAGACCAGACATGCGTTATTAGTGCAGAGGAGACACTGGGTTTGCTGAAGTTATACAAAGTGACATACCTACATATTTGAAATATTGAAAGCTATTGTTTATGTTCGGATTTTTAACTCCGCATTTTTGAACAGATGAATGACCGGATGCCATAATCATCTTCACGAAATAGGTGTTTAATCAAATTTATTACTTTTACATTTATACATTAAAAGTTATTCTCGCTGTGAAACTGAACAAAAATAAATCTGACTCAAAAACATGGCTGACACAAAATCCCCGTGTTTCAAGAGTGCAATGCAAATAAAGTTTATTTATTTTATTTTATTGCCACCGAGACTTAAAGGACACGTTGTGTTGACGCTTTACTTAACGCTCCGGTTAATGTGAAATAAATTGGCATCAACAATCTCGCACATTTTGTAAATCGGTTAGTGTTCCTTCAAATTAGCTGCTGACAGTCATCGAGTTGTCACATCTTCAGTGGCTGGTCTGTACGAAGCGTCTCTTAGGTGGCGTTGCATCGCAGGCAGTTTGCTTGATATAAGGCACGTCGCCGCCCGTTATTGCTCCAACCTACTTATTTATAATTGTCGTTCCATCCACCATCTTATCCTGACCCCCCGACCTCTTCTTACTTCGAACTAACCAACCACCTTCGGAGGAGTTATATGAGATATGGCGGTCCAGGCTATGCTGGTCCAGATATGGCCAAGGGTAAGCTTTCAAGAGTAGCCAGGGAGGTCGGCACGGGCTATTTAGTTCTCTTTCACAGTGACTATTAGTGCGACCTTTATTGCGTTAGCCTGTACGGATGACGCATCGTTATGATCTTATGTTTATTTATGTGTTTCATTTTATTTGTGTTGTAAAGTGTTCATGCAGATTCAAGAGATGCATTATCTTGCCGACCTGCATAGCGATGGCAGTACAAAACAGACTTGCCACTTGTTAGTACGGGACGCTTTAATGCTGATTGCAAAACCATTACTTTCTTATCCAAAAATACACCATGGTGACAGCAGTTTTACAGTTTTACTTACTGAGAGTTCGTTCAAGTTGCTTCTTGTAAGAATGCTGTCAAAATCAATATCAAAATCAAAAGTCATATATTCAAACTATAGGCTGCGAGTCAGCAGTTTTTGAACGTCAAAATTACATAAGACAGTCCCCCAAAACGCCCGCCCTTCACCATTTCCTAGTGCTTTAGCTGGGAAGAAGAAGTGGCGCAACAAACTCCCCAGCAGCACAGCTATCTGTTAAGTTAGAAGAACTTGATTCTGTACAATAATAGGTAAGTAATAAAACACAAAACATAAAATGAGATTATTTGCCACATGTCAGCTAGCACACGTCAATATACCAACAAAATATAGTAACTAAACTCAAGGAGATATCTTCAATACATATAAATAATAAATAATAAATAAAACTGGAGTGCCTGTTTGTAATATTAAAATAACAGCTTTTTGCTACATGCATATGAATATATATACGGTACATATACCAAAATAATTTTTTTTAAAATTTTTGTCTGTCGGTGTGTCTGTGTGTTTCTTCCCGCTAAACTCTGAAATAGCTGGACCGTTTTTGACGGGATTTTCACTGGCAGGTAGCTGATGTAATAAGGAGTAACTTAGGCTACTTTTATTTTAGAAAAATCCACGCGGACGAAGTCGCGGGCACAGCTAGTAAATAATAAAACAAAACAATAAACGTAAACGGAACTCAATACCCACATACTTGTACCTGTACCTGCTGTACCTAACATGATTAATTGGTATCTGTTAGAACCAAAATTAGTTGGCACAGCAAGTTTCATAAGAATACTTTCCACCCTGGCCATTATATATTATTTGCCGAGACAGTCGCATCACGCAACTAATTTATTTTGAAAAATAATCAAAGGCGTTAGCACAAAACTTCCAGGGTTCTCCAAGAAATTGTAACAAATAGCTCCCTGACAATTTGAAAGTAAATCTTTTGACGTCTTCTCCTTTCTTATAAACTTGATTATAAATTATAAAGCAAAAGACAGTACTTACGTAACGCGTCGAGTTAAGAGTCTCCATAAATTTCAGTGCCACAGCGCACAGAATTAAGTAGCACAGCTAAGTAGGCTTGGCAGTGGTACAACGGCGTGGGCTGACATACACACCGACTGTGATGACTCCCGCAGAGATAGGTTTCAAAGTTTATGATCGGTACAGGTTGTTCTATTTCTTGGTCATTATTGAAATAGCTAAGGCCAGTAATAACCCTAATTAAAACGTTCAAAATCTAATCGTAATCCCATCTCAGCGGAGGATGAAGGATTTTGATAGTTTGAGACTGAGATTAGAATGCAAACGGTCTTAAAAATAAGGTAATAGTCCCACTGGTGTTAGGATCATTGAACTTAAGTGTTTAGAAAAAATCATTACTCTGTAACATGCGAATGTATTATGCAAACATATATATTCCTGTTGCATGTCTCCTGACAAAGGAACAATTTTCATTCAAATTGTGACACGCACAAGCATGTAACTTAAAAACTGTCGTTGATAAAGTCTGTAGAGGCTTGCTGAGAGAGATGTACTGAGGAGAACTCAGCAGGAGATGAGATCGCAAGTGTTGTTGAATCAGGAGGCGGTCCGGACGCTGAAGAAATTAACACAGAAACTTCACTATACACTAAGTGTCAAGAAACAAATCGACAAACAAAATTAACTAAGTAACATCAAGTTACAGGAATGAATCTCTAGCAACGTCGAACATCTACTACCAAGAATCGGAAGCGTAAAGTTTACGTCTCCGGTACCAAACCCACACTACGTACGCATATACTTATATTATGTCATACTTACGGAATTATCATTTACTTCGACACTTCTAAATTAAATGTATAAAATGGGTTTGGTCCAAAGAACCTAAGGCTATATGTACTTTACCTTCTGTATCTATTTTGTGAGTTATTTAGGTCCGTTGTAAACATTTTAAATCGCTGTTATGAAAATAAAGGAAAAATATAGCGCGGTAGTTATTCTACGTGAGTTATAGTTCAATAACTCATTGAAATGCAGCAGAATTAATCATAAATCATTTCTATCTTGTGATGCTTTTGCAAATATACTGCAGTAGGTAGGTACTAAAACTTAAATAAGGTAAACTTGATCAAAACGTGGGCACATAGGTACGTGCCTACGTTTTGATCAAGTTTTAAAAGTTCAATAATTTTCCTTTCAGCCACATTTTTCTCTTTCAAATCTAATAAAGTCTTATCGTAATTGGTTTTCCAACTTCAATCTTTTATTTACTCAATAAGCTCCACAAAGCTTATGTACTAAAGCAAAATATTCATCGTTTCGCTCGCTTTTGTTTCTAAGGGGGAACCGATTAATTTTATTGGCCCGGCTAATTCTATCAAAGACTCCGCCGGTTTAATAGCGCACAACAAAATAAGACCCTTAAAAACTAATGTTCAGCCTTAAGTCCGCCGCAAATACCTCTTTGTGACTCCGAACGATACCACCGCTGCCGCCGCGCCGAGACCTGGCTACACGGAATTTTCTTCAGTATTTCTGAGTCAGATGATTTTGAACTTTGAGAACTGAAAGCTCGAGTTGAATTTCCAGTGAAACCGTGGTACTACTTAAGGCGGAGTAAGACGCGAGCAAGATTAAAAAGTTCGAGTCGGTCGCGCGATGTCATTGTAAGTGGAAAATGAGTTAAATAAGGCAATACATTTTAATTAGGAGGAAGGGATCCCTTTATTCCTTACGCGATAACTCGCCGCCTTCTCTATTAATTGAATTTCATGTTTAATTAAGTCGGAGGCGGCACAGATAATCCGCGCACTGATCTTGCCGTTTGTTCGGCGAGCTCATTAACTTGCTTTTGGCGATCGCTTGAGTTTTTTGAGCGACCAATATTGCGACCGCGCCGTATATCTGCTGTTATTTAGTGCTATCTGCTTTTCCTCTGATAGGTAAAGGGTTGACGATTGTTCTTAAGAATTATTTAATTTGGAGGAAGTTCTATGCAGATTTTAATTAGATGAAAGCCCTCGATCTTACAACATCATTATTTACAGAAGAATAATTTAGATTAAAATGTGTCCAGAAAACGTGACTTTTCAAGTACTTCCAAGTTTTGACACCATTTGTAGGTAACAATGCTTAGTTTATCCTTTAGTTCAGTGCATTTGTGTCTTCTTTTTAATACATAAACAATAAAATCTTGGTATGACCATAAAATTTTGGAACCTGGCCAACACTTCTGAATCACAATTGATCCCATCAAGCCTACCTCCGTCAAAAAACTGAACGTCTGAATAAAATACCGGTGTTCAGTTAAATGTAGTGAGATAATCCTGCAGTAAGTGGTTCGGTCGGGACTCCTTTGCTCAAAAGATTAAAAACTTGGGGAGCATCGAACATTGGTTTACGGCATTGAAGTCGTAGGGTGCGCTGGTAGAGGGATGGCTTTCTTTTATTATAGGTAGATAGTAATTGGATAAACAATAAAAGTAAATCTGTAGCAAAAGTACAATGGCCTCATGGAAAATATAACACTATATGTCGCTTAAAGTTCTCTGTCCTTTTCTTCTTATAAGTTGTAACTTACCGGGATCCAATCAGTTTCCCTGTAACAATAGTCTAATTCCGCTATTTCCTATACTGACATACAATATGTAACAAAAACCCTGTTGTTCCTTTTAGGGACGTATACACTTACCCACAAGCACAACATTTACGAAGTTATAATTTACAAAATAAGCATTAGCTAGTCGAGAATTCAACATCAAATAACTATTAAAATCGACATATTAAAAAAAAATGTTAACAGTATCTGATTTTACAAGTATCCTTATTTCGCACAATAGACTACGAGCTCGGCGGCTTTCTTTGATCTAATCAAAATCAGTTAAACATTACAAATATTCATAATTAAATATTTATTTTAATTATTTTTGTTAAACAGTTTTTATAAACGACATGCTTTATTACGTATGTATACCGATTCTGAAAACGTGGGTAGAAGGAACAACAGGGTTTTTGTTACATATTGTATATCCAAAACTTCACATTCCCCACATGTATCAGATACTTGTCCGATTAGTTTCCATCCACCATTATCATTTACGGAGTAATTTCCTTAAATAGGTACAATGATGTGCCATATTTGTCCATTAAGGTTGGCTGCGCGTTATCAGTCACCAGTCAGTGCTCAAGGGGCACAGATCTTAAGGGGCTAATTGCCAGCCCCTTACAGCACCTCGTTAATATAAATTATAGTGCGATTGCATCGTAACGTACTCTGAAATAGTCAGGAATCAGTTAAATGGTCAATCTAAAAGTAAGTTTTGTAAGCAGAAGGAAAATGTAAAAAAAAACTGGGGGAATATTTGTGTTTCTTTATTTGTTCTTGGAAACCGGTTTATACTTAAATTATTATAAAATAAATACCTATAAGTAAATTAACACTATCAGAAAATAGAGCAGTGGTGGCCTAGAAGTATAAAGCCCAAACTTACGAGTTGTAATTGTAAGGTCGTGAGTTCGAGCCCAGCCACTCTGGTAGTTTCCTTTGTGTATTTAATTTCATCACCACTGGTCTCAAAACGGTGAAGGATAACATCGTGAGAAAACCGGAATCGGATCCTAGAATCAAACAATAAAAAAAAATCAAAATCAAAAGTCATTTATTCAAACTAGGCTGAGAGTCAGCACTTTTTGAACGTCAAAATTACATAAGACAGTCCCCCGGCACGCCCGCCCTTCACCACTTCCTAGTGCTTTAGCTGGGAAGAACAAGTGGCGCAACAAACTCCCCAGCAGCACAGCTGTCTGTTAAGTTGGAAGAACTTGATTCTATACAATAATAGGTGAGTAATTAACATTCAACATTAAATGAAAATGACAATGATGATATTCGAATCCGATATCCACCAACCCGCACAGGGCCCCCGTGGTTGATTACGGCCCACTCCCTCATACTTAGAGTAGGCCTGTGTCCCAGCAGTGGGAACATTATAAGATGATTATGATCCGAAAATTCGTAAATTGTCTGCGCTCGTTCAGCTTCTGCAATACCATCAACAAAAAAAAATTAAAATCTTGGAATCGATACGATACATGAATGTCAGCTTTATATTATCTTTAACTTTTAACAAAATAAATTTGGAAGAGATTGTTTACCCAATATCTCTAAAACCATCAAAATACTCTTTAAAATACTGGCTCTATAATAAAACAGTTTGACCAGTTTTTCACACACTTGTTGTTGAAAGAGAAAGTGCATGCTCTACTAAACGTCAGCCATTTTGTTGAAGTTTACGATGTCATCGGCGCGGAAGCAATTAAGTGCATTGTAAAAATTTAATACGTAGCGAGTGTAAATCACATGGTTGTCCGTCAGAGGGAGCATTGATGACGGGAGACAGCGCACAAAAAATAGACGTCGACATGATGTCTTGGTGAGAGCATGGTTCAGTAGGTTTAATTTATTCATTCATTAGTCACATTGCAGTCTCTGCTGGATATGTCCAGCAGTCTCATATGATCAGAGATTGTAGTCTCTTAGTTTCTCTGTACGTGGATTTTCATAACTGCAAGCATCCAGATCCAGATTTTAATGCATGAAAATTAAAGAGATATTCTGGTAGGTAAGGATTCTGGACAGTCAGTTCACAGAAGAAATTTCAGACCACTACTTATGGGGCGACTGCCTATGTGAGCTCCACAACCACGTAAATGGGTAATACGATACCCCTTAGAAAGTTGACAGATTTTCGGGTTTCTGACGGCTGGAACCCGTTGGTTCACGCCGTTGGTTTAAGCCGTTGCCTACCGTGTTTTCCGAGGCATGACAGCGTCTCGCTATGTAAAGATGGTCACCCAGCCACGGACAAACCGCACAAGCGTTGACTTAATCGATCGATCCGTGCGTTAGATATGAATTTTAAAAAAAAGTATTTATTTTCATCTAACTTTTGGTAAGCAATGATTCGTCTGCCAGCAACTGACTTGTATTTCGTTACTTTCAATATTGAACGTACAACACAGTCTACGGTACCCCAGGCAAAAGTGAAGCCCATAAAATGTCCTGAAGCATTAAAACTTGAGACTTTCCAATTTCGTTCGTTTGACCTGATTAACAACGACACAATCATTAGTTTACTTAGTACACAAAGGATGTCGATACAACACATTAGAACTTCAACCTTATAAGGTATGGTCAAGGTTTGTTTTTAAGTGTAATAGCTAAGAATGCACGCCATAGTTAATAGTGTAATTAAATTGAACAAGTCTATTATGTATTGGATGTGTGCAGGGCGGCGCGGCGTGGCAACATCCCTGTCGTGTGAGGTCGAGTTACGTTGTCAAATCAAAAAATCAAATCAAAATATTTTATTTCACATAAACCTGCAAGGGCACTTGTGAAACGTCAGAAGCTAGGTGCACGGTTCCAATTTGTCGCTTCCTATGGAGAAGAGCCGGCAAGAAACTCCAGGGTTACTCTTTTAAAAATAATTGGGTTTTACAATGTTTTCAAATTACAGTGATAATAGGTATGGGAGGACAGTGCAGGCCTGTCATTGTTTTGACAATGCGCAAGTTCTGCTCAATTCTATTTTCCTTAGTTTTTCTGTGTTTTCTTATAACAAACCCCAATGTATAAATTAAAGCATAAACATGTTTTCCTTCCTTCTTTAAATCCTGTCAAAGAAAATTGTTTGGTTGTCAACAAGTGCCTAATTTTTTTTTTTTTTTTTTTAATACTTATGTGAACACTCACGTTTGGATTTTAAGTTCTCAAATTAATTCAATCTAAAACAAAACTAAGGTAAAACCCTCGTCAACTGAATACTTAGGTACGCTTTAGGCCAATTTCCTAAGAAAGGTCCTTCAGAACTTAACCCTTAGCCCGCGGGCGTCGGTCGCTGCGACCCGGCCGCGGCGTGTTCGCTAGTTGCGATCCGATCGCCAAGATTTATACGTTATACTTACGAAGAGCAATACGATCCGGCGACGATACACGATTGTTCTACATGTTTCTGTAATCAGCGCACAGGGGAACACTGCGAGACGGCTTACATACTTAATTATTTCTAAAAACCAAACATCCAGATGTTACTTTTGTTGTTTTTCGATTTCAGAAACTGAAAACAGTAATGTACTACCAAATAGTGATTTGTTTTCAAGTGCTTCACAACAAACACAACTATTACCACATTAGAATGCACTTCTTGTATGACAGCAGCAAAATAAACTTTTTGAAATGAAAGCTTATTAAGCTAATTAATGCGATGAACGCCATATGGTAATTCGACTACTAATGTCTAAAGCTACACTTAACTAAATCAACGTCTCCATAGCTTTATTAGCCGGCATTGTCCAGCAAGAAAGTGTCCTCCGGGGAGCAATAGAGCGCCTCGGGCGAGGGTGACCACACTCCTTTATCAGTCATCCGATCCGATAGTGTGACCAGCCGTCCCAGTCTTGCCTCAAATTGTGTTATAAATCGTGCATCTATCGGACACTGTCTCTAATTAACCGTTAGCGGCTAAGTTTTATTGCCGGCCGGCAGTTTCGGGTTATCGCGATTTAAGTTTAAATTGTCCGCCATATGTGTAGTTTGGTGTCGTAAGAATTATCGTTTTGGGATCTCCGCTTGTAATGGACTGCCGTTTATAATAATTTACGTGTTTATGAATAATAATGTGTCGTATTTAGTTACAAATTCTATATCATGTACCTACCGCTGGTACTTTCTGCATGTTTACTTGAAATAATGACTAATATGACCGGATAAACCTGGTGCTGACAAAACCTTTTGTTCTAATTAATTGTTAATAGGTAATTACAAAGTGGTATCTTATTTTGCAACAAATAAGTAAGTATTTATTTAAATTGTTGCAATTTTTTGTAATGTTGGACCACAACAATAATATTATTAGGTACCTATAAATTGTTGTGGTTCTAATCAGCATTATTACCGTACGCGATCCTCTATGTAGGTAATGTGATTCAAACGACACGACTGAAAATAAACTTGATTGAAGGCTTCATCTCCGCATCAAAGCAATAGCCTGGACATTATTCAAATATTTGTGAGCTCCATTGAAGCAGAACAAAGTAAATTCATGCAAATCGACGTATTTGCAAAATGAAGTCCTTTAACACCAACAAAAAAAGCTTTTAATAATAACAAGAAAGCAGAGAGGCCGTCGTATTTTCCCTGAAGGAGCGCTGAGGTATTTTCCCCTTAATTTAATCAAATCATGGACTGTGTAGTGTATTTTTCTGAGTCATTTATTTTTAATTTTGAGCGGCCATGTTGTTCTGCCGTGATAACGGTGGCGCTTATTGAAATTGTTTTATATAAGTACCACGTTTTGGGAAAGGTTCTTGAAACTTCCTTAAAGGAGAACTCGGAGCGAGCACATTTTCCAGATGAATGCTTACCGCTGGATGTACTTAAATTATGGAATTATTTAACAATAAAAACATAATATTTTAAACTTTGGAATTTGTAAGTTTTTGTTTATGAATTATGACGCTTATTTTTTAAAATTATGTTAATGTTTCTAGTGAATAAGTCGTTGGTGTATTAATTTCTTAAATACATAAAATACCTTAACGCGTCTGGGCACGTAAATTTTTTCTAATTTTGTATTGTACGTAGCTACGTGAAATTATTTACTGTTTATGTTTAAGTATAACGTTTTAGAATCTAATTCTAAATATTTTGTATTTTTTAAGTAATATGTACGTTTAAGTTAGATGTAGGTATATTTGGACTTCAATCGATTTCATTGCATCATAAAGTAAAGCTCCCATTAAGTTTCCACAGTATAACTTTGTCAATAAAAACTATAACTGAAATCCAATAATAACCTGTAACTCAAGTCAGTCCCGCGCCATTAATATGATAATATTTCTTAATGAAGGTATTATTAGATACCACGCACACCTCACGGCAAGTTGAAAGTAATTCAAAAATTGTTCGATAGTGTGCATAATGAGACTATAATGTTCCCACTGCTGGGACATAGGCCTTCTCTCCGTGAGAGGGAGAGGGACGTAATCCACCACGCGGGCCCAGTGCGAGTTGGAAGACATCTCATGGCTTCGAGTTTTTTGGCTCCAGGACATGCCGGTTGCCTTACGACGTCACCCTTTTGAGAGCAATGTTGATAAAATTATTTACACAAAGTAAAGTGCCTGCCTGGGATCGAACCTACGACCTACAACTCGTAATTCGGGGCTGTACTACTACGCCACCACTGCTGTCTATTTTTTTATTTTAATTTATTTCAGACGTACAGTAGGCCATAGTTACATACTCATACAGTTAATGAATTGTTTTAAAATATAAAACAGATAAAATCCCAAAATAAAATTGTAATTAATTCAATTTAAATAAAAATTGTCAAATACTTATAAAAATGTCAGAATCGAATAAAAATAAAATATAAAGTTGTCAAATTGTAAAATATATAAAAATATAAAAACAAAAATTAAAGATCGTATTTATAAAATTGAAAACAAAACAAATCTACATGTTAGATAGTTTCAGTTCTAGTATTTGTACAAGACGGGGGTACCTAGTTAGAAATTATTGTTCGGGTAAGTTCGTACCAAGCTTACGATAAGATAGCGATTGATCAGAATTGTTTGGATTTCATGGTATGAGGTTATTAATATCACGATCAGGTCTATGTGAAAGGGTCATGTAATTAGAAAGTAAAAAGGAGGTACCTAAGCATTGTGTCAGGAAACTATGTAGGTACCTGTGCTTTATTTATTTTGGGTATGTCTATGAATAAACGCTCGCTTAAGGTTAAAAGACGTTTAAAAGTACTAAAAATGTTGTTAGTAGCATTGAAAACGATAAATTCAAAATATATACTTCAAATAAACCTTCATGGGTACTTATGAAAGTCACACGTCAGAAGCTAAGTGCACGGTTCCAATTGTTATTTTCCCATGGAGAAAAGGTGGCAAGAAGATCCGAAGTCACTCTTTTACAAGGTGTTCTTTTATCCTTCTCACAATCTTAGCAGATAATTCGCGAAGTAACCATTGTGTCCTAATACGGCGTTTTATGGTTTACTACTTCGGAAAAATAAGTATCGGTTTCCGTGGTGTAGCGGTTATCACATCTGCCTAACACGCAGAAGGTCCCCGGTTCGATCCCGGGCGGAAACATGGTTTTTGCTTTTTAAATGGTTGTATTATTTGTTTATTTATTATAATGATATTTTTTATTTCAAAAGTAAAAATCAAAAGTCATTTATTCAAACTAGGCTGAGAGTCAGCACTTTTTGAACGTCAAAATTACATAAGATAGCCCGCAAAACGCCCGCCCTTCACCACTTCCTAGTCCTCTAGCTGGAAAAAAGAAGTGGCTCAACAAACTCCCCAGCAGCACAGCTGTCTGTTAAGTTGGAAGATTTTTTCACGTAACATACGATGTTACTAAGGGCTGGTTCTTCAATAGTCAGATAACTTTTATCTGAAGAATAAATTTGACATTTTGGCATATTTTCTATACGAAAGCTGTTACACCGACATATACCTCAGATAAAAGTTATCTGACTATTGAAATATCAGCTTGAAGTAAAATGGTGTGAAATTACTTCATTGTTTCAACAGTACAATTATTTACATAAATGACAACAATGAATGGTAATATAATTGTCTGTAAGTGTGTCGAGTTATGCGGGCCGCGTGAAGTTGGCTTGTTTCAGGTGGGGCGGGAGGTGATATATCAAAGTTTGCAAGTTAACGGAGTGCGAGGTGCGAGCCTATGAGTTATGTCGACCGCACGCCCCGCGGACGGAGGCGTACATTATAGAAGACAGCGGATTTGATACGTGGGTCTTATTGAGAGTTCGTCTAGTGGTTGCTTCCTTGAATGGGCGGGTGTAAGAGAAGAATCAATAGTTCCTAAACGCAGCACATGTTAAATTTCCAGGAATTTATTCCTGGATATTCAAACTTCTTTAGAAACTTCAATGACTTGATCCACGAAACTTGTGATGAACGTATGATAGATAGATAAATACGCTTACACCTACTAACACGGAAAAATACTGATGCCTTTTTAAAGTGTAAGCAGTTAGCTTACAGTTGTAAATCTACATCATTCTGTCAATTCCTGTATAATTAGCAACAAACACACAACAAATTCTAAATCCAGAAATAACGCGCCAGAAAAAACCCACTAACTATAAAATTTACGTATATACCTATAACTAAAGAGATACTACTACTGCTGATGCTACTACCGATGCTGATACTGTTTTATCTGACTGGGTATGTTTTGTATCTATGCGTGTGTGTACCAGTGCGAAGACTGGTGTTTTTATAGTTGGTTACTTACACCATTTATTGACTGTTACGCCATTTTTTAAATTAATTATTTCCGCTACCTCTAGTCACTTGCACGTATGCGGTAACCAAAACGCATATATATCGCGTCGACCTGTCCTGTGTAATTGAGTTACCGCGCTAAGAAACTGAAACGGCTCGCGGGAGAATACTAGTTACTGTTCAGATAACTAACATTTACCCGTCTTACCTACTACTATGTATTGTGTTATTGAAATGTTGTGTAGTATGCTTGATATTGCGTTATATACTGTTATTTACGCAAAAGAGCAGTGCTATCGGTCTCAGCTTACAAGTTGTAGGTCGTGAGTTCCAACCTGGGTTAGAACTCATGACCTACAACTTGTAAGATAAGTAAAGAGCCTGTCTGGACAGGCTCTTTACTTTATTTAAATTATTTAATCACCATTGTTCTCAAAACGGCGAAGGAAACCATCGCGAAGAAACCGGCGTTTCCTAGAACCAAATAAATAATAGATGAAAAAAAAAACACTCTTTAAAAACCAAACTAAAAAATAATTTCAAAAGGGCGTGGGGTGCAATTCATATCAAGCACCCCACGCTTTTTTGAAATTATTATCTGCTTTTTTCCATTGGTTTTAAGAGCGTGTTTTTTAGTTCTTTTTAAAAACTATTTTTTTTTTGCATTTTTAGGGTTCCGTAGCCAAATGGCAAAAAACGAAACCCTTATGGATTCGTCATGTCTGTCTGTCTGTCTGACCGTCCGTCCGTCCGTATGTCACAGCCACTTTTTTCCGAGACTATAAGAACTATGCTGCTGAAACTTGGTAAGTATATGTATTCTGTGAACCGCATTAAGATTTTTACACAAAAAAAAAAAAAAAAAACAATAAATTTTAGGGGTTCCCCATACTTAGAACTGAAACTCAATTTATTTTTCCATCACACCCATACGTGTGGGGTATCTATGGATTGGTCTTCAAAAACGATTCTAATTTTTTTAAGCGGTTTCTAATTATTTTTTCTGAATAGTTTGCGCGAGAGACACTTCCAAAGTGGTAAGATGTGTGTCCACCTCTGTAACTTCTAAAATAAGAGAATGATAAAACTATAAAAAATGTAAACATGTAAACTTCCACCGAAAATTAGTTTGAACGAGATCTAGTATGTAGTTTTTTTTAATACGTCATAAATCGTAAACCGCAATTTACCTTTCATTCAATCAACTCAAATATAAAAATTAAAAAAAAATAAAATAATTTCTTAAACATAAACCTTATGCATAAACCGTGAACCATTATTTTCTAATAATAAATCTGTAATACGTGCTTAAGTAAATAATCATTATAATTCGCGCGTTACTTGCTGCTACGGAACCCTTCATGGGCGCACTTGGCCGCTTTTTAGTTCTGCTAACTACAAAAGCGTGATATTTAATTTTTTTTACATTATGGAACAAATTTATGAAATGATTGAATTGTCATCGGTCCTCGATGTCAAAATTAAGTCCAAAGGAGTCGGTTACAAACAAATATGCTTACAAACATACAGATGAAGATAATAAAAGCGTGTTAAAAATTCGAAGAAATGTGACATCTATCAACTTGCACTGTGCTTGCGTGGTGGATTATGGCCCACTTCCTCTCACAGAGAGGAGGCCTGTGTCCCAGCAGTGGGAACGTTATAGGCTGATTATGCTACGCAATAAATATTGTTAAAGGTTGACGCTCGGGGAAAAATTAGACCAGCCAAATAATATAGACTGGAAGTCATCTAGAAAAGGCTAGGGAGACTGTGAAATTGTTGAAAGGTGAGTTTTAGCTCGGTTGGTTTTTATAAATAAACTCTCGTCAAATCAGCGTCCTAGCACAGCCATAATAGCACATTCATGATCCATAAAATAACTCTTTGCATAGCTATTCCTTGCATTTTGGTCAAAACTAAGAAGATAAACTTCCAGTCTTCTTGTTTTCTTACAAAAAATATTTATGAATTGTTTTTCCGCTATAAATTCCTTCGTAAAACCCGTGTGAGTGTATTCCCCTAATCCCCCGCCGTGCAACGGAACTGACACACAGACGGACAAACGACAAGCCATAGTTATCAATACGGATTATCTGCACACCCTGTGTATCACACCTAGAGCAGGGCTGCCACATATGGCTTGGAAGAGGTGTTGAATGAATTGGATCTACCAGTCATCATCTAATAACAAGACATCCTAGATGGACTTGAGGCGATTTAATTGTTATGAGACATATAACATTGAACTTTTGATATCTTAATAATAATAATTAATGAGCCGTGCACAAAATGGACAGATTTTTATACGTAATTGTCCATGAGAATGGAAAAAATAATTTAAACAAAGTTATATGAGATTTGTAAAGAAGAGTTCTTTGTTTTGCACGTGGCCGAAAGGGATTTTTCAAATAAAGATAAGCAAAATTGCTAAAATTCGCAACAAGGTTTCCAAAAACTTACGCGAGACCGAGACTGACGTTTGATCATCTTTTTACAAGATTCCTTTGGATTTTTAAATTTAATAAATATGTATTATCAACATTATTACATGGTCTACTTGCACGTAGCTGGAGCACTTTTCTCAATTTTGATACAAAATATAGCAGAAAAAATATGTTGAACAATTTTTTTTTCGAAAAAGCAAAACATTAAAATGTTAAATTTAATGTTTTCTATCGTTCTTATAAATTAGATAAGACATTAACTAAAAAAGGGTATTTTCGTGCAAGGAACCTTGAAAAGCTTGCGCTTAAAGATATCAACATTTATTACGTAAAAAAAAATCTGAGACATACAAAAATAATCACCTAAATCCAGCAAGTATTTGAACTGCAGTAGATCGTGCCTATGCATAAGGAGATAATTTCAAGGATTAACGCCGCCTTAAAAATCTGACCACTTGTCTGTATTTAAGTAGCAGCCCTGTCCAAGCTACAGGGGGCGCAAAAAACTGTGCGGAACGTGACGCGGCATATTGATGGCCGATGTTTTCCTGGCCAGCGTAGGTGACAGCAATAGGCATGAAATAAAATTATATTTGTGGACATGAACACTTTCCGGAGGCTTAACTATGCATCTGTTTTGAAAGCTTTGGTTAAGCTCATAAAGAAGCACCGGACATGGTCACAACCTGTTGTTGGATTTGGACATTTGTTCGTGCACTGATGTTTACTTTGTATTCGTACAAAAGGTTAATTCTTGGTTGATTTAATTTGTCTTAACTTATAATATCTTAACTAATGTTATAAAGAGAAAATATTTGATTTTATGTGTTTGTTTGTTACGCTTTCACGCTTAAATGGCTAAACGATTTTTTTTCTGGACTTTAAAAGAGACTGTGACCTGTGAGTTTGTTTCGGCCTTTCTTCTCAGATAGGAAACGCCGACCTCATTTAATTTAAAAAATATAATTAACGTGTAAAAGTGTTTGTACAAACCTACTTACAGAAACAAAATAATTTATTATTTATATCAGATGCTGTAATCTTCTTAATTTTAAAGCGCCTTTGTGGAGAAGAAATAATGTTTTTTGTATTGTATTGAACTGTTAAAACTTGCGAAGGAGGTATCGTGTTACCCAGTAACTGGGTTTTGAAGGTCAGATAGGCATCATTTCATAGTTTTTTCTTTATACAGACTATTCATAAGCTTGTGGAGAAAGACTCTTGTCTGTTGTGCAGTGTCCAAGTAAATATTTTTAATTTTGTTTTATAGTTGGAGCAGCTTTTCTCTCTTAACGGCCATTCTAATTAACAATCGTTATTGTACAATCCTGTAGATCATGGAAACTACAGCGAACTGTGGAAGAGTGGAGAAGAGCTAATTATATCACGACACTGGATCTTCACCACACAAGCCTTCTATGTAGGCAAGCTTCACTTTTTAACTGCATTCCACCATTCGTGGTGAAATGACAGTTGACATTAGTAACACATATCTATTATACACCGTGACATTTTAGTCGTCTTACAAAGGTGGTCCGCTCAATGTATCCGTCATAAAATACTTCTAGGCGCGATTAAAACATTGTAACTGTTAATAATGTTAACGTATAAAACGGTAGAAGCTATCTACCTACCTACCATTACATTCTTTCATTAATTCCAACTACATAAAAGGGTGTTTCAAACTACGTCATGTGTCTTAGTGAATGATATTTAAATTTTTTAAATTATGCAAATGTTCAAAACATCTTTTTTTTAAATAAATGATTAGTAGTCATTGGGTACATGAAGTGGGCTGCCGTTGTAAGACGACAAAAATGTCACGGTGTATACATAGATACATTACAGTTCATCATCATCTGCCTAGCCTTTTCCCAACTATGTTGGGGTCGGCTTCCAGTACACAGTAGTATAGTACACACAGTAGCACAGTAGTAGTATTACAGTTATCAAATGAAATTTATCTTTTCAGCAAATTACCAATTGGGATTTATCTACAACTGAACGCAATATTGGTGCCCTATGTCCACCGAAGTTATACTTACCTACGAAAAAATATCACTGAACTTCTATGACGACAAATGAAAGAAAAACACTAATAATATCAAAGTTGTCCTTACGAGCGTCGAAGTTAATCGGTTCATTTACGACACTCCTGGCTGCCGGAGTACCAGGGCGGCATGATAAGGTGAAGGTAACGGCTCCCGACTGCTGATTGATTTGTTTTTATGATTGCGTTTATGGCAGTTCGCAAGTTTCACTGAGGGGCAGAGGTGGGCTTATGACTGTTTTTGTGCTAAATGTTCCATTTACGGGCTCCAGTTACGGTTGATTAGATTGGTGTCGTACCGGGAAAGTAACTGTTATGTCACACTCTGTTATTGGCAAACAATCATTTTATTTAAGTATGTGCTTCTAGGATAAAGACATGCTACTTTATTTCCATTCTTTTTTTGTAAAGACACCCAACTTGACATATCTCTACAGCAACAATCTACCAAAGTCCAGTAACTGCTAAAAGATAACTTCAAATCTCAGAGTCATTGACAATTACTTCGCTGACAATTAAGTACCTAAGTAAGTACTTCGATAACACTTTGGTTCTTCCAAAATTTGATTCCCTGGAAGTGGTCCCTGCCAATAATTCGGAAAGAGTCCATCTTTTCGTCGTCCACAAACTATAAAATTTACGTATCAAAACAGCTTCAGTGCACATGCCGAGGTCCCAAAGTATCAATTTGTCGAAGTGAGCTATATCAATAAAGAACTTTTTATTTTCGCCGTATTCTTCCCTCCCTGGCTGACCCTCCAATATGATTACGTTAATGATCGTTATTTTATGAACTAATTAATCATTTATCTCTTTGGATGATGGCTTTCAATGTAATGGGATTGGTCGGATATTACTCTCATTGGGTTGTTAAAATCTTAATTTTATTTCGTTTAATGTTTGGTGATGAGGGCTAATAGGGTCGATACTGATTATTGTTGCAAACCGCGGTAGATAATTGTGGCGGAGGGATTCAAGCAGCATAATTTTGTCATGTATGTCGTTTTGAACAACGCTCTCCTAACTTTCCAACACCATTCACCCAAACGCTGATAAGATTATATTTCAAGTGGTCGACAAACTTAAATCTATTAACTGATATAACAGGTTCCAATCCGTGTATCGTGTTACTTGCCCTAACGACGTGATAGCCCATGGATACGTGTCGGAGCTCACCGCAAACATTATCAGTACAAATAGGTCGTGATTGCCTCACGTAAGCCACTTTCTCACGTCCGATCAATCGCGGCCTCTTCCTGCCCACTGCGCTGTCGCGCTAATGACTAATTACGCTTGTACAATCCCTCCTTTACACTATACCACTTGTATTACCGGCTACTCTTTACCTTCAAGCTAATATCAACCTTATAACTAACTGACAATGTTTGGATTGGATTGCGGAGTTCTATATTAAGACGTTTCCTATTCACGGCGGCTGGTGTACGCTCATTAGGTACTTAGTGCTATTGTGGAATCATTAGTGAAGAAGTTTCAATCTTATGCCTCTGTAGCAGCGTTGAGTTTCGTATGAGGGTGTATCCAGAGTTAGGTCCTGAGTAAAGTCTAGGTGAAGAGCTTCCTGAGGAAAGATATCGGCACGTAATGAGTTGAGTGGCATTCAAAACATCGTTATCTTTGTTCACCGCAGCTCTTTGTGACTACCGAATAACTTGTGTTCACTGCTCTGAGGGAATACAAAAGTGGAATAGAAACATGTTTATAATAAGAACTTTATTTGAAATGTTGCGAAATGCATTCTGTTTTTAAAATGAGAGGATAAACCTGTCATTCTTAAAGACAAGAAACACTTTTTTAAAATATTATTTTACAATATTTTTTTTTTTTGGTTTTTACAATTTTGGTCGCCAAACTTTGCAGTTTGATGACGAGAAGCACTTGTTGTTTTAATACATTTTTAATGTTATTTTAAATTTATAAGAAGCTTACTTTATATGAAACTACTACCTAATGAATACGAAATAAATAACGAATTATTAGGCTCGAAGTGAGTTCATTTCTCGATCGTGGCTCCTCGTTATCGAGAAATAAACTCTTTAGTTTCAATTTTAGAATACTTTTACTGGGTTTAGAGGTTTGTCTCAGCACATTTATTTTAATAAATACTTTTGGTACTTACTAAATATCTGAAAATTCTTTCCCTATGGTAATTTGTTATTTTCGTAACTAGTCTTTTCTCTCTTACACTTGTATTATTATATTTATTTTCAACAGGTACTTTATACTCATCACTAAAATAGTGTTATAAGCTTATCAGAGAGGTACTCAACTTTCCTATCTATTGGTACGATACTTTGCAAACTGGGAATCATTTGTCATTTTCTTTATTACATTTTTTCTTAACTGAGGGGCTTAAGGCTAAGTAATAATACCCAGGCGGATCAATCGATCAGGTTAAGCTACGTTTGCCACGGTTGGCCCGTGGATGGGTGACCATTTTGACATACCAAGACCCTTCCATGTGTCGGAAAACACGTTAAGCCGTTGGTCCCGGCTGTCATTTGCGGATCTTTGATAGTCGTTACGGGTCGTCAGAAGCCCGAAAGTCTGACAACGAGTCATACCAAGGGGTATCGTATTACCCAGTAACTGGGTTGTGGAGGTCAGATAGGCAGTCGCTCCATGTAAAATACTGGTATTCAGCTGCAACCGGTTAGACTGGAAGCCGACCCCAACATAGTTGGGAAAAGGCTAGGCAGATGATGACATCTTTTTTAACCCTTTTGCTAACTAGGAACTTGATGAGTTTTATCTGTAATCATTTTATATTTTGTAAGTACGTTTTAAACGTTCGCCCATACACAACAATATCTATAAAATGTGTGTAAAATTCTAAGTGAATGAAAGGTAGGTACCAATAATCATTCGCATCAAATAATTTATTAGTCTTGTTTGGTAATCTTTACAGTCAGGTCTTAATAAATATTTACGTTCCCAGAAATCTAGCCATTGGGCCCTATGTTACATTCATAAATCTATGTAAACTTATTAATATTATAAAGCTCAAGAGTTTGTACGATCACGCTACGACCAATAGGAGCAGAGCAAAAAGAAAAGAAGTGAGAAATAACGTGGAAACGAAATACCTACGCACTATACGGGCAGGCAGTGCGATGCGATGTGGTGGGGCGGGGTAGCAAGAAATGTCACGCTGACGAAGTCGCGGGCAGAATCTAGTTTATTATAAAAAGACAAACACACACACAGACACACATTTCTGCTAGCGTTCACGCCAAACGTTACGCCAAAATGTATGGGAATGACATTACCTGCGGAAAGGACACGACGTAATCTTTCCGCCGGTATATGTCATTCCCGTACATTTTGGCGTAGCGTTTGGCGTGAACGCTAACATAAATGTGTTTTGTCTCAGGGCCCAGGACAGAAACGTCCAAGAAAATGATTTCACCCTAAGTCTACCATGGCCTTCTCACTAAACTATGATTTTATGCCATCCATCCATATTATTAACAAATAACTCTACCAACCTGAAGGATGTCTTAGAAGGCGGTCACCTAACCGAGGCCACATGGAACTCACCAGGACCATAACTCGATTGTTTACAAGCGTCACAGACGCTAACAAGATCGGAATAACTCAGGCCTTAACGACGTTAGTCTAAGACCATGGCGATATCCACTCGATACAACGGTTTAATCGATACCTAGCATCGATGCGAGTGATCGAGTTAGCGAGTTTGAGGTTGAATTAGCTTTGATGGATTGATCACGGGGCTTTTGTTATGGAGATCATATCTACCTATCTACTGCCTTCATTTCAATTGAAGGTGGGAGACAGACCTTCGGTGTGGGATGTAAAGTGTGGCGATACTCTTGCTCCTTCTCACTACCTACTCTACTTGGCTCGGCGTACTGTGCTGGCGCTGCTGCGGCTTAGAGAAACCTCAATCGGCGCAAGTACCTTATTGGTGATTATAGGATTATCGAGCTGTTGGGGTTGAAAGATTGGTCTGTGGGGTCCGTGTGCTCATGATCGAAATCTTGAAACGGCTGGTTCACACTTCCCATGACGCAAAGGCTTTTTTAATTTTATTATTATTAATATTTTTTTTAAATGGGAAATCATCAAATAACTTCTCCCGCTCTGGGTGGAGCAGGAGGGCGTGTCAGACTTTTACTGACTAAAATCCACCCTTGTTCCCTCAGTTGCCTGTGTGCCAGGGGCCGCGGTATCTCTTTCGAACAACCCGTACCCCTGGCAGGAATGACTCAAGGGCTGGGTTATAATTTGCCATACAACATGGCAATGCCGCCAGTCTCCCTGGAACATTACCCACCGACACTATAATTTAGTTTGAGAATATTTTTAGTTATGTTAGTATTAGGATATAGTTTTGTTAATTAATCAGGTATTATTTGTTTTTAACGTATATATATTTTAATTACGAAAAAATGATTCTCTACCGTCTATAATATTTTCCTGAGAATTTACTTTCTGACATGACGTCACTAAAAACGAAAAAGCTATGTTTCCGCCCGGGATCGAACCGGGGACCTTCTGCGTGTTAGGCAGATGTGATAACCGCTACACCACGGAAACTCTAGAAGAAGGATCCAAATGCGACAGTTGATGAAAAATGTTATTGTCTTAAAACAAAGTTGTGATCAAAATTTCCACTACTAACTTCCTTTACATCTGTATAAATACCATCGCTTTTGTTCTTCCTTTAATTATTATAAACGATAAATTCAAAATATTTTATTTCACATAAACCTACAACCTACAGTATGTATGTATGTATGTTTGTATGTATAATCTCATATTATGTGTGTATATTTAAATTAGAGTTTATGTTGTAATTTTATGTTTTCCCTTGAACTGTTATTACACGCGTTGTCTACATCTCGGTTATCTTCTCTCCTATCGCAGGTGTGCTGGAAGAGATTTCTGTAGAAATAAGCATTACCTGTGTACGTATTTTTCTGTTCCTTTCTTCTTGTCTGTTTATATGTGTGTGCATAAATGGTTAAATAAAATAAATAAATAAAATGGGCCGATATGAAACGTCAGAAGAACATGGTTCCAATTGGTCCTTTCCTATGGAGAAGAGCTGGCAAGAAACTCTACGGTTACTCTTTAACACGGTCTTCTTTTGTCCTTCTCACAATCTATTTAGGATTGGCAACACGTAATTTCCGCGCTTTCTTTCTTCGCAGTCAAGCACGCATTCACCCGTCTTTATTTGGTCAGCCTCGTACAGCCACACAGTTTCATCTCAAAGTCTTTCTGGTAACACAATCTTCCTCTATCAAAACTACCTTGTAATTCAATATCTTGCACGCGTAAACAACCAGCATCTGTTAGTCCATACCACACTATGTAATCCACTTGTCCTCAATGGAGGACTAACTAATATGCATTAATTGCCACGCTTGGCAATGATGCCGTAATCCGCAGTAAACATAATACGCGGCTAATACCGGCGCCGAGCGGTGTTATCTCACCGTACCTTGTTGCTGGCGATAGTTTGTAAGTAACACGATTATAGTGTGATCTAAATAGTGTACCTACGTATTAACTATATAATAATGGGGTGTTGATTTCCATTTTGGTTCAAAAAAGTGTTTTTCAGAGCCCTGTAGTGCTTGCCCACGTGTTCTGTCTGCTTATAGGTCAATTGACTATTGTCAGTCAAAAGTTAACCATTGTCCTGTCCTGGCCCATTTACTGATCCAGGTTGTAGAAATTACTTGTGAAGTGGAGATAGTGAAAGGGGGAACACATAATGTGGGAGAGACACAATGACTGACGGTACATTAAGAGATGAAGGCATGGTAATTCTATCGATTGTCTCTTGATAGATTAACGATAATATTATGTCCAGAAACAGACAGGGCATAAAACACGCAAAATCATACAAAGTGCCAATCACGTACTTTAGTGATAGCTGTTAAAGAAACGTATCGCCATGTGGTGGGAATGACACAGGAATTGACTGTAACGATGATGAAAATGAGCAAGATATGGTATTATTAGATTTGCAAGAGATTTATGCATCTCGAAAATACTTTACAGTTCGTTTTCAAAACCCAGAAACTAATTTGACAGGATTTTGAAACACACACAAAAGATTTAACATGTCAGTTAGATTTAAAAAAACGAAGTTGTTGAATGTTGAATATTATAGTCATAGAATAACCGCACGATGTTTATATGATAATCGTTTCATTGGATAAATACGTAAGGATTCGTAAGTAACAATAATTTATTACAATTATCAATATTGATGCAGGTGTAATAAAATAAACAAGTTGATAACATTATGACCTCGTTGATCTAGACTTTGTTGTTTACGATTATGCAGACGTATTTCGTTGTCTCTGGCATGGTTTCCGTGGTGTAGCGGTTATCACATCTGCCTAACACGCAGAAGGCCCCCGGTTCGATCCCGGGCGGAAACATAGCTTTTTGTTACCACATCTCAACAATTTCGAATGAGATACCTACTGCTGCTGTGGTAGACTGCTGTGTGACTCTCCTAGATCGGATACCTGAATATTAAACCATTGGCTCTAGACTAAAGAGCGTGAAGTATTTACTTTCGATCTAGCTCTCAAAAGATAAATTCAAATAAAAATTTATTGTGGAACGTAAGTATATAAGATGGTAAGTTACAGGTACCTAAGTCAGCTATGTCCCACCATTGAGGCATACAAATTCATAATATCAGTTCGGTGTCATATAAAAAATACACAATACATCATAGAAAGGAATCAAGGAATGTTAACGATCCAGTTACTATCATCGGATCCGGTAGCGAACAATTTTTTGTCTTTTCTCTAGGTATAGAATGCCGCTGAAATGCTATATAAAATGCATGGGCGTCAAGAACATATGTACTTTCACCTCGTGAGTACGTGTCGGTGGCAATTTTTGATTGTTCAATATTGATGATGTTCAATTATCTCTTTATTTGCGTTAGGTAGTTACATAATTTATAAGTAGTCTACAAGTTTTCGTGGTGTAGCGGTTATCACATCTGCCTAACACGCAGAAGGCCCCCGTTTCAATCCCGGGCGGAAACATAGTCTTGTATTTTGTCACCATTAAAAATGTTTTCCTGCCCACTTTGGTGATTAATGAATAATTAATTTCCTATTTTCATTATCACCAAAGGGACCTAGAGATCTTATCATGCACAGTTTTCTCAAAGATAGCTTGATTGCTTCTCTCATCCCAAATTTTGGCCATACAGCCAGCCAATAAAGCCGCTTACACACTTCGCCACTGTAAAAAGTTTACAGCCAACCATAACTTGGTCCATTACGGTAATGAATTATGTGTAGCGTCGTTAATCTGGCCTTAGATATCACTCCTCATCTGCCCAGCAATTACACCTAATTGAATATTAAGGCCGAAAACGATTGCTTATAAAAGTGCCAAATTGCTGAGTGTAAAGGCGGCTTAAGTGGAGGGGTCGCCGTAACTGTACATAAATATCTTAATTAAAGAAGCGATGATTGTTTTGGGATAAAAGTAAGTGAAAGGAATGGTTTTAAAATATGTTTCGCTTAAGAGGCCGTATACGAAATTTTTCGGATTTCGCTGATTTACGGGATTTTACAGATACCGCGGCCCCTGGCATACAGGCAACTGAGGGAACACGGGTGGGTTTTAGTCAGTAAAAGTCTGACACGCCCTCCCGCTCCAACCAGAGCGGGTGAAGTTATTTGATGATTTCCCACTCAAAACAAAAAAAACAGTTATTATGATCTAATGAATGAATGCTCAATCGACAAAAAAACGTATGTGGCCTCTTAACCGGTTTTCGTTAGGTAACCAGCTAACCTAATCCAGTACCTACTTTTTATCGAAAAAAAAGTAGAATAATTGTATATTATACGGCCCGTAAAAGAATGGAGGAATGAGTTCATTTATGACGTACCTATGTATGTTAACGAATAGGGAAATCCTGAAACTATGTGTTTTGTTGTCATAGTTATTTATTTATGGAACGGTTTTTTACCTCGCTGAAGTCGTAAATCTGTCACTATCTACCAAATATTTTATTGCTAGTAGAAGATAAACGTAGACATGTTGCTTATCACAGCATAACAGTCATAAAAGTTTTAACTATTTTCATTGACAACGGCTACCATAAACGAGATAAGAGATAACACTTGATTTGGGGAACCTACATACAGTGAAACTCAAATAAAAAAACGGGTGACCTTTTATGAAAGGTCTAAGGTGATCATCATAAAAGAGCTTCTTTCTTCATTATAATTTAAGCATCTACATGTCTATTTCCGGACAAATTTTATCAGCTGCTTTTTAGTTGGAAATCCTTACACGCACAAACACGAAAAGCGACTTTGTTGTATAGTAATAAAATAAAGTCACTTTTCGTGTCATACAGACACGAAAAGTGACTTTATTTAGAGCTTAGATCTTTTAAACTACGCAACAAATTTTAATGCGGTTTTCATCTACATATAGAGACAGAGGGATTCAAGAGGAAGGCTTATATGTATAATACACCGACCTCCACGCGGGCGAAGCCGCTGGCAAAAGCTAGTACCTACAGGATAAAATTTTAACCAGTCCACAAACTGTAACCTCATGAATTAAGCATATGATTCTAGACCCCTATCGAAGATTTTTGCCGGTTAAAATAACAATTGCTGTGCCATATATTTTGACCGCGTAGGTTTAATTGCACTTTTCTATGAAATATCAGATTTTCTTTTTATAACCGATGAAAAATTTCTGCGGCAGGGTCTAGAATCATAGATATGCTAAATTCATGGTTCCAGTTTGCAGTTTGCACACTGGTTATTTTATTTTACTGTATTGCACCAGTTAAGTATGAAGGTGTTTACATACCGAAGAACATGCCCGACTTTTTTCTACACTACAAACAGTTTATAAGCAACGCGCACACACACACGGCGATATAAAGATGCGGACGTTACCGTGCGGATACAAGAGTGAGGATATGTGCGGATAAAACCGTCACGACGACGCATCGAGTTTACGCCATAATAAAAATACTATGAAATAAATTGAAAAATTATTATACCAAGTTATGGCGTCGTTCAAGGTAAACGATTGGGAGTATGATTAGGGAAATATTGTTGCAGCAATTTACTGTTAGCAGTGGATTAAAAACATTTCTGTGCTTATTATTTCTTTAACTAGGTCTTAAAATATTATTTTGTTGAAGTTTCAAATACTAGAAAGGCAGACAGCTTCCTCAACAATATATTACACTGGTGTTGTAGGTTACCGCAGATTTTACAATACTATTCTTTTTAGAGATAGGTAAGTCAATCGGTACTTACTTTTTAAGGGCAGGTAAATAATCACAGTTTTCATGTCCTTTTCATGTAAAATAAGTAGCTGGATAAAATCCACGTTTTTCTCACTCAATACCTACGGAAATATGATTCAAATGAATATGTTAAAAAGTCAATAAAACGTACGTATCGTTGCGTAAAAGTCCCATCGTAAATAACTTTCGGCATCCGAATCTTTTGCCTGTGATGTATTCGCGCAGTGTGCGCCGTTCCTTAATAGCGCATTATTGTGACTATTAGCTATTCATGTTGTATTTATTATTGCTAAAATGTTGTTTATGATTGCTTTAAATGTTATATTTATTGCTTGTAATGTAACGGTGCTTGAGGTGTAAATGTTGTGAGAATCGATGTTTGCTATGGCGGTGATAAATGCAATAGATATTTTTTTGGTTAAAACACAACATAAACAAGATTTTTCTTTAAAGAAGTGTTCAATAAAATGCAACTCTATGATAAGTCTTTAAGGCTTTACTATGATGAAAAATATTCAACCGAAAGAATACTAGAAGGTACTATTTAATTGAGAAATATACAACATGAATACTTTCCGAAAAAAATATCGATTTACTCCCTAATCCTCGCAATCAGTATCTTGCAGAATCTTCAAATAGTTTGGAAAAGCTATTTGTACAAACGTCTCCACCTAGCTTATCCTACTGCGAATACTTTTAAATCACGTATCCGTTTATTTATTTACTCGCACGCGACAATTTACATATAAGAACCAATTCAATTCCGAGGCTCACGGCATTCGCAAAGATTAAGGCTGTATATCCACCTCCCGAACGACCTATACCCCCTGTCCCCCTGTCACCCACGCAGACCATCCCCACATAATCCTTATAAATCCACTTTATATTCATCCACCTTAAAGGCCTCAATAAAAGTATCTTGTGTACTTTTTTCGTTGGAGTTAAGTGTGTTGACGATTCATTTCTCGAATTGGAATTTCGGAATTGTAATAATGAGAGTCCTGCCGATACTACTCTTGAAAACTACGTACCAGAAGGTATGATCAACGTAATAAGAGCTATCAATCGCAGCGCATGTTGTTCTACTTACATAAGAAGAGATGAAACAGTGCCGACAGTGATCTTGGTTACTTCTATAATTAGAGATTCTTCTATAATTAGAGATTCTTATTGAAGTTCCATTTCTCGTTGGCCATTTCAACAAAAAAATATACCCAGCCATTATTATATCTTTAGAAATTGGTCCGTTTGAGACCGTTGTTTTCAAATCAATGTTTACTTCTAGTCCAAAGTCACCGGTTCTTATATTTTGTTTTTGTGTTCTCAAAACTGTACCATAATCGTAACACCATACATAAGAATATACTGATGCAAATCATTTGTTTACAATAAACTAACAAACAAGTAGACAGTCGAAATGCTTATTGCAACTAAAGACGATAATATATCGGAGTCGATACAGTAAATCAAAGATTATGACGTATTTGTTAAGTGGTGCGCCGCTTGAGGTATCGCGGGTTAGGAAGATTCAAACGAATAGAGATCCAATGCGTGAGGGGGACAAATAAGACGGTTTCGTTGACTTTCTGTATCTATTTAGGAAGTTTCAGCTGCATAAATGCGGACATTTTGTTGTATTTTGATTAAAAAAAAAAATTATGCTGATTTGAAACTATTCTTATGACGCTTCATAAGAATAGTTTCAAATCAGCATAATTTTACAGTTATGCATACATTTGAGTTTTCTGTAATTAAAGTAGCAATTTTCAAATGCAATTCGTAGCATTTGAAAATAACTACTTTAATTGCTAATAAAATGTATGTAGAACTGCAAAATTTTCCAGCGTTAAGCACCTTTTCCCGCCGAGCCATGGGCTTAAATTGACTTATACACCGTGACATTTTAGTCGTCTTACAAAGGTGGTCCACTCAATGTATCCGTCCTAAAATACCTCTAGGTGCGATTAAAACATTGTTACAATTAATTAAGATAATAGGTACAGTCAACGTCAAAAATATCGGGACAGACTGTTCAAAATGATCTCAACAACGAAGAAAATTAAACTTTATCTCAATTGAATAAAGTTCTCGTCAGAATGACAGCTGTCGTTTACTGTCATCATTCTAAAATATTCCTTGTGTCATTGAGTTAATATTTAATTTTCATAGTTGTTTAGATCATTTTGAACAGTCTGTTCGTCCCGATATTATTGACGCTGACTGTACAAAGAAAAATGCTTTAGTATTATGACACACCCTCCCTATTTATATTGTTTATAAATATTTTATTTATAATGTTTACGTATCTAACTATAGAAGATATCTACCTACCAACCATTACATTCCATCTCCATAACAGGGTGTTTCAAATTACGTCATGCTTAGTGAATAATATTTTCATTTTTTTAATTATGCCAATGTTCAAAAATAACTTCTTTTAAAAATAAATTATTAGTAGTCATTCGATATATGAAGTGGGCTACCGTTGTAAGACGACTAAAATGTCACGGTGTATAGAAATAAAATTGGCTACTAAATTTACTTGTATGTACCGATAACAACATCAAACTACTTTTATCGTTTAGATTTTAAATCATCGTAAATGGAAGATCGTATTTTGGGGACAAGATTAAGTTAAAGACTAGGGGGGAGCCAGTATGTCCAGCAACCCTTAAAATATTTCCTCATATTGTGCATATACAGGGTGTGTACAAGCTATAAACAAAAAGCGCCGTCCGTCTGGCCAGGGTTATCGCTCGGCCGCCTATTAACTTATGAAAATAAGCTACAATAACACTTTGTTTATTTTGCGTTATTCCTTGCCAGGGAAATTTGCGATGGACCAAGGAGTTATGTTGGGGTTGTCAAAGTTTGGTGTTTAATTTTTGTCTGGGTATTCTTGTGTTCATTAGTAGCAACGTCTGACACGTCTGTAACGTCTGACTGTTCTATATAAAATGTTGAATCTCAAAGCAAAGCGAATTAATGAACAATATGGGCAGACGCGTAATAGGCAGCCTGGCTCCGGCAGCCTGGCTACGGCAGCTCATCCAACACGTTTGTGTAATTAGAGACCGTGCACTAAACAGTCAATATATTTTTTGTTTACTTGCTTTGGTTGTCATTTGCCCGAGAGTACTTAAATAAAAAAATCTAGTAATCCCTCGCATTAGCAGTTCATATATAAACTGCTCGTACTACGCCACTGATCCCACAAATACGGACAAGGGTCGGATTATCGGACAAGTACAGTTCCCTAGTGACGGTATTGCATGTCCCCAGTGAGTTCAGAGAGATTGTTGATCTTGTTACAGCTACAGCTGAGATTTTTTTAAAGTCCAATTTTATTTAACATATTTCTCCAAACTTTGCTTTACTGAATTGTTTTTGTTCCAAAATAAAAGGAACAACTTTGAGCATCACATGCTAATAACATTTTGAAGAAATGGTCACTTGTGTGTGTCCCATGTTGGGCGGCAATAGCGCTTGTGTGTGTCCCAAGCTGGGCGACAGTAGCCGGGCAGTCGGACATCACCGTGCCCTCGTCTAATGGATGTTGTCATTGTAAACACGAGGGAAAAAATACCAGTGTGATTACATAAGGTTGTCATAACTGTTTCAGGTTCGTAGGTAAACAACGAGACCGTCCTGCATTTTATTCTGTTTTGATTTCAAAGTGTCTTTCTGAACCCTTTTGTTGCGTAATGTTTGGCTATTTGCGTATTTTTCTTTTTGGAGAATTGATGTTTTTTCATGTTAGCTTTTTATATTTTTTGCCTTCACACCAACTATTTTATTATTCAATTCACTTTATATCTATGAAATTGCTTTATTCGTCAGCAGTTTCAGCTGATTTCGTACACTAAATTAACTTGCTCGAAAATGTACACATCGAGTGTTATTGTAAACTTTGCATACCTAATTTCGTATATCGTAAATGAGAACCCTACAACAAATCCAATCTGCTTCATTTGTAACAAACACTAGACATGAATTACACTCAATCGGACACAACCTCCCCTCACAAATAAACATCTATACAACGCAAAGGGAACACTCAAAAATGCCCCTGACAAAAGCGCCGTGAAATCTTAGCCCACCTCATAAAACACGTGAAACAATATCTTGAACGCACCATGGAAAACCAACTTTACAAAACACTTTTCAAACCCCTATTCTCGAACGAATAGAGTTGAAAATTTCAAGGTTCATCCATAAAGTTAAATTGGCAAAGAATCGGCTTTTCCTGAACCATAAAAGTATATTGTGCGTTTGTAAACGCTCGGTTGTTTGTCACCATTTGCATATAGATGTTTGCGTACGAATCTAAAAGGATTTGAATAATCATAGATTGTAAGTGGGGATCGGCAGGTGGATACATTTGGAAGCCGTCCAAGATTTCGTGAAGGGGAATTAAAAGAGTGGCGAGTCAACTGACAGGTTGCACTTTCGAACTTTCATAAATTGAATTGCAATTCAGTTCAAGTATTTGGAAATTGAGGATGAAACTTTTGGTTTTACTAATATTTATATAAAGCAGAGGTTAAAAAGTTTTTAAGCATGTCGCCAAATTTACAAAGTGAACGTTGTATTAGGTAGTGACTAAAATTTCCAGAACAGCCGATTGCTGAAACTGGAAGAATAAAATAAAATAAAATTGTTGGAGTAGGTAAGGTAAATTCGAGCCTAATATTGTTCTTCTTATCTACCAACAAACATGACATGAATGTTTAAAATTCATGGTTTAATTTTTACTTAGTTGTAGGTACGCAATATTTCCCATAATGTCTCAAAAAGCAAAATAATCTCACACGATCATAGTCAAGAGTACTCTGTAAATATATTTTTTCACAGTTCTTATTTCCATAATCTTTTCGCATTCTAGAGCCCCAGGGCTCCGAGGCTCCACGGCGTCGCATTGTATCATCGGATCCGATGATATTCATTACGTTTATCCACCAGAATGAATGGAACGAAATGAAAGAGTCGAGGTGCTGTGCGCAGGCACGCACTTGGCTGAAACTTTCGGTGAAATATAATTATGGAACCTCGCGGAAAATTGCCCCTTCACAAAATGTAAATAAAAGTCAAAATTTTATTTATAATTTATGTCCGATATTTGTGTCAGTTTATTAAATTAAAATATAATTATTATGATATGTTAAATAAGAAGTCCATTTAATGTCGCACGAGATTTAAGAACAAAAACTATATAACCCAATTGAATGTAAAGAAATAATGCAAATTACCGTAAAAAGATTCAAGAAAATTTGGTCCTTCAAATTCGTCCCACTCCAAACCAATTTTAATCAGCCAATACCATCCATATCTCTGTACAAGATTACCATACCAAAACAAACAGGCTAATAAATATGCGTATTTTCTTATATTCACTAACAGCGTAGTCCGTCCCTCTAGTACTTGACAGAAGTAAAGAGGTCTGTAGTAGGCCGCGCACGTCCCTCCGCACTCGCCGAGCCGGTGCCTCCTCCAAATTATATAAATACCCCATAAATACTGCCACCATAACTGTGCAAGTGTAATCACGACGAGTGACACCATCATACTCATCCGTACTTTGAATTTATAACATGTATTTACGCTAAAGATTCGGATTAGGATCGCCCTAATCAGTAAGTGACCTTGGTATTTGGTTGGGAATTGTTTCTTTTTTAACCTTTCAGGCTGAGCACAAGCTTATATACTATTTTAGATCTAACATACGATGTCCATCTAAACATAGGTATATATATTTTACTAAGTTTTTCTGAGGAAAACTGCTTGCTGATGATATCTCTACCATGCATCAGTTATTTTCATTATTCTTAGTCAATTAAGGGACTCACAAATTTGAAATTAGCCAATTGTGTTTCTCTAATAGAATCAAAATCAAAGACACAAAACACAGGTTGATCATCCTTTGATCGTTCTAAAGCTATATCTACGTTCCCATTTCTTTTTACTCCCTTATTACAAACAAAACCCTCCAACTCCACTCAAATTCCAATTTTCATTTCAAAATCGTCGTCGTGTTAAATAAAATGATTGCGGGAGTCTGTGGCATTATCTCAATGGTTCGGAGCTACCTCAGATGTGAGAGTCTCTCTGAATAAAGTGGCAAATTAAGTAATTGTATGCAAGTGTTCCGAAGGGGAGCATGATTGGCCCCAACAGATGCTTGGAGGAACTCTTATGGTGTTTTTTTTAAAGGAGTTTGTTTTTGCGTCTCGTGGTTTAAAGGAGATGGAAAGTGAGATACTCGTAGCACGACCTAATAAACCGTGGAAAGATTTTGGTTTTGAGTCAAATGAAAATAGTTTTTAGAAAAAAGGATAGCTGACATTGTTTTAGATGATGTGGTAGACTAGCACTGGGGTGCTGTCTTGCATAAAGCCGCATATTTCTGGGCGGAAGGAACTTATACTTTTGGTGTTTTTTCTCTGCGTCATGTTTGACTCATGGCATGACCTCAAAGCGCGAGTTGACTTAACGAATATTTTGTTTAACATAAAAAGTAACAGTCTTTCAGACATTATGCGACTCTTGCTAGGCCATGTTATAATTTCTATCATTTCTAAAACCAGTGGCATTTGAATCTTAATGAAGTGTATTAAGAATCATGTCTAGATGGTTGGGCTTCAGTTGTCGGCAGCACGCGACAGTTTCCAGTCGAAAAGTCGTGCGCTGTGCCTGACACGAGCCGTGTCCGGCCGCCGGGGGTCAGAGCCATGAGTTTCTAGAGCCGACCCAAGTTTGTTAGGTACGGGTAGAACACGTAACAAACTGAATTAAGCGGTTGCTAAGTTGCTAACATTTTGTAGGATTTGGTTATTATTTGTGTAAACTAGAAATAGCTGAATTAAGAAAACTATATAAGAAAGAGATGAAACAGTATTAGATAATAGTGGAATTTTTCTCGCACTGCAACTAATTAAGAGGGAAAAGTTTTGATTTTTGATAAACTCAATCTGAACCCTTCGTTTCGATTCGACCAAGACAGTATATGTACTTATAAATATTTGTTGGGTGCCAATTCTATTTGACCAACTGAGCCTTAAAACTAAACAAATAAAATACGATAACGAAATATTACCACTCCATCGTTGTATTTATTCGAACTCTGTATCTTTGTACATAAAAACATAGCTCTATTTCAAGTACATAATGATGTTGTTATAAGAAAAAGTCGAAATATTTAAAGATTATGTGTACCCCCGCAAAGAATTAAACTATTTTCCAATAATGTTTCTTGTATGGCAATTCGTGTTTATAATAAATTACCTAATGTTTAAAAAAATCTTAACTTCATGACATTTAAAAAGAAATTATTTAACTTCCTATTGCATAAGTGTTACTACTCAACAAATGAGTTTTTAAATGAAAAATTTGATTCAAAATTTAAATTAGACGACGACTTGCCTTTATATCCCTAATGATTCAATAAAATTTAATATTACATTGTATTTAATCATTCTTGACATTTTAATTAATAATCCTTGACATTGTATTTGATAGTAACTAGTTAACATTTTCCTTATCCTTGACATTGTATGGCTTCAACCACTAATTTTGATATAAATATTGTACATTTAATTTTAATTCCTTGAAATATTTGTACGCTGGAAACAGCAGGATATTATGGACGTTATATTATGTATAACAACCTTTGTAACAACAATATTCTAACAAATAAACTTTAAAGATATCGTGGTAATGCTAAAAGTTAAACTGTAAGTCATAAAGGTCATAATACATACAAATCATAATACAAATACAATCCAAATCTATGAATCCTGCCATTTCTATCACTCACATCAGACTATGCCAATGATTAGACATAGGTCGAGCGCCAGTGGTGTGTGAATCAGATGCGCGTGTCACCGCCACTGCATGCACTTCACTTGTTCACTCACTGTTTCGGCGGTAGTCCTAAATATCAGTGGAGATAGACCTTCTACGGAAGGGGAGGTAAACAGACGTAGTATGTGATCACTGAACTAGCTACTGTAAATTGGTTACCTCTCCTTTCTAATATAAGCCTAGGTACCTATTTCAATTTGGAAAGTAGTTAGCTACTCATAAGTGATATTGCTGGTTAACACCAGGTTGTTATATCGTGTCAAATATTGTATAGGTCACCGTTAATAGGGTGAACAAACCTGTTTTATAAAACACTAGTCGTTCAAAATATTAACATTTTTCTGAGCACTTAACTCTGCTTTTTTAATATTATAACTTGGATAAAGCTTCATGACTGACGACAAAGTTGATGGCCCCCACCGGCTACCGGTTGTATCAATTAAAAGCGACACTCAGTGACTCGGAAACGACACGCGTCTATGTCCGACGCATGCATCCGCCTCCGCAGATCCGATGTGAATGCTCCGACAGTAAAATGTGCTGATGTAACATAATTTCATAGATCGCTGAATCATCTCTTAGTGTCTTTCGAAAAGATGCTATACTCGATAGCATATTGTCTCTGCGAGCTCAATTCTCATTGTGATTCTGCTTGTTTTATGTTGCTTATAACAGGTATAATAAAAAGCCCTCATCAAGTCATGCCTACACAAGTATTCAATCCATCAACAAGATCATTGATTGTTTTTACGACTACCACTTTTCTATGTACCTTGATTAGTATCACATTTTCTTTGCTATGCAACCAATCCATGTTTTCTACTTTGCCTTGTTCCAAATGTTGCGTTTCACGGCTGTCATATCAAGCTACTCGCCGAGCGTCCCCTGGCCGTAACCATCAATTAAACAGAACAGTCGGTGATTCGGAAACGACACGCGTCTCTCCGTCCGACACACGCTGCTGTTACCGGGATCTATGTCGTTTTCCATTACGTGTATCGATAGGACCTGGCACTATTTTAGATGCTTTCCTATTGTGGTAATCAGGCTCTCTCTCTTTTATTTTGGTTACAAGAATTAGGTGTTTATTTTGCTTTCCTTAGTAGATATTCACCTAAAATATGAACGAGATTCTTAATTGAGCTTTGAATAGAAAGTATGCATGATGAAAGCAGGCATAAATGATTGCTAAATCTAAACCTATGACATTTTTTTTGTGTTTTTAATCAAATTCTCAATTTTTCTTCTTAGCTACTGTAATTATGTTTTTAACTTAACTAATTTACAGGTACATAGTGTTTATGCGTCCTCTTCACACGTAATCGCATAGGCCTTATAAACACGTAATGCGCCAAATCCTTCACGCATTTCAAAAAGCGCATAGAAAACCGTCCCTTTAAGATGAAACAAGCAAACATCAACCCTAAACCCCCCACATAAGACTCATCCAATTTATTATAACTAATGCCTAACGAAATGCACAATCATTGTCACATAGAGACGATATGACACGTGACTTTGTCGTGCGGGGCGCAAAAATATTTTTTACGCTCACTGGACCCTTTTTGTCGAAAATGTCATCACAATCGGCCTAATCGATAGTGCAGAAAAGCCATGTTTATGAATGTGGCAATTTAAAAGCATTGGTTGTCTTTTACAGCAAGGTTTCAAAGAGGTAAACTCGTTTGGGTACGAACTTTAAAGACAACTTTCAAGTTACAGCCAGGTATGATTTAAATAATACGGCAACATTTTGAAACGGTTTTTTATTTGTAGCCCCTTGTATAGTTTGTTTTTCGGATGCTGAAACAGATTTCAAGAAAACAGCTTTTCTCCTGAAATATAACGACAACAACACCATCCGACACCTGCTGAGACACAAAGCGCCCACCATTTTCTTCCAGATAAAAAAGTAATGCCTAGACAAGATTTAGCAAAAAACGCAGGCGTAGTCGCGTGCGCCGCGGGAACCGGAAGGAAACACGCATAAGTCACCGAGAGCGCGCACTTCCGGTGTGAGATGTGCGCCACGTGACCATGTCAATTAGACAATGTGGGGTAGGCAGCAGTGAGGGATGGTTAGTTGCTGGGAAGGTATGGCAATTGGTAGATGTTGTAATTATATGTGATGTATATTTACCTACATACTTACCATGTGTATAAAAAACTAAAAAGCTTGAAACGACCAAGATTGCTAAAGCTTGGTCGCTCTTAGTATTTTGTGTGCTTTGTGTGCATGTGTTATAGTTATTTCAGTCTAAATAACTACGGTAGTGCTGAGCAATTTATGCAGCTCCAGGATATTCGATGGCACGCATAATTGAAGTTAATTCAGATGGTATCAATATTTAAAAAAAAATACCTTAGACAACAGAGTGAGTAGATATTTTCAAAGCCATTTGCTTTCATCAAGCTCAATTGGCACAGTATCGATATAATTATTTGAACAAATAAAGTATCTCTGACCTTAGAAGAAGAAAAGGTTCACATACTAGATCTGATTGCATAATTAAACTTGTTTTTCCCTCCCAGCTCTCAAACATGATAATTGTCCTGCGTTTGACAGATCTATAGCCATTCACTTCATACATGAGACAATAGTGCATCAGTGTAATGTCCTCGATGAGTGTTTGATGTCCCTAATGTTCCATTAAACAGTTTTGTTTCTTTAGCTTTAGTGGCTACTGAGTAGTATCGGACAGACAGACGACAGACGGAGTAGCTGTGAATATAGTGAAACATGCATTGAAGCTTCGAAGAATACATTAGCCCCTTTCTTCCAGTGGGTTAATAAAGGTGAATTAAGAAAAGGCCTATCGAGAAAATTGCTAGCATCTTTCTTCGCTGTGCTAACCTGCTTCAAAGCGTGGTAGTCATGACGTTATGCTATTAACCATCCGATACAAAAATGTT
This sequence comes from Polymixis lichenea, assembly GCA_949091785.1. NCBI lineage: Eukaryota > Metazoa > Arthropoda > Insecta > Lepidoptera > Noctuidae > Polymixis > Polymixis lichenea. The sequence goes on from OX420934.1 coordinate 1,360,886, forward strand.
GGTCGAAGTTCACCTGAGATGGTTCAACATCTTAATAGTCTTAATAGTCCTCGGATAATCAAAGTCGCCTTATTTTAAGATTAAGATAACGCGCCGGTTTTGAATGCATTGTGCGTAGTTATCTCTTGTAATTTTTTTACTTCTGAAGGCTGGTAAAATGTTCACCTTGAGTAAAAAAAAATACCTACATAACGCACTTTTCTCTACTGTCAAAAGCTCGACTACAACCCGCACGTCACAGTCCATACCTATATAATTTACAGCCGCTTCTAGAATGAAAACTGCCACCTAATTACCACGTACATATTTCTCAGTGCTCGTCCCGCCAGGAAGCGCGATGATTTATTCATCTTTCACCTCGGCGAGGCGCTAAGTGGCCGATTATTTGCTCTATCTATTATCATATATTACGTCCGTGACGTGCTATTAATATTTTAGTGGTGGCCAAAGGTTCGAAGATCAGAATAACTGGTAATTTGTGGGTTTACACCTGTTAACGTTTATTAGTTTCGGTTTGCACAGTTTTCCTTTGCATCCAGCAAGGGAAAACTGTTCAAGCGCCAGCGAATAGGAACAAAGAAAATGCAAAAGAAATGATTACAATGATTAGCAAAGCATTAGTAGTTTTCATAGAAGCTCTGTAAGAGTCTTTGCCGAATCTATGAATAAGCTCAAGCTTAGATCCCCGCTTAAACCAAAATATATAATGAGTGTGGATCTTTTCACACTATTATCTTTTTCAGTTCTTTCAATAGTCTATCAGTAGATCTATGTAAACTCACAAAGACAATAGAAATTTATTCTACGAACAACACCTGATAGAATTCCTTCATTCCACAATCGCTGGCACTGCACCAAAGAAATATTACGTCCATTTCAACCTGACTGGAGATTGACTACTGCGCTAAACATACAAATATTCTCTCATACAAGCTCATCGGCCATGTCCGTGATTAGCTCGTGGTTTCCGTGAACGGCGCACGCGCAGCCGTAAATCAACCGTGTCCTCTCCCCGAATAGATCCTAGTTGTGTACCTTTGTTTTTGAGGGATTAGTTTTGATATGTGTCTCTGCTCAGGAGATGGATCGGTTTGGAAGTATGATCTAGTGGTTTCAACTATGCTGATAGATGAATTTTATAATCCAGCCTTTATTAGAAAATCGAATCATGAATATAAGCTCTATTTAACCAATAAATACGTTTAGCATTAAAAAAATCTGTACCAAACAGTTACAAAATGTTTTCGTGTGTAAAAACGCATTTTCATTAATAAAAGATCATACTTAAATGCTCAGCATTTTGTACTCAGGTCTTCTTGGTCCAGCAGCTTGAGAACAAGAAAACCCTCGTTCTTAACTGTTTTGTCATATCTGACTAACAAGGTCAGCAAACCATCTGCTACGACAAAGACAAACGCCTATGTGGCTCGTTCCAAATCCCACTTAATCACCAATCTAAGCAACCTGAACAAGTCTTCAAAAAGTTATTACATCAAACAAAGAACTCGTCGCCAACGTTCGCTATCTATTAACTGGATCAATTCGTTGGCGGCGCGACAAATCATTTAATTGTCCGGCTTGTTGCGGATTAGCTGATGACGTGGACAATTGGGACTAGTCACAACAGAGAGGAAGAAATGTTGGTATTCTAGCGCCTGAGTTCCTTGACATGATTGGTTTGGACGTTGCAGTTATTGTCTATTACCAAATACTATTTGTAAAGACCAAATAAATTTTAGAAAGAGACGTCAATCAAGTGCTTTATAGTTGAGTTAGATCATTACCTATTTAAATTAAAGTTGAATAATAACTTGTAACACAGTGTCTGTTATTTTCTCTATAAATGTTTTCCAAAAGTTCTAAGACAAAATCCCACATAACAAATTAAAGTGGAACAATGCCAGCATTGCCAGTTTATTCGAAATCTGCTGAACACAGATTCTGATAATGCTGCTGAAAGCTGAACTTAATGCATTGTTCAAAAATATCAATTAAGCCTACGGTTTATCTACACATGATTCACACCCCACCTCATAATCGCTGCGGAAACGGATGGACCGCCATACTGTATGCGAAATCAGCCGTTTGTCGAGCCTTCCACACTGTTGCACCTGTCAGTGTCCACTTATTGCACATCCATGGGAAAATAAACCTTATGTCGCATGTGTTGCAGCTTAATTTTATTTGGAAGTAGGCCTTAGCTTTCAATCACCACTCCACAAACGTATATCAAAGCAAAACCGAACATAAACATATCGCATTAAGCTTGTAGTTCGAATGTACACCAATCGCAGGTGACGAGAATGCTATTCCATTTTCAAAACGGTTGAGAGATCATCCCGATGCCCATTGATTGTACTGCAAACTGATTTCAACTTTATCACTTACATGTTTAAGTTGTTTATAAAATGAATTGCAGTAAATGCGATCAAGTTACAAGTCCAACGGGATTTCTGCTCTATTATTTTGCAGTTAGAGCGGATTTTGGAGTGTTTGAGAGTTACTAGAGGTGTACATCCGCGTGTAAAATCCGTTGGTGAGACCGCGGACAGGTTTCCTCTGTCCGCATTGTTTTCGCGTCGGAATATGAATTAATGCGGATTTTCAGGTAAAGCGTCCGCCAGATTGTAGCCGCCGCGGATGTGCGGATACGGATATTCCGCCATTGTTTCGCACGTTATTGTCCGCGTTGTAAATTGTTCAGTGGAACATCGATTCATATATTTTGAGGTAATGTATTATGCTGATATTGAGATTCCGCTATGAGTATTTGTTTGTATGAGGTTAATAGCCTATTAACATTATTGAATAACAACTCGGAAAAGATATTAAATCCAGCAGGTACAATTGTTTATTTTTTATGATAAGTTGGAAATGATAACACTAATTGTTTTCTTAATTTCAGTACTTTCCAGTTTCTTCTGAATCTCTTATTCAGGGCTAGGATGTTAATATCCCAAAACTACATAAAACAAGACATTACACCTAACTTCGCCCATAAGCCCCCTGGCAACAAAACTTTCACTTCACTGCGTATGACGCCAGCACAGATAAAAAAAACCTGCCTCGTCACCTTCAGAGCAGTTCCAGTCATTGTGCACCTGCCAGAGTGACGTCATTAATTATCACCCCCAACACCCCTGGGCCACACCCCAGGGTCACCCCCTGTCTCCCACTGCTCCTGTTGTCTGAAGTAACCGTGTTGTGTCAAGGTGATTCTATTGTTTCTAGATGGGCTGTGGCACTGTGGTAACGAGAGATTAGATTTTGCGGAGATTTGGTATGAAGATTTTTGTTGGAAGTGACCAAAGTGACGATTTCGATAAGAGGATCCTAAATCGAACGGTGGAAAATTAACAAGAACAATAAATAACGTACATATTGTAATTATCTATCTTTCGTCCATCCCGATTACCAGCCACTTGACTTGGCGAGACTTCGAGTCAATTACCATTATAGCGTTGGTCCTGCCTCACCTGTGTAGGTATAGTATCCAATCTGTGTCGCCATATCGAAATCATATGGAGGATATTTTAAAATATTTAAGAAAATTCTGATAATGGTCCTAAGAATAAACCGTGGTCTTACAAAATTACCTACATATTTACTCTTTCTCTTGATCTTTCAACCATTACTTTAACTCACTTACTCCAATCTAATCCTTAACTACGGCTTAATCTCTAGAGTAAACAACAATTAAGCCCAGTTCCGCCGTGCTGCCGGCCGGCGGCGGCCTGGTAAGGTGAGTTGTCGTTGATTAACGATCTGGCGGACGTGTTTATTGTGTCACCCGGCGCTCGCTACGTCACCGTGACGTCACAGCAAGTCGCCAGCCAGAAGATATCATTAACTTTTAGACTACGAAGTTACTCTCTTAGCTTTGTGAAAGGGATTTTGGAGCTTGTTACCAGTCTGTTAAAACAATACTTCTCCTAATAGACAATATTGTATCCAGCGGTAAGGTGAACACAACTACGATGTATCTTAGAAAAAAAATCAACTTGCTAGGTCCACCCGTTCCTGAGAAAATCGATGGTGACACACGGACAGACAGACAGACGGACAAGAGATTAATCTTATCATCATCATTTAAATATTTGTACGCCACTAAGGCCAAACATGACTGATCTAAACTATAATGTAATTTAATAACTTGCATGCTCTGTATGTGTACTCATGTTTCCACAAATAAAGAATCTTGTATCTTGTATCTTGTATCATCATCATCATCATCATTTCAGCCCAAAGATGTCCACTGCTGGACATAAGCCTCCCCCAAAAGCGGGGTTTTGCCATAATCGCCACGCTTGGCAGGCGGTTTGGCGATCGCAATATGGTGGTCAAATGCATAGAGAACGCTGCTGCCCATTCTCTAGTAAGTCCCTTAGTCGCCTTCTACGACACCCACGGGATGAAATGGGATGGTGTTATTCTTTTACGTCGGACGATTGTAGTGATCGTATAAGGGTTCCTTTTTTAACTTTTGAGGTACGAAACCCCAAAAAGACCAAACTCAATATCTTGACCTTGAGAATATAGAAATATGAATAGTAATCATTAGGTGTGGCAGTGGACAAGTTTCTTTGGTGATTCTGCAAGGGTCGGCCATAGAAAAGAGGCAATACCTAACCAATTTGCAACCAGATTTCAATAAGTAAAAGAAGAACAGTCTGGTCTAGTCTACTCGTGTAATGTTTACTGTGTTCTACCCCTCCACGCACCTAATTAATAACACCAAAACACACATGGCATTAGAAACTTCACTAAACCGTTCTAAAGCAGCTACTATCAATCGCGTCATACCTCAACCACGAGGCACGCGGCGGAGATTGGAAACGAAGTTAGTTTAATGACGGAGCTCCGTGTTGCGGTGGCGACGTGGCGGCGACATGTCGGCGCCACCTTCCGAGGTAGGCAGACGTGGCGGTAATTAATGAGCAGGAGGTATCAGTTGGGAGGTTTTGATAAAGTTTTGGATTTGATAGCTGTGCAATGTGCACATTTGAAGGAACACTTATTGGTGTATTTTGGGCGATAGAGACGGAAAGGAGGTAAACTGTCAATTTTACAAGCAATTTCGAGTCAGTCTGATCAATGTCCTAAGAAAACTGATAACATTTTCTACACATACCACACAGTTGTAGGTAGTTGAGTAAGTAGTAGGTAACTGTGAGATACGAGTCTATAGTAGACCCTGGATTAATTAGAACAAACTTCTAAAAAAGTAATGTCTTCCACAAACCCCCGGTATCCAAGACTTTCCCAAATTACTTTAGCAGTAAACTGATGTGAAGTTGTGTGGGACAGCAGAAGAAATAGGCCAAGCGCGGGTGACGCCGGAATGTGAGGCGTCGCACCTACAGCTCATAAATCGAGGCCGGACCTTGAGCGAACAATTAAACGTTCTACAACTATGCGAACACGAGTTTCTTAGCGTTTGGCCATGAAACATTATAGCGAGCTTAGATTAGGTGAAATTGAAAATAGATGACTGTAGGATATTTACCTCAGACCCCAAACATAATCTAAAATAATCTTAACATCATCATCATCTTAACATAATCTTTTCTCTTTCGTTCTCGCAGTTGAGCCCGATTTGGTAAAAATTTAGTATCGTTTGGCAGGAGGGGGGGAGTGGGAATGGAGGGAAGGGGAGGGGGCGTGCCCCCTCTCCTCCACCACTCCCATGAAAAGGTATCTCACCGTTTCCGAGAAAAATGATTTTTTGTAACCTAACCTCAAACACTTAAAAGTTGCCTAAATTTAGTATCGTGTCGCAGGAGGGGGTGAGTGGGAGTGGGGAAGGGGGAAGGGGTGCCCCCGTCCTCCCTGGCACTACTCCCATGAAAAGGTAACACACCATTTCCGAGAAAAATTATTTTTTGTAACCTAACTTGCCCAAAAGTTGCCCAAATGGCGTAGTCGGAGCCCCGCTTCGCTCCATGGTCTAAAACAAAATAACCACGAAGGAGATGGCGGGCTCTGTCTTCGCTCTCTAGTGCATCCCAAGTCTAGTAACAGTTGTAACTGCCCTATAAACACACATACGATCACTGGGAGTACACTAACTTTCATCTAAGCAGAATTTTTAGGATGATAAATAAAAACTTTTTTTTTACGTTCCGTTTTATCGTTTTTGCACGATATTTACACTACAAACAATATATTGTGTCAGTCAGATTTGGTTGACAATCACTCATTTTAACGTTTCGTTTTTGCTTTTAGCAGATTTGAGGTTAGAAACTTATTTTTTAATTTCCTCGAAAAATATGAATTACCTTTTAATAAGAGTGGTAGTGTTATAATCGGGGACATAAGCCCTACCAGTTTTCACCATTTTTCCCCCCAACTCCTGCCAAAGGATACTAGATCCAACCCGGTATACGTTATAATATTTGATTTCGTATGCAAATTACATTAACGGACACAAAAAAGCCTAAAACTTTTCGGTGGTTTGGTTGTTGGTTGGTGGTTGCATTTGTACAAGTTTTCAGTATTTAGCAAAAAAATTAAATACTTGAAACGTTTGTTTAACAGTTGTTATGGGTAGGTAACGGTAGATTTAACAACCCACTGTCTGGTGGTCTTGAAGACCACCACTCGCTAATTTTCTGGCTCCACACACAGGCCTTCATCCGATATTAAGTTTCGTCAAGGTATTCGCATAGCGCGGGAGGGTTCGACGCAATGTAACGAATAAAGACGCCTATGTTACTACTTACCGCTACCTCTTAGATGGTGCTGTGTCCCTGGTACGTAATCTCATAGGATTAAAGAATTTCTGACAGAAATTGTCAAGGTTCCTTCTTGATTATTTTATTACCTACATATCTGTTTCTTCTTAGTAACCAAAAACGATGCAAACATATTATTATCCTGTAATTGCGTTATTTTTCAATTGAGAAATCAACCAAAACATTGTGCAAATGTGAACTAGAACATAGTTCCATTTTTTGCAGTAATTTCCTTACTTTTTTTTTCCTTATCTGTGTACAATCATTATCTTATATATTTTACAGCTTGTATTTATTGTATGGCAAATTTTGTAATACATATTTTCACCCCTTTCCCTAACCGGCTAGGAACACAACGATGTCCGCAGTGTCTAATAATAGGATATGACGTAGATAACACGATTAGTGCGCGGTAAGTCGCACCGTTGTTTTCTATTATGGTGTGATTTTTCCCATCAATGCTGCTTCGTGTCAGATAATTGAATGCAGCGAAGGGCCCAACCCTTGCACGGACACGCGGTTGTATTCTGACGGACTTTTTGCTACTATGAAATTGATAAAATATTTGGCCATTTGTCCCGGTCGTCATAGCAATGACGATAAACTCGGATAGCCAGAAATCCTCTCCTAACTTGTATGGCGCTGGTTGAATTTCCTCAGTAAGTCTTAGTGATTTCCTTAAATCTAGACTGGGTTAGAGATTGACCCAGATCATTATATTCAAACTGCCTTCGTTGTTCTTGATAATTATAGGCAGCAGATAAAGTCTATGCTCAACAATTAAACTTAGTAAAAGATATAACAAAGTAAAACTTACAGTATAGTAAAGCTATGTCCAGAATAACGGCGCCGCCACTCCTCCGGTGTGACCGGAGACTACCGCGCCTCCCTGCGGACGCCACTCAATCTACAGAACAGATAAAATGTGGCAGTTTAATATGATTATATACCTAAACCTACCTCTAGCATAGGTAGTTCTGGGTATCGGATAGTATTGAGATGAACAAGACAAATAAAGTACAGACGCCAGTACATCAAGCTACCCCAAACTGTCAAATTTTCCCTTAATTGAACATGAACCTTAAACTTGTGGAATAAAGTTGAAAACCTATCACAGAAATTTGACAGGTTGGGGTAGTTTGATGTGCTGGCGTCTGTACCTACTATAATTTGGTGCTTTATTTGCAATCAAGTTAAGCTATTTGGTAATCTTTTAGAACAAAACTAAGCATCTTTAGATTACCAAATAGCTCCTACCAAATAATCATGATCATCAATTCATAGGACGATGACATATTTGAAAATAAAAATAAACAGTTTTGCACCTGTTCTGGGGATGGTTCATTATAAAAACCACATTTTTATGGTTCTGTGAAAACATTAATTTTCAACAAATACATGACGTCGATCAAATAATCGAGAAAAGTAATTCTAAAATAACCATTCACGTGGTACATGGAAGTTTAATTGACTATGCAATAGGTGGCTCAGCCACAGACAATATTGCTTGCCACCTGAATTAATAACATCGTTCAAATATTCGCAGCCGGCGTTGGTTATGAGACCGTGTGCCGCCGCCCTACGAACAATAACCAGGTTCTAGGCAACTGCGGTGCATCGAGTAACAGGAGCGTTCTACAAAGGATAGATATTATTTAATAACAGTCACTGTTCATATATTAAACGATGATTCAATTCACCTTATGCTGAAGATAGAAAGTTCCAGTTTCGGCCGTCGTTTGTGACCACGAGAAACACAACGTTTGTCTCTAGCTACTGGTACAAACGTTAGTAGCTGCAATGCCTATCTGTTGTCTCATCAATGATAAATGATTTTGTTTCTGTAAGTAGGCTTGTACAAACTCTTTTACACGTCAATCATATTTTTTTTTAATTAGATGAGGTCGGCGTTTCATATCTGACTACTCTGAGAAGAAAGGCCGAAACAAACTTAGGTCACAGTCTCTTTTAAAGTCCAGATATAATCTTGGTCAGATCATGTGAAGACCATGTGGATCGATGTCTGAAATGGTCTTTTGAGGAAAGAACCACACAGATTGAGTGGACCGGTTCATTCAGTGCACGCATTTATCAGTAATCATGCAGCTCAACTCAGAACTTGAGGAGCTCAACGATCTAACGAACAATACCAAAGATAGGACATTTGGGTAGGCCGCATAAAGTTCTCAAACTGCCAGATTAATATTAAAACTAACTGAAAAATCATTGCTTAGAATATAGACTAAGAATAATTGTATCGCATATGCAGCCTATAATGACCCCACTGCTGGGACACAAGCCTCTTCTCGGTGAGCTCTCGGCCGTATTCCACCACGCGGACCCTGTGCGGATTGGTAGATGTCACATGTATTCGAATTTTTGGTTCTAGAACATGCCAGTTTCTTCAAGAAGTTTCCTTTCGCCGTTTCGAGAGCAGTAGTGGTGAGAAAATTTACACAATGTAAAGCACCCGTCTGGGCTCGATGACAGTTTTTATAGCATTTATAATTATGTACGAAATCGTGACTAAATATTATCTATTTGTTTCGTGTCGTCTTAATTTATTGACATATTATGAATTATTCGTTTTTGGACAGAAATTGTGACAATGTGGCGGTCATCTGCAATGCCCCACATACGAAACTTCAAATCAACAAAATGTGGAAAACACAAAAAGTGAAGTGGCGCCATCTACAATGCCATATGCGAACTACTCAAGACTTGACGTCACATCGCAGCTACATCACGCAAGCAGAGTTTACCACACAATCTACATATATACAAAATCCCGACATCAACCGTCGGGCAGTCGCCCACCAGACACAACACCCGTCTGGTCGGAGGATCCTCCTTTGCCAATAGAGTATGACTGAACTTTACACCCTGTTCCACATACCTCTATAACATCTTACCTATTTATTAACTTTGCTTTTTGTTTTAATTTTGTTAATTGACATTCGATTAACCACCTTATTTTGTATGCCTTGTGGCGGGACATAGTATGGACAAACATAGTTTTATATAACATCTACATAATTTTTACTCTATGTTTACAAAATTAATAAATGAATTTGAATTTTGAATTTGTTGTGTCCGTTACGTATGGGTTACCACTCATAGAGTTATTAAAATCAATCTATTTTTAAATACACTTCCATACTTTAGTGATATGCGGTACTTGTTTAAAGTCATCCAAATTGGCCAAGAGATACTGTTGCGATGGCAAAAAAGCTTTTGGGAAATATACAAAATTTGAGACAAAGCTTTCAACAAGGCTTTTTAATAAAGAGAGTACGTCAAAGAAACCCAAATACTTCATTACCCGTATCTACTCATGTTGCAAGATCACAAATACAAGCTGTAGGGGTAAACATTACAAAGTAGACAATTCACAAGGGCTTGCGCACACGTGCCATTACTTACACACGCAATAACTGCGAGGTTGTGCGTTGGCCCCCACTCCATGTAATGAATAATTCTTTAGTACAACATGCTACTAACCTATCTCTCATAGAATTACATTTTATTGTTATTAGGTAGGTGAATATGTTACCAGGATTTTGCCAAAAAGGGAAACAAATAAGAGAGACACACAGTCATTATTTGACGGCGAGATCACATAATTTTTAATAAGACAGATTATAAAATTCATTGAATAATGGGGTAATTTCAGATCGATCTATTTTCACAGTAGGTTTAAATTTGTGTTTTTTGACTATTTGTAATAATTGAGTCTTTTCAATTATATTTTATAATAAGGAATCATTCCACTTTGCCCCACTAGTGGGGTACAGTGGAATACCTAAAATTTTACAGTGGTATCAGCTCGACTAATTAAATTTGGTGGGGCAGATTTCTTAATCTAAAATCTTGTTGGATTCTGCCCCACTGGGACTGGCGCCTTAGAATATATTATTTTTTCCTATTTGTTTCTGGACGGTAACGGGTTGTAAATCACAGATTATATACACGATTTGTTACAAAAATAAAATACCTTTACTATTTTTTTAAATCACAGCTATACGATTTTTTCTTACAGGGTCATCAAAGCTTTTCAAACTAAGCCCAAAATCACAAACTGAGTACGATTTGTGGGGTAGCTCGGTGTGGCAAAGTGGGATGATTCGTAATAAGTTTCTATAATCTAGTTCCATTTAATTCATTTCGTACTGAACTCTGAAATCTTTCAATCATTTCAATTTTCCAGCTTTCAGACTTACAGAAAGTCTCCTCTCTGGACTTCGGAGAAACCTATCATATACCTCCTACGATACGACAGGGACTTACTAGAGAATGGGCAGCAGCGTTCTCTATGCATTTTACCACCAAACTGCGATCGCCAACCCGCCTGCCAAGCGTGGCGATTATGGCATAACGTCCCTTTTGGGGGAGGCCTTTGTCCAGCAGTGGACGTCTTTCGGCTGGAATGATGATGATGATGACTGTGACATCGGTTGGTACTCATAATATTATATGGTGATGGGTAGTCAGTTTAAGTTCGTGAATAAACCAGTCTGTCGTTAACCCACGTATTTTATTGACGTTCCATTGGCGACGAGGATGGGATCCTCGTCGCCAACGGAACGGTCGCCGTCTCCTCCTACGACATGTTCCTAGTGCTAAAACTATATTCTTACAATTACCAAATTAGTTTGCCAAAACAAAGAAACATCTCATCGACAGCATTCAATCAGACTATCCAACACTACGAGTAGGTACACAAAATATGATCATATTGTACATGTTTGCACAGGGTGGTGGTAAAAGTTATTAGTTTCACCTGGGGGTAAGACGCACTCGCTTTGTTTGCGCACCAAACAATGGATTGAGATTGCCATGAACCCTCCCATCACATGCTGTGTGTATAGGTGCTGTAATTAAAACCTTGTCTGTAATATGTAGGTATCGGTAGGCATCTTCATAATAATTGCCTATATTTAAAGTTAACGCTAAAAAAATCCAAATTGTTAATTTCGATTTGAATTAAATACATGTTGGAGCCGCCGCCGGTTATGATAGGAAGGTATAGACAATCGTTTGTCTATAATCAGCTGAACCTAGCTCGAATCCAAAATATACTATACAATTTGCTCTCCTTAATCAAACGCATTTCAATAATACACAGCTGTAAAATTATGTAGAAACGATACTTATAGCTGAACCGACAGACGTTCTGTCGAAACCTATTTTTCCGACAGGACAAAAATCCCATAAGGACTCTTTTTTGTATCCCTCAAAACCTAATTCGGACTATTACGAACATAGCCAAAAAATAGCCAAATCTGTCCGGTCGTCCTCAAGTGGTGCCCTTACCAACGAACAGCATTATTTTTTATTTACCTATGTAGATAATACCTACAGTTCCTAAATAAATGACCTTGAAGATATACCTATTATTAGTTAAATATAACATTTAAGAGGTAGAGAGGCTTGTGGTTAAGCCGCACGGTTCGATCAATCGGGTTAAGCTGCGCTTGTCGCGGTTGGTCCATGGATGGGTGACCATCTTTACATACCAAGACCCCTCCGTGCCTTGGAAAGCACATTAAGCCAGACCAACGTCCCGTTACAGATCGTCAGAAGCCCGAAAGTCTGACAACCAGTCTTACCAAGGGGTATCGTATTACCCAGTTACTGGGTTGTGGAGGTCAGATAGGCAGTCGCTCCATGTAAAATGCTAGTATTCAGCTGCAACCGGTTAGACTGGAAGCTGACCCCAACATAGTTGGCAAAAAGTTAGGCAGATGATGATAACCTTTAAGAAGTGTACGGACATTTTAATAATGCATTTCCTCGTAGCTATTACAAATTATGGAATTTGATATTAGATACTCTTTGTTTTCCTCCGTCCACGTATTATCATAGGAAAGAATTTCCATATAGAATATTTAAATGCATACCTTATAAGAGAATTCTTTCCTTATTGTAATATTATCCTACTAAAGGAGCTGGGCACATAAAACGTGTTATTAAGTGACTCTATAAAATGTTGCTGTAGTTATTTTCCCAGTGCAGTGCTTAGAAATAATGGTCCAACGTAATTAAATTACGAATGATCTAATCAAAGGAAAATTATGCTATTAGCATGTCTTACCACTTTTTTTCAAGAGGTTACCTACCTATCCAGTCAACACTTTAAAACTCACAGGCTATACAGGATAAGTTTTTATCCAGTGCGCAAACTGTAACCATGAATTTGGCATATAATTCTAGATCCCAGCGCAGAAATTTTTCGTCCGTAATACAAAAAAATAAATCAGCTGTTCCATTCATTTTGACTGCGTAGATATTGCACTTTTCTATGAAACAGATGATTTTTTTTTTGTAAAACTGACGTAAAATTTCTGCGCTGGGGGTCTAGAATTATATGCTAAATTCATGGTTACAGTTTGCGCACTGGATAAACACTTATCCTGTATATATCTACTTAGCTAGCGGGACAAACAGATTCTATCAGGGAGTTCCTCATTTGCTGTACACTCAATTAACATTACTCCAGTTCAGGTAAGTTTCAGCTAAGGTAACTGAAACTCTCTGGCAGGTATTTTCATAACGTCTTTTTTATTTTTATTTATCTAGTGCTGCTGTAAAAGCAGGCATTAGAACTCGCTCTCCTACGACCTGATAAATAAACAAATAGGTATCTAAAACTACCCTCAAATTATCCTAACACACTCTAAACAATCGAGTGTCGATGGCAAGTTATGAGAGCGGGCTCCGCTGGCCCACGGTAATTACTTAAGCGTAACCCTGCAGTGTTTGCACGGGCCTCGAAGACCCGGCGATTAATAAATTTTGTCTGTTTGACTTGTACTGGGTCAACGGATTATGTTTGTGGATTATGGTTTGTGAACGATAATTAAACAGTTTCAGTATGTTGGGGTTTATTGTACCCGGAGGTGAGCGGAAGCTGGGAGGAAATCGATTTAGTATAATGAGAAACAGTCGAAATACGTACATCCAAAGTTTCCATCAGTGGATATTTCAGAAATTTATTTATTTATTTATTTAATACTTTACGCACATATATGTACAGAGGCGGACTTAATGCCATAGGCATTTTCTACCAGTCAACCTTTGGGCGATGCAGAGACAAACAGTGGTAGGTGCTATCAAATAAGTGGTGTAATTAATTATTATTTAAATATAACTAAATATACTCATATTATACCTAAATTTTTTATTTTTTATTTTTAACAATAAATATGCTATATAAATAATTAAATTATTAAGAAATGTGGGATGATGTGGTATAATTAGGGCACATCAACGTGAAAAAAGACGATGACGGCTGAAATGATGATGGTGAGTAGGACTTGTTTAGACTTATTGATAAAGGTTACTTTATCAATAAGTCTAAACAAGTCCTACTCACCATCATCATTTCAGCCGAAAGCCGTCTTCATAAGCTTTTTCCAAGCTCTGCAACTTCGACCAGTTCTATATACTCTCCGCATTAGCGGATTCGTGCAGCCTTAAGAAGGTCATCGTTGAACCTAGTAGGAGGCCTTCCAATCCTTCTATGTCGGTTACCTTGGTTCTTCTCCGGATCTCTTCATTTCTGATTCGATCACGTAGGGAAACTCCAAGCTTTACCTCTCTATTGCCCCTTGGGTGACTCTCAGCCTTCTCATAAGGCCCATTATGAGCGACCACGTTTCAGTGCCGTTCATGTCAGGTCATCATCACTGACAATAAACACTGGTCAGACTTTCTTCTTGTGACACTGCGGTATTTGGCGTCCAAGGGTAAATTGAAACAATAAGTAAATCATTTTTGTTATCTAAACCATGGTGTGCAGTCAATTTATTCTGTATTTTTTATAGTCTATTTCCGGAATCATAATCACCCAACAGGTAGGTATTATTATTGACAAAATTCCAGACGGTAAAAACTTCTATTGGGAGATGAAATAAATAAAAAGTTTTCATTAATGCTTAATTTTACAAAAAGAGTTGTGTCTGGAGGCTCGGAGGTATTTTTTACTTTGTCGGTCGATAAACAATTTTTCAGAATAAGCCATTCACGTTGTTTATCATTGAGCCTATTTTGATCCAGCCTCTTGAATCTTGGTGACAGTTTCTAAATTGTGATTGAATAGCCTAGCTAGACGAAACTACGAGTAACTCTTGACGTAGAAGTAAACAAGACCAAACTTTTTGCTCTTTTTTGCATTATCTAGTATTTAACATTATTTGGGTTGAGGTGTATTTTCATATATTCAAGTTGTAATAAATTTACAGTGAATTATTGTCTATTTTCGTAACCTTTTTAGTTTCGCCAACTGTAATATTTTTTTGTTAAAGACATCGGTAAGCTACTCGTATTATAATGATAAAAACAATAAACAGTATAGCAGTGAGCACGTTCACAATAATAAAATCATACCAGGTGAATAGAAAATTACCCTGCACCAAATTCAATACACGGCAAAAACCAGTAACAATGCAAAAAAAAACGTTCACTTTTAAATTTTGGTCCTATAACAACATTAGCATTTCAATTTCGAGTCATCTTTACCCCTTTATTATTGCAAGAGAGATTCGACCATCAGCTCGCTAGGGTTGAACACCTGGCGCTCTTTTGTTCGGTAACGAGTATCGAGTTACACGGCGATGAAGCGATCGATAGCAGCCCTGGCGGACACATTAATATGTTATTACGCTTTTGTAAGGGGTAAATTAAAGTTAGAGTGTATGCAGCCGACTGTACTTGGTAGATAGAATGGAACTATTGTTCCGTTTTCATTTAGGGTAGTAGTATGTATGTTTAAGTTATCGTGGACAGATTCGATTTGCAGAAGCTGTGGCCAAAAATTGTAAACATCTCACAAAGATTGGCACTTTTTACATCTATCCATAGACTGTATTACCTCAGTAAGGTGAAAAGTATAGATTGGAATTTGGTCCGAGTAGGTTTTCCAGTGGAAATTATGAAAATTATCTGAAATATTACTAGGTACAACAAAAATTACTAATATTCGTAATTTTATCCATTGAGTCCTTTGACTTAGAAAACTGACGGGCTTTTCCGTATAGTTCGTCTTTTTTAAGTAGCTAAGTATAACAAAAATAGTACTTAATTACACATAATGACTTTTAACACCGATACCACGGCATTCGTAATTGTTGTAGCATTAAGTGCCCACCGTCTGGTCCCTCATTCGGCTCAATTGCTGCCGTCTGCCCGGTACATGCCCGGTCAGTCCGATGCGGGCAGAGATCGGAAGATAAGGCGATGATGAGAGCTTTTAATTGCTTTGCAAATTATTGTTTTAATGTTTTTTTATTGGTCGGGGTTATTATGATTTGGTCTGCGAAGGTAGAGGTCGAATTAATTACGGTTTGAGAATTGTTGTAAGTTGGAAGTTACCTTTAAATGATTGATATTTTATAAAAGTTTTTCAAACATTTGTAACTCTAACACGGGCACATGAATATCTTCGATTATGTAAGACTGTGTTTCTTTTTCATAATACAATACAAAAAATAAAATAATGCTTCTTATACCGTCTCACCAACCGCATTTCGGTAGTTTTAAAATATTAGTTGACGTAAAAGTGTTTGATAAAACAAGTAAATATAATTTATGCCACCGGTCGATGTTAGAGTTAACGATTCTTTGAGCAAGGCGTATGCTTCTTAGTTTTCACACCAAGAAGCAGACGCAAGAGCTTTGGAAGTCCTAGACCATTTTGGCTGAAATTAGACAGCTGCTGGTAAACATCAGAGCTTGTGGCTCACTCAATTATGGAAAGCTTTCATTTGAAGCCCATCTTCTTCATCGTCATCATCATTTGCTTTGACAGGTAATCAGACTGTGTAGTCCATGAACATATTACTTAGTCACACATTTATATATCAACTAGCTTTTGCCAGCGGCTTCGCCCACGTGGAGGTCGGTGTATTATACATATGAACCTTCCTCTTGAATCACTCTATCTATTAAAAAACCCCGCATCGCAATCCGTTGCGTAGTTTTAAAGATTTAAGCATACATAGGGATATAGGGACAGAGTAAGCGACTTTGTTTTATACTATGTAGTGATAAACCGCTATCAAATAGCCCACATAACTACATCTAAATATACACCATAACGTGCACACATGATACAAATGATGATAGTCAATTGAGCGATATTTAAGGTGATCGCCCGCCAGGTGGCCGGTGACTCAAACAACAATTTAGTTAATAGGATCCACGTGAGCATAGAGCATACCATGGAGGTGACTTGGCGGTATATATTTCTGTTCACTTGTTAAACGTTTCTGACAAGGGAAGAAGAATCCGAGTATATTATCAAATTACTACAGCTTTTCTTGTTCGCAGTTTTGTTTTTTTTCTCCTTTGCAGGCACACTGAAAGAGTATCAGTAACGTCCAGCGAAGTCAAACACTACCCGAAACAGTCAGCCTTACTGTCAACTTTGTTGACTGTCAATCATTTTGCCATTGCTTTAGCTGCTTTTAACTTATATTTGCTTTTTACTTTCTGTCGATCTGAGAAAAAGACGCCTCACTACCAACTTTGTCGTCTGTCAGTCCTTTTATCATGGTTGGAGCTGCTTTTAGCTTTTTTTTTGCTTTTTACTTTGTCGATCTGAGTGAAATATGGCATGACACAAGCCAAGTTTTTGTAACTGATAGTCAAATCCTAACGTCATTATGTTGAAGAAAGCTAGTTTATGCATTTGCTGCGTATTAAATGAGACAATATGTGTTAACCATTAAACCCTTTTTCTTTTCCTTGCCGCGGGGCCTAATAGGTGGCTCGATCCAACACTAAAACAGTGATACTGGCCTTTTCTGAATACAGTTTTTATAGCAGCCTACTCCACCCCACATCTTCTTCCACTGACCCACATGTAGACCAATTGAGTCAGTTTAGGTGCTGTCAGGTACGGGCGTCGTATAGGGTGCTCGCGCGCACGAGTACGTGCAATCTAGAGGTTATTTTCTCATGTACCTAACTTGAACCAGTGTGAATGCATTGTTTCTGGTTTGTACGGGAGCGTTGCTTTGAAGTTGAGTGCATACCCTTCGTCATAAGATACATTATAATTAGTTTTTATATGGCCGTGTATGGTGTGTTTTGTGATTTTAGCGTACTTCCTGATGGATTACTAGTTCGCAAGGAGGGAACAAAGGAACTTAGTTGATTTCCATAAGATCCTTAAAACGGCCAAAAGCTTTCAGAAATTGTCAACATAGAAGATAAAAAATTACAGATTTTTTATTATAAGGCGTTATGTTTCACGCGTGCCTCAAAGAAATGTCAGCAACAATGGGAGGGGTTTGCTAGGGTCGATGCCTGCCAGGGTCGCGGATTTTTTAGAAAGAGATACTGTGACTTTGGCGCGGGCAACTGACGGCACTGACTAGCAAGGTGAAGGAACACGGGTGGCTTTTAGTCAATAAAACTCTGACACATAGAGCGGGAGAAGTCATTTGATGATTTCCCATCCAAAAATAAGGCTATTTTATCAGCTGATTAATTGATTCATTCAAATTCAAGAAATAAGCTAAAAACAATGACAACTACATCCAATTAATAAGATTTTCAAGCCAAAACGAGACACACTATCCTAATCCAACTGACACAAATGCGCCAATTGGCTGATGTGATCCAGGTACGTGGAGGTGCCGCCACTACTTTTAGTATATCAGATAAGTTGATTGCAGTCAGCTGACGGGACACGGTCGGCTCACCTTGTTAAACTATTATACCATTAGGAGATGGATCAATTGATTCTATACATTGTTTGAGGACTTTCGGAGATTCCGGGTTCATAATATTCGTGGGTTGTAGTTGAAAATCAACGTCAAATGGTGCATACTGTGTTGCCATCTGACATTATACTGAGCTGAGGCCCTTTTGGCATTATTATCATTGTTTCCTGATTTTTTTTTTTATTGTTTAAAATATTTTGTTAATGATAATGCCAATAAACGCATTTTTCTGCTTTCTTTCTTCTAATACGCATACGGCTACATTTGTATTATTGAATTAGCTTTTGTCAGCGGTTTCTTCCGCGATTTCTTGTTCCCTCGACCCCGTCGCATCGCAACGCTTGCCCGTGCTGTTTCTTTGTTTTTGCTTAGTTCTTCCTGACTTTATGGATTTTGCTCGTCTTCTATGGGCAATAGCGTGATGTAAAGTAGCATTGTTCGAAAATTAGAATATCCAATGCAAAAATAGGCTTATTCCACTTTTCCCCGTTGGATGATCCCCATTGATGGGGATTAGTGAACTTTTTGTTCACTATTCCCCGTTGACCCAAAATTTTTATTTAATGGGGATAAGTGAACTAAAAAGTTCAATAATCCCCATTAGGTAGGTACGTTAAAAAAATAAAATATATGAATCATGTTACATTTATTAATTAAAAATATAACTTTCTTATACCTAATAAAATCACAGATTGTACAATTATTAATTTAAAATAAAAAATATAACTTTCTTATACCTAGTAAAATCACAGATTGTACAATTATTAATTTAAAATAAAAAAATAGTTAAAATCCACAACCAATCTCTTCAGCCCTAATAATAGTATAGTTGTAGATTACTCGTTATCGCGTGTGCTAAACTTCAAGCTTATCTCAATGGAGACAACAAAATGCTTTGAAAAACACAGCTAGAGGCTACTGGTAGTTCTATTAATCATCACCTATTACAACAATAACATGGGACTAATGTTTAGGATTGTTTCACAGAATAAACAATTACCGTACTAGCCACGTTAGAACATTAGCACCACTTACCACAGCTTTAAAATCCATTCTTCCACATGTTTAACATACGAGCAGCAACCCTAACTAAACTAGTTATCCCTTAAAATCCCTTTGTAGCATAAAACGTAGTGAGAAATTAAATAAAGGCCGCACTTTATAAAGGTGTCGCCCGCACGGTCTAAGGGCGAGTCCGAACTCCAGCTAATAGAGAGCCCGCATACGAAACCCTCCGAGATAGTTTTAAGCGTTTTTAGTGCACATCAAAAGGTAACAATTGAACCCTTATATCGTGAGTTTGAGGTGTTTTATTTTATGTGGTACAGTTGAGGTGTTAGATTTCTGAGGGAGTATTTTGTCAAGTCATTTGTGTTTTGTACTGGATAATGAAAGTTACGGAAATGCTTCGAAGAATTTTATTAGTCTATGGAATCCACGCATTAAATGTAGAATCTATACAAATAAGTAAAATTAAAATATCTATACGTAAAGTCAAAATTACAGCTTTTACTAAATGCATATGAAAGTAAATAATGAGTTTACAAGAAAAACACTTTTTTTTAAATGTTTACTGTCTATTTGTTCCGGCTAATCCACGAAACCGCTAGACCGATTATGACGGGACTCTCATTGGCGGATAGCTGATGTTATAATTACATTAACGCAAAGGGCGCTGACCACCTTGTTCTCATTTCTTGATTCTCCCTCTTCCCCTATTTATCTAGATCCCCACTTTTCTGTACATTTGCGCTAACCACAATAAAAATCTACGCTCACAGACCCACACAGACTTCATTCACTCTTCTTTTTTCGTCCAATCTATCTCTCTGTGGAATGCGCTCCCCCAAGATATCAGAATGGCAACCAACCGATTGACCTTCAAAATCAAAGTTCGCGAGCATATTCGCAAGAAGTTGGCAGTATCATTACAACGATAATGTTTTCTCATTATTTGTCTCATTTGTTTTAAGTAAATTAGTTTATTTATGTATATTTATTGCTTATATTTAAATATAGATAGGCATGTAATTATGTACATATATTTTATTGCACCTACCACTGTTTGTCTCTGCATCACCCAAAGGTCGACTGGTAGAAAATGCCTATGGCATTAAGTCCGCCTCTGTACATGTTTGTGCTTAAAGTAATAAATAAATATTGTTTTATTTTATTCGTAAGGAACTACAAACAGCTATAATATAAAACTTAGAGATAAGAAAAACACATGAGGACTAACATACGGCTACTTCTTTATAATAAGGAGTAACATTGGCTACTTTTTTCCGGTAGTACGGTGAGCGAAACCATGGGCACAGCTAGTCAACAATAAATAAATGACGATCAGTTCCAGTTATATTTGCATTGTTGATTCAATCAGTTCGCATCAAACCAGCAGCTGTTCTGGGTTCTTGAAAATCTAAATTGAAATTGGGTTTTATTACAATACGATCGAATGATCTTTCCAATCTTAAAGTAATATCGGCAAGGTTAGTGAGCAAATTAAAGGCTATCTTGAAGCAACTTTTGGTTTTTCTTGCATGTTTCCTGAATCATTCATCATGTCGTCGGTTTTCGTCACAAAACTGTTTTCCATTTCCATCTGCGACTTTATTTGCACATATTTTCTCAACTCGTTTACCTCCATCAATACAGAAACCCTCAGTACCTCCTCACAACCTCTGACCTCCCAAAACTCATCATTCATTGTCAAAGACATAACAGCTTACCATATCCCTTTATTAAAAAGGTATTCCGAGGTAGGAAGGGGACCTTTTTGTCCTCAATTGGTGTAGGTAACGTTAATAGGTCCAAATTAATAATTTCCTTACCCGCATGCTCCGATGGCGGCCGCGATAGCCACCCTTAGCCCTTTTGTTTTCTAATTCAATGTTATTTCTTTGGATAGCAGGAATTTTTGATATTTAACGTACAAATGGTGTAGTCCATTTTAGGTCCTTTGATTTTAATAATAAAGGTTTTAAGGTACGTTTGCAAACGTAAATGATCACCATTGTAGTAAGTAGGTTGTAATGTGTTAAATTGCCCTTTGTCATAATTTATCTGCTTTTGTTACTTATAAAGTAATCTCTTTACGTAATGTTTATTAGGTAATAGCTTCTGCTCGCGATTTCGTTCGCGTCAAATTCCTTGCTCCCCCGACCCACCCCGTCACTTTAATTGCCTGCCCGTGCGAGTACTTCGTATTCGTGACTTTTTTCTCTTTGCTCGGCTCCTAAGGGTTTTAGCGTGATGTTATATAACCTATAGCCTTCCTCGATAAATGGGCTATGCAATATTAAAGGAATATTTCAATTTGAACCAGTAGTTCCTGACATTAGCGCGTTCAACCAAACAAACAAACTCTATAGCTTTATTATATTAAGTATAGATTACATTGAAGGTCGTGTTTGACCATGGGGTATAAATTTGTGGAGGGTCTTAAGAAAACAACTCCAAGTAAAGATTTTATTACAGTTATACCTACGAGTCTACGAGGATACCAGGAGGAGGGTACCAGTTCACGTCTCCGCATAGATATCTTTATGAGGCGATTTGGTGGATGGGTACCATCAATCACGCTGTCACGCAGCATCCCTTGAGTTGAGGCAACAGATGGCAGTTTCTTAGACTGATGCAACGCCAAATAATAGATCAAGATAGGTTGTGGTCCAGCCGACAGATATTTTCATTTCGGGGTGTTTATACCAGCAGGTGCTTCTAGAAATTCAAATCAAAACCTATGTCATTCTTTCAAAATATTAATAAGATTTATAGTGATTTTAAAATAATATTTATCAAATTGAAAGTATCTAATTTCCCTCAAATGATTTTGGTTCAGTGTAATGACGTTTAAAAAGTATCTCATACGACAATTATCGAAAAAGTACGGGTTTTTTAACGGAACGAAATGGAAATATGTAGTTGGGGGATTCGCCTAGTTTGCTAAGTTGCTTCTCTCCGAGCTTCGAAATGAGGAGGTTGTCTCAAGAAGCCTATATTGTTATTATGTTGAATACCTAGTTTTATAGTTTCATATGTATTGTTATATACTAGGTTTGTATGTGGATAAGAGTTGAAATGCTTACATATTTATACTGAGAAAGGTGTTTTTCTTATTACATACTGATGATTTTTTTTCAGTTTTACCATCATTTCCAATCGAGAAACATTTAAAAGGGAGAAACGTTATTATAAAGGTAGGTATAAAAATATAGTATAAAAAGCGAGAGCAAAAAATCAATAACAGACCAACAACAAAACAAAAATTAACGGTAAAAAAAATCAGTGCCACTTACGATGCAATTTCCGTGGGATTAGCGAGTAGGGTGTCCAAGCCGCGAGCGGTGCAGGGGACGAAACAATGGACTCTCACGACACACGGCGCGTGTCGGGCGGGGGCCGGGGGACGCGGGTAATACAATATTTGTTCGGTGACACACGGGTGACACGCGCTCGTTCTATTGTGCACCTATAGCCAGAGGTAACGCACTGATGTTCAGTTTTTTAGAACCCCTTTAGTAGGGTTTTTATTATGAATAGTCGTATACATGGAACTGGTTTTCATATAATTTGATAACGGTTTTTTAAAGTATGGTTTGGGTAAGTATGAAAACATTCAAAATTAAATTTATCATCACTTAGGATCGTTTTTGGTTTAATGATCATTAGGTTTTTAAATAATTAAACACTAAATCATTTATTTTATTAAACATTGATTCATACTTTAAGTTAACAAAAGTTTATACTAACTAAACGTTACCAAATATTCGTCAACGTTCCCAACCTCTGTCCCACACGTTAATCCCTGCACATGGGGTGCAACGATAAAAAGATAATGCGGGTCGGAGTCGCGTGCGCATCAAAAACTTGCTTTAATGACGCACCTATACAGGCGGACTTATCGCGCCTGCGCGCCACAGCGTCCGCTGAATAGAGCAAAAATAACAAATGAGCTTAATTATAATACCTTGGCAAGGGGTGCGCGAGTAGGGAGCGGTGTGACAAAATAAACATGCTGGCAGGAGGTCCCGCCGTGTCCCGATGTGTTTTTATTGGCGATGCGTGCTGAGCAGTCAATGTCGCGAGAGTAATGACGAGAATGGATTTCGGAATCCCCTGCCATTTGACGGTAATGATGATTTCTTATCTGTAGAGGAAAAAAATGTCCTTGTTTTCAATCGCGCCGTGCTTGTTTTTTATACCGTTTCGAATAACGGTGACGTAAATATCAATGTTTCTGTTTTCGAAGAAATGCTTAAGAGTCGTATATCAGAATTTTTATGATTGAGAAAACGTAAATTACCATTCCTGAAGAAATATTGGTGTACATGCTATTCAGATTTTTTATTAAACAAGCTTGAGATGAAACTTTCTGAGTTAAGGTACTAGTTAGTTGAGGACAAGAAGTAGTCTCAAGGAGTACCTACACACAGTACTGAGCTATTGAGGAGATTCCTACCTTGGATGAAACATGGCATTAATAAGCCTTGAAAGCCCAAGAACATTTCATAAAAACACACTTCAACAGTTTCATTCAATCAATGCAATAAATGAAAGTAGAGTTGTCGTTATTTTTATAGCCATTAGATGTTTTTTCTTTATGGTTATTTTTAAGTTACTTCCGACTTAGTCATTCACTCCCAACAATGGCTTAAAAATACATTTAGCCCATATGTTCAACAATAATTACTATTCGTACATCGAAAACAATGACCTTTACTGTAACACCCCCAATGTTCACAGATTTATACCGTAACCAGTTAGTATTGTTCGCACGCGTTATAAATCATGCGAATGTGTCGCACGGACTAAAAATCATTGGGAGAGTAATTTATTGTAGGTGAGGGGCGCGGGCCGCGGGAAGGTGAGGGCAACTTTTTGTGAACTATTGTGTACCGGTTGGATTCCGGTTAAAATCGGTGGCTTTGTCACCCTCCCGCGTGCAGACGTCATTGCGCGTCATTCGATTGTTTCATCTGCGTGTGACGTCGCTGAATGACGTTGTGTTAGTATTAGATTCTGAATTGTCGATATTATTGGCGGTGTTGATGGGAAATGTTTTGATCGGTGGTGCATTTTGGTGTGAGAAATTGGATTATAGTTTTTTAGGTTGTTTGGGTTGCTGATGGTTTGGTTGCTGTGGTTGTGATAACAAATTTACTAATAAGCTATATAGTAAAATGATGTAGCCGATGATTATTTTGATTTAAGTAAACGTGCCAGTTGTCCAGTTCATTGATCACCGTAATTGCAATTATGATGTTAACTTATAATAAAATAAATTAGATCCTACTTTCCTTATATTATTATAAATGTGAATGTTTGTTACTCAATTACACAAAAACGGCAGAACGAATTTGAATGAAATTTGGCACACTGGTAGTTTATAGCCTAAACTAACACATAACATTTTTTTTATCTCAGTAGTAGGTTCCCAGGGGATAAATTCCGGCATCTACACGGGCGAAGCCGCTAGAAAAAAGTTAGATTCTTAATAAATATGTTTGATCCGGTTAATTATTGAGTGTCTCTAAAGTGTACCTTTAGGAGCCTTAAGAAAAACCTTGAAGACTTCAATTCAACCAAGCAATATTTCGCGGTCTTCTTACTCCAAATAGTATTAGGTTTGTTTTGAGTACATCCAAACGCACATCATATTCTCATATACTATTAAGTCGACGTAATATAAATTACAAATTCCTCCCTTGAGATATTTTCCGACATCCACGCGGGCGCAACTGCGGGCAAAAGCTAGTAGTCTATAATTATATTTTTGTTGTACACACGGCTACACAAGCTATACGTTTCTAGTTTACGCTGATCTCGCACTGTACGGAAATCCTGTACAATGCGAGATCAGCTTATACTGGTAATGTTTAGCTTGATGTGTAGCCGTGTGCACATCAAATCCCTGACCTAAATACAGGGAACATTCAAAATAAAATCAGTTTCACATTTCAAACAATTCAGTTTAACAAAAAAAATCAGCTGTTTCATAGTAAACTGCGCACGTACGCGGTCAAAATGTATGGAATAGCTCAATTTTTTTTTTGTATAACCGACGAAAAATTTCTACGCTAGGGGGTCCCGAATGATATGCTGAATTTATTTATGGTTACAGTTTGCGCACTGGTTAAAGTTTTATCCTGTATATTTTACTCTAAGTCTTTTGAATTTGAATGAAAAAATATACGTATGACAGCATATCCACACCTCCAAACATTTGGCAACAAACTCATACGCGAATGTTTTCCCATCGTCCGTTTCTTTTCGTTCGCTGGCAGGTTGGGGCGACAATCTAATAAAGTGTCCCGCACCCCGCTGAGACCGTCCGATTACGTGCTCCAAATCTTGTTACCCTACTCTGATTAATATTATGGCCGTACTCATGACACTTGACGCCCAGTTTTATAAAATTGAAAATGTAATCGAGTTACTTGGTGATATGTGTTTGGGTATCATCATTGTCAGTTCATTACGTACTTGACTCATAATACAGTTTCATTTCAAATTGTGAAAACGTAATGGATGCCAGCATTAAGTTGTTTGGTATTGTATTTGATAAGCCGTCATAAGACGTTAGTGAACTAATGTCTATGTATAAATGATAAATGATTACATTTCTGTAAGTAGGTTTGTACAAACACTTTTACATGTCAATTATATTTTAAAAACTAGATAATATCGGCGTTTCCTATCTGACTACTCTGAGAAAAAAGGCCGAAACAATCTCAGAGGTCAAAGTCTTTTAAAGTCCAGACATAAACTTAGTTAGATCATGTGAAGAGCATATGGATTGCTGTCTGAAATGGTATTTTGAGGAAAGAACCATTGAATGGAGTTGTCCAATAAGTGCACGCATTCATCAGTAAACATGCAGCCCAACTTAGAATTTAAAGAGCTTAGAGATTCGACGAACCGTACCAAAAGAAATTACATTTGAATAGGCTGCATAAATTACTCAAAATGCCAGACCGTGATTAGAACTAAAAGAGAAAAAAAAAAGAATCCAAACAAAAGAAAAGATCTCAGCTGATAATATTAAACAGTTAAAATCCACCGTGTGGTCACGAATATTATAGTATACCTGAGCAGTTCAATCAATCAACTTTGCTTATAGAAGTTCTGTATTGGATAACGAAGAAACCAATACCTACCTCATATTCAAATATAAAAGTCTTCAATGTTCAAAAGGTAAATAAAAATTCATTGCAACGGCAGTAGACTATCGATAAAGCTCAATTGACACTGTTTACGAGGTGTAAAGGCCCCGTACGACACCTCCCGGTGGCCTCGTGTGTGACACCTCCCCGTGGCCCCGTATGGGGATGTGTATTGACGACTGTAATAGTCACATGTAGCTGTTTCAATTCTCTGCATACTCGTATTATGGGATTTGCATTGGGTGATAATATTGTTTATTTAGGTATCCAAGATTCCGTTGTGTTTGTAGAACAAATATTCCGTCACTTTTAGTGAGATTGGACTAGAAATTGATGTCAACTCGTTTAGTCACGTGTAAAAGGATAAAAATATGAACGAGATTACAGTCCATAATTACGGTAACCTGATTAAACATTGATTTTCTGCTTAAATATTTATTTATATGCCTGTAGCCCTGTTCTCCATAGAACTATGAATGCGTCAGAAATGTGTCGTACTATGATAACTCGTCAAAACAAAGTACTGTGAGCACCCATGAATCAGTGGCTGAAGCGACTGCGTTACCGGGAGGAGGTTTTTACGACAGCTTACACTGTAGTCAATCGCAGAAACTGTCGCGAATGTACGCCGTAGTGTAGGCGAGGGCAGTTGGTTAGTCAAATGAATATTAAAGTAATTATGAGAACAAAATTAAAATAGTAAAGTCATCCCGTTTGATAGAATAAATCCTTGTTGCTATTTAAATAGTGAATAATCTATATTATATAATATATATGGCACATTTGTTAAGTGTATGGAATATATGTATTCACAGACATTTATATAGTTTCATTTAATACTACGTTTTTTTTATTTTACTGTGGAATTTTCGTTCGAAAGCAGAATCCTATTTGTTTCGCGACTTTTAATTCGGTTATACTGGTTAGCACTGCTCTGTGGTTGAACGAATTATACGCAATGCTATTTACCTACTACGCCTAAACTACTCATTTGAATATTCACAGAGATGTGAAGCTGTTATAATTTATCGATATTGTTTTGGAAGTCATACAATTTTCGGTTGTATGAATGATTGAGGAATATTTAGTCGGTTGTCCTTTCAACATATTGGTGTTTGTTATCAAGGAGTTTCCAATCAGTTAATCCATTATCGTGCAGTGGACCGGAATGCAGTTAATATTTTATTGCAATATGACTTTCTCTGTGTTTATTCGTAGATGCACAATGCTATAAGACGGACATGAATGTTATTTTTATATATTTATTCGTTATCCAATATGTGTGCTTGCATGAAGTCGAGGCGGTAAGATAAATAATTAACAATATATTTAGATTTTAGAAGGCAAATCAATCTTGTTTCTATGTCTTACTAAGTGTATGATAAAATAACAATCTGCAATTACCTGCTAATAATTTCAAGATGTTTTCAGGTTTACAATAAGGATGTTACTTGTGTTATAGATGAGGTAAGACCTATTTATTTATTTTTAGTTGATAGGTACTGCTGTGGTTATGACTCTGTACGCTTGGAAATCGGAATCGAAAAAGATGCAATATTTCGATTCGTTCCCTTTAAACACTACTTGGAGATAGATCTTTAAAACCTTAGAATCAATCGTGTGTTACGTGCAGAGTCAATGCAAAAATTCTTAACAAATATTTAATATTTCAGGGCCAAGTACCAGTGTGCAAAGTATCGCCAAGAGTTAGACGTAGAGGCGCTTCCAAAACTATAGAACCATCTCACGACCCCTACATACCCAGGAACGACACCATACTGTATAACTGTTCTGCAATATGCACACCAGTCACATTTACCTCCATGACGGAACTAACATCACCCACCTTATTCATGAAATCTTGCTTCATAGAAATAACTAAAGAAGACGATTATGCTTGTGAAACTATAAGATATAATTACTTCAAAAACATCGACAAGTTACTGTTCTTGTCAAAGACGATACGTAACAAATCATTTTACTTGGTCGATTGTTTAATTTATTCAGACGGTGGACGAGTGTGCCACAGGAAAGACGATGTAGCTTCACACGATTCACACGCTAAGCTGGTCGATATAGGGACTCTGGTGAGACCGAACGAGACAAATGTGCTATCACAGGATGAGTTCATTTGTGAGGAAGATGAAGCAAAGAATGTCCGATGTGACCTTAACCCTTTCGTACCTTTTGAGGATGGATTGAAGATGAAGGAGGTGATGAAATTTGATGATAACGTGCTGCTCAAGACAAACTCTTATGTCATCGAACTGAAACGTGGATGCATTCAATCCTGGTGTGGGTACACGGGAACAATATCAGCGTCCCGAAGGCAATTTTCATACGTCCCACCAGGAGGTCAAATATTCCGGTGCTTCTTTGGTAACAAGCAGCAGGTTTGCAAACAATGGGGCAACCCTCGACAGATATACAACCAACGAGGTTGGCTTGATAGTTGAATTTAAAAATGATGTATAATTTTGTTTCACTTGTATTAAACTATTTGTACCTATTTACTGTTGAGCTGTTTTTACAAAATATTTAAAATTAATAATTTCGGCTTCGTCATACTCAGTGATTTTTGTTTTAAAGTTGGTTACACACAAACTATCGACGCCACACTCTCCCTTCCCTCACCGGTAAAGGAGTGTGTCGGCAGCGCGGAGTTTGCATAAAATCCTCGTTTGTCACGGGCCTAATGCGCCGCGTCCGAAGCAGACCCGCTGCCCCTGAGACCGTGTTGTGACGAGCCTATGTACTAGCAATGATGGGTGGTCGAAATGTTGATGTTGGAACTCTTCACTGAGTTTGTCTTAGAAAGGTTTACTTACATATAAATCGAAAGACATTTCATTTTAGCGACAATCTATGTAAAAAATTTAGGTAAATTAGAAGTATTCCTGATAGATTGAGACTAAGATACCAATGCTTTCTTTGTTATCATATATTGTGTCCCATTGCTGGGTAAAGGCGTCCCCTTCGAAACCTCCCTTTCTTTTCTTTGTTGATTTTTGGCCATGATGGCCCTGCAAACTTTATCAGATCGTCATACCACCTTCGCCGTGGCCTACCTCCTTCAGGCATCCAGAGAGTGACGATCTTTGCCCATCTCTGCGGGTTCATTCGCGCGACGTGTCCGGCTCACTCCCGTTTCAGACTGGCTGTTTTTTCTCCAACGTCCACTACTTAAGTTCGGAGTGTATGGTAGCGTTTCTAAATCGGACTGTACGCTTGACACCTATTACCGTGCGCTCGCTGTCCGTTGGAAAATCTTAAATTTGGACTTCTGTTGTTTAGTAAGTGACCAACTTTGTGCGCCGTAGGTTAGGACAGGCAGGATGGAGTTTTCTTTTAAATTTTAACGGAAGACTACTTTTTATATGTTCTTTAAGGGCCCAGATAACAATAATAAAGTTTAAAAAAACTTTAATTGCCCCTCTGGAGTGACCCATTATGCCATCACTGTAATGAAAAACTAGATATGATTATGTTTGAGTCTTGCATTTTAGGTACGCTATGCAACACTGCACGAGAGTGATAATTATAACTTTCGCACCAGAGCAGAGTTTGGATTAGGTAGGTCAAGAGCATAGTAGCGTCAAAAAAAATGTTGCGTACGTTTTGCTGAAGAGGCTAACTTTTGTCACACTTAATATTATCGAATTGACGTAGAGAAAAATGAAGTATGATCGTTAAGCTATAGATCCTGTTGTTTTTAAGTCTTCTTTGATACCTTACAACACTAAGATTAATTTTATCACATTCCGTCATTATCTAAACAATTGTACTCCAAACTAAAACTAAATCAATTATACAAAAGTTACTTCTAAGAGCTCTAAAGTAACTCCATTCACCTCGTCATCAAACTATTAGCGAAATATTAATTTTAGTACATAATCGTATTAGAAAGTTTTGAACCGTCACAGTGAGTAAGTTTCGTTAAAACGTGAGACGCAAATTCATCTCGTTGGTCCATTAAATAGAAGAGGCGCGACTTTGAAGACCTCCACATAAACACTTCAATAAACGCACATTAAAAGATATGTCTCCAATTTAACTTGAATTTATGGTCACCGTAACTCCTTTACTATGCATTGGTACAACCCTACTCCAATCAAATTCCAAGCAAGTCATACATTGCTGCTTGCGTTCAAGAAGTTATAACTTCTATTCTGTGAAAACCGGCGATGGATGTTGCAGTTATCAATATGTTGTCATAAGTTTCGACACATTCCATTGTGCGTTGACTTAGGTTTAGGTACTTAGTCCCCCACGAGTGTTCGGCCCATAAACTTTTAGAAATGTCCCGTTTATACTTCATAAAATTTATATGCACTTTTATTCCATCAATAAAGATCGATTTGACTATTTTGTTTGTTGCAATGTCGTTGAGGGCTGGAGGGGTTGCTAAGGTATGGAGATGAAAATTTCATGCGAGGTGGAGCAACATGACATGAGTCATAGTTTGATTTATTTTAGTTTGTAATGTTCATTTTGAAGTAGATATTGGTAGGTACGGTCAACTGTGGCATCTTTACTTTCCATAGAAATTTTACCTATGAGTACTGTACTTAAATTTCTCTCGATAACTAAAAATCTGTTGCCGCCATTTAATATCAAAGCAAGACAGAAGTAAAATAATCTACTATTTGTAACAAATTTTTAGTAATCGAGCGATATTTTAATACAGTTCTCATTGGTTAAGTTGTTCATAGGAAGTAAAGATGCCACAGTTGACGGTAAGTACCATGTTCAATAGGGATCACTGTTAGGTAGCTTGGCGTCAATAACTTAGATACTTATACAACGTGTCGTTTTGCATCCTCGTCAAATTCAAGGAGGTAACTATGCTAATGATTCTCGACACGAATCAATAATAAAATAAGTAGGTTTTTTATTTTACGGCTATGAAAATACAGTCGAGAACGCAATGGTAATTGAACCATTGCGTTCTCGACTGTATTTTCATAGCCGTAAAATAAAAAATCGCAACAAGTAATTCGAGGACTGGTTTGTGCGACGAAAACTGTTTGAACCCAGGTTAACCAGTTACAGTGCGGTATCACACGGGCCGCGTTTTAAAATTAAAAAAAAAAACAAAAAAATACCTACTTATTTTATTATTGATTCGTGTCGAGAATCATTAGCATACTTACCTCCTTGAATTTGACGAGGATGCAAAACGACACGTTGTATAAAATTGAGAAGGCAAAGGAAATAAATATTGTTATGTGTTTCTATTCATACATACACATAAACTCACGCTTTTTTCCCATGGGCGTAGGCAGAAACTATAGAACACCACCAGCTACGGGTGGACCTCTACATCAGGCTGCAGGCAGTCTGGGGAAGCAATGCCATCTTTGAATGGCAGGCTGACTAGACGTCTGTTACGCCTGGACAGAAAGGATCTGCGACTGATGACCGGGACCACGGGACACTGTCCACTAAACAAACATTTCTACACAATAGGCATAACGGACAGCTCCCTGTACAGGGCCTGCATGGAGGCTGAGGAAACCGTTGCGCATGTGTTCTTCGAATGCACAGGCGTAGTCCAGATCAGAACAGAAACTCTCGGGGCACCCAAATCTTACACGCATGTTCTCAACAGACCAGGAGATATAGCTAACTTCTGGAGGGAGGTGGGCTGGCTGGAATTACCACCGATGGCCACCATGGCTCACGCACAATGGTCCACTTAAAGGACTAAATGCGGAAACCAAACCCAATAACATAGAACATAGAACCACTAGCTACGATCCGCATATACACCGTGAAATGTTAATGGTTGTTTTCCCGCGGCAGAACTTAAGGAGTACTTTCGAAGCATAGAGTAAAAGTAAAAAAAATGTAGATGCTTTTGTTTTAAAATAATTAAAAAAATATTCATCAATTAGATAAAACACTACTCAATAGTAACACTAGAGGTAGCTCGTAGGTGCTACTTGAATCGCACGCGCCACCGACAAAGGGAACAACAGCGATGCATAAATGTTCAAAGCAAAATAAACTCTCGCACATGGTGATTTTTCACAATGGTTTATCTGCCATATTTTGTTTTAAATATTTAATTTGTTTATAAAACGATTGTATTAAACCATTTCAAAACCAAACCAAGACAAAACCATTTCGCTGCGGGAAAACAACCATACGTACAACGTACTCCGTACACGCTCACCGGTTGCGAGTACTACGCACCTGATCTTTCTAAAGAACATCAACAATATGACCTCCAGGGCGTCTCTTGTCGCTGTTTCCACTCACGTCAGTCTTGTAAATACCTTTTGTTAGCCGATGTATTTCCCACTCTTTAATTTTTAGATCGCGACTTTGCTATTGGTTGTCACTACGCAAACTCTGCGCTTGACATACACTCACACACGTACAACACTTTCGATACTCATGGATTTCGCAGAGTTTCAGATTTGGCTCGGCGCACGCGACGTTCGCAGTGAAGGCAATACATTGAGCGATCACTCATCTAGTACAAGATGGTACCCATGCATTGCAAGCAATGTATAATGTTGCATCTGTTTGCGATTGTATGGTTTTTGTTTACAAACTCCATAATACAAATGCAATAAATACAAATATCACTTGTATTTTAAGGTTTTTAGACTTACCGGTGAAAAGAAATCCTTTCCCGGGCTACACTATACGGCTGGCTTCTTTTCCAACACGTTATAATAGCGCAAGACGGCATAACTAATTTTATTTTGCGGAGCTTCGCACATTGTCACAATATGAGCGCGACTGTTGGCCGGTGAAACAAATTTCGGTTGACTTATGAGCGTTTGCTCATAAGTGCGGCGCGCCTGCCCCGCCCACAAGGCCCTTCTAACCTCTTTTATCTATTCTGTTCTTCCACCAATCATTCATAGTCACACTACACATGCTTCGCAAGGAACGCATTTCTATTCACTGAGAAATAAGGACATAGTTATGATTCCAAAGTACAATATATCTCATTGGTCAATACAGTTCACCTTTTAACAAACACTCAATAAGTTTGCATGCTGTCGTTTATCATTGACTCGCAATCGAACACTTACAATGTATTCTAGACGTCGTTCTCCACACTTACTAATACGGAAACGTATGACAATGATTGATTTGTTATTCCTCACTCGAATTACCCATCAAAGGTCAGGTAACAAGGTAATGACAATGACATCTAATAAAAAAGACCCTGACTGCTAAAAAGCCACTAGTACTTTATGAAGACCAATCAAAGGTTATGGTCAAAGTGCCCATAAACCACCTTGGAATCATTACTTCGTGCATAAAATGGCAATATTCGTCACTCTGTTATACACAACAACCATTTAGATCAGTTTATGAGTGTTTACGTTTGAGAGGAGATTCATGTTCACTTTTGATGGCTGTATGATTTTTTTATTAATGATAAAATGGGGGAATTAAGTTTGGGTTCTTGGTTATGCGATATGACAATATTAGAGTGATAACCTGCAAAAAGGGATTTCTAAATGTGTCGCAAGGATGCAGATAAAATCTGAGAAAATTCTCTGAAAAAAAAAATACCTTAAAAAGTGCTGGGGAAGAATAGTAATACTTCTATCCTTTATACCATTTTAATGGGTAGAGGAAACCAGTAACAGTCTAGCATTGTACACAATCCTTAACGTAAACCTTGAAGTACCTCAGCAAAGCTAGCTCCTAAAATTTAATTAAGCCTGAGATTCACTCAATGCACAAGGTGTCCGGTAACCATAGCAAGAGCAACAGATCTTAAGAAACACACAAAAGCTGCTAACACACTTACTACCATTGAAGCAGTAACATCGTTACCTTCCCCTGGCCCTGAAAGAGCTAGCAGACGCAAATTAACGATATCCGCGAAGTCCTCGTTTTGATTCGCTGTTGTGCTCACGGATTTATGTTAATTTAATATTATATTTTGGAGGGTAGTCTTGTGAATGGGGTGAACACGTTAGTAATGGTTGATTTTATAGAAAGTGAAAACGACTTCACGTGCTGTTAGGTCGATATCAATGTGTGTTATTATAATAAATATCGGTGTGTAACTAATATTGAGATTCATCATTTAAGAATAAGCCAGAACCGTCTGACGTGGAAATTCGTGCTTAATCTGGGCCTGAATTCACTATGACCACTCAACGATTCCTTACTCGTAACCACGTCAATCACACACGAATTCTGCTAATATCGTATTAATAATATCGACAAATTGTCTTGGGACATACAGAATATGACATTTCGATTCCTTACCGTTACATTAGTTTCTAAAAAAACGATATGGAAGTAGTTGGAACGTAGTCAGCTTCTGCGGGGAATCATTATAACGATACAGAATTAGGGCCCTGGGTGTAAATGATAAAAAATAAATAAACACCGAAGAGAAACCAAAACTAAAAAAGATGAAGTAACGCTAATTTATTTGCTACGAGTATGAGACATGCATAGCATCCGGTTTTCATGTAAAGGCGAACTAAGACAAGTAAAAGAGTAGCCGTAGACTTCCTTGCCGACTCTTCGTCACCATAGGTAACGACCGATTGGAACCGTGCCACCGCCACCCAGTATCTGACGTTTTATGAGTTTGATGTCGGTTGACGATTGAAGTGAATAAGTATTTTGAATTTTGACAACATGTTAAAACTCTAAAGAGTACGATGTAACTAAAAACTGTACCAAGCTATTCACATGATAATGCAGATCGATTTTAGTAGAATTAACAATCAGTGCTGCAGCGGACTGCGCCCTTCTCTCGCTCCCCTGCACCCTGCATTATGTCCCCTGCTCCCCTGGACATGTGAGTAACGGTGAGGAAGGGAAGCTCGTGAGAGTGAAGGACGATGCGTACTGATGATTATGATTTCATTTTAATTTTTGGATATTCGATTAGTGAAAATGTTTCTGTTGTGACACGGAATTTGAAAAAGTTTGTGGTGAAAGTGATAATTGCAGAACATCGGTTGAAGCTAAGATCCAAACAAATAACTGAAGGGTTGTTGGGTATTTCGAGCGAGTTCTAAGTTTATCTAAGTTAAAATATGCTAAATACCGTCAACGGCGAGCTTTAGGGCTTCACGCGCGCAGACACAGACAGGCGCGACACGACAGCGCGACTCGACTGTAATAGTTCAATCTCTATGAAAACTTCATAAAAATTGGAGCATTTAATCACTACATACTCGTACTTATTATAAAACAAGTCATTTATTTAGCTTACACAAGCGTCTTAAATATACAAAGTGGTTTTACATGGTATGAAATTTTCACTAACAGAAGACTTAAGTACATAGATTAAGCTGCGGGTCCCAAACTAGGCACAGCCTGTATCTTGGTGGCCCAAACACAACACATACTTCACTATCACTATCACTATATATTATAAAACAAAGTCCTCCGCTGCGTCTGTCTGTCTGTCTGTATGTTCGCGATAGACTCAAAAACTACTGTACCGATTTTCATGCTGTTTTCACCAATTGATAGAGTGGTTCTCGAGGAAGGTTTGTGTATATTATTTGTCAAGTTTTGTATACATTGGCTAAAATATCATGATATTTGTTGGAGGTGTCGGAAAAAAATAAGCCGTCTGGGAGCTTTCAACGAAAACGCTGCCCCCTTTGAGATACTTAGAACAAAATTATGTATGGTGAAATTGTATATCTTGTATAGGTCTACAGTAAAGTACGCGACGGCATATCGACGATGAAGAGTCAATATATAATATCTAACATTTTGGCCATTTTTGTTTTATTGCATTATTTATTGTAGAATAGAGTAATACACATGCTGACAAAGATCTTAGGTCTGTTTCTTATTAATTTTGCAAGATAAACAATTATTGCAATATATACTAAGTGGTGTTACGTCATTTACGATGGCAATAGATACTATCTACGCAGAGATGCGTCCGCTTGTGATTGTTGTACCAAGTGTAGACATGGGTAGTTCGCGAACGATTGAAGGAAATGAACTACTTCATATCACAAAATACACTTATCATTCAATCAGTTGTCATTCAAATGTGTCTCTACTTCACATAGTTCAGTGTTTCTTTTCGGTATTTTGATTGGCCAGCCTAGACAAAAATTTCTAAGTATTAGTACAAAAAAACAATACATACTACTTACTTAATAAAAAGAGTTATGCTTAAATTCATATTTCTAAGTTGACTGTCCTAAGCCTGTTTATAGTATGAAGAAAATTCGACATACGTATAAAACTGAACTAGTGAAGTGCATCATTTGTCGTAACTTGTCAATCACTATAGGGACTCGTTCTGATTTGCTGAACTAAAAACTAGTCCACTCATTTACTTCAGTACTTCATGTACTGAAGTAAATGAGTGGACTAGTTCACTAAGCGAAAAGATATACTTCATTCATTTCTTTTTACTGACACATTTTGCGCATCTCTAATTAATATTATTGACAATGGATCTTGAACCTGTCAAGGTTTGTCCATTCCTAAATGCAAGCTCATTATATTTCAAAACGAAACTAACTGTACATAACTTCACCATGTATAACGTGGTAAATAAACACTGTACATGTTATTGGTTTGACGAGACAGCAGCTGATCTGACCTCTAATACTTTTGTATCCTTTATAATTAACTACTTAGAAAAACATTGCGTAAACTTAAAACTGCCTATTATAATATTTTCAGATGGTTGCACATACCAAAACCGTAATGCTATACTATCAAACGCACTTCTGTACTTAAGCAATAAACATAATATAACTATAATACAATTTTTTTTAGAACCGGGCCCCACTCAAATGGAGTGTGATTCGGTACACAGTGCTATTGAACGCCAAATTAAAAACAATGAAATTAATTTACCTAGTGACTATGTCACTTTATAAAAGCGTGCACGGGCGTCAAATCCTTATGAGTGTATACAAATTGATCACAAATTTGTAAAAGATTACGCTTCCGTAGAAAATTTGGTATACAAAAGTAATAGACCAGGTCGTAAGGTTGGAGATCCACACGTGGTTGATATAAGGGCTATAAAATATAAAAAAATGACAATTGAAATTAAACTTAATTTTGATCAAGACTGGATGCCATTGCCACAAAGGCCAAGAATAATTACAAACGAAATTATCTATAATCAATTACACTCCAATAGAATACCAATTAAAGCTACAAAATTTAACCATCTACAACAATTAAAAGCAGTTCTTCCTATTGATTGTCATCCATATTACGATTCCTTGCCATTTGAATAAATAATATCTTGACCAATATTATAAAAACGTGTAATGAGTTTTGTATTCTTTGCCTAATTTTGTTTTGATAATTGTTTGTTTTGTTGTGTGCATTTTTACATGATTAATGTGCCATTTTTAATTTTTAATAGGTATTCATAACGCAATGTCTACTACAATTTAGGTTTACTTATTATTTTGATCTCCTTTACTTGCCAAATATTAGAGAGTAAGGAATAGAAACAAAAAATATTATTTTGTGGTTTTGTCTAAGCAATCAAAGATAATTATTGTCTTTAATATTTTTTTAATGATTAATGTTAATTTTTAAAAGCACTTCTAGTTATTATAGGCTCTTGATTCTGTGATTTCGTTAATTAACGTAAATTTACTTTGTGTTACTGTTACACAACGCAAATTACTGATAATTAAAGTGATTTTACCAAATATTTGTCTTTTATTTCTACATCATTATCATTATTATTTATATTCTTATCTATCTACAACATAATTTTCTAGTTATAGCCCACTTTTCTCACATAAGTGCACCTATCATCATTTCATTTGAAAAAGTTTTTGTGTAAATTTAGAAACAAATTCTTCTATCTGCACTAGCAATACCTAATATCTTAAAATTCCAACATTTTATTTCATTCAACGAAACAATACCTTATATCTGCAATTTATATAAAAACCAGTAATGTTTTAATAAAATCATTAATTGCATAATATTGCAGTCAGTTTACATAAAACATTTAAAAAATCAAATATACTAAAAAAATAATTATACGGACTTGAAACGTTTTTTTCGCCTCCTGTAAAGTTGCGTTTTTGCAGTTATTATTTATTGACTCTTCATCGTCGATATGTCTATTTCTTAAGGATAACATACTATATCCGTTTTAATACTTTAAAAAATGGGCAATTATAAAGCGGTAATTGGAAAGCTATTTACGCAAATACGGTCCTTATTATTTACACAAATACGGTCTTTATAATTAATCCTGATCATTTTAACCGACATCTACGTGGGCGAAGCCGCGGGCATCAGCTAGTGACTTTATAATTTTATCTCGGCTTTGAATCAGCTAATAATACCTATATAATATCGATGGCAAAGACAAACAATCTAAACATGGAGCCCATATAGGTACGCTTCTATAGCCGTCCGGTGCTGGCGAATTGTTAAACCTCGACGTCCAGAATTGTAATTAAACAACAAGACATTAACAGACGCTTTATCATAGGGATTGAAGAGTCAAACCACTTATAAAAACCGCATCAGTCAGCCAAACTTCACATAAAGGCGACCCACGCGACGCTCAGTAACACAACTATGACCGTTACTGATCAAATCCCGATTCAAACCGGGGGCCCTCACCTCATCGCATCAATTCAGGGGGACTAGGACAAAGGCAAGGTGCACACGATCGCCCGCGTCAAATCTCCTGACTATTGTGTCGCATCGAATGTCGCACGTCGCTTTGTGTCCGTCGCCCTCGCTCGCGTCAACGACATTAAATATTATTATTAAAAGATTTATCGCGTGGAAAATTGCACTTATTGTTAGTTACGACTGCAATATTTCATGTGATTATGAATTTATTTTTATGTTAATTATGTACGTGTGTATAGGTGGAGGGTTTGCTGTATTACTATTATTATCTAAACGTAACGACTAACGGTCTTCTTTTTATGTAGGTATATAGTATTTTTATATACTGCAAAAAAATATAGCGAACGGGGTGTAAAGAAATTAAATTATACCTCATCAAATGTGCTTCATTATATTTGATTATTATTCTATGTAGTTTTTTTGCAGTGTATTTTGCATGCGAAAAAAGGGTTGTGGGGACAGTTTAGTCTCTTAAAGCAGCAGATTGTAAAATTTTATCATATTCGCAATTTTTTCAGTAAATGACAATGAGTAAAGATTGTGCAAGCAGTACCTAATTACTTAATACAAATAACGCTGAGATGAATGTTTTTACAACGTCTGTCTTATAAATGAAATAGGTACTCATCGTCACACCGATAAATGCATTCCTACTACACTAGCCTGTTTCTAAAAGTAAGTAATAATAATCGTTTCCAAAAATGTAAATACAATCATAACAATTTTACCTAACGAAATCAAATTAACAATATTCAAATCCATCCATCAGAGAAAACAAGAGTTTTTTAATCGCCCGCGATTCGACAGCGGCTTAGCTCCCTCCGTGACGTCGACGCATTAGTCGGACGTCGACAATGGCGGGTGACGGGAATTCGCACGCGCGAGTAACTCGCAACAGTGTGGACCCAACTTTAGAAGCGATCTGAGGTGGTGCAGAATTGAAAAGGCGTAGGGGGTAATTTTTGTTTTGCGCATAAAATAATGAAAATATTGTTTATGCCAACGATGCAAATGCTTTGCTTGAATATCAACGTAACGAATTCATATGAAAACCATTACAAAAAAGTATCAAGGACATAGTTTTTTAGACTAAAAAATTCAAATAGAATATGTCCATATTTTTCGAAACAGCTATTTGTATAGTAATTATAAATGTGCCAATACTTAGGTTACAGTTTTAAACAACGTTCATGCAAAAAAGTTTAAAAATTACGTTCACAATCAATCTCATTTAAGCCCTTTCTCTCCTCACCCATTCCACCCAATCTATAGAGATTTAAATAAGTATAAATAGTGCGTAGGTACGTCCGCGACAAACAATAGGTGAGGGTGTAGGGGACGCGCCGCGACTAATCGCCTTTTCACTCGCGCACAATCGCAGCTCTGTGCACGGCTTTATTAATAATGCGCTGTAGCTTTTTCACATGGCTGGCGATTAAAAGAGTCAGTAAGTTTTAAATATGTTCGTGTTGTAAAACAAAATGTTATTAAAAGTTTGGGAAGAATATTGAAAAGTTTTTTTTTGTTTGACGAAGGAAACCTAGAGTGTACATTTTTATTTCGACGATTTATTTTTAAGGATGATGGAAAGTAGCTGAAGACAAAGAAGGCGTAGGGTAAACAACCAACCTTTGATTTCCAACTTTCAGCGACAAACACGCCTAGCTTCGACATAGCCCGAAGAATTGCCATACTTAAATGGAAGTGGGCAGCACGTTGCTTGTAGAACGGATGGCCGATGAGGCTGAAAGATTCTGGAGTGGACCTTCGTACTGACATGTATGAAGAAGAAAAAACATTATATTTTCGACGAAGTTCGACCATATCCATAATTTTAAACAACCTTATGAAATAGCAGATTTTTAAGGCGTAATATCAACGCAACTCGTATCTATCTCATTACCTATGATTCAATGACTAACTAGAATCTCTTACGTCAACAAAGATCCATCAAGAGAGTCTACTTTCGATCATTATCAAAGTGCAATAACATTAGGTGGCATTAAGATGTTATCGTAAAGTAATTTAGAAGCTATTCGCGTACAATCGCCGCGCATCTGTCTGCGGCATCGACCGTCGGATACCTGTCATGTGTGCGATGGGCTGCTAACCCCACTGTGCACGACGCGGTGAAGAATTTAACAATAGAAGGTATTTGAAGCTTCTGTAAATTAAACAAATAGAATTTTAAAATGAAAACTCCTCAAGCATCTTAGTCAAAAGAATTCTCAGCTTTTAATGTGCGTTACACTATTTTTTCTTAAGAAAACAGAACTTTTCAAGATCACACTGTACGTCTGTCAGAGGTTTTTGTGATGGTGCAGTTTTTTAATAGTGAATTTACCGAACATCAGTATAATTATTGCAAGTCTTAAAATTGATTAGGATTCCGTAAGAAAATCTATTTCCGATATCAAAACTATATACCCCTTAATTCCCATCAGGCGCTCAGCAAAATATTACCAGTGTTGAAAACTTTCCTGAACTAGACTGTAATTGTTCGTATCATTTTTTCTGCTTCAGAATAAACTGTATCTACATACACTACTATCAATGTAAACTATACGAGTGTGCCTACCCAGTACCCACCGTCCATTTCACCGCGGGTGCTATCATCCGAAGGGATCTTTTCATTAAGGTTATCTGGCGGTTGATCTTAAAAACGCCACGTGGACAGCCTCCCGATGTGTGCCATACTTCAATGAGATTATGTGTTGTGTGGGAGATTGGTGATGTAGGTACTTACTTTGAAGCTCTTTAGTAAGGCATAAAGGATATTGAAGTGCCTAAGGTATTTAATGTAATTATTTTAACTAGCTTTTGCCAGCGGCTTCACACGATGTCGGAAATTATCCCACGGGAAAGCACTATTGGGATAAAAGTCTTTTATATATTAATCAAGGTTGTAAACTATAAGTGTGCCAGATTTCATTCAAATCCGTTCAGCCGTTTTTGCATGATTGAGTAACAAACATACAAACTTTGACATTTACAATACTAATATTTTTTTTTTTTTAATCATAAGGAACTTCTGAATTTGTAAAAATCTTACGCCAGCAGAATTATTAACTATGTGTAGTGTTTCGGTCACCAAGATACAGGCTGTGCCTAGTTTGGGACCAAGTCTTCTGTTAGTGGAAATTTCACACCATGTAAAACTACTTTGTGTATTTATAAAGCTTGTGTA
This sequence comes from Polymixis lichenea, assembly GCA_949091785.1. Taxonomy (NCBI): domain Eukaryota; kingdom Metazoa; phylum Arthropoda; class Insecta; order Lepidoptera; family Noctuidae; genus Polymixis; species Polymixis lichenea. The sequence goes on from OX420934.1 coordinate 1,403,304, forward strand.
AGCTAAATAAATGAATTTAAATTTAATATAATCTATAAGTCGTCGAAAAATATTCTGTTTATGCTAAGATATGATTCTACTGAAAAAAAGCATCTAGTCCACATTCATCTAGTCCACTAGGTTCTGAAAATAATGGTCATTTTACATTTTCACAACAACAAGTTGTAATTGTTATATAACCATTGAAAACTTTTGGTGGACTCAACTGGGGGAATATTACCCATTTCGTTGTCAATCACCTAACCAAAATCGTTTTAAAAACTCAAAAGCAAAAAGACCAATATGATCTTGAAATTTTTAATGCACGTTAATTGCACCTCTCTCACGGGGTAGGGTGAGCGCACGACTTATCGGTAATTAATAATCGCACTCGCGGCAGAAACGTTTTTAATTTGCGCTACACGTGCGTGCCGAATGGCGGCGCGTGCGCTCGCGTGGAGGGGATGCTGTGTGGGAATTAAAATATGGTTTGTTGTGAGATACCGAAGGTTATATGCAAATCGAAATTACGAAATCGTTTAAGTAGTGTTCAAAGAAAAAGTGTGTCTACGAAGTTTTAGCATGTTTTATTTTTTTGGTAATCGAAGCAAAAAAGTTACACGAAAAAAATACTTTGCCAAAACCGAAAAACGTTCGTAAATCCCTAACGTTTACACAAAAGTACTACATTCAAACATGGACAGCACGACGAGTCGTCGAACACTTTTATCAATGTTCGCTTTTCAATAAACCTCTAACAAACTGGCCAGTTGACTCGCAGCTTTTTTACGCCAATAGAGTCGCTTCCGCCGCGAACGGAAGTGGCCCGGTTCAGCGCGACCGACAACAGGAGCGCTTACCTTAGTTTTTTATTTGTGCCTTCCTGATTTATGGTTGTTTTGAATTTGTTTGGGCCACTGTGTCCACTGTGTCCGCGCCAAAATGCTTTCGACACTTTCAGGAAATTTGGACATGCTTTTTTTCCAATCCAACTCGCGAACAAGTTGAAAATTCTAACTTGCAGATACAAGAATGTAACAACTTGCGTGTTTGGATTTTCTATTACAAATATGTTAGTTTTGCCATCAATATGTAAAACTTTTGAACGTCACTTCCGTTACATTATAATGGATTACAAAACAACTTGCTAGACTAATGTCTAGCAAGTTGTTTTCTTTTTTAGTAAAGGCATTTTTTCATGGTTAACATGAGCAAATACGTAGCTACTTATGTTATAAAACTTACTTGTGAAATACATCAACTAATTCCGACGTCTAAAAACACATGGAACACGGATTTTAAGTTTCACCGAATAAAACTAACTAGAATATGAAAAAGTTTCCACACAACAACGAAAAACCATTTGCCACAAGCTACGTGTCTGTTACTGAAGCACCTAGAATACCTCACAAAAGTATGTCTAAAGAAAACTTTGAAGCAACACAAAACCTTTCTCGCAAAGAATAAACTGAAAGAGCTCAAAACACTTTCAAAAAAAGTACAGCGAAATATTTTTCATTAGGGCCGAGCCAAACAATGACAATTGAATCTCGCGCACTATACCTTCCGCGGATTACTGCGACTTATTGCGACTCGACAACCGTCCCGCGCTCAAAAGAATAATATGTCTTTATAACGGATCCCGTGGCTTTCCCTGCTTTACTTCTTACACATTTTTCAGTGAAATGTGAGAGCTCCTTTAGTTTTTCCACGCTTGTCTCATTCGAATTTCAACTCAATTCTCCTAAGTCTACGCTTTCTTTTTGTTTGGACTGCTGCCTGGGAGAATAGATTGCATTGTCTTGTGACGTAAATCATTCTGGAATAAGACGCGTCAAGATGAGCACACGAAATTGTACTTTGAAATTGAAGTGTAAAGGTCAATTTACAGTGATGTAACGTAGCGTATGTTATGTTTTTGTATGTAATGGGCAGTCTCACGTGGTAAAAGGTCACTCTTCCCGTGACGGACGAATTAAATTTATAAAATGAAAGAAAGCGCCATGAGTTGGATTATCTCGCTACATTTTATAAGCAAATTTTCATACGAAATTGTATTTAGTAAATGTTGCAGAAGCAATAAATTTCTGATTTATTAATCCTTTTGTAACTTTAGGTGAGAGATTTATGTTATTATAACCGAAGTTAAATGGATGTCAATCTTTAAACAATTTGTCTTTGAATGTTTTTATTACTATTTTATCAATAGTAATAATATTTTAATTTCATTACTTAGGAAAACATAAGATGAAAGCTCCCCGTCTTTAAAACATAATTTTAATACTTTAAGTTTCCTATATTCAAGAAATTATTATCTAGCTCGGAATACCAGCGAAGCAAGCAAAACAGCACCTACCAAAAAAAAAGAAATTTCGTCACAAAATATATTCGAGATCGTAATGAAAACGGCAACAATATAAGAGAATCAGAACTTATCTCCAGGCCGGGGGATAAAGACGTAATTTTATTAGACTATACACCTTAACTCTATAAACATAATCTTTCATTTGCACAATTGTTTACGATCTCTGGCCCACTTATTTCTCCATCCTTTTTACTCTGTAGTGTAGGGTATACTTATGTCTCTTTCTAAATAAAGGTGCGTTCGGTGTTGTGTTTATTTTGATCGCGGTTGACCCTCGGGTAATGATGATTGGTTCGCGCCACTAAATTGGAGGTGGCATGGACACACGAATTCACTTAGTGGTCATGGTGGCGGTGTGACTGCTTTGTGGTAATGTTGCACATCAATAAGCGTCACATGCGTTCGTGCATGCCATTTTGTATCAACAGTATATATTACTTTATTTTTTTCTGGTGCACGGCAAAATCATTTTGCTTGTTGTAAGAGTATATTTTCAGCGACTCCTACAAAGGTTTCTATCCTTGACGTTTCGAAAGTCTAAAGTTGCAAAAGTATATCATTAAATTACTTCGTTTAGCTACATTCGGTATTTTTACTTTAACAAATAATTCAAAGTTAATTTCTATATTATTACGTCATTAAAAACTCCAACACCCAATCGACGCCCATTTTACTCTTAGCTTTTCAAATTCAACCATAATAAAGATTGGTATTTTTTCATTAAACTCCGCTAACCATTCACTAGCACCCCTATTCCCCCACATATGTTTTTATAGGCACAAACAGAAGACCTGATGAATATTTATTATTATGCCCATACACATTTTCTAATAGTCCGTGTACGTATAGTGCGTTATTTATAAGCATTATGTATAGATTCATATCCAGTTCGCGTCATTACCTTCTCTTAGATGTGTTCTGTGAGAATATTTTTACATCCAATTGGTTCTGGATAGAGGCTTTGTATCGTGATTTTTATGTTTTTGTTTTTAGTTTCAGTGGCTTATTAGAGGAGTTGTTTGGTATTTAATGTGGGTGTCAAAGTAGATGTCATGACATGTATACAGTTTTGGTAGGTAGTATCTGCCTTTGAAATCATATCACGATATTACTAAAAAGTATAGGTACCTATGTTTCAGAGGACCTAACATTTGCATAAGGAACATTTTTCGTTTTTCTGGTAGCCAGATCTATTTTTGGCAGTGGCTCTTTTAATCAATACGCAAAAACGGCTAAACGGATTTGGATGAAATTTGGCACACAGATAGTTTATATCCTGGATTAACATATATAATACTTCCCAACCCGGTAGTACGTTTCCATGGGATAATTTCCGACCTCCACGCTGGCGAAGCCGCTGGTAAAAGCTAGTAAATAAATAAACAAAAACTTCATTCAATTCAGAAAAAAGTTACACTATTTTAAAAACTAGTAACAGTTGAGACATCCCCAGAAAGAGATGGCAGGATGACCTGGACTCCTTCTTAAAGGGTGGCCCACAATCGCAGTAGACAGGGAAAAGTGGAAAGAGGGAAGGTAGACCTTTGCCTTGTAGTGGGACAACACAGGCTTATGATAAATAAATAAATAAAAATAGATTATATAGGACCCTTAGGTGCTCGATGTTTACAAATGCCCTGTACCCCACACTAGGATTCCCTGTATGGTGAGGTCCAGTCTCTGCCCAAGTAAGCAAACATCCTTTATAAAAGTGATTTCAAAAAACATTCTGAATTACGATAAACTTTTCAAAAACATTCTAATCGTGCTCTAAATCAATGAGCAGCATCAAACGTCAGCTACAGTACTGAGAATATGCACTGACCCATCGCTCTCACAATATTTAAACAATTCATTCTTCAATTCATTGTCAGTGGAGCGGTAGTGTTGCGAATTTGGCTCAGTTCTCGCACGCGGCCTTCTCGTTCCTGCACACGGCTCTTCCCTCACGTGACTATGTTTGAATGGCGTGGCTAATTGTGACTATCAACCGCCACGTGGCTTCGAGGGTAGAAGAATTCTGTACCTCTCTAGTACCAACGTATAGCCAAATGTTTTGGGTAAGGGATTTCGAATTGTGAATGTAAGTAGGTGAAGCGAAATTCCGGGCTGTTATAGTGGACCGAAAATGAGGACTTCTTAGTGATATTATAGAGTCGTCTGTTAACGGTAATAAAAACATGTTTCTTAATATTTTCGTTTATTTAAACTAATTCATAAAACTACTGCGCTTGTAGCATAACCAAAAGTGGTTTAACCCCAATATTGAAATGTCATCCTGCCAGGATCACATTTCAATATTGAGTTTAAACTACTTTTGGAAGAAGCTAAACCTAATATAGGTATTTTACGACAAGGCTTGGATGATGGATTAATAATATATCCATCATTTTCATGCAATAAACGATAGACTTTTGGCATGCATTATGTGCAAGGTGTTATATTCTATCCACAGAAGTAGACCACAGATAAGGCAGTGTAAGATTTCCAATATTGTTAATTACTTTCCACATTCATAAAAATTTTATCAAAATATTCAGTACCAAATGGATATTTCCAACTCAGGTCATGACGATACCTCATTCCACCCATATCAAAGTAAACACACATAACCTCTATATTCGCTACGAAAATATTTACCTGTCCATAAATACGTCCGGACACGTCGATGCAATATCCACACATTAAAAAAAATCCCCAGTGCCGGCCACCTATTCAGTTTTTGATATAGCACTCTGCATACAAAATATTTTCAGCCTTTTTTCCTTCTGCACACGTTGTATTTTCCCGTGTGAAAGTTTTCCGTGTGTTGTAAATTAAGATTTGCTGAAAAATGGACTTAATATTCGAGGGGTAAAGTTGGAAGTTCTGTGCATTGAAAATATGTTAGCAAGAGTACGTCCAGCAAAATGAACTGCGGAAGATGTATGAGGCAGCGGATTAAAAATATTTGTACGCGCCATTATACATGGTGTAATGAAAACCCTAAACGTGCCTCTTTATTAAGTGCTAGCTTTTACCCATGGTTCCGTCCGTTTTATTCATATTCCAGTCAATTTACATGATGGTGTGATTGTTTTAGCTCAAGTTATTATGGTAATCAGAAAAAGCGTTTTGAAAAATTTGGAACGGATGAAAGAAACGAAGATGCTGAATCAGTTGCAGAAGCAATTGTTTCACTATCCATTGCTGCTTTGACATCTCTTAATATTGAAAATAGCTTAGCTTACTGCATATGTTCAGAGTCAGACAAAAATACAAACGCCAAACAAGTTTATCGGTCGATTACAGCTTCTAAAGCACAAGATAAAAATGCCTAATTATTTTGCAACAAACGGACACCACCAAACATGACATTATACAGGGGGTGGTCAGTTAATTGAAGGCGGGGTTTCAATAAAGATCTTTTGAGGCCTGATGAAGGTCTGACGTCACGATCAAAAGATTTTAAATTTTGTAATTAGAACGTTGCTTTATGTGTTATTATTGTATGGCCGTTATTTGTGATGTAATCCGCCGTGATGTATGGTAAATATTGAAAAGGGAAAATTTATCTATGTGTGATATTAGATCTTTCTTCTACCTACCTATTACTTCTTTGCAGTTTTATGCTTTTGATGGTAAATCTCCATCGTGAGTTAAAAGGTTAGAAGTAAAACAATCAGAAGCAAAATTAGTATTGTTTTGTAATGGAGTACTAATAACTAAATCTGCATCTGATCACTATGTAAGATATTACTAGGGTTTCTAATTGTACGACCTGTAACTAATGTTGAGAATGTTTCGTTAATCTATCGGTTCCAATTCATAGTAGCTGTGCTAAAAACCTCACAATACTTTGATCATAGCTGTAGCACAAATATATCTCGTATTATATCGCACAGCGCGTTTTTGCACACAGGTTGCCGTTCACAAAGCTTCTGTGTCGTGCGCGAGCATTCATTAGCGCCGAGTAATGAGCCACACTCACCCGCCACAGACCACCGATACTTGGAACATAGAACGGAAACCTACCTTCTCATTTCTATTCTCCCAGAGTTAAACTAGCCTAGCTTGTCATCAGAGTGACTTTAATAAAAGTACTTATCCTATTCTTCATAGAATCGAGGGAGAATAATGAATTGGTGTCCCATAGAAAGTAAATAATAATCTAAAAGAAAACTGTGTAAATCTTCTAAGTCTTGCTCAGCATCTTTCGGCACATTTATCGGTTTAGTGTTTGCTTTTTCGGTCGAGTGGCTTGTGACTAAGTTATAACAGCTTCACGGGAAAGAACGCCCATTTGGTAAAAGGCAGATGAATGCAGATCTTTCCTTTTTGAAACTTCTCCTTTGTCTTTCTCATTTACTCTTTGCTTCTGTTTTCTCTTTTGGTGATAAAATAATTGTTTTTGTTACAGTCAATCATGTAGTCCTTTTTCCTAAATTAGATTCTTTTTATAGGAATTTTTCTTTTGCCATCATTTCATACAGGGCAGCAGCTAGCGAGGTGCAAGCACAGAGAAGACTTTACTGCATGTAACCTTGAAATCGAATTAAACTTAAATTGTTTGGTGAAAGATTTTTATTTTCTACAACTAACCTAATCTTTGCCCCGTACATGCACCTTTTAAGGCTTTTATAACACAGTGCGAGCTAATCACACGGCTGCGGCGCAGTGTGGGCCCGTGGTGTGGGCGCTGTGTAGATTATCTTACTCCGCTCCGCTCACATTATGCACTTCTACAACTTAATTATACCAACTTATATACTCTGTGGTTTTTATACTTACGATTTACAGGATAATTACTTCTTTTGAGATCTAATTGAACTAGCTGATTATGTGGTGTTCTGTAGAGATTTTTATGGAATGCGTTTTCCAGCTTGGATCGAAAGTGTAGTAGCTATTGCTGTACATGAAGTACATTGATTTTACTTTCGTTACGTTATTTACTTTGGATCTTGTATTAAGCAGGACCTTTTTTGTGCCGGTTAACAACTGGGCCATCAATGGCACTATTGTGTTTATAAATGCTTCTTCATCCCAAGACTTGTATCTACGGGGTTATGCTAAAGAACCTTTTGGGCAGTCTAATTGCAAATACCGAGCTATACGTATGATTCTATCACATCACAGCTGTGTTGAGGCTAAGAAGGATTTCACAATATAGCAAACCCTGCGTAGCAAAAAGAACGCATTTCCTCCTGACACAATGTTGGTGATCTGGTTTGAGGAAAATAACATCAAAATAACCTAAACTAATAATTAGATCAAAAATGAAACTCAATACATTTGTGATTTGAATTCTAAGATTTGTAGTTGACGCAACATTTCAATCGATCAATGTCTAATGAAAATAACACAAAGTGTATCAGATCCGGAGCAATTTGTTAAACTCAATTAAAGGAATTTGATACTACTGACGCATACGAGGACAGATGACGATGAGAGTTTAAAAGAAAACTTGCAATTTGATCAATACTGAGGATCGTTTGGTCACATACTATTGGGCCAGTTATTTCGACACGGAAAGTAGAATTTTATGGGTTAGAAGGTGTCACTTCATTCAGTCCACTTCTTCAAACATTGAACAAAGAGTTTTTCAGTTGGAACCTTACTAAAACTAACTTTTTGACTACGGACAACAGCCAGCCTTTGTCAGTCACATTTATTCTCCAGATAGTCACAGTGCCCTACAATTCCGCCTAGGAATTGTAGGGCACTTACTTACTCAGAAATTTTTCGATTTCATAACTACGATTTTTGCTTGCAGCCAGAGTTATGCAATTATGTTTTTATAATGTTAGCATAACATCAGCTTCCTGACCATTTTATACACACTTTCCTAGAAATCTACACCCACAGAAATGTAATTATGAGCATATTTTCTATTAAAACCGATATATGTAACGAATATACCTACGTTTTGATGAATTTTAACGACTTCTCTAATAAAAAGCGGTCATAACTCACAGTAACTCGTTTAATTTGACAAAAATGTGCGTTTGTGTATGGCTGTGACATCCTGTAGTGGTGCGAGCAAATTAGCGATGATGTTGGATCGTAAATATTATTAGGTGTGTTAGTTATGTGTTTGCCAGAGTGTTACTCAGGAGGTGAGGTAATTTTGGTCTTTGAAACTAATTGAGTGAGATATAACCATATTAATAGATATTTACTGCCTTGTGGTCTAGTGGTCCAAAGTGCTACTGGTGAGCTCACTCAGGACCTCATGTCCTGGGTTGATTCCCAGGTCGGGCAAAGTGTTATTGGGATTTTCTATATGAAATTGTTTTTTTTATTTTTACTTTTTTTTGTATAAATCTAATTTTAATTTTATTAAGTACCTAGCGTAGCGTAGTAGTGTTTTAGTTTTTAGTGTGTTTTATTGTATTGTGTTGTAGTTATGATTGTGATATTCCTGTGCCAGTCTGATAAATACTTTTTCTTTCTTTCTTTTCTAAATTTCTCAGTATCAGCCCGGAGTCTGCATTTGTGCTCGGTTGATGGCAATAGGCTAGCCCCCTTTTACATGGGACTTAAAAATAAGTTGCGAAATGTGGGTGTACACTTCTGCCCCACCCTTCGGGACCACAAGGCGTGATGTTATGCAATAGATATTTATATTGTATAGTGATAGTAATGGTGTAGGTGCAAAGACTGCAAAGCTAGAGATGCTCTAAAATTGGACTAAGATAATAAATCGGTAGATTTTGTATAAAGGTACCTACCCAACTACTACAATAAATCGGTGCGCAAATGCTTAAAACATTTTACATTAAATTTAAGATAGCATTTGCATAGTTTTCGTAAGAGCAATACGGCCTAATAACTATTTATAGGCCGTATTGATATTACGAAAACTATGTACCTAAATGGTTGGTGTATGGTGGTTCTATGTCTATACGTAGAACTACACCGTATGCGAAATTAAATATACCGTCCCAAAGTCTAACGATATTCAAAGCCGGACCAGACCTTTTGTATAGCCTCCAAAAGTCTCCAAATATCTCTGCATACTTTCCCAAGAAAACGTACAAATTCTAGCCCCATTCCAAATAGCGGTGCCCTAAAATTTCCATTACACAAAAACACTTTACGACGTTAAAAGATTCTGACAGTTCCTTTAATATTTTCACGAATGCGTAAACTAGTAAATTCTATTCCACCTACATTCGTGTGAAAATCTTCACAATTAGCAGCATCTGATCAAAGCAGCGGATATGATATTTTACGTATGTCCCGACAGACAGACGGACTCGCCTTGTTTTATATATACCCGTGTGTATTATATGTGAAGGAGATTCGATGGAAACATGTTATGATTGCAAACATGTCTAGCCTTGCGGAATTTAGATTTCGTGAGTTTTCTGCATTCTAGAAAGATCCGTGCTGACGTAGGTTCACTAGGCGAAGTTGGACGATTTATTTTAATGTAATTAAATTGTTTCTGTGTGCCGTCAGGTGCCGGACGTAAAGGAATAGCACCACCCCATTTCTTCCCGTGGGTGTCGTAGAAGGTGACTAAGGGACTTACTAGAGAATGGGCAGCAGTGTTCTCTATGCATTTGACCACCATACTGCGATGGCCAACCCGCCTGCCAAGCGTGGCGATTATCGCAAATCCGCCCTTTTGGGGGAGGCCTATGTCCAGCAGTGGACGTCTTTCGGCTGATATGATGATGATGAAATTGTCTCAAATCTCGGGTGGTGTTAGAGAGGAATGGACATTGATAGCTCAATTGATTTAATGAGATAAGTAGACGTTTTTTTTTCAAAAGCTTTATTACAGCTATATTTCTGTTTACTTAGAAAAAGATTTGATGCTTATACCTTTCTACATTCCTATCATTTAGGTCTCTCGGTGGAAATGTGGTTTTTAAGCAGGTCAGCAAACAACCCACTTACAAAATCTTCCAATCAGTACACCGCTACCTTACGATGTCCTCCTGAACCCAATCAGTTCACAAATAACGTGGGGCAGGCTGTTAGCACGCTGAGGGGCGGTGGAGCAGACAGTTACTTCGCCCTCAAACGAGTTATTACTCTGGACATTACGGGCCAGGCAAAAACGGCCGACATATTGAGAACTCGGAATGTAATAAAGAGGGTAATGTCGCCGGGAGGGCAGGTTTTTTATAACCACCTTGAAGTGGAGTTCGGATATGAAGGTTTGTGGTTTGAAACCTGTGTCATATGGTGCTTCTCCTCTATATATCAAATACATACTGCGAAGTAACAAACAGTAGACATACTGACGAGCGCGATCCATACTTTCAATCTCATTGCTGATGACGTCGACATATTCTTTTGCGGTTTGGGTGAATTCGAAAGAATAGCTATCTGTAACATTTTTCATGGTGAAAAAAAGTTACTTTTAGGTTTACTACAATATCGCATTGGGTCTAGCCTGTAAGGATCATTGTATATTTTAAGTTACTTTGTCGCATTAGATTTGTTATTATCTGTAATGGCAAAGGAAACATGTCATAAATAAATAAATGTTTGGAGTGAATAAATAAAGTATTGAAATTAAACTTTGATCTGGGATAGTTGTTATTTTGTTGGTTATTTTTCCAAGTAGTTTCTCGCTTGACAACTATCTAACCTCATGGAAAGCGATATGCAGTCACACTCAGACTCTTGTTTTGAACTTACCAATTCTATTGAGGCTGCTTGAAGACTGACTCCTGGGTGCATTTAAGACCTTCTGATTTTATTGGTCAGTGAAAAATCTGTTGTCAATAACCATCTATAGCTTACCGTGAATAGCAGTACCTAGCCACCTCACCTAAGGTCTCTCTCTACTCGGGTTTAGAACACAAGTAGGTACACTGGGTGTCCCAGTAACCCCATCGATCTCAGCATCTCAACCCTCAGCCAATCTGTCAGTGTAGCCAACAGTGACGATTACACTAATTGTAGTGTATAATAAAGCTATAATCGCTGGATTTTTCCGAGCTGAGTGAGCGCTAATGTGGCCTGTATTAACATTTGAGTGCGGTTCCTGTGCTAACGGGTGTTTCGAACGAATTCATAATATGTTTTAGGTTATTCGCTTTTCTCTGTGAGAAACGCGCGTGCTATTGTATAGCGCGTTTTGATAGTGATATTACAAAAATAACTGTTTACCAAATTAAATCAGTGTTCATTCGTCTAGAACGTCTTTTTCTGAAGTTCTATCTATTAACAAAGCAAGCAAAGTACAGCAATTTAAGTACTCTCTAAATTGGAGTATTGAAATTTAATAGGTACTGAAGTTAATTTCTGTAATCGCTGGTAGTGTGACCGTAGATACTAAGAGCTACAGCAAATTGGTAAATTATTTCCTTGAGTTTTTCGTTCCAATCATAACATAATCGCTTAACACTCTGTCGGTCAGCTTGTTATGATATTATTATCTCTCTATGGTTAATTCGAACCCAAGCATTAACTGACGGCCTTTCATCATTTATAGAGTTAAGTTATTATAAGATCAAACCTCACACCCGGATTTGAATGTTTTAAAATAGAACAAATAAATCTATAGAAAAAAAGAACAGATTAAATGAAAGTGTCTTCTCGATATTGGAAAAAGCTACACGACTGTTAGTCTGCCTGAAGTTTGTCACCCTTTTTGCCTTTAAGTTGCGTTCCTCCCCAAAAACTGGGGTATTTAGAGTTTAAAAAGCCAAATCCCGTAATTAAAACCTTTCAAAATCTAGTCGTAACCTCATGTCAGCGACAATTAATGTAGGTATACGCTATACAACGAATGCGATGTGAGTGCAGGTAGATACATGAAAGAGATGTCAGCACCAACTGATGGGGCCCGCAAGGGCCGATGCCTGCCAGGGGTGCGGGTTGTTCGAAAGAGATACCACGGCCCCTGGCACACAGGTAACTGAGGGAACATGGGTGGGTTTTAGTCAGTAAAAGTCTGACACGCCCTCCCGCTCCACCCAGAGCGGGAGAAGTTATTTGATGATTTCCCACCCAGAAAAAAAAAAAAAAAAAAAAACCTCATGTTAGCGACAATTAATGTAGGTATACGCTATGCAACGAATGCTATTTATATTTAGAGTGTTGAGATTAGAATGATTAGAACTAGGTTCTTTAAAACACTGGAACATGATGATAATTGATAACAAACGAAAATAAAATAAACAAACATTAAATATAGGTAGGTATATATAAAATCCCATTAATCTCAGGTACAACATACACCATATTTCTAGGTCATGGAGTGCACTCGGCGAGGCAAACATTTTAGCAGAACAAACAAGGGAGAGCCGCAAACAGAGGTACCACTGGGACGTGTGGGTTTTTAAACTGGACTGTAATTTAGTTAAAGTATTTGTTGGAAGCTGTATTGTATTGTGGCGATATTATACAAATATAGGTACCGGTTATTCTACCTGGATTATTTTGACAGATTTGTTTTCTTCTAAAAGACAGAAATGAAAAGAGCATGAAGGAGAGAGTTTCAATTATTTGAGTTTAAGTTGGGGTACCTACCTAATTTCGTGTTGCAGGTGTCATTAAAGCATATTTGTCTAATAATATCTAAGTGCTTGAGATATTTTTCATTACATAAACCAACGGAAGTGAGAAATAGAGAACAGAGAGCACTTCCGAACAGCTATGTTAATTGACTGACACAGCACAAACCTGCGTCATTGATAAAAATAAAGATGGGTTAACCCAAACACTACGTAAGAACCTTTTAGCCAGAATACATTGCAATGAGGTTTCCCAGAATATTAAATAGAGTCCAGAATGAGCTCCATACACCAAACAAAATTAAAAATCTCGACACACACACTATGTAGGCCACCTATTCATTTTATTCTAGTTAGTTTGTCGCGAGTGTAGTGCAGATAAAATCACATTATATTTTCCGTATGTGCGTGTTCCAAATTGGACAGTATTCACTGTATAAAATGAGTTAGAGAGTTGGAGCCGCTGACGTGACTGGGCTACTGGTATGCTGACGAGAGACTGCGGAAAACGGTAGCAATTCGAAAAAAAAAAAAACATAAGACATGCATCACCAAACGTGGCTGTACTTAACTGCCACTCCTACCAAGATATCGAATGGAGGATCCTCCATTTTCGAAGGGTAGTGTCAAGATAACAAGGAATAATCACTTTGGACTGATTACAATTAGAACACCTGAACTGCAGATGTTAGGATAGCTACACTAACTTCAACAACTACCATATTATCCTATCCCTGTATGGATGGATTGATGGATGTTTGTTACTCTTTCACGTAAAAACGGCTGAACGGATTTTAATGAAATTTGACACACAGGTAGCCTGTAACCTGGAATAACACATAGGATACTTTTTATCCCGGTACTACGTTTCCGTGGGATAGTTTTCGACCTCCACGCGGGCGAAGCCGCTGGCAAAAGTTAGTAAGTAATAAGAACAAAACTAGTTTCTGTAGGACAGCTGTTTAGCCTAGTAGTCTAGATCAACGTACATAACAACACGCCTGTACCTATCCCCTGAAGCATAATCAGGCTATCAGTAGGTAATGTTCCTATTGCTGGGACACAGTCTTCCTCTCCGTGTGAGGCCGTGCGCCGTAATCGTTGGTGGATGTCACATGTCTTCGAAGACTTGTTTCTAGTATTAGGTTTCCTCGCGATGTTTTCTTTCACCGTTTTGAGAGCAGAAGTAATTAAATAATTTACATAAAGTAAAACGCCTGCCTGGAATCGTACCTACGACCTACAACTCGTAAGTCGAGGCTGATACCACTGAGCCTATACAGCTCTGCTTGGCCACCACTGTCATCTTAGGTAGAAGCGATGAGTAGTTTCTGATGGACAGATGTTTAGCTGTCTAGAACTCTAGATTAACACACATAACAACACGCCTGGTACCTGAAGGGTTGGGCAGAAATGTGTAGTGACACGCACATTTCATCAGTTATGTTTAGCACTCTAGACACTAACAAAAACATTATTCCCGCTTCCCGCTCCGTGTGTCATCATGTCCGTTCCCCGCAGAGGTTTTACGACCCGCTAGTGATAGTACGGACGATGCACATGAGTTATCGTTACTGCTTAGGTGACTTCGTATGGCCTCTGTCAACATTAAGTTTTCCCAGCGTTTCTTTTACTTTGGCTGCCAAACGAACATTTTATTGGTCTGAGTATGTATTTTATGAGGTACGGCTTAATATGTAGACGACTGAAAATATTTTGAAAATTTTCGTGAGGATGCACATGAAGCAGTTCAAAACAATGGATGGCTGAAGATATACCTAAGTGGTAGGTTGAAAACCCCTTTCACTGGGCTGTGGTGGGTCCCCATGACCTAATGATTTTTGGCCATTAGGAAAGTTAACTACACACTCGTCCTTCAAGTTTTGTTTCCTGTATATTAAGTTGTATGACTTAAATCGGATAGCAAGGAAAATTTATTTATTTAAGATACATATATAGATTTGCAATCTGCTGACAGACTAGATGGCCACCAAGCCAACAAAATATTGTAACTCCCACTCTGCTCACCTTCCTTCCCCTGCAGTGCTTCAATTGTAACGAGAGTACAACCAGTCTAGTTTCAGTAGTTTCAATTCAACGGTGGCTTTATAGTAGAGTCGTCTTCGAGAGTTTATTGTGCACTACAATGTTACCATTTAACTTCAGGCGTGGGGTTCATTCTTAACTGGATTAAAATTGGGTCTTTGATTTAATGAGTTGAAGTGAAGCGTTGGTACAAGGTAAGTCTTTGTTGTTGTTTTTAAACAATTAATGATCGTTAGTTTTAATTGTTGTTCAAAATTTTCGAGCTGCCAATCGATAAGACATCAAAATGAAAGTTAAACTCTAGACTTCGCAGTCTAAAACTTTCATGATTAATTTACTTACTGGGGAAAGATTTGTTTTTTAATGACACAATAAAATTCAGAACGTGCAAAGACATCTATTGATGATTCTCTAACCCAACCACCACCACGACATCATCGTCTACCTTGCCTTTTCCGAACTTTGTTGGGGTCAGCTTCCAGTCTAACCAGATTCAGCTGAATACCAGTATTTTACATGGAGCGACTGCCTATCTGCCTTCTACAACCACGTTACTGAGTAATACCGATACCTCTTCGTAAGACTGGTTGTCAGAATATCGGGCTTATGACGACCGGTACCTGACGACTGTCAAATATCCGCGAATGGCAGTCGGGACCGAGATAGAATGTTGAAGCATGAGTGATTTGAATCTGTACATCACAATAACAAGACGGGGATACTAATTTTAATCCCTCCTTAATTAGATGGACCAAGTATTTTAGAGAGACATTCACGTCAACGTAGGTACTTCAAAAGCTACTTATACCCTAGCCTTAATACTTGAAGCTTCATTACCAAGCCAAACAAAGCGTTCAGAATGAACTACACTATTAAAACATGGCGCCTTCTTAATACTAGCTACCTAGGTCTTATACCCCTCCCCCACCGCCCGTCTCCCGGCATCATATTACCTACCGCTCAATCTTCTTTCATAATTAAAGTGGCTTTTACCTCAGTACCCTGCCTCACCCCCTCGAGTACCCCCCCGCCCGTTGCCTTATTATCATGGAGTAGAGGGGCAGAAGGACTAGCGAAGCTTTCGCCAAACGGACCAGAGCCCTGAGACAAAACACATTTCTGTTAAAACGCTACGGCAAAATGTATGGGAATGACATTACCTGCGCAAAGGACACGACGTAATCTTTCCGCAGGCAATGTCATTCCCGTATATTTTGGCGTAGCGTTCGGCGTGAACGCTAACAGAAATGTGTTTTGTCTAGGCCTGCTGGGGTTAAGAGGAAAATATCGAGGGGTTGCCTATTGACATCATCTTGCTTAAGCGCATGGACAGGAACATGTTCTACATTAAATTTAGCAAAGGATTAATATAACCTACAAAATTGTGATTAAACAGGGTCATGGAGATATGCCTCTTAATCTATAAATTATGAAGAGTCGGTTAATTAAGGTACTTCAGATGTTATTACTAAGTATAGACTTCGCGCTTTCGTCTTTGATTTTCCTTATATACAGTCAGTGTCAAAAATACCAGGACAAAAATACTGTTTAAAATGATCTCAACAACTACGAAAATTAAACTTTATCTCAATTGGATAAAGTTCTTGTCAGAATGACAGATGTCGTGTATTGTCTTCATTCTAAAACACCTTGTGTCATTGAGTTAATATTTAATTTTCATAGTTGTTTAGATCATTTCGAACTTTACTGTTCTACACAAATTCAACCCGCAATCGGGAATCTTGGTACGAGAATTGTAGCAACTACAATGTAATTATGATTGTAACTTTGAAGACATAATTGACTCGCATATAACCATTGTTGGTTCACTATGTAAATATAATGAAAAAAAAAAATCTAAATGCGGTTTGGCTATTACAAGAAGATGCCTATTTGTCTGCAGCCTAGGTGTCTTGAGACTGGTGGTTCTTCTGCATAGACTGCGTTGTGTCATTACCTAGGACCTGCGCGTAGGTTTACTAGGGTCGTTATATACCCCACCTTAAAGGGGGTGGTAGGTAATTGGCAGTTTTTGTTCGTTCTCAAGGAGAGATGTGTTGGGAATTGCGCCTCGAGATGTGTTTAAAACAACTTGATTAGTTTTGTCTTAGGTAGCTTTATTACACATATATATGGGAAAGTATTTAGGTTTATTTATGACTAGGTATATGATTATAGCCATGGTGGTAACACCATGGCTATAACTTACCACCATACTTACTACGGTACGGACGTTCCTACCTAGAGTTTGGTGGTAGCACTTAATTTTAATGGCAATGTTAAATAAGTAGGTAAGCTTCATACTTTATAGATAGGTATCTACTACGTAATTAAATGTGTATAGGTCTAAACGGACACCTACCGTTATCTTTACCGTAGGTTTTACTTTTCTAAGGAGGCTATTGTCACAGATAATAAGTGTATAGGTATTTTTTTTAAATGCTTAAAATATCATAATTCACGACTACACTAAGTAGGTAGGTACAGAGAATTTAAAGTGGTTGTATCAACGTAAACATCTAAAACAAAACTGTATCACTCTTTACCTACATAAGTTAAGGAAAATGGTGAGAACATCTGCTTTATGTTCAGATTTAGTATGGATAATAAAAACACACAAGTTATCGGTAAGTACGAACGAAGTTTTGATGAAGTCTAGATATTAATAGATTTTTTGATTATGAAGACTTATTTTAAGAATGGAGAATTTCCTCGACGATATTCAAATTACTTTTCTCTATAATCTCCATTAATATTAAATACACAAAGTTCAATAAACCCACTGG
Organism: Polymixis lichenea; assembly: GCA_949091785.1. NCBI lineage: Eukaryota > Metazoa > Arthropoda > Insecta > Lepidoptera > Noctuidae > Polymixis > Polymixis lichenea. The sequence goes on from OX420934.1 coordinate 1,420,940, forward strand.
CAAAGGTCTAAGATATCGACTGTATCGTGGTACGTACCGGCCGCAACCCCGCCTGACCTTTCCAAGGACGCGCCGCGCCCACCTAAGTACTAAATTTAACACACCTCAAGGAAACATCAATGGCACCAACACATGCGCACAATTTTTCATTCTACACCGCAACGAAATCGCACAAAAACCGTCACACCGCTCCGGTAACAGCCGCGGAACTGAGAACCGCATTCGTAATACGAAATACACCTGTATTGACAGGTGTACCTGTCCGCACCTTGCGTCGACCAATCAGCGCGCAGGTTACCTGCGCAGCTCGATAAAAAGAGGCGTGGTTTGTGCAGAGGCGGTGGAAATTGTACCTGTGCGCACCTGCAGTGTTATGAGGCAGGTGTAGGTGTTTGCGGGTTGGTCGTGAGTCTTCCAATGGGACGGCAGTGGCAGGTTACCTGTGAGGTGCGATTGCGTAGGTAAGGCGGCAGGTATTGGTCGGGCGAAGTGGGTCGCGGATCTAGGTCACCGCTATGTGCGCTCTCTTTATGTACCGTAATGCCGAGGACGCCGTATGTTCCTACTGTTTTAAACTTAAATTATAGTCTTTGTTTGGCTTCCGTTCACGGAGATTTAGGGGTGGAATAAGACATCTAAGCGTGTTTGTGAATGTGGCTTCTTGTGACTGCGGAGGATTCTGCTTCATATGTTTATAGTAGTAGCTTTTTAATGTTATTGCAGGGTATTTAGTAGGTACAGAAAAAGTGATATTAAAGGTACCTACATCAGCTTTGTCTAAATAGAGATCACTACAGTCTTGCATTTGCCTGGGTTGCAATGAGACTATATAGTAAAGCCTTCTGTAGATGGGATTCGAATATTATCAGCTACCATAAAGGTACTACTGATCACTTTTCGTTCATATCCCTCCGACTTCGTAAAACTACAATATCTGCACTGAATGAGATTCTACAGATCACTGAAGCTTTTATAACCGAAGAGCTTCTACATTATTTAGCCACAAATAACAGTAAGTTATGAAAAATACAATATAAACTAGGTAGGTCTATACCTATACCTTAAAGTCTACCTAAGACGGTACGGGGGAGTGAGGGGCGACTGATTACACGGGGGGTTTTCTCCCAGGTCGAGCAAGTTTGAAAGCAAATTGTGTGGCTGGAGGGAGGGGGGGGGAGGTGGAAAAATCGTACCCCACCACCCGCCGCAGCCTTTAAATATAAATAATGGAGATTTTTTTTAAATGGAACCGCGACCTTTGGGCTGAGGCCTTGCGGAGTATGTATATGAGGTTGGAGGCTGTAGAGTTGTATTAGTGATGCCAGTTGGCGTAAGGTTTTGGATTCGGGTGTACGGGTTTGTAGCCGTATTGTGGGCACTTAGGTAGGTGTTTGATAAACATCGGAAGAACTTCGGCTGGTATCCATAATGAGCTTTTAACGCCCTCTCCGTTCAGAAAGGTTAGAAACGATTCTCAAGCAGATTCTGAGTTTAAACAGAGTTGAATATTAACCATATGATCATCAACAATAGGTCTTATTATCTCCCAAATTCATTAAGTATCTCGAGACGTGTAGATCAATATCTTGAATCCGCATATTTTTATACAATTTTCTTGGAAAATGTAAAGCAACATATTGCCTGTCGGTGGCGTACCTCGCCCCAGTCGTACAGACTCACTGCAATAGGTGAAGTTGTACAAGTTGCGCCACAACTTCTGCAGCCTCTACTCGTTATAAGTTCTCGCTTCCGACTGTACCGGGCTGTGATATGTATTCGTACCTTCATTTATTTTGTAGCAACTGTTATGTCAAAATACTGTCAATAAAGTTCTTAATACAAATTTTTCCGACGCTGGCAGAATAGTCGACTAAGATTCGGTTGCCCAAAAGGAAAAAAAAAAACGATTTAACCATGCCTAGGTATTACCATTAGCACTAGGTAGGTACTTACTGTGTATAAAATATCTGAATGTTTTAGTCCATTTCATCGCGAAAGCCTTTTCGATAAGAGTATACGCCTTGAGCGTTGATCACCATGCTTGTTCTCTGCCTACTGGTGATTTCAATCAAAAGAAGGTTTTCTTTTTCTTCATAGGTACTTAATAATATTTTTTTAGTTCAATCCAGGATCAAACAAACAACGAAATTCAGCAAAACGTCGTGTATAACTGTCCTATACGCCTATTTACATACAAGTGTGCGAAACCTTGTATTTTTCCATAACTTTCTCGTGTTCGGATTTCATATTCAGTTGGGGCATGGGAAAAAAGCGCGAGTTTTTAGAGCAAGTTGAAATGGATTCACGCACGCGGCGCCGCCGGAAAAAAGTGGCGCTTGTGAGGTGACCGCCGTGATCACGGCCAGATGGATTACGTGGAGTTAAGGGTGGTAGGTAGATGATGATATACGTAGCTCAGTTGTTTGAATTCAGGAGTTTATAAATGGATTTCTAGGTCAAGCCATTGTTAACTCCTGAAAAGTGAATAACATTTTGTTGTTACCAAGTTTTGTAGGTGGATCACGAATCTAGAGAATATTTTACCATGTCAGAATTGAGGAGATAACAGAGACGGTAAAAGAGACGGAGCTACATTATTTGAGGCAGAAAACACTTTATTTATGTTGGTAGTAGACTTAAAGAACGATTCTTTTAAATTGCTAGTTTTGTTTAACGCAACCCGGAAAAGATTTTAACATGCTTTTCGAAGACATTTACATCTACCAAACCACACTGGGCTCGCGAGGTGGATTACGGCCCTTTCGCTTTCATATAGAGGAGGCGTGTGTCCCAGCAAAAATACATACTGAGTCTTCATATTTCGACTTATTTCGATCATGCCTCAAAGCCTGTACGAATTTAATTACAAAGCAAAGGTAGAATATCGGCAAGGAGAGGTCTTCTTGATTAGTAATTATATACGTAATATCCTCACCCAACAAACAAATCCACTTCTTATAAAGATCCCACGCACTAAACTTCAACATTTTAATAAACTCAAAATAATCCCTTAGAATTAATTCAAGCACATAACTCCTTATAATTAATTGCACCAGTTCTATAGGTACTTATTCTACATACAAAAAGCGGTGGCGTGCGATGCACCGAGCTTATTAAAACATGTCCGTGTCGCTATGTCTAATTTTCCGGTTTTGCCCGCGTAGATTGTTCGCCACCCGTGGGACGCCCGCAGTACTATGTAGGTAACTTTGGATGGATTTATGTGGACGATATTCTGTGCGGGTTTATTTTTTATAGAGAGTTTTTTGTCATAAAATAAATCTGTGTAAATTAAATGTTTTGAAGGATTTCTAATTGACAGTGCGGGCGACTAGTTTACACTAAATTAATAACGAAACGCACTCCAATTGATGAAACTCTTGAATTTACGTTTCGCTTTGTTCAATTACATTTGAGTAATACCTTTATCCTGCTTTTATGCATTAAAAGTTTTATTATAAGTGCTCCATGACTTTGTGATATGGGTGTTCCAAATATTTTTCTTGTAACTTGACGATCGGTAAACAAAAAGTTTTTTACATAGAAGCCGCAAGCTGGGTATAATTAGCATCATAGATTAGCATTATACATTAACAATTTTAAATGAAAGTCTATTTCCATATTTAAAATCCTATTAGCTACCTAAATACAAACTAGAATACCGGCTCTTGACCCACTCTCGTTCGTCTGCATAAAGCCTAAAGTGGGCCGTGCTTTGTGCTGGGCTAACGCGGCGTGACGTCATCAAAGCTGGGCTAATGACGTGTCCTGTGACGTAATAGGCCGTGACGTGTCTCGTGCCGCCAGATGGCGCTGCATTATTTAGTGGTTTTGGACGGTAGTATGATGTACTTAGTTCGTGTTCTATGTAGATATTCTGTTTGGTGAATTGTTAATGTGGGTTTGTGCCTTTTAGTTTGTGATACCTTTGTGGTACCGTACCTAATGTTGTTAACAGTTTTGTTAGCTAACATGTCAAGGGGTCTTTCTGTAACTTATCACTTTAAGTATTTCTTCGAAAATCTTATGCATGTTTTATACGCTTTATCATTTAAACTTGTCTTATTTGTTGCCTGAGTAATAGTACAACTATGAAGTTGTACTATTAATAATAATACGCCAAAAATGAGACGCAACTCTATGAATTAGCAAACTTGACAGAACAATTCTTAAACGACATTAAAATGAAATTTGGCATCGATAAATGTAAAATAAATTCAATTAAAACAGGACAAAATTACCAACACCAATACACTCTAGGTACAGGAGAACAGATAGAACCATTGGAAGAACAAGACAGTTATAAATACCTAGGCTACACACAATCACGACAGATACACTACAAAGAAACGAAACAAAAGTTAACACTTCAATTTCAACACAGACTGAACACAATTCTGAAAACGCAACTATATTCTCGAAATACTATCAAAGCGATTAACACCTTCACCATACCGGTCCTTACATATTCTTATGGGATTATCAATTGGACCAAAACCGACCTGAAAAACCTTCAACGAAAAATCAATACCACAATGACCAAGTTTCGTAAACACCACCCACGATCCTGTCTTCAGAGATTAACACTGCCGCGAAAAGGAGGAGGTAGAGGACTAATTGACATTCTAAACCTACACGATAGACAAATAAAAGCACTTCGACAATTCTTTTTTTCCAAAATCGAAACTTCTATTCTTCACAATATGATAACAGATAACGACCAAAACTTAACACCCCTAAATTTAAAGATACATCTGAACAGAGAAATGAGAAAGCAATTGACGACAAAATTAAGCTTTTAGAATGGACCCAGAAATCTCTACACGGAAGACACCGCCAAGACTTAAACCACATAAATATCGACAAAGAAGCGTCGAACGCGTGGCTAAATCGAGGTGAACTCTTCCCGGAGACTGAAGGGTTTATGCTTGCCATACAGGACCAGGTTATTGAAATCAAAAACTATGGAAAATTTATCATAAAGAATTTAAATAATGACACATGTAGGAAATGCAATAGTTCTCCAGAAACGATCCAGCATATCACAGGCGCGTGCAAATCGATAGCCCAAACGGATTACAAACACAGACACGACCAAGTAGCCAACATTATACACCAAAAATTAGCACACCAGTTCAAACTTATAGATTCCGTTACACCATACTACAAATACAATCCAGAAACTGTATTAGAGAACCCCTCAACAAAATTATACTTTGACCGCGCCATTCTTACCGATCGAACTATCCATTTCAATAGACCAGATATTACACTTATTAATAAATTAAACAAAACTGGATATTTAATAGATATTGCTATACCAAATACACATAACTTGCAAACAACAATAGCCGAAAAACTGAGCAAATACACTGAATTAAAAGATGAAGTAGCCCGACTTTGGCATTTGCGAAAAGTTACAATAGTACCAATAGTATTGTCTACAACAGGAGTAATACCGAAACAACTTCACCAATCCCTTAATTCCCTAAACTTACCTCCAAATACTTACCATCTGCTTCAGAAGGCAGCGATACTAAACACATGCAGACTCTTTCGAAAGTTTCTGCAATGTGACTCAGAAAACCCACATCAAATCATTTCTCTACCATCTTCTGTGCAATCTGCACGTGACCGCACTTAATCCAACTGATAATCACTTGGCCTAGGCCCGTGTTATCAGCGTTTTCCGGCTAGCCGAGAATATAAAATAAATGTCAAAAATAATAATCATTTTATTATCAGGCAACTAAAGCCTATACATAAAATACACAAAACAATCTTAAACAATAGTAACAAACTAATACATGTTAAAAACCAGCTGAAAACTATAACTAAACAGGTAAAGTTGACGGCGTTGTGTTTCGCTGCGAGGTGTCACGTAACCGTTCTCGGAAATGTCGATATACGACACCTTTCGGCCAAAAGTCCACCTTCAAGCAGTACTGTGGATGGTGGGTGTGATGGTGGGATGGTGGTGACTATTACTTAAATCTGTCTGATGATCTATAGACTAAGGTACCTAACTACACTTTTGGTTCTATGTTTTAATTTTGTGTCACCACGGATCATATTTTTTTGTAGTTTTGTTTTATTTCCCACCTAACTCCAAAATGTTCCTAACCTGGCACACTTCACACGTCATCACTTAGCAAATTGTCTCATGCAAATATTCTTCTACCCCCTTCCCCCCGCACATACCGTAACAAACAAACAACACTCTTATACTATCGCTATAACTCCTGGACTATAGTCAGTTATAACTAGGTAACAATTTATATGCTAACATACTCGTAGCTCATACGCGCAATCTAGTTAGAAGGATCGCGGTGTATTGGGCTTTGTTCTAGACCTTTGGAGTTTGTTTTTTTAGGAAAAAGGAAGGAAATTAAGGTGTCTCTGTTGGGCGCCAAAATGTTGGTTTGGCGCCCAACACCATTTTTTATATTAGGTACTGCTTATTTTATTTATTATTTTATTTATTTATTTATTTATAACAATTGCTTGCTGCACTTACAGTACCTAAACACCAAAGCGCGCAGCAAGCCAACAACATCACAATTAACTAAAAAACTTCACACAAACATTCAACATAGATTTACTGCTATACACTTAGTATGCACTTAAGTAAAGTGCTGTGTGAAAGTATCATTATACGAGTATTACAGAATCTCATCGATTTGTATGCTTTGACAGGAAACCATTTACGAAGTTTAAAAAAAAATGGGGATCAAAACTGCCGAATGCGTCGATGGCCAAAGTGTATCCAGTCACTGTCATGCAAACTTATAGAAACGCAAAAAAAAGACATAAGTAATAATTAATTCTGTCTATACAAAATCTTATAATTCCACTCACAGACCTTTCACAGCCACAACAAACAAGAACACAGGTGTCCCCAAGGTAGAATCCCCAACTATCGTCCATCCAAAAATACATTTATCGAACACAAACGCCAATTTTTGCCAAACGTAACAAAAGTTGTCGGCAACATTATGATCATTACCCGCCATCACGGATAGGTAAGGCGACAAATCCAACGTCTACACGAACTTCGCAAGCCATAAACGGATACTTGTTCGAAGTTTTCCAATCTCCCGCGGCCGACTCTGTCATATTATTTTCTAACTATTTTACTGCAGCCTGCAATCTTACACCGTAGAAAATAGAATAACTCAGTTAGACGACTATGTTGAAAGAGTTTCAGTTTTCTAGTGTCGTCGTAAACATTGTGGGAATATTGAATAGTGGATTATTCTATGGGGAATGTTTTATGTTTAGGTACGACTTGATTGTTGAGCGTCTTTACAGTTTGTTGTAAGTTTATTTGATTTTTTATTTAACTTATTGTGGAAATGGATCGTATATTCATTCTTGTGAAATGTAAAATGAGTTTTTGTAGCAAAATTCTAAGATATATATCGTTCTTATACCAATAGTATTTGACACAACGACGATAATTGAGTCTCCTCTTATTCCTAAAAGCTTGACATTATGTAGATGGTCTTTATACGGCACTTAATTTAATAAAATGCCAATATACTAATTATCATTCGGTATGTCCTTGGATTAGCGTAAGCTTATACTCAACTTATTCCCAAGACATCAACTCCTAAATGTGTCCTCCATCTAAGCATAAACTTGTCACTCCTGTGGGCGTCATCGTGACCTTTCTCGGTGGAAACTGATACGTTACGGGCACATTAAATACGTCATACACCTACTGATGTCAAAGAACAAGTATAGACACAAAGTATTATGTGTGTCTTATCTAGCGCGTGTAGTACTCGCAAAGTATTTATACTCTGTTGCAATCTTCAGACCTTGTATTTGCAATAATATATTCTCGATTTACATAGTAGTTATTTAAACTGATTACCCCACGCATATTATTTTTATGCATTTAGATTAAATGCTAAGCAGTTCATTACATTTTTAATGTCATTTTGGAAATTTTAATAGTTTTGATTTTGCATTTTTGTTAATTATACCGGTGTTATCTACTTTGCCAATTACTTCACTTGTGTGTTTAAAAAAATTAACCTGTAAATTCTCTCCTTGATCTTTATATAGCATAGGCAAAGCTAAGGAAGGTACGCTCAATACAGTCGCAATCATCGACATAGTCCCATCCCACTTAATAACAACCACCCATTACTTTAGCCACTTTTTATTTAACTACCCAACACTAGAATAAAATAATAAGCGTTGTGTACATAGGTACAGCGGGCACAGCACAAAATATCGTGTCGGACAAGGCGGCCGAGGTATGGGCCGCACGTGTGGCCGCACAAAAAACGCGCCTTAATAAAACGACGTGCCGCGGGGTTCGACAATAGGGACGTGCACCTCACTCGATATCTGGGTGAGTTTTATTTCATTGTTTCAATAATGGGACACTTAACATCATGTCCTGCCTGGACCTTATGGACTTCGCTTCTAAAGTAAGACTACCCAGTTCTGCCCCAGGTGCTGCAGTTAATTATAGGCAAGGGACGACACTGTAAGATGTGTCCCAAACGAACTAAACTACTTAATACCTATGAATATAAAAAGGAAACGAACATACAGAAGCTTATTTTGTTGTTTTGTTATACTATTATTGAGGAAATATTTCTTAAAATATTGCTGACGAAAGTTCGTAGAATTCAGGCAAGACTTGTCTTACCTAATCGAATACAGACAACGCATTAGGATAATTTTATTAAAATGAATCATTTATAATCTCATATGTTACCCATTGGCCCAACCAAAATAAGTTGTTGTTGTTGTGTTTTTTCTACGGAGGAACATATTTCTTGAATACTTGAATAGGTGAATGCTTGAAGAGCATAAGTAATCAGAAATATGACTGAGGAGGGGTAGGAATAAAGATAATTTTTGTTCAAGAATATTCTGTAACATTTCTTTCCATCTGCATGCCTCGGCAAAGTAGCAAGTCAGCACCGACATAACATTACTTTAAATTAGGTACCTACGTACTATTTTTTTTAATGTAACTTTTCATAATTCAAAACCGTTACAGGATACGTATCGTAGGTGTCAGCATTAATCGACAATAAACACAAATCGGCAGTGTCCCTTCCCTACCACCCTTGGACGGGTTTAATTACACGGCGCGGGCGACAGGTTGTCGGATGACGTCATCACTACACATATGTGTGTATGTAAGTAGGTGTTATTATTTCGAACATTGTTTGATGTGTGTGTACTTGCAATATAATGAGTGTAGTGTAGGTATGTCTGTGTGTATGTGTGATATGTTACAGTAGGCAGATTATTGTAACTATAAGTAATGGGAATACGGTTAAATGTTGTATTTTTTGTTGTGTAAGAAACATGTGCTAGTTCTAGGAGTTGTAGAAATATAAATTAGTTTGTTAGCTACATACAAGTTTATAGATTATAACAGCTAAGTATAGACAACGAAACTCTTATTGAAATAACAAAAACTGGGATCATTTCCCTGTATAAAGTTTTCATAGACTAGACTTTGAGGAATGGCATGGCCTGTTTCTTGTTGAAGCCTTGTGAGTTGAATACCATTGTTTCAATCAAACTCAATATGTAGAAACTTACATAATTATCTACTTTCGATTTGGAATTATAAGACTGATACAAACGGTTCAGTTTTTTTGGGTCGGCCCAGATACCTACAACGGTTACACTCGTAAAGATTGAACTAGAAATTACACTTTGATGACGAATAGGTTACACATTGTATCCGCTCACTTCACCCACAATTTTTTCAAAGTACCTCCTCTAACTTTACAGCCTAACATAATTTATTTCCTCCATCGTAAAACCTGGTTTTAAAATCTCTATTTCTTGGCAATTAACTGTAGTATTTGACAACAAAGTAACGCTGTGTTCTAGCTGTTAATACATCGTTAAACTGGAATGGTTCAAGATATGGCCTGATAAGAGATTGCAGTAAGAGGGTTGTACACTGTAGGCGGATGCTGAGTTTATCACTTTGAGGTACTTAAGGAATGGCGGTTTTTGTAATGAGGTAGCTAAACACTTCATTGACATCAATTTAACAAACTCTTATCTCAAGTCTAGCCAAATACTGGACCGACTCTAATTATACTGTCATCGACACGTGAAGTAGATTTCTTAACTTAAAAACTTAAAAAAAACAAATAGCGTTATAAAGAATCATATATAGGTATTTCATCCTGCCTATCGTGAAATTGAAAAAGAGGAGTGACTGGTATTGTCAATGGATTACCTTCATTGGATTTTGTTTCAAGGTGCAAACTGAAGACTTTCGTTCTGTCAAATGTAAATCCAGCTACGTCTGCGTTTGATAAGGAGCCGACCTACCTACACCACCACCATTCATGTGCATGTTGCAGACAAAAAAATCATCTTTCATCAATCATAGCTGTACTGTTGTACTGAATACAGAATTAAAAATGAGTAGCTACTAACGGTGAAGCCATACTCCAGTACATCCAATCAGGTATTTTCCGAGCCAATCAGCTGATTGACTGAATCCTTATGAAGACCACCTTGCCACTGCGGCGTGCACACGTCTCGAATAGTTTCTATGAATAGTAGATAACTTAATTATTATATTGATGAGGAATAAAATTAAGGATCCAACCTGAAGACAAACCCTTTTCTACAAAAGAGTAAATATAAAAAAAAAAAAAAAAAAAGGAAAGCGCATGCTTGAGGTAAAAACAATGACAAAACCTACTTTCTGCTATGTATAGTTTAAGGCTGCAGAAGAAAATCTTACATCTGTGGATCATACTTACATCCCCATCCACCAGAAGACACAATTCTGACAATCACTCAAAAGTGATTTAAACTTGCATCACATTGGGCACGCTACGATTGCGGCGGTAAGTCCCCTCTTTGAGGAGTGGCTTGAGAGGCGGCATGGCGTCCTCACCTTCCGCCTGACACAGGTCCTCACTGGACATGGCTGTTTCGGGAGGTTCCTGTTTCGGATAGGGCGGGAGGAAACGCCCGGGTGTTTCCATTGCGAAGATCGCCCAAAGGACACGGTGGAGCATACGGTGGAGGTCTGCCCAGCTTGGGCGGAGCAACGCCGTGTCCTCGTGGAGGTGATCGGCGGCGGCGATCTCTCGCGTCCAACCCTGGTCCAGGCCATGGTACGGAGCGAGAGGGCATGGCTGGCAGTCGCCTCCTTCAGCGAAGCAGTTATGCTCGCAAAGAGGGAGGCGGCGCACGTGAGGGAGATGCAGTACATGCGCCCTCACAGCCGTGGCCTTCGCAGGAGACGCCCTGGGCGTCGGGAATCCCAGGCTGATTCCCGGCCACCGTAGGCATGGGCTTGCGGACGGCGAGTAATGGGTAGCTCGCTGCCCGGTAAGGACCAAGCCCGGGTCGATGGCGCGTTGTGTTCCACGCGCGCCTCAAAGAGATGTCAGCAGCAACAGATGGGGCCCGCAAGGGCCGATGCCTGCCGGGGGTGCGGGTTGTTCGAAAGAGATACCGCCGCCCCTGGCACACAGGCAACTGAGGGAACACGGGTGGGTTTTAGTCAGTAAAAGTCTGACACGCCCTCCCGCTCCACCCAGAGTGGGAGAAGTTATTTGATGATTTCCCACCCAGAAAAAAAAAAAAAAAAAACTTGCATCACATGTTACGTTCACAAATGTAATTCAAAATTTTCTTCACAGAATAGATGTCTAGGTAACATCGGTATTTTTAGTTGAGCAGAGTTTTTTTTTGTTTTTTTTTTTTCAGGAGTTTTTAACCTGCATGGTTTTGCCATGGTTCTCCATTGTTTCTTGGATAGTTTTCGAACCGTGGAAAACACATAAAATGTATACCAAGTGAAGTAAAAATCTATTGGCTTACTTGAAATCCACGTTTTTAGTTTCAGATAGATTATTTTTGTGGAGGGAGCAGTTGCAAATGTCACACAGCACTCGCCGGAGGTTAAATGCGCACTCTTACTGACCGCGCACTTTTGCACCACCTTACCCCAGTTCATAAGTCGGTGGCATAATATGAGACAAACGCTAATTCGCTAACGCGCATAATGAATACAAAAAAAGAATGAGGAGTTACCTGAAGAGCTGACAAGTGTGCCAATATAAAATGTAAAAAAAACTTGAACCTGATTGTTAAAACAGTGATGCAAGCTAAACTATAATTACTCGTTTATTTGAACCACTCGGTAATATAAGGACGTGGAGTTCTTACAGTACCTAATTATTTAAAAGTTTTTTATTGAAGAGATATAAGGTGAAATTGATAGCAGAGCACTTAATTTATACTTATCAAAAGCGAGTGTGTTTCAGTAGGTAAACTCAAATGGGGTCACTCACCACCTTTATCAGTTATGATACCTAAGTTTCCAAACGATATATCTACGTCACTGGGCTCTTTATCATCGCCACGACGACGTACACTTTTAGTTAAGGATTGACCCCAGATTGTGCGGGGTGAGGACACGATAAAACACCTTTATTGTTCTTAATACTTGTTGTATAGTTATGTGATAGGGGATGTGTTCAATGAAGTAAGATATTTAATAGTTTGTAAAATAAAACGAAAAAGTAATCATATTGATACGATTATTCCACGTCAAGCAGTTGCCCAATATTTTGAAATGTTATACGGAATTAATTTTGTTTCGTTACAAAATGATGAATCATGAGGAATCAGGCTAAAGTCATCAATACCAAACGGTAGCTACATTATAGGGACTAGTCCTCTCTTCGATAATATAAACAAATGCTAAATAAATATATGTATAAACCAAACCTACGCAGAAATTCACAATATGTAGAGTTTAGCGAGCACAGATAACCTATTTTATCGGCCCACTTCCATTCTCGCCCTATTTCTCTTATAGGTTACAGTTCCAAGTTGCACTGTTTACTTATTTTATAACTTAATACATAGTTATGTTTAAATAGAAGAATACAACTCACGGCAGAATTAAAACAATACCTGAAAGTAGATCTTTCAGAATCGTCTACCGAATAATTGCAGACAATTTTAATAATTGAAACTTGAAAATCGCTAAATCAAATAAATCAGCTATCCTTTTTGTACAGTAAAATGAAACCTCTGCCTAGCGATGGGCTCGTAACAAGCTTTTATTATTCCAAGAACTTTCAACATCAGTCAGCGTTTCATGAGACATTTTCGGATAAACTACATAAGTATACACTTGAACTTAGACGAGATTATTGACACAGGGAAATCAAAATTATCAAGTCAGTCTAAATGATACGTAAAACGAATTATAACCTATGATTGATGTTTCAAATCACTGCTTTGACAGAGACGTAATATCTTTAGAAATAGCTACATCATTAAAAATAACGTACGCAGTTACTTAGATATCTCTTTATGCTGAAATGCGACCTTGTGTCACTAACATCTTGGTATCGTCGGCAACACATTCTATCTAACATCACAGTATGACAGATTGTAGGAAAATTACATCATTTGGATAGAAGGTAAGGTAAAATTCTACTGCTGAAAATGGAACCCACTAAACAACGTAGGTACTAAACTTCAATGTATATAAGGGATTGTTGATTCATACACACATTATTATCATGAGCTATATAGAAATAGGATAGTATAAAATCTTGGAGTCTTCAAATCTAGAGTGGAAAAAAATACTTCTAGACAAGCGTGCTCCATTGCATCGATGACCGCATTAGCATAGAATCCGGTGAGATCGTGGTGAAACGTGGCCGAAACTTATCATAGACTATACATTTACAATAACAGAAAAGAAAGGGAACAACCGAGAAGTAAATACGTGGATCAACTGAAGGAAAAAACAAATGTACATCGGTACTTAGAGACATATTGACAACTTCAAATATTATAGTTAAATTGCTGCATTTACAAGTACCAGTACTAGATGGGTGGAATAGAGAGAGAGAGAAAGATAGACGGAGAAATCGAATCGGACTTCAAACTTATGGCCAATTGTTACTCAATCTATTTACACGGGTAATGGGCACTTACCTACTGATAAGGCTAGTTCCAAGGAAGTGGGGTCAGGAGTCAGGTGTTATCTGAGGTAGGTACATGCGTCTTCACCGCGTCTATGACGCAATTGCGTTGTTGCTACTCTATCTGTTAATTAGGTACCTAATTACGTTTGTACTGGGAGATTTGGGTAAACAGGTCCAGAATAACTGATATTTAAATCTCTCAAAATCAAAATATTTTATTTCACACAAATCTGCAAGGGCAAAGAAACGTCAGAAGCTAGGTGCACGGTTCCAATTTGTCGCTTCCTATGGAGAAGAGCCGGCAAGGAACTCCACGGTTACCTACTCAATTAAAAATAATTGGCTACAATGTTTTCAAATTACAGTGATAATAGGTATGGCTTGCACTGTCCTAGTGCAGGCCTGTCAATAAGTACCAGGTACTTAGAGGAATGAAAACAAAGAATAGAAAATCGTCTGTAAATCTGTAGATTTATAGACGACGTCTGTAAGGCCAACAACGTTCTCTCATTCACAATATGTAAAAGACTCTACATAAGTAAAATCAACCTATTTAAACCAAGTGATATGATTTTCATGAGAATCAATAATAAATAGTCGATATTAGAAGTGATGTATAATGTCAAATAATGACGAGAATATGTCAGAAATTGTTAAATTAAAAATAATAAAATTAACATTGTAATTTGGGAGCAATTTTAGACATTAATGTGTCCCGAATTCATTGTTTTATACTTTAATCTCAACTTAAAATATTATAGGCTTGCCAATGTTATTTCAACCCATTGGCCCATCATCAATTTGCACACATATCAGAATCTGCCTCCAATTTTGACCGCGTTAGCGTATGGAGTTCGCTTGGTTGGATTTTGGGCCAATCATCATTTATGTGTTTGAACTTTCTCAACCACTTCCTTATTTGCCATCGATACTCATTTAAGAAGATCTTGCTATTTGTACATTCAGCTTATTGAAGTACCAATATCTATCTTCTTTAGGTGTACCATCCCACTTTAGTTGAATGATTCTTGGTCCTACTTAAGTGTCTTAATAATTGTTTCAATCTGGCTGTAAACGTATCAATTGATTTTGATTGATGACCATTTTTGCAGCGCAATGTTAAAGCGTAATGTCAAAACACACGGGGTCTCTCTGAGAGAGATCTCAGCATTTAGGTACCTCTTTTCACTTTTAATTCGACACTATTTTGTCAGTAGGTATCTAAGATTTCTTGTCTTCATTTTTTCCTTGTCTTGGTTTTATAATTTCGAAGTTTGGAACATGTCTACCTTCCGACGGCTCCTAAGATCCCAAAATGTTATCAAATACGACCATTTTTTTCCGGTTCGGGTCAAAAGGACCGCCATTATTGTAACACAAACGCCCACACATGGCCCCACCTTGTTCAGGTAACATTATACTTACCTTTACAACCACTCCTTATTGCAACGACATAAGATTCAGAACCGTTTGTTAAATTCTATAGGGTCCCTAATGGATGTTGTTGAAATTGAGACTGTAGGTTTGAATGTTAGAGTTTAAAATTGAATGGAAGTGCAGAGTAGGTGATCACAAAAAGCGTATAAAAAGCGACCTTTGTCCTGCACACATGTGGTTCTGAGAAGCGAATAATTAGCGATTGTGAGACAAGGTACGATGTGGCGGTTCACAGAAATCGAGGCAATTTTTATTATCTACACATTTACCTTGTATTATGTGAGTTAGAATGTCTGGTGCTGTTTCCGGTAGTTTTAGAGTATTATATCAAGGTCTGTGTAAATTTATTTTTAAATAAGATAACACACATACCTACGTAATTCATGCTAAGGAAAAAATATTTCAATGACTTCAAAGTTTGTTATTACCTCTAAGCAGTGTAATTATTGGGAATTAATCATATTGTATTAGAATGTATATGCATCTACCAAGATCATGTTAAAATATAACTTTTTCGCCTTATAAAAGCGACTCTATTGTTAATAACCACTATTTGAGTGCACGTGACACGTCTAAATCTTACTTTACCAATAAGTTCTATAAAATACTTTTAATATTTCACACCTTTGTGGTAATGTGGTATAGAACAAGTAATCTTATAATTGTTGTCATACATCTTCGTAGTAGGTAGGTACCTAATGCTCGAGTAGGAACCGAAATGAACTAATGAAAAATCTAAATAATATCAAAATATGATAAGAGATCTACTCAAAAATCCTCATTTAACATAACAAGTTAATTAAAAACATCGAATACGATTAAAATTTAGTGAAAACGAATGGTTCTTTTTGACTGAAATCTCTTCAACTCAACTTTTGTTCAAACGTGAACGACTACTAACGCCATCTAGCGTCTAGTAGAATCACTAAACACAGTCTGCGCGTCAACGTGAAACAACACTGCTTTTTAGTTGCAATATCGGTCTATGTTTACGTTTTTGAATAAAATAACAAATTTGAATGCAGTAATTCAATAAAATGTATATATTAATTAGCCCTTGCACATGTAAGTATTAAGTTTTGGGTTTTCCTTTCGTTAGGATTTTCATTTTGCAATGAGCACAGTCCGTTATTTCTGTAAGTATGAATATATAAGGAAATTTTTTTTTTTGTGTTTTTGGTGCATTATACACAATTTACCTTAAAAGTGACAAGTAGGCTAAAAATTAGTTGTGATTCCTGAACTTTTACAACAAAGTTCAAATATTAAATTAATCTCCTGGTAAAATTAACACCTATTCACGCTACCAAAACATGAATACCTATCCAATAAATTAGTTCTAATGCTAATTTATCATCTACTAATGCTTGAACAACGTTAAATAAATGCTTCATCACAAACTGGCTGGTACAAGACAATACACCTGTAATGTTGACTTAGTGCCAATAAACTAATTAGAACCGCTCTGATTAGAAATTATTGACAATATGAAACATTTATTCGATGAGAACTAATGCATGTAGTGCCATTTGTTCTATGTCTTTTTGTTATTAATGGATGTAAAGGCTTTGGGATAGCTCAATATTCGCTTTAAAAAAATGACTTATCGCGATTCTAGTAAGACTGAATAAAAAAATCAGATGTCTTCAATTCGTGTTTTTTTCTTACCTACATAATTTCAGAATATCAAAATAATGTTGCTTCACACTTGTGCTGTGCGTCACTTAAGCAGGACCGAACTGCCGTCTCACCTCAGAGGAGATACCTTTAACCTCAGTAGCTACACGCATTTATTTCCGAACACAATGCAAGTGATCCTAAGAGCGTTGACAATTGACGGTACCAAATTGATAATGAAATAGCTGAGGTACCAGCGGAACGTGGAGTTACCTACATAGCAGGCGCGTGCCAAATGACCGCGACCTTGAATGACACGGGGCGACGCGGCGAGATTTATTTTGCCAAAGAATATGAACGGAATGGCGCCTCTACCTGTTAATTGAGTGGCTTGCCAACAACAATACCTATTGCGATTTAATGACGTAGGTATTGGTTGGTTATCGTGGGTGCTCTGTAACGTCAAAGCTGTTTCATACTTATGATTTCTAACGTAACATTTTTTTTTTGTATTGCCTCTCTGGTGAAATAAAATATTATTTTATTTGATTATTGTTCTCTTTTATTTAATTCTGTGTATGTACTGCTGTTGGCGAATCCAATAATTAAATAAACTGCACTGCTCATTTTGATGATAACGAAATCTTATGGATTTTGAATTCTATATATTAAATTGAAAATTGAAAGGAATTTTGAGTTCAGTTTCACAAATATGAAAGCTTTACAATTTTGCTGTTTAAAATTTTCAGACTGTTGTTTTATTTCTCTCAGTTCGAAATAGGCCTTTTGACATCCATTGTTTACCAAGTTTTGTGTACACATTTGCACTTAACTGATTTTCTCGATTAAAAAAAAAAACAAAAAAGTAAGTAGGTAAGCATAAAATCCACTCTCTCATTCTCTATGGTATAACTCATCTTACCAGGTAATTAGACCCAATAAATCATTCCCATATGCCATTCAAAAAGGAAAACCTCGTACCGTAGCATCAAAATATTCCTGTTTCCACGAACTACCTACCTAGCTACTAGTTCAGTTCGTCTCGACACGTGTTAATCTCACCGGTGAGGTGTCCTCGGTTAATATTAGACGTGATCGGCTATTTGAGTCCGTATTGGGTTCGACATCCGACTGACTCACTCATTCAAACGGATAACAAGAGGTAACAGGATTTTAGTTTTTTAGTCCCGATGGCTTTTATGTTCGTAGAAATTATTTAGTTTATTAGTTTTTTTTCTGGCCTGAAAAAAGATATTGGAATTATCTATTTATTGGAATTATCTATTTTATTTCAAGTCTAAAGATTTCTTGAGCCGGTGCGATTTAATCGCCTGTGGCATACCAGTTACCATAATTAGCCTATAATCTTCCCTCAGGCCTGACAGGCCTCTTCTCTGTGAGAGGGCGTGGGCCGTATCCACCACGCGAGCCAAGTGCGGGTTGGTAGATGTCACATGTCTTCGAATTTTTGGTTCTAGGACATGCTGGTTTCCTGAAGATGTCTTCCTTTATGGTTTTGAGAGCAGTTGTAATTAAATATTCATACAAAGTAAAGCGCCTGTCTGTGTTCGGACCCATGACCTAGAACTCGTAAGTCGCGGCCGTTGCTACTGGGCCACCACTGCTCTCGTACCATAAGTTAAAACAACAATAAAACAGTGTTTAGACGCTGCAAGCCAATGTTGCTTCAAATTAATCGTAGGTATGCCACGGGCACTAACATGCATTGTGTAAATGGGGCTTTAGTTATTGTGCAATTTTCCAATTGTTCAAATTAATTATGTGAAAACCAATTGCAGCCACCATTTACTTTTGGCAAGCGCAGTGATTCGCTACTGTGAGTCGTTCACTGTTCAGTTGCAGTCTCTTGGAGGCCCATTAAATATACAGGGTTATTTGTAAAACACCGGTAACCTCTCAGGACTACGTTACTAACATCATAATCAACAACTTTTGTTCTATGACTTTTAAAAATTCATCATATTTTAATTCATCAGATTTACATACAAAAATAAAAATATTGAAATTCAACGCTCTAAATGTTACGAAGTCTATGCGAAGCAAAAGAAAGCGATAGGTAGTACCGACAATAGCGAGGGGAGCGGGGTAGGGGGCGGCGGGGGCGCTTGAACTTGACCTATTTACGGGCGGCCTTCAGTCATTCGTTTGCTATGATGCGCTTGCGTCGCGTCATTACGAGTCTTTTAGTGAAATTCGGCAGTGCAGACGTATACGTAATTATCTTTACATGATGGCGTATCAATATTCCAATGTCGGGTACACGGAAATGGTGCGAATGCTAGCTAGGTGTGATGACAATGTTTCGGAAGCGTGTCGCCAATACGCCATACGATTCCCAAACGTACGTATACAAAATACTTTTATCAAGTGCTATACCGTTGTAACTTTACAGAAAATGTGAGATGTCATTGTTAGTTTGTTTTCATTACGGTGTTTAGTGCATAGGTACCGTGAAATATCAAGGTTATTTCCATGTCAAATGTTCGATTGTAGGTATAATTTGGCTTTTGCGTAAAAAGGCGGGAACCGTAGCGTAGCGAGTTACTAACCCAAAAGTATTACTACGAGGACAGTGCGCGGCAATGTATGTAGGTACAGCAAAATACAGAGTTGAAATGTGTTACATAGGACAACGAAATATTTAAGGTTTGTTTTTGGTAAATGTATTATGTTTTGTAAAAAGTCGTAGAACAAAAGTTGTTGTTTATGATGTTAGTAATATCGTCCTGAGAGGTTACCGGTGTTTTACAAATAACCCTGTATAAATGTCAATAAAGGACTTTTCAAGCTTTTTTTTAAGGTACGTACTATTTAATCTGATTAACCATCTACCCATATATTCATCCATCACATTTGGTGATTATGGGCCACTAAGTAACCTGACCCGCGGTGTGGATGTCAGGATGCGCGCATCCGGCCGCCGGACGACCGCCGGATGGCCGCGCATGAAAGAGCCTCTGTCTGACCGTCGCGATGTATTTCGCTTTTGAGGTGAGCGACGTTAACGCCTGTTCATTACGAGTTAGATGCAACTACTATGAAAATGTAGCATATTATATCAGATGTTTTATTAACATGTATCGAAGCTGATATTTTTGGAAGCTCATACCGTATGGTCTATTTAGATGATGCTGCTGGGGTAGATAAAACAAGAGTGAGCTGAAATACGGACGCAACAAAAGTTGATTTGCTAAAATAATGACTTTTTCACCAATTAAATGTTTAAAAAACAACCTCGTAGGCTCATAGCCACAGCAACGTAGATTAGATAATGTTTAAAAAAGTTACTACCTAATTAGGTAAATGCTATGAAAGACAGAAAATACTTTATGATATTGACTTAATCCGTGGCAAATCTTTGGCTATCTTGTTTTGCAAGGACTCCACGATTGAGATGAGATCGAGATATTCTAATCATAATTCTTCATGCTACACAGTAGTGCTCACAGAAAACCACATTAGCGATCTTAAACAAAATACCAACTCACATTAAGAGAGTGAAGTGACATTATAACCCATTAGATTAAAAAGTGCCCGAACAGAAAGCAAACAGATTCATGAAGTATATTTTTAATAGCTCGAGGATGTTGGATGATGGTGCGGCTGGTCTCGTAACTAATGGGGATAGACGCTACAACTAATGTTCCCACATTTATTCAGACGATGCTCTCTTAAAGCGGAGGCGAAGTGAATGCAAGTGTGGAGAGCTCAGAGGTTTGATTGATTGAAAATAATCACGTAGGTGGGCAACTCTGTAAATATTATTTATAGCTAGCTGTAGAATTTTTGAAAGCTTCCATAATATAAGAAAAAAATTATTAAACATTCTGAAATAAGAAGCAATCAATTTGTTGACGTAGACTTGTCTAGGCAGGTGTTTTGCTAAGAAAAGAGGTGGACTAAAAAGAATAAAACAAGATTTCTGAATATTGTGGTTACTCAACAAAATAATGGTATTTAGGGTGGAAGAGAAGAAAAAATCTCAACGTAAAATTGATTTGTGGGTTCGGTGCGAATAAGGTAGAACCTTGATGAGGCTGACACTGCAGCGTGGGGACTGGCACAAGAGAAGAGAAGCCTATCCCATGAATGAGTGAACGGTCAGTCTGAGGATCATGATTATGAAGCGAATCATAGAAAAGCTTGCAAAACGTCCACTTTTAATAAAATTACTCATTATATCAGCCAAAAGACGTCCACTGCTGGACATAAGCCTCCCCCAAAAGGTGGGATTTGCCATAATCACCACGCTTGGCAGGCGGGTTGGTGATCGTAGTATGGTGGTCAAATGCATACAGAACAAGGAGAAGGACAGAATGACGACAAGAGAAAGCTGCTGCTGTTACTTTATTTGTTCTGAAAACAACTTTTAGCTTTGTAGCGATACACAAGAGTGTTGTATTCCTAGAACCAATTGGCCCAGGTAACACACAACCCAAAATACTTTTTAACCCTATTTATCCACACATATTTAGCCTACCTACTTTGTGAAGGTATTATTTATAAAATCGTGAACAAAGTGAGCTGTGCCGTGTCGGCATGCGGCAAGCCAGAAATAGTGCGTCCCCTAAGGTAAACATCGGTGTTAGCGGTATTTATTATACCTGGTGAACAATGCCAATTTTATTTTCTTTTGCAACGGAATCCGTGGTATGTATGCTGCTATAAATAATGAACGATTCTGTCTGGTATCATTAAACTGTAGGTAGTTCATTTGTCAGTCTGATCAAAAGTATGTAACTAATTTAAAGTGTACCTATTACACTTTGAACCAATTTGAATTAAAGTAACCAACTACACAGGCAGTGCACCGTGAAGCACCGTGCACCTAGCTTCTGACGTTTCATAAGTTCCCTTGCAGGTTTATGTGAAATAAAATATTTTGATTTTGATTTTGAGTGAGCTAGTGCTGAAAATAGTGACCTGTCTCAAGATAAGAATAATATTTTAGTAAATATGAGTTCCATGTGGTGCCGGACATAAAAGAATAGCACCATCCCATTTCTTCCCGTGAGTTTCGTAGAAGGTAACTAAGGGACTTACTAGAAAATGGGCAGCAGCGTTCTCTATGTATTTGAAACTGCGATCGCCAACCCGCCTGCAAAGCATGGCGATTATGGCAAATCCCCCCTTTTGCGGGAGACTTATGTCCAACAGTGGACGAATTGACTCCTATTTTTTTTTTAACAAAGGTACTGTCCCAGAAGCTAGCTTGTCAAATAGAACACTACTTCACCTATACACATTAAAATTGGTTCAGAACATTTTGTCCAATTCGAAATCACTGTCTTGACCCAAATACTTCGTCCCACCTTCCACAGCTTAATCAAACCTTGATGAAACACCCAGGAGACATCCCACACTGTAACTAAACAGATGATATATTAAGATTAGGACAATGTTATTAATGCCACACATTACAAACAAGTAACCAATGTTACGGGTCATTTGAAAAAATCTGCTTCATTTGTAATCATTTATCAATTGTCTTCATAACTCAAAGGGATCATAACTTTGAAATGTGTGAATTGATTGGGCTAGTTCGAAATATAGGATGACGAATTATATCATATTTTTGTGGTGACGTTTTAATATAGGTGCTGTACGCTTCATTTGTGAATAATCTGGTACCTAATCATTTTCTAGTACATAACATTGCGAAATAATTGGTTAGATTAGGTTAGGCTAAGTGATCTAAGGGTAAACACGTAACATTCTGTTTTGCATATTCAGTACCTACGAAACTTTCAGTTTACTGAAACTAAAAAGCGAGAATTTACGTTTATCCAGGTAAGAATATTAGCAGTGGATTTCCTCGTTGGTCTAGTGTTACTGCGGAGTCTGGAAGTTCTGGGTTGGATTCCCAGGTCGGGGATTGTTATTGAGTTTTTCTATCTGGAATTTCATAGTAGCTGCCTGTAGTCTGGATTTTCGCCCGGTTGATGGCAAAAGGCTTTCTATAACATGGAACTTAAACATAACTGCGAGATGTGGGTGTTCTACAGGTAGTTAGGCACACCTCGGCCCAACCGTTAACATAACAACACGCCTTGTTTCCCTGACAAGGTGTTATGTTTTGTGTTTTTTTTTAATAGTTACGAACAATAGTCTGGGAAAGAACACAAGATAATTAAGCATATGAGATTTATCACAAAAGACGCAATTCCTCTGTTTGAAGTTCTACCTACACAACAGAACACCTCAGACACCGTCATTATAAGCATTAATGACGATCACTTTAATATGAAACACGTCCCGCACTGCTTACCATTACGACATGAAACAGCTCTCTCATTAGCCCGACATTGCACTTGGCAGAAAAGACACATTTTTTCTATAATTTATTACTGATCTTGTAAAGACGCACTTTCCGTAACTCTCGTATAATTCTTTCCTACGTTTATAATGTTTTTTATTGAATATTTTCATAATTTTTATGAGGATAATGTGAGGTATATAAGATTGCTGCAGACTTTGAGTTACGTTTGAAGATTATGTGCAATTAAAAGATGGGTATATTTAATAAATTATTTTATTTTGTTTACGCTTTGATCCGAGATAAGTAGGTAGGTACACGTGGATATTTTACAGCGTGAAATATGACGGAAAATTATGAAACTTGACTATAGCACGCATGTGTTGGTTGCTTAATTTTAATTCTAAAAATTTTCACTGTCGCAATAATAATAATAATAAGTTTTATTGACATAAAAAGAATACAGAAATTTAAATCCCCTGGTCCCTAAACTAGTGTTAACTGTATCATAGGGACCAGTGTCTTCGCCTGTTTAATTTACAATGTCAACAAAAAACAAATTAAAAAAAGGTAAAAAGGTAAGAACTACTTAGAATCTAGGATTACAATTTAACATTTGATAACGAGTGTGTGTTTATGTGTATGTAGTGTGTTGCTGTTTAGTGTGAATGTGAAGTTATAAATATTTAATTACCAACTGGAGATCAGGTTTTCGATATCATCATATTTGGTGAGCCAGACTGTCAGTTTGGTTTTGAAATTACGAATAGTATAGGTTTTGCAGTCTTTGGTAGTTTTTAGGAATAGGCAATATACATATACCTGGGAAGGCATATGTATAACTACTTTTAAAACTCATTAAATTATTGACACAATATTTTTTCAGTGCTCTAGCTAGATCGGAAATGCCTGAACTACTGTCTCAAAAACTTTAAAAAATATCGTTAGACTAGTTAGATAACTTACAATCATATTATTAAACTAGCTGAGCCCGCGAATTCGTCCGCGCGGATTAGTTATTTTTTATAACATTTCTAAAATAAAAGTAGCCTAAGTTAGGTACTCCTTATTACATCAGCTACCTGTCAGTGAAAGTCCTGTCAAAAACGGTCCAGCCATTTCAGAGATTAGCGGGAACAAACAGATAGACAGACAGACAGACAAAAATTGTAAAAATGTTATTTTGGTGTATGTACCGTATATATATTCATATGCATATAGCAAAAAGCGGTTATTTTAATATTACAGATACTCCAATTTTATTTATATGTATGTATAGATGTATAGATGATGCGCCAATCATCACTGCGCTTTTAAACCACAGAATAAAATAAATATTACGTTATATTTCAACCACTATATTTCAATTTCGCAGGACTATAATAATAAGCAATCATAATAAAGACAGACTGCATTGTATAATATTTATTGTTACTCTGTATTGTATATTTTCTCGGCTACATTTTTTTCAGCCTATTAGCTAGATTGCGGGCTAGACACCTAGCGTATGATTTACGATATTTACACGATTTTTTCTGCACACCATCGGAGAGGGTTAGCAGAGCAATATCTCTGAGT
Organism: Polymixis lichenea; assembly: GCA_949091785.1. NCBI lineage: Eukaryota > Metazoa > Arthropoda > Insecta > Lepidoptera > Noctuidae > Polymixis > Polymixis lichenea. The sequence continues at coordinate 1,445,819 of OX420934.1, forward strand.
ATTTGTGATAAATATATCAGCTAATAAACGCTAAGGAGATATAAATCTTTTTAGCGCGCGGTACAATGCGTAGTGTAGGGAATATAGAAGGTTCAGTTCGTGCAAAAGTTGGAAAAAGTGACGTTTTCGTTTTGGTAGCTGACATGGCCAAGAATATCGAATCCTAGGACTGTAGGAGTTTCCGTTTACTGGTTACACACACACATTACCTGTGTGAGACTGCATTATTGGAATGTTTAAAATTACCTAAGTTGCTTTTCAAACATACATTTGTAATTTTTCTAGAATGAACCTACTTATTAATTTAGTCTTTGGTATCAGTGAGAGGCGTGTAAAAATACATATATCGTGTGCCGGGGGCATACATTTATTATTGTAAAATATAGCTATGTTCTGAAGCGCTGGTTAATTCGCCATACTCGGTGCCGACCGGATAACATCGTATATAATGTATTAGCACACAACATATTCATGGCAATATGGTTTCACGAATTCTTATGTATTGGAAAATGGGAAACAATATCTAAAAGTTACGAATTATATGACTATGACAGTGAGGTTTCTTCTGGCTTTGTAGATGTTGAAGGTATCTCAATATTTGATCCTATCTAAACCTCGAGAAAACTATATCTAGTTGTCCATACACCAGCCCGCTTGAAGATCAAACCTGAGGGTTAATGGGAGGCGGCGCACGTGAGGGAGTGGCAGTATATGCGCCCTCACGGCCTTAGTCGCCGCGGGAGACGCTCTGGGCGTCGGGAATCCCAGGCTTGTGGCAGACATCTACAATGCCCCACATACGAAACTTCAAATCAACAAAATGTGGAAAACACAAAAAGTAAAGTGGCCCCATCTACAATACCATATGCGAACTACTGAAGACTTGACGTCACACCGCAACTACATCACGCAAGCAGAGTTTACCACGCAATCTGCATATATACAAAATCCCGACATCAATCGTCGGGCAGTAGCCCACCAGACACAACACTCGTCTGGTCGGAGGATCCTCCTTTACTATAGAGTATGAGTGAACTTTACACCCTGTTCCTCATATCTCTATAGGCTGATTCCCGGCCACCGTAGGCGCGGGCTTGCGGACGGCGAGTAATGGGTAGCTCGCTGTCTGGTAAGGACTAAGCCCGGGTCGACGGCGCGTTGTGTTCCACGCGCACCGCAAAGAGACGTCAGCAGCAACTGATGGGGCTCGCAAGGGCTGATGCCTGCCAGGGGTGAGGATTGTTCGAAAAAGATACCGCGGCCCCTGGCACACAGGCAACTGAGGGAACACGGGTGGGTTTTAGTCAGTAAAAATATGACACAATCTCCCGCTCCACCCAGAGCGGGAGAAGTTATGTGCATAACACACTAACAGTAGGAATGTCTTTCATTTTAAAAAGTTCAACAATATTCATTACGATATTTACATTGTAGAGCAGACAAATTTGTCAAATGTATATATATGATCAATGGATTAGAAATATCCTTAAAAAATCAGATCCTTACTGCTAATGTGTTACGCCATTAGGGTGCTGGTGCTTGAAACTACTTTTCTGGGTCAGTCTTGATCCTTATCCTGTCACTATTATTACTGACTGATACCGGTTGGATCAAACAAAGACGAATGGCCTCGAGACACAATATTCACCTGCTTGCATAAAGCAACATACTGTAGGTACTTTTCACCAAATAATTTAGTGACTAGAACTGACAAGATTGTATCCATAAGGTATATATGACTTGCGAGGCTAAAATCAGCAGTTTTGTAACCATCATAAGCTATTTAACACGTTATTGTATTTTTATACTTACAATAAACCCAATGTTTATTTACCCGAAATTTATCAAATCATTCTGAACGATCTATTTATCAATTTTCACGAGTGATCATAACTTGCTTGAATTGCATTGTTTTCACAGTATCATAGGTATAATTTGATTGTTGAAATATGTTGGCGCCAGGAAGTTTACTTAATCCACATAATATAATAAATAAAAACAATTGAATCGGTTCCCAGAAACCGGGAAATTCATGAATGCACGTTCTTTTCCTGAAATAACTCGGGTTAGTGTGGAGATGGAAACAAAATAAAATATATGTACTTTAATGATACATTTTTATATATAGCGAACAAAGTACTTTGTAATACATACTAATACGACAAAAGATTCGAAAGGAAAGATTACTGCACCTGATACACAGTAAATTAACAATAAAATACGTTTTCTACAGCTAGATTTATTACACACATAAAATAATATATCGTAAAATAAAATGAAATACTAGCATTTTTTCAAAATTGGAGAACAGTTGCATTTCTTATATGTGAAATTAGTTTATAAATATACACGATCGCATTAACTCTACGAACGTCAACTTTCCACCTAATCCCACAATGTACGAGGTTATTTACCGATACATTTATTTTTTTACCACTCGCCGCAATGAGATCACACATCTATGCTTCGGTTATGAGATCATAGTCGGTTGACTGTTGATAAAGGCGGTTCACACGCGCGATAACGGGCTAATGCGCGCCGCTGACGGCCAGTGTGAACGCTCCCTGTTTACCTTTGGTACAGAGTAGTATCAGATTGGGTATTTTAGCATGTTTTATTGATGGCACAAATAGCAAGGAGGATGCATGGGAATCCTTTTCGTGTGATTACGAAATGAATTCTTGTACTAAGTTGTATTACTACGTATTAGTGAGACCTCGAATGTTGTTTTACCTTTACCATTGATATTTCTTTCGCTGTTATCTATCACTGTCACTGTTTGTTATTTAGTCGTAGAAACTCGTCGTACCTCTCCTCAAAACAAACATTTGTTTTCAATAACAAAACCAGCGTGGGATTCCCAAGAAAAACGAATTGTGTAGCCAAGAAAAGAAAACTTGTAAATTCCTCTCAGTTGTTGCACAAAAAATTACAACAAAAACACTAATCCCTCTGTACCTCACACTAATCTACACCCACGTCGAAAAAACGTTAGTGTTTACAAGATCGTCAAACTTATCGATACGTCTGTCGAGCGTACGAAGCGATTTTTGAGTGATCCTCTACCCGTTTGATTAATGCCCGCAAGCTTTGGCTCCCCGCCAATACTCTGTTGCTTTGACCCATCCTACCCACTTTTAATAACTGACGTTACGAAAACAATCGAAAGTGAAATTATTTGATGTGTTTCTAGGACGTAGAATTGGGCAGTTTTATGATGAACTTCAGTAGATTGTAGCGCGCTTTGAACATTGTTTTGGTAATTACGAATGAGACGACTAGCTTTTCTTTGGTTCGTCAGCCAAAAATATAGGAAGGTAAATAACTGTAGCGTTTTTCTTTTTTTATGTTTCGTGCACCTTGTGCGAGACACAAAGAAGGCGGACATATTTTCGCCACATCCGGTACAAGCTTCATAACTCACTCAGTATAAACCTACACAAATATTAAAATTGAAAGTTAAATAAACATACAAAAAATGATTTATGATTTTTTATTAGACCGTGCAGTCTGCCGTCAAAACTATAAATTATTTGGTGTCAGAAGGTTAATGTCGCGAGATTTATGAGAGGCGCAGGTATTTGTATGTACGCCTACGTCGTAGCGACGTGTAAACGTTAGATTTGGTGGAAAAAGCGGCGACGTTTGCAGCGTATGGCGCGACAATGACGAATGTCGCGCTCGACCGCGACACGGCGCCTGCGCCTGTTGGCCAGGGCTGCTACCTACAAAGGTAAAATAAAATTTAAATAGTAACAAAAATACATTTGACTTTGTTTATTGAGAGTTACTTGAAGGGATCTCAAAGAGTGTTGCATAAGCATGAATCGATATTATTCATCGATTTATTTACTATGTAATTCAAGATTGCATAAATTTGAAAGAGTATTTATTACCTGCCTAAGTTAAGTTGTTTAATTAGTTCACAAGTTTGTTTGCAAAACAATTTAAATCACTCGTTTAGGTACTTGTTAGATCACAAAACAATAATTATGTGTATTCGTTGCACCTTAAACAAGTAGGTACTACTATTATACTATACTTTTTTTATGATATTAAAGTCTAAAACAGAAATGTACTAAAAACCGTCTAAATCAGTTTCCTCGCCAACCCTAAAGTCGCGACACCTGTCGCGTCCGCCATCGGAATAGTCGTGTTTTCCCAAAATAAAGGTTGAACGCATTTTTGTGGACAAACGTATTTGGATTAGCTGAGCCGTAGTGTGGAGCTTCGGAATCTTTATGTTCGGGAAATATTTTGGTAAGACATGTCTTGCAACAGAAATAAACTTGTTCTTAAGGTAGACGCGGAGACAGAATAGCAGGAATTGGAAGAGATGCAGCGAAAATGAGAATAATCTTACTACCCTACTTATATTATAAATGTGAAAGTGTGGATATCTCGATGTTTGGATTTTTTGGATGTATGTTACTGAATCACACAAAAACGGGCCAACGGATTTGCGCACTCAGATAGTTTATAACCTGGATTAACACAGGACTTTTTATCTCTGTAGTACATTCCCGTGGGATAATTTCTGATATCCACGCGGGCGAAGCCTTTGGCAAAAGCTAGTTAAAAACAAATTGAGGTATGCACAGCCGTAGTCCAGATTAGAACAGAAACCCTTGGCGCACCCAAATGTTACACGGATATTCTCAACAGACCAGGAGTTATAGCCAACTTCTGGAGGGAGGTGGGCTGGCAGGAATAACTATCGAAGGCCGCCATGGCTCACGCACAATGGTCCACTTGAAGGACTAAGTGCGGAAACCAAACCCATAACATAGAACATAGAAATTGAGGTATGAGATACAGATTTTTTAAAGGCATGTTCAAAAGAACAACTTAAAAGGAACTTGGAAGGAAACAGGAACATTTTTCATAGTACTTTGTGTGAAACGCAATGTCTCTGTCCTTCTTTAGTGTGAACTATGGTTCACTTTGATGGCATTTAGCTGTTTTCTTTCATATTGTAACTTCAGGGCCGTTATCTGCTTGGTTATTGTCAAACCGTCCATCATTATTTGCCTTGTGCTTTTAAATCAAATCTCCTAACTAATTCAGCATTAGCCAAAAAAACAATAATGAAATGATCTAATAAGACGCAGCCAGTGATTTTGTCTGTCACTACGTAGTTCAGACAATTAATCAGGAGTCGCGTCGCGATGACAACCGGCTAATGACGTTAACAGGCGCAGTCGGCTGAGAAAACATACTCGTAGCTAGACATCATCTGTTTTTGTACGTGAGTAATGTCGAGTGATGGGTTTGACAGGAGAGCGGTTTGCAAAGGACAAGCAGGGTTAATACTGTATTAGGTACTGATGGTTAAGGAATGACCCTTAAACAAAAAGTTTCTCAGAAAATTATGCTTTTCCAAATTAGGATGCAGGTTTGTTAAGGGTGAATGCTGTAAAAGTGGATTGAAGTTTTATTGGAGGGTGGTAGATAAAAGAGTTTTGGCTATCTATATTTGCTGCTTGAAGTGGACGTCACGCTTTTTTCATACATACGTTACGTACCACAATGTATTATGGTTCAGCAGGGTAACATATGGAAGTAGGGTTCACTTTCAAGATTATGAATGGTATCATTATCAAAATATTTACGCTAAGTAATTGTTTTGATCCGTGTGGATGCGTTCTTGAATGAATTTCTCTTTACCAAAATGTTTCTCATCCATTACCTACCTCATTGAACACCAATGATTTACAATTCCTATCTCGAATCTCGAGAATATCGGCCGAAACAAGTCATACGTTTTCTCACCACATTAATTATAAAATTAATAACAAAACACGATCTGAATGTGCCAAAACAAACGTTTGTTCCGAGAAATCGTATAAATATGTTACAAGAACCATTCCAGGTGTTCCCAGCGTTCTACCATAAACGTGTCCACGCTTTACTTGTGTTCATTTAACGCTTACTAACTTACAAGCATACATCTACACACAAAAACAAACCAAACCCAACCTTAACACTTCTAAAATAAAGTCTGAAATACCTGTGAAACTTCGTTGACGTGGGAAGGGTAGAGGCGCCACATGTGGACCGCCTGCAAAATTGAAATAAAAATATAATTAAAAAACGCGATGCCCGTCGGCCGCGGCGGCGCGGGCGTGGTGAACGGTCGTGCGATGATGTACGGGCTCTTGTCGATTGATACGACTTAATGCTGCTTGTAGTGCGGCGACCTGTCAGGCGGTAAAGGATGTGCGAAAAAAGGAACCAAATGACTGAAAAGCTGTTAATTAAGATTGTTTTTCAGGGTTTTTGTTCACAAAGTATTTCTTCAAAACATCGTGTATTTCTTATTTATTATTTATTAGCTTGTGCCAGCGGCTTCGCCCGCGGTAGGTCGGTGTATTATACATATAAACCTTTCTCTTGAATCACTCTATCTATTAAAAAAACCCGCATCAAAATCCGTTGCGTAGTTTTAAAGATTTAAGCATACATAGGGATATAGGGACAGAAAAGGCGACTTTTTTATACTATGTAATGATGAAAATGTAAATTAAGTTATTTTTAAGTTAAGTGCACATATTATATACACTGGAAAAGTTACAATTTTCCTCTTTAATTCCAGAACATTGCTACTTCTAAGATTACTGTTAGCGGACAGTATTTTTATGTAATATTATATTAATAAAACACGTGTGTTTTATGAATATAATATTACATAAATTATAACAGTATTCTCTTCTTAGTTTAAAGAAATCAGCCATACCGTTCAAAACTACAAACGTATGCGACAACCTCATCTCGATACTCTCCGAGACCAACACATACGTAAATAGATTCAACACCGTGGGAGACACATTACGCGTTATAGCACCTTCTATCTCACACCTTATCACTTAGGCAGTAAGGTTGAAAATTAAGTGTTAAGTTCAGTCATATGATTTCCCTGTATCACATTGAGGTGGTTTTGTTTTTAACGATACCGAGTGACTGACGTGAGAACTGAATGGTGGCACTTTCACAGGCCAGTGGCTTTTAATTCGGTAATTAAAGGGAGATCTGAAAATAAGCTGTTAAGTAGTTCCGAATGGGCTGTAAGGGAAGGGGAATTGATGAGAAGACCATTTGGATATGTGAGATTTGAGATACATTAGCTGATGCTCAGCTGAAATAATAGAGAGATATTAGTTTCAACTTTTTTTAAATGTGAAATCGGACATAACTCTATTAGTTACTCTGGTAATCAAATATAGAAACGGTAAAGGTATTTCATAAATATCAATTATTCATGGAGTATTACAGACGTTATAGTTTGGATACGATAAAAAAATTGGGCTTTCCATTTTTTCGGGATAAAACCTTTTATAAAGATGGGTAAAGTAATTTGGCTTCCACAAAGCTCTGCTCGATATTTACTTTTTTATTCAAATAGGTATCCGTATTCAGGATTTTCGCGCACATAGACGCACGTTTATCTCGGATTATTTTCTAACTCTATCCGAATTCTGATCACCAAAAAACGTTTCAACCAAAACAGAATTCCATTCCAATAAAACTTTACAGCGGAGCAGTATAGCCAAAAACAATTTCATTAGACGATCCCCAAACTTACCGCAGTATAAACCGCTTTATAAACTCCTTAGCCTTCGTAATATTGTTTAAAAATGTCTCCTAGCCCGCCATGAAAAGCGTGCGGGACCCTAAACGTATGCAAATTTTATTTTTAAAAAATGCAAGTGGCCAGCCACATGTCGCCCGGACGGTCATCGCGGCGTCCGTCTGCTTTTTATTACTTTTATTTTTGTTGTCCAAACTTACCCACCTTCCTCTCCTCTGATTTGATTGCGTATTTATTCCAAGCTGTGTTTTGCTACTTCAAGTTGTGCTGGAATTTTCGGTATTGAGAAAAACATTCACGTAACAAACATACCTACACTGTTTTCTTAACACGAATGTTCACCGAGTCTAGTCTTTTTACTTTTCCCAGAATGTAAGCTAGCAATACTCATAAAGGGTATATTACACCAGTATAACGTAATTATTTAAGTTTAGAATCTGAAATAAATTAAATGGGTTTTGATGAACTTCAGAGACACTTTGTCAGCTTTGCTTAGAAAATTGCTAAGCTTGTAAATTGATAAGCAACAATATAAAACCGATCTATTCAACATTTAAAGTTATTTCAATAAGCTCGAATCTTCATACCTTCGTACACACACACACACACATCAACCTCCCCAGTGTCCACTTCCACATAGCTAGTTCTTCTATCGCGTCAGATGATTTTTACGACACCCATCCACGTGACGTCTTTATTAAAGCGATATCAAGGTGGGTTCCGTGAGATTAGGGTTCCTCGTAAACGGACACCCGCTGTATTGGACGACTCTTCGTTATTATAACGAGATGGCCCGATATTGTCAAGATATAGGGTGCGTGTCCACTTACGAAGGGATAGCTGTGGAAGGTGTGTCTTGCTTCAGCAGCATTGTTTTGATCGTGATTGATCTAGATAAGACTAAGCTGGTATTTATATTTGTAAAATTATCTAAATTAAACACTGAAACAATATTTATATTTTGAAATGGTACAGATGTTGCATTAAAGATTAAACTGGCCATAGCCTGGACTGCCCCGTAATGGCATTGGACGAGGGAAAGATAGGTTACGGGCTAAGTAGACAGATGGACAGCAAATAGGACGCAGTTTTGATGGACATGGAAAGTTTCGTGCTTTGCACGGAACGGATTGGTTAAAACTTAGAATACTATTTATTAATCACTCCATCTTCAACAATAATTATCATTCCCACACACATACACACACACACACACACACACACACACATATACATACATTACATTCATCACACACATCATCATCATCATCATCATCTTTCGTTCATTACATTTTTATGGGCTCACGTCTGATGCTTAGTGGTAAGTATCTAAACTTATCTGTCTCTTGAGTATCTTTAGTCAAGAGATCTTAGTTATTCCACACCAAATTTTTCCACTGAAATGATGAGTTATAAATGTAATACATTACACGTATAAGATATATTCTAAAGCTCGTCTAGAAACAAGTGGTGTAATAAATGCGGGCGATGCGGGTTGCGGGGTGCGGGGTGAGGTGCGCGGTGTGCCGAAACATAAAATATATAAAGTTTGACCGCCGCCGGACAGTGACACAACCACCTACGGTAAGAAGGGGCTTACATGGCGACAGAAAAGAAGAACCGCTTCTGATAAATAAGAGTACGCTATAAAGAGTTATGTTTGACTTGATACAAAAAAAAGTAATAAAAACTGTTAATTCTACACGAGTAACACGCGTATTGAATATAACAAAATAAGTATAAATAAACTAAGTAGTCACAAGCCTCGGAAACACAAAAAAAAAAAAAAAATTAGGTATTAATAAAACGCATCTAGCGTATCTTTGGGAAGATGAAGGAAATACACAGTTTCCTTAACATAATAGTCAATACGACGCCGCGACGGTATCAATAGTCCATTCATGTTAAAGACTATCAATGAACGTTTGTAGTTTGGTGCCCATTATTAAATCCTATTTAATAATCGTATAAATTATGACTACTTATAATTAATTGCGTGAGTGTTTTGGCAATGCACCTGGCACATACGCAATGGATGTGCCAACTAATATTACCTACTTTGATAGGCAACTTCTACCTGCTAAAAATCTAGCCAGGCTTACCTGGGCTGAAAATAAACAGCGGGGAAATTTTTCTGAAAAATACTTGAACAAACCTGTTACCCTCCTTTGCGTCGTGCAGTGGGGTAAAATAGAAAATCAAAACATAATGTAAATATATTGGCTGAGAATCAGCAGTTTTTTGACTTTCTATTCCTTCAGGTGGGAAGAAAAAGTTATGCAACAAACTCTTCAGATATTTCTGAAGAGTTTGTTGCCCAACTTTTTAAGTTATATTAAGTTTTTATTACAAAAACTTAATATAGCGAATTCATTGTTACAAATAACAATAAATAAAATCTCACTTAACTAAAACTAAACAAACTAAAATAGGGCATCGAAAAATTCCTTCGCACAGAAAAACTAAACTTACAACGGAGAAACTTGTAAGATTCTCCCATGTAAGCCCACGCTACTCCCCAGCAATATTGTATCAAGTAGAAGTGTCCACGTAGAGTCGTGTTAGTATGAAAAATATTCCAATATTCCCCCGTCCACCCTGATCGAGCCGAAATAAGGTGATCGCGACAACATGGCCGGTTATTTGAAGGGCTTAAGGTCGGGTTTGTCAAATTATATGTGTTTTTCTTTCGTTATATTCAAAGATTGGACATTTGAAATTCGTACTTGGAATGTTTTCGCTTTGTCTTCGAAATTTTAGATTGTTGGTATCAATAAATGTAACAACATACTGTTGAAATAATAAGATAATTGCGGAAAAAGCCATGTTTCAACCCAGCAAATAATGCTTAGTTGGAGTTGTCACGAAAATAGTGCATATTAACTTTTAGAAAAATTATATTCACTTAGTTAAGGATTTATTTTCATGACTATATAAACAAAAAAGTTGGTACATACGATAGGTAGATTTATACCAATCGTATGTAGGTACCAACTCCCTATTTCTACGAAAAATACGCTTCCGAGCATCACCCGGGGATAAGAGAGGAGCATAATCGTAAGGAGATCTGTGATGCGATGTGACCGGAAATTAAGACACGGGGCGGCCGCCCGCCCAGCGCCCTTCCGTTTCCGGTCGGACATCACCTTGCGCCGTGGGCGGAGGTCGTCAGATGAATAATCATTATCATAAATCTTGTGATAAAGTCGTGACCAAGCAGGTCGGGGGATGTTTACTTTTGGGTAGGTTTTTTATTTGTTTTGAAGTGAGTGATTTATAGACGTGTTTCGATAATGTTTTTGCAACATTTTTTTAAGTAAAAATTAGGCTTGTTGAAAGTATTAAGAGCTTAGGTACGTACGTACGTACTAACTTATTCTTAAGATCTTTTTTTTTTCTGGTTGGGAAATCATCAAATAACTTCTCCCGCTCTGGGTGGAGCAGGAGGGCGTGTCAGACTTTTACTGACTAAAACCCACCCGTGTTCCCTCAGTTGCCTGTGTGCCAGGGGCGGCAGTATCTCTTTCGAACAACCCGCACCCCTGGCAGGCATCGGCCCTTGCGGGCCCCATCTGTTGCTGCTGACATCTCTTTGAGGCGCGCGTGGAACACAACGCGCCGTCGACCCGGGCCGTGGTCCTTACCGGACAGCGAGCTACCCATTACTCGCCGTCCGCAAGCCCGCGCCTACGTTGGCCGGGAATCAGCCTGGGATTCCCGACGCCCAGGGCGTCTCCTGCGAAGGCCACGGCTGTGAGGGTGCATGTACTGCCTCTCTGCTGCTCTCCCTCACGTGCGCCGCCTCCCTCTTTGCGAGCATAACTGCTTCGCTGAAGGAGGCGACTGCTAGCCATGCACTCTCGCTCCGTACCATGCCCTGGACCAGGGTCGGACGCGAGAGATCGCCGCCGCCGATCACCTCATCATCGATCATTCTTAAGATCTTTGAATGTAACTTATGTTTTACTAACAATAATAACGAATTCTTATTCACCTTGTCTTGTAGGAACCTAAGCAAACAGACTTCGTCCTGAAGTACAGAATGGTTCTTCATCGTGTTCTGGCATTTTAATCAATCAGCCAAATATTAAGTTCAATATTTCAACTCAAGTTCTTGTATCAAAATACAACACATAAAATATCTAAGTAACCAAAAAGTTTCCCATATTTAAATGCTTCTACTGCGTTACATCACTATTCCTTATGTACAGTTGCACCTTGCAATTCTACGATACTTAATTGCATTTACAATACCCATGACGTGTGTAATAGCGTATCCCTTCAGTCCTTTTATTAATTTCTCACGTACCACAGCAGCTGTCTCACGACAATAATCACAAAGAAACACAATGTCGTTTAACTTTTTTAATGTCCACCATTTTGTTCCATCTGAATCATTAGCCATTAGTCTCTCACCGTGTTCTCTTTTGATACTAATTATTACCGATATATCATTAAAAGAATGTGCCTTTAATCTTCTGAATGTCACTTGAATCGCCTATTAATATTTGTATATAGTCCAATTTACTAAAAGAAAACCAAAGAGCAATGTGGTAATTTTCTAAGTCAAGACTAAAATAATACTAACTTTCCACAAATACTATGTAACTTAGTACTTTAAGCTACTTAGCAAAAACTTTTCTCTTAAAAGAATTTCACGTAAACTGTAATACACGTAAATTCTAGTGTAACGGTTATGTGGTCACTTTGCGGTCGTCCATCAAACGTGAACATTAGTGGGCCTATGAAAAACTAACTTTGACTATTACCGGACCCCTACCTTTTTACCCCAGTCTCCCCAACACCGATTTTTACTTGATTTCGGAAACCATTGCTGCTTACGTTTGAAGCAGGCTCATAACTTTGCGCTTTGGAGTAGTAATGTATGTTGAACAATGGAATAGCATTCATATTTTTTTGTGAGTAGTTTTAGGTGGTCAGATAAAAGTTAGTGTATTACGTTAGAGTGGTCAAGTATTTGAGTTATTTGGCTGTTTGCAATGAAAATGAGTTTATTTTTTGCAGTTATAATCGAGTTATTGATTCGAAGTTTCTTACCTAAGTAACGTCACAATCAAACATACAAAATTTTATGTTTTTGTTATGTGTGGCGTAATATGTAGGTATAAAACAGTTTTCAGAACACTTTCTGTTATTTTCCGACCCACTTGATTCTTTACATTACTAATTTAATGTTTCATAATCTGGTAGCCATAACTACAATAATGTTTATAAAGGAAACTAGTTATGTCTAAGCTCTTTTTACCCGACTACGGCGAAGCAAAAAGGAGGGTTATAATTTTGACCGGTATGTATAACATTTTAAAATAATTTTGAAAGTCGGGGCAAAAAAACTAGCATCAAATCAAAGACACCAACACGACGTCCCAAATTAAAGTTATTTTTCACTATGTAGTGTTTTTAAAATTTAAAATAGTTTTTATTGAACTTACTTTTTATTACAGTTGAATTAAAATCCCTAGAAAGTATTTGCTACGCCATACCCGTAATACAAACATATAGGTACCTCCCTTAGTACTTAATTCCTACTATCCCTAGTAATATTATAAAGGCGAAAGTAACTCTGTCTGTCTATCTGTTACGGTTTCACGCATAAACCGCTGAACCGATCGTCATGAAATTTGGCAGAGATATAGCCTGGGATATGGACAAGGACATAGGCTATTCTTTTTAGCGATAACCAATATCCACGCGGGCGGAGCCGCGGACAAAAGCTAGTTATCTATAGGTATAGACATTCATCAAAGTTCATCACTACACGCCAACACAAAACAAAGGTACCTAACCACACATAAATTCCCTCGATTAGACCTTTCCTTCCTCTCCCAATTTAAACAAAACCGTAACCGATGATGACAGAGTCCAAAATCCCATGGCCACGTATAAGTCTTTCTGTCTATCAGTCCAATTGTCCCGGATGGCAACCGGACACCGCGATATGAAAGCGACAATAAAAGGTGGAAGACCTGACTCATTGATCGGTACAGTTGAGTACACAGAGCTTTCTATTTTATTTTGTATGCACTTACGCCCTTATGATACGGAACTGTTTTGAACTGTTTTGGAACTGTTCTTTAATTGTCTTGTTCACCTCTTTTAATATAAGATATTACGTCACTAGAGATAAGGTACATCAGGAGAAATTTACTTATTAAAAACGAGGTAAATCTCATAGTTTTCCTTCACCATATCTTTTTAGAATTAGACTCATTCTGATAAAGGTTTTCGTGATCGAGCAGGATTTGATTTACGGCGACAGGTGAATTTGTATACAACACCTTCTTTTGCATCTGATGTAGCTTAAAGCTTACTGGTAATCTGGTATCGTGCTTTTTTCTCAAATAATGATTCTACTACTGCTTAGAAGACTGTCGATTACTGCATACAAATGCATGCACCTGCTTAAGAGGTCCAATCAAATTTGTGTGATACTTTCCTAAATATAATAGCTCAGATAGCATGGTTCTTATATGGCTTGGCCAACACTGGACTGGACTTTAAAATACTTCTGAGTTTGTTTCAGTTTTTCTTCTCAGAGTAGTCGGATAGGAAATACTGACCTCATCTAGTTTTAAAACACACATTATTGCTTACGTTTAAAAGTTTTTTTAAACCAATTTAGTTAAATCATTTACCATGAACAAAAGTTTTATTTTATCAGTTCATTAATTTAAGCAGCATTTTTTTGAACGTCAAAATTACGTGAGACAGCCCCCAAAACGCCCGCCCTTCACCACTTCCTAGTGCTTTTGCTGGGAAGAAGAAGAAGTGGCGCAACAAACTCCCCAGCAGCACAGCTGTCTGTTCAGTTAGAAGAACGTGATTCAATAAATAGTCTAGTATACTCTCCTTCCTATTCAGTTACGATCAAGGTACCATCGAAGTTCAAGGCAGGTCACGAGGCAAACGCACCTTTATTGTGCAGCAATTGGGATGTCCGGCGAGGTCGACGACCCTGCGCAGGAGTGTGCATACGAAGGTATCTATCTGTCGAGGTCGGGTTATGTAGCAGTGGGTGCATTCGATCGTTTCAAAAGTGTATGGAATCAACTGAGTGATCCTGAGGGGAAGGAAGATTTTATGGTTGATTTTTTGAGGTAACAGGTTAATTTTTAACTTAAAGGAAAATCTTAAAATTGTAGTGGGAGCGAATAAGCGAACAAGTATAAGTAGAGGAAAATATATGGTTTACCCCCTCGTGACTTCCGGCAAAGAATAGGAAAGAAACTGGTGATGTAGTTAAATGCCATATCAGCATTCGATATTGGCGGCAAACTATATTCAAATTACATATAATAAGAATGCGAGTGAAATACTAAGAACTATTGGCCAAACAACAGACTATTCATTGAATCTATCATAGATTCGTATGTTGGTTTTCCCAAAACTGCGTTGAATCATATAAGACCACTTAATTCTACATTAGGAGGTAGCCAATTCTCTGTATTCTCCGTAGAAAACCTTGATGATTTCCTCATTAAATGAACACAATTCTTATCACCATATTTTCCTTATACATAACTTGACAAGGAAAGTAAACAACAACGTCAACAATGCATCGTTATCAACATTCAATAAGGCAGGTCATGGTGCGAAGCGTTACCTCTAGCGTGCGCCCGCGCTTATTGGTAGCAATTGAAGCAATCAGCGCAATTGGCGCGCCTCCCCCCGCTCGTCCCGGAGAGCTCCCGCTCTCGCCGTAATATACTTTCACTTCTCACCGGTACTGACGGGAAGAAAAGCTTTAGAATTGAAGTAATTTTAAAATATTTCTCTTTATTTTTATTCTTGGGCACAACACAACACGACAAAGTGTTTTGATCCGTTCACATTTTTTAGACCACTAAAATTATATACAATATGTTACAAAAACCCTGTTGTTCCTTCTACCCACGTTTTCAGAATCGATATACATACGTAATAAAGCAAGTCATTTATAAAAACTGTTCAACAAAAATAATTAAAATAAATATTTAATTATGAATATTTGTAATGTTTAACTAATTTTGATTAGATCAAAGAAAGCCGTAGTTTATTGTGCGAAATAAGGATACTTTTAAAATCAGATACTGTAAACATTTTTTTGAATATGTCGATTTTAATAGTTATTTGATATTCTTCTCTCGTGGCTAGTAGCTTATTTTAAAAATTATAACTTCGTCAATGTTGTGCTTATAGGTAAGTGTATAGGTCCCTAAAACGAACAACAGGGTTTTTGTTACATATTGTATAATGTTCAAATCATTGCCATTTTTCAGATTTTGTCATCATTCATCAATATTACTTTTCATCATACTAAATCAAGATCTTTTCTATCAAAATTCAAATAAAAGTTCACACCAAAATTGTTTAAAATATTCGCGAAACCTAAACACCTAAATATCGGATGATGTCGGCTTACTTCCACACGTGTGCTAAATAAAAAAATATTAAAACAACAAATAATACGGCGCCCGCGCAGCACTGTTTGTTGATCTAGCGTCGAATTATGTGAGCCGTAATTACGTGTTCGACGTTTAAATGGCCGACGGTTCTGTATGTATATAGTGCTGAAAGAAAGATTGTTGCTAATAGAAAATATATTTAAGTGCTTGATGGATGATGAAAAACAGCTAAGTACTAAAATCTTGTGCGTTTTTCTTTTGACGTGAATTTCCTGTAAGAGATTTCTAGATGCACAAGGTTGCTTTTCCGTCAGCTAGTAAGAAAATGTTTCATTGTCGCAAGAAACACCAGTATCCCACTCGCGTAAGACACCACCAATCAGACCCTGAATCATTTTGAAGGATACTGCTTCATATGTTCGAAAATTGCGTCTGTTCAACGACGGAAATAACGCAATGAATGTTGTTGAACAATCAAAATTAAAGCGATATTACTATTAAGTGTGTTTTGCTATTATCCCGCTGATCACAGTGCATCTGATTGACAATCGTTTTGATGACTTATTAAACTCAAACCACCCATTCTAAAATTACTAAGCAAGATCAATGTTGTCCCTGACGTACACAGCTTTCGGGCTTGCGGACGGCGTGTAGTGGGTAGCTCGCTGTCCGGTAAGGACCAAGCCCGGGTCGACGGCGGGTAGTGTTCCACGCGCGCCTCAAAGAGATGTCAGCACCAACTGGTGAGACCCGCAAGGGCCGATGCCTGCCAGGGGTGCGGGTTGTTCGAAAGAGATACCGCGGCCCCTGGCACACAGGCAACTGAGGTAACACGGGTGGGTTTTACTCAGTAAAATTCTGACACGCCCTCCTACTCCACCCAGAGCGGGAAAAGTCATTTGATGATTTCCCACCCAGAAAAAAAAAACCGTACACAGCTTTCGATTTATTTTTGTATATTACATCGGAAACATAGGTTGTGACCAAAAATCCCGACATGTCTTCTGTTTTACAAAATAAATCTTTTATCATTATAGTGTGCCCTGATTTCGTCACAGAACCCTAACTTCAGCTGCACCTTGTCAATAAATCAAATGAACGTTGCAATAAAAATATTTATGCTGTAATATCACATACCTTATATTTATTAGTTGTAAAGTTCAGCAACAAACTCCCCAGCAGCACAGCTGTCTGTTCAGTTAGAAGAACGTGATTCAATAAATATTCTAGTATACTCTCCTTCCTATTCAGTTACGATCAAGGTACCATCGAAGTTCAAGGCAGGTCACGAGGCAAACGCACCTTTATTGTGCAGCAATTGGGATGTCCGGCGAGGTCGACGACCCTGCGCAGGAGTGTGCATACGAAGGTATCTATCTGTCGAGGTCGGGTTATGTAGCAGTGGGTGCATTCGATCGTTTCAAAAGTGTATGGAATCAACTGAGTGATCCTGAGGGGAAGGAAGATTTTATGGTTGATTTTTTGAGGTAACAGGTTAATTTTTAACTTAAAGGAAAATCTTAAAATTGTAGTGGGAGCGAATAAGCGAACAAGTATAAGTAGAGGAAAATATATGGTTTACCCCCTCGTGACTTCCGGCAAAGAATAGGAAAGAAACTGGTGATGTAGTTAAATGCCATATCAGCATTCGATATTGGCGGCAAACTATATTCAAATTACATATAATAAGAATGCGAGTGAAATACTAAGAACTATTGGCCAAACAACAGACTATTCATTGAATCTATCATAGATTCGTATGTTGGTTTTCCCAAAACTGCGTTGAATCATATAAGACCACTTAATTCTACATTAGGAGGTAGCCAATTCTCTGTATTCTCCGTAGAAAACCTTGATGATTTCCTCATTAAATGAACACAATTCTTATCACCATATTTTCCTTATACATAACTTGACAAGGAAAGTAAACAACAACGTCAACAATGCATCGTTATCAACATTCAATAAGGCAGGTCATGGTGCGAAGCGTTACCTCTAGCGTGCGCCCGCGCTTATTGGTAGCAATTGAAGCAATCAGCGCAATTGGCGCGCCTCCCCCCGCTCGTCCCGGAGAGCTCCCGCTCTCGCCGTAATATACTTTCACTTCTCACCGGTACTGACGGGAAGAAAAGCTTTAGAATTGAAGTAATTTTAAAATATTTCTCTTTATTTTTATTCTTGGGCACAACACAACACGACAAAGTGTTTTGATCCGTTCACATTTTTTAGACCACTAAAATTATATACAATATGTTACAAAAACCCTGTTGTTCCTTCTACCCACGTTTTCAGAATCGATATACATACGTAATAAAGCAAGTCATTTATAAAAACTGTTCAACAAAAATAATTAAAATAAATATTTAATTATGAATATTTGTAATGTTTAACTAATTTTGATTAGATCAAAGAAAGCCGTAGTTTATTGTGCGAAATAAGGATACTTTTAAAATCAGATACTGTAAACATTTTTTTGAATATGTCGATTTTAATAGTTATTTGATATTCTTCTCTCGTGGCTAGTAGCTTATTTTAAAAATTATAACTTCGTCAATGTTGTGCTTATAGGTAAGTGTATAGGTCCCTAAAACGAACAACAGGGTTTTTGTTACATATTGTATAATGTTCAAATCATTGCCATTTTTCAGATTTTGTCATCATTCATCAATATTACTTTTCATCATACTAAATCAAGATCTTTTCTATCAAAATTCAAATAAAAGTTCACACCAAAATTGTTTAAAATATTCGCGAAACCTAAACACCTAAATATCGGATGATGTCGGCTTACTTCCACACGTGTGCTAAATAAAAAAATATTAAAACAACAAATAATACGGCGCCCGCGCAGCACTGTTTGTTGATCTAGCGTCGAATTATGTGAGCCGTAATTACGTGTTCGACGTTTAAATGGCCGACGGTTCTGTATGTATATAGTGCTGAAAGAAAGATTGTTGCTAATAGAAAACATATTTAAGTGCTTGATGGATGATGAAAAACAGCTAAGTACTAAAATCTTGTGCGTTTTTCTTTTGACGTGAATTTCCTGTAAGAGATTTCTAGATGCACAAGGTTGCTTTTCCGTCAGCTAGTAAGAAAATGTTTCATTGTCGCAAGAAACACCAGTATCCCACTCGCGTAAGACACCACCAATCAGACCCTGAATCATTTTGAAGGATACTGCTTCATATGTTCGAAAATTGTGTCTGTTCAACGACGGAAATAACGCAATGAATGTTGTTGAACAATCAAAATTAAAGCGATATTACTATTAAGTGTGTTTTGCTATTATCCCGCTGATCACAGTGCATCTGATTGACAATCGTTTTGATGACTTATTAAACTCAAACCGCCCATTCTAAAATTACTAAGCAAGATCAATGTTGTCCCTGACGTACACAGCTTTCGGGCTTGCGGACGGCGTGTAGTGGGTAGCTCGCTGTCCGGTAAGGACCAAGCCCGGGTCGACGGCGGGTAGTGTTCCACGCGCGCCTCAAAGAGATGTCAGCACCAACTGGTGAGACCCGCAAGGGCCGATGCCTGCCAGGGGTGCGGGTTGTTCGAAAGAGATACCGCGGCCCCTGGCACACAGGCAACTGAGGTAACACGGGTGGGTTTTACTCAGTAAAATTCTGACACGCCCTCCTACTCCACCCAGAGCGGGAAAAGTCATTTGATGATTTCCCACCCAGAAAAAAAAAACCGTACACAGCTTTCGATTTATTTTTGTATATTACATCGGAAACATAGGTTGTGACCAAAAATCCCGACATGTCTTCTGTTTTACAAAATAAATCTTTTATCATTATAGTGTGCCCTGATTTCGTCACAGAACCCTAACTTCAGCTGCACCTTGTCAATAAATCAAATGAACGTTGCAATAAAAATATTTATGCTGTAATATCACATACCTTATATTTATTAGTTGTAAAGTCGATATTTTACGTAGCACACCTATGTAAACACATGGTACCCTGGTAGGTACAGCTTGTAACTCATTCGTAACGATACACAAATACTATAGGAGGGATTCAGTTTTATCGACAAAATGGCTGAAACACTGAAGAAAGTCTTTAATATTATACGGAAACAAAGACTCCTGTTCTAGCAATGGAGAAAAAATCTAATCAAGGAAATTATTTTATGCAAAGAACCTATACTTACCTTGAAGAAAAAGATCTTTAAATTTTCTTATATTTGGTTTTTAAAGGAAATTATGTTTCGTTTCGCAAGCCAGATCGTATACAAAGAAAAGCATATTTACTTTAATACCAATTTCAACACAAGAAAAATGGCTACCTCCTTTATACGTACTATCACCAGGAGACACTCGAATCTAGACCTTATTGTTAAGAGACTACAACCCGAAATACTAGTGGTCGATTAATTTAAGAATAACATTTAGCACAACAATGGACGGAGGGCTAAATCGCCGTATTAAACCGTTCGCATTGTATCTGTGAAGGTAT
The DNA here is from genome assembly GCA_949091785.1 of Polymixis lichenea. NCBI lineage: Eukaryota > Metazoa > Arthropoda > Insecta > Lepidoptera > Noctuidae > Polymixis > Polymixis lichenea. Next base: position 1,466,281 of record OX420934.1, read on the forward strand.
TCCAGCACCTTTCAACTATGCCCGTCTAAACATTAGGGATGAAGTATTGTGGATATTTGTTATAGGTTAGTCGTATTGTGCCTATATTTATGTTTCCTCATGGAGGTTCCCAATACCTAGAAAATAACGTGAGACTATTTTGAGTTTTCTTTTCAAAACTACAAAACATCTTACTTTCATGTTTACAACAGTGAATATCGACTGAATATTTATATTGTGATGCAGGCACTGAAAAACAGTGATATTGGCGATAAATATAAGGGACCCGTGGACAGGCGCGACGCACAACGCGATGCGACTTAATAGAACAATTTCTATGTAAACTTCATGGACATTGATCTATAAGAGTCACGTCACGCTGTCTCGTCGGGCCAGTCTGCGGGAGCCTTAAGCTTTAAGCTCTTCGCACGAAAGAAAAACAACATAATTTCACACGGACTTAAAATCCATGTTTTCTCTTGAAGTTCAGACACTGAAAAGTAAACTACGCGGTTACGTAGAAATTGTTACGGAAAATTAATTTTCCTCCACATCTGGCCACTACTCTATGTCGGCCTCACCACAAAGAGTCCGGTTGTTTCGCCCACCGGCGCATTGTCCTGTTCCATTGTTATTCTGACAATCTGCGTCATATAGCGCTACCAGGGGGATAGGGGATAGCCAGACACCCTGCCTGTGCCTGATTCGGGGGAGCGTGAATACCTTCGGAGGTGTCGGTTTGAATGGTGTAAGGATTTTGGTGTTAAAGGGAATATTATTTGGAGATTGTCTGTAGGGATTTGTGGTTTCTGATGATATATTTTGAGCTTTTATGGTTTGAATGCAAAATATTAGATGCTAGAGCGTGGCACATTAGCACAGATCGAGTTACCTTTGATTAACGTATATTAGTTCAAAACAAAGTAAAAAACTGAAACGTTTTAAAAGTGGGTCTTAATCAGGCTGCAACGTTCCCACTGCTGGGTCACAGGCCTTGTCTCTGTGTGAGAGAGAGTGGGCCGTAATATATCACGCGGGCAGTGCGGGTTGGTAGATGTCACATGTCTTAGAATGTTTGGTTCTAAGACATGCTGTTTCCTCACGATGTTTTCGACACCAGTGCAGCTGTAGGTGATGAAATAATTCACACAAAGTAACTCACCTTTATAGGTTCAAACCTACGACCTACAACTCGTTATGTGGGTAAAATCGAAATAAATGTAAATACAACAAAGCGGCTGACCTGAATTCAGTTTTGCTACAATGTGACTCCAGTCTTTATCAACACGTCATCTACAACTAAGTCTCGCATCCAACTAGCACGTCCACCTAACATTAATATTTCTTTTGTCAAAACATCTCAGTAGTGTCCAACACAAACATTTAACACTTCAAAGTGTTATCCGTTTACGAGCATTCAGATTCAGCCACAGTTTATTCCGGAAAGATTTACCGGCTGTTACGAGATGGCCAGGTGTGAGACATTCCTAGGAACTGCGGAGTCTGGGGACTGAGCAAGTGAGTAATCTGTCTTCGCGGTAAGTCTTGTTTAAGACGGCAGGTGACTGAAATATTCTGAGTGAGAGAGCGAGTAGAAATTGTAAATGAGGTTACTTGGAACTGGTAAGGAGTTCTGAGAAGGTTTTGTTAAGAGTTAATGCTAACATGTACCTATTGTGATTTTGAAGAGACTTACATTGAACGCGAGCATTTCGATTACATGCTATTGCTTTTTAGGGTTCCGCACCTAAAGGCTGCCCGGGACGCTATCACTAAGCCTCTGCTGTCTGTCCATCCATCATTTTATTCGTACTATTTTTTCGGCAGTTGTAGGTATAAGTATTCGTGGTTACGAAACTCCTTACGTAGGCATATGAAGTCTTGGAGATCTGCTTACAGTTCATATTTTTCCCTAATACCAAATCTACGAAAAATGAGCACAAATCTAAAGACATAACTAATTTTTTCTCACAGTTCTTTTCAACGCACCTTATAATTCACAATTTTCAATAACACCTCATTTCAACTCCATTGCTCCGTCAACGCAACAAAGTATACAAAATAAACAATCATACGAGCAATGAACACTCGTCCTTTGATGTTGCTCGCTGAATGATGGCTGCTGCAGCGCTTTCCTACGTCAAAACTACACTATTTCATATAGACTTAAAAGCAGACATGAGTTTACGAGCGCTGTAAATTATAAAGCGCTTAAAGCGTTTAGCAGAAAAGTATTGTCGGTCAGGTGACGGTGAGGGAGCGGTTTATGATATGTTAAAGATGATGTCGAGATGAAAGACGTGGATTAAAGAAGTGCTTAGTACTACACGTTTTCATATTTATATTGGAGATAATGAAAAAGGAGAGAGAAGATACATGATATGGACTTCGAACACATCCGACAAAATAAGAACCTTCAAAATTCTTTAATCACACCCAATTAATCAATCAATTCAGCAAGCACTCAAGCTGCGCCACAACACCTTGTCTTCTGCCTTCCGCATCCAGTCTGTCTCAGCCACTTTCTTAAGGTCGTCGGTACATCTAGCTGGAACGTAGGTACCACGCTAGGCCTGCCGATACGCGGTCTCCACTCCAGAAATCGTCTGCTCTACCGGCCATCGGTCCTTCGACTAACATGGCTAGCACACTGCCACTACTGTTTGTTTACTCTGCTTAAATTATTCGGATTTTATCCTTCAAAGAAACCCCACACTATTGAGGCGGATTTGGATTGTCCCAAATAGGAAATACAAATACTTTTAACCTTATTGGGAGTACTTCATGATTGGTAATGGACAAAGTAAGTATGCATTGGCAACGTAGTTATGAATTCTAGAATTAAGAAATTTGGCACGCCAGAAATTTGAGTTAAAACTACTACTAAGTCGGTAAGTATCTACTTATTACTTTACTTTGTAGTGACGATTTCCTATATCGCAGTACCTACCATTTGTACCTACAAATACGAGATATTTTGGTGATGTTATGAAGAGAAAACTAGTAAAGAAGACGGTAATTTTAACCAACATCACGATTTCCATTTGCATCAAATTCGACTCTGGGTTTATTGAAACTAGACTACTGAGTCTAGATGAGGCACCACTTAAATACTGAGCTCTACCTAGACCTTTCTGACTGGCTTATGACTGCATAATGTCGTGATGATGATGTAAAGTGTGATGATGTGAAGTCGCAATTTGTATCACAAGCTAAACAAACAGTACTGGCATCATATCTCAGTACAAAATCGAACGTACCAAATTGATTTAAATATAGTTCACACTAATGTTTTTACTATAGCGTCGGTAAATCAAATGCTTTGTCAACGTGACGCGACATCGCGACAAAGTTGCGCATGAGTTCATACCATGAAGCCAGAATCTTCAGAAGGTGTACGTCAAAGGTGACTTAAATATATATACACCCAATTTTAACATTTAGGTATGTGTCAAACGGAACTGTTTTGAATGTCTGCCATTGTAAATGACACCTAACGTCATCGACAATCTATCATTTCATTCGTGATCTATGTATGATTGCTTCTGACTATTTCGCAGTTTTCTTAAACGAATGATATATCAGTTCTCAAGATTCCATTAGACTGAAACAAGGACTTAGAAACGGGCATGTTCAAGACAAAAAATAATCGGATTGATGTATGTGACAGCCACTAAAGTGCACTTTGCCCAGGTGGTCAATTACGGCTCTCTCACAAAGAGGATTCCTTCGTCCGAGCAGTATAACAGCAGACTGGTTGAATCGTGTCACGTAGTAACTAATTGAGGTTCAAATGTCGCTTTCTCTTGCCAACTAAACCTTTTGCATATCCTTATTTCCTCACCCAAACGGGAACGAACGAACACGAATGATTTATATTCCCAGCCCAGGTTAATTGACGTGCCGTGAAATAAATTTAGTACAGTGCACTGTGTATTTAGCCGTAACGTCAGGCGGCGTTTAGAAAATAATTAGTCTTGCTTACGCACGCACCGCACGGCAAGGTACGGCGGCTAATAGCTGAATGTGGGAATTGAGTGATTATAGTGGTACTGCCATGTTTGTGACAGCTGCCTTTCAGTGAGCTGGTTAAGATATGAATGGATCCAATTTTCTTGTTGTGACGTTGAGGATAATAAGTTTAGTTATATGACATGAACTGGGCCCCTACAACTATTAAGTCCAGTCCAGTTACTTAATATTGTAAATGTGAATGTTTATATGTTTAGATGCTGACACAATCACGCAAAAACGGCTAATCGGATGTGGATGAAATTTGGCACACAGATAGTTTGTAACCTGGAATAACACAAAGGATACTTTATCCCGATAGTACGTTCCCGTGGGATAATTTTCGACCTCGACGGGCGAAGCGGCTGGCAAAAGCTTGTATCGGATAATTCTGTTTGGCATGTGAACATATTTTAAATATAACAGCAAAGGAAGACCTTGCGCTATCTACCAAGATGGCATAACACTCCCATTTTGAGGGTTCCGTACCTCAAAAGGAAAAACGGAACCCTTAAAGGATCACTTTGTTGTCCGCCGTCCGTCCGTCCGTCCGTCCATCTGTCCATCTGTCTGTCTGTCAAGACCCTTTATCTCGGGAACACGTGGAAGTATCAAGTTGAAATTAAATGTTTCAATCTTTTTAAAACCAACTCCACTGTATATTGTTTAACAGATACAAAGTGTTACAACAAATGTTATTTCGGATGACAATCGTGTAGCCATCGCCCTGTCACGGCAGCCAATAGCGACATTTGTATCGCTCCATGATCGATGCCACTATTTGTTTCGAAGCGCTTTTGTTTCTAAACGAGAATGTCAACTGCTTTTGTTTTGCGGTAATGGTGAGCGAAGTAGCGAACATTTCGATTGGGTATCTTGATTTAATGAGATGGAGCTGATTTTTACGCCAGAATACTTTTATTTCTTCATTTGACTTTTCTTCTCCATAGTCTATTTGAAATTTGAAATTAGTTCAAAAGCTTTGACTGTAGAAAATAAAAGATGGAAGAGTTTGTTCCTGAAAACTTTATTTTACTAATAAATAGGTTTTCCTTAGTACGAAATGACACAGTAAACAAAGCTTTTTAGCCTGGATTAATTTCTAGGACGTTCCACAATTCCCGGTAAGCTGAAAAGTCCGTGAAATTAACTTCAAATTCAGCGCTACACCTCATAATGCTCCAAGATTCTAAACTCCCAGTTCCAGCCCAAAACTCAAATTAATCTAGTGGACGTCACCTTGCAGCGGACGTCAATCCAAAAATGACAAGTATGACCAATTTCCACGTACTTTATATATAGCCCCGCGTTTAATCAAGGTGTCCGGGGGGTAGCGGTGAGGTGGGGAGAGAGGTGACGCCCGTAATTAAAGTACAGGTTGACAGATGACAAATTGTCTGTGGCCGCTGTTCCGGTAGATATTGTATTTTGATCTTGTACAAGATTCTGGAGAGCAAGATTAGAAGCGTCTTTAGACTGACCCAATTTTTGCTATGAATTTGATATGGCTTTTGATGCGAGGACAAAGGAAAGTTTCTTAATTGCCAAGTGGTTTAAATTCAAAGGAAAGTTTCTTTAGTTTTTTTGACAATATGCTGTTACTTCAATTTATATCTATCATTTCTAAACAACTAACATACCACTGCAACAATGCTTATACAACTGCTAATGCAAGTGCGAATAAATTTATAAAAGGGACGATCAACTACTGACCTGCCACCACTTGACCTGCAACCTGAAACCTGAAAGGTAGGAGTTCCAGCCACATAACAGACCACATGGACAAGTCTGTAACGGTGACAAAAGCGTTTGGATTAACTGATACTATTCAGCAAACACCTGTTGAGGCAGTAAAGTGACGGTTTAGGATATTCTGTCAATATTTGCTGACGCTGAACCAGGCTGATATCAATTTGAAAGCAAAGCTGTGTTGCTGGCTACTGTATCTATGCAATTAGTCTCTGTTTATTAACCTCATCAAATGCAATGAGCGTCTCCTACTCAAAACGCTACAAATCACTCCCGTAAAATAGCTTATAAGCAAAAACACGAAATTATTAAAAAAATCAAAAAGAATCACACAATGATTTAATGGCACAGTGCAGGCGTTAGTCAGTAAATCAACTGCCCCCGGTCACCGTATACGCTATGACATCTAGGAAGTAGTTTGTCAAAGTGACAAATAGGTTGACACGGTCCACGTTCCGTGCCGTATTTTTATAAACAAAATGTTATCAACATAGTAAATTCTTTTAGTGTATTTCTGCGTTTTTTTTTGGAGGTAATATATGCTTATTACTGTTGTGATTAAGGGCTGCCGTATGCACTTATGGACGTGAAAATAGTTTTGGACGATTGATATACTGGGTAATATGTTATACTGTTGTGATTATAGATTTAAAGGAGGTTGTAATTTACTGTTTGTTAGAACTTCGTATTCTTTATGGTTCCTGTATCCAATTAATTAGTTTCACCTGCCTACATTACTAACAAGAGTTTGTAAAGTTTCCGAATGTTCTTCAGAAATATTATACCGAGTATCTAAATGCTGAGCATTTGTTTGAATACAATTTTCTTCTCTTGTTGCAGGATGAAGAGAAGTTGGACATAGAAGACATTATTATTTTAGTATTATTTCACCACCTCCATTTTTTTTAGAGGACGCCTATGTCCAGCTGTGGACATTATCGGCTGAGATCACGATGATGATAATTTCATTAAAAAATCTTAAGTAACAAACAGTTCATTTAATACTTAAGAGAAGCTCAGATATATAGCACCTTAACAACCTTAGAAACTTGGTTTAACAATGTTCCTAGGTTTTTTTCCTAGGTTTCAGATCTTGGTATAACGAGTGGTGTGCCGGTGGTGGTGTGGACCGAGATCGGCGGGGTAATTCACACTAACAGTAGCAATGGCTTTCATTTTGACAGTTCACTAATATTCATTGCGTTATTTACGTTGTTGAGCAAACACATTTTTCGAACATACGAAGCAATGGATTTGTAATATCCTTCAAAATGTGCTTTAACCCAGTAAAGCTGTTATAAACTGTATAAACAAAAGGTATAATACAGTAGATATCTTCTCGAAGACTGTATACACTGTAATTTATACAGTTCCTAACATCTTCCCGACACAAACATCCTAACATTGGCAAACGATTCCACGCGCCGGAATCTAAAGCATCCGAATGAATGTACACATTACACTTACTATAAAATATTTATAATGGGTCACCTTGTGAGAACAGACGGATACACTATAAAACAGATGTCATAATCGGCCCTTTGAAGTTTCTGAGTATCCATCTACAACTTTATCACAACCACCAGTTGTATCTCTATCTTTAGTTAGACAAGGTTCAATTTCAATCAGCTCGGGTGTAAATAAAAGTTGGTGAATTAAAAGTGCGTTGTATGATTTACTATATGATAAACCTAGTTGTCTGAGTGATAGATGTCTCTTTGACTGATGGTGTCCTTAAGTAGATGACAGGAGTCAGGAGAAAAAGAAAGGAAACTGGTGTTATTTCAGGAGCTAAGTGTAGTTAAACAGGATAATTTAAGTGAAATGGGCCTATAAACATGTTTTCTTTTAAAGTTGAAACGTTTTTTGCGCTTATGACCAGTAGTTCGGTATGTAAATAAATTTTTAAAATAAATTGACAGTAATAATATAACCCAATCTAATTTAATTTCATTTAATGCATGTTATTTGTCTTATTTATTATTTAATTTAATCTTAATATTTTGTTATAAATTTAGCTTATTTTTTATTTTCTCAATCTATGTATTACTTATTATTCATTAATTGTGTTATTATATCCGCGCATAATGTTGTGCATGCGGTGCTTTTCTGTAAGTAATGAGGCGCTTAGACTTAAGATTGTAATGTTTAAACTATAAAGTAACAGTGTACTCATCGTTGAGAAGCCTAAATAAATAAGTAAATAGTTTTGCTACCATGACACCTACTAAGTTTTAATAAACTTGATGAGCAAACCAACCTTATAGTTTCTAGTATGTACTGTAAAGTTTGGTTCCTTACCGAATGCTACTTTTATATACATACTGGCCGCCAACGAAAGGGCTTTGTCATATTCAAACTGACAGGAAGATCTAGATTTAATCCTTCAAATAATTTAACATAGTTGATTAACAGGAGCGGAGCTGTAAAGATCCTAACGGGGAGTAAACGATATCATTCATATTTATACGCATACAAGGGTTTTATTTACTAACACCCAGTAAACGGCCTCACAGTAGATACCCAATACCACAAAGCTAAAGCTGTGCGATACAGTTAGTTAAAAAATAGCAGAATTGAAACAATATTCTCAGTCCAGCAAATACTATCAATTTATTTACTACAAACGACTGAGATTATGCCTCTACGAAATAATGATCAAAACAGTAAATCTTAACGATAATAAAGGTAAATCGTTCAGTTAGAACGAAATACGTTCTTTACGTAATCTCCCCAAATCCCCCATTCCCCCACTGACCTACTGAAATAATCTACCAAATACATAACTAATCTATTTTGAAGTTGGCTACGAATCTATAGTACAATCAATTTTTATAGCGGCCGTATTCAAAATATAATAAAGAATAGGATTAGAAAACTAAGATCATCATGATGTTTATACAGGGAGCGTGCTCGATGGCCCAGGTTCGCTTCCCGGGTCGTAACTTTCAGTAAACGTGGCAGTTTGCTTTGCGCGGATCTTGTAACCTAAATTTTTATAGTTAGTTTAATATTATGGGTTACCCAATTTTGTTTTAGTTTCGTAAATGAATGTTTTTAGCGTTTAGATATAATGGTTGAGATTGTAGATACCTTCTTACCTCTGATTCAGATGGCGATTATTTACCTCGTGTTCACAAAATCCACAATTTCTGGTCGAGTCACAAATAGCTTCGGACTAGTCATAATAATTGAATTTCTCACGAATTACTGGTGCCCTAGTCACGACTACTGTCTGACTAGTAACAAAAAAAATCGCACTATATTCTGGATAATGTTAAATATTATATTTCATGCAAACCAAATCTAAAGTAAGTAATTATAGCCCTATTGTCTAGCCGGGCAATGTTATTGCTAATAATAATATCCCGGTGGTTATAATTATTACCCAGACTGGGTTGTGGAGGTCAGATAGGCAGTCGCTCCATATAAAGTAATTCAGCTGCATTCGGTTAGACTGGAAGCTGATCCCAACATAGTTGGGAAAAGGCTAGGCAGCTAGGATGATTACTTATAACCTACTGGTCAATAATTTGATTTTAATTGGGAAATTCCTATGAAAACTTATGCGAAAATCGAACTGCTTTAGAAGGTATGAAAAGTAAAGTATTCTCCTCAGGAATAAAGATATCTTCATCTCAGGCAAGTCTTGTTCCTTACTGCACTCAGGATCCGGAGCTTCGCTCAGAAGTTAATTCGCCCTAAGACTCTTTAATTCCAAGAACAGTGGGCTAGATGAAGTGTTTTAGTAAAGAGATAAGGGTTACTTCTGGCGTAGTCGGTGTAAATAAATTGCTCGTTTGATTTTAGATATTTATATTGTATTCGACAAAAGTTTTTGTATCCCAACTTTTACCTCGAACCTGCAAAGAAACTCAATTACCCACATAAAAAAGATTCACCTCGAAATATTTTCAGAATGACCGGTCAAATATGTGCTAAAATAAAATGAAAACAAAACATTTTACCCACTCGCTGGTAGTAAATTTAAATTTAATCTCAGATCTATTGCGTATTTCTTCAGTTGCACAGGAAATTGTCACCTGCTATCGTTTTGAAATACATTACAGTCATTATATGTGACGATTTAGAAGACGTTGAATAGTATATGGGATTTAGTGTTGAAATGCGATTAATGTTTCAGAAAAGAATTTAGATATTTTTAAATGTTTTGTCCATTCGCATTCGATTATATTTTGAATGCTGCTTGCTCACTGTTATACCAAAACAAAATTTTCAAGTTGCATGATTGGAAGCTCTGCAGTCATTATTATAAATATTTTTGAGATAATGTCTGTTTTAGATAGAAAACGTCTCGTTTCTACATTGTCTTCTAGGTAGAAGACAATGTAGAAACGAGACGTTTTCTACTGGTTGCTATAGGTACCACATCTAGGTAGATGTGGTACCTATAGCAACCAGTTTTATTTACTTGTCGTCACTCTATATATCTTTCTTTAGGAAATTTACAGGTCATTGCTTGTATTTTTACTGTTCGTTTTCTACACCTCATTTTTATTAAAATGAAGAACAAGCCGCTATGGTATTTATATGTGTTCATACATAGATATACTGGCAGCATCATACTAGTATAATTTAACAGAATTCAAATAATAGTTTATCTACATTATCGCATTACGTTTTTTATAAAAACATAATCATTTTATAACTACACGAAAAAAACCGCAGCAGTTTTAATTTGTCTCTTTTAAATATGAACGCAGCTGTTCGAAACAAAATGGCGCCCAAAATATAGAATAGAAATGTCTATCAACGAAACAAATAGCCTTGTCGTGTTAAACTCTCAACGCAATAATTCACGTTTAAACAATGTCAAATAGTTTAGTAGAAATTGTGTGAAAACTGACCGACATCACCTGCGCTCAATCAGACGAGGCGACAAGGACATAGCATGTCACTGTAACTATTTCAATCGTACGTTTTTTAAATTTTAGTTTACGTGGTTTCGAAAAACTTGTACCAGAATTAATATATTATACTTTAGAAATAATTCTACTTTAGAAGTAATTTTTGTTTATTTCAGAAAGATTATATGTTTTCGAAATATAGAATAACAATTGAGATGTTTTAACTTTATAGGCTGTCCATAATGTAACTCTCTTTTCAACGATGTTGATATACTTACAAATATTTATAAAACTGGCATATTTTATGAAAAAACATACATCCTAACATCTAACAATGACATGCCTCGGAAAATTCATAAAATTAAATATTCATTTATAGGTAGACGTACCTACGGGACATTCTGAAAAATAAGCTTATTTACGGTCGAATTCAAATCATAAAGATTCCACCTTTGCAGCTAAATAACTCAAATTCCACTGAAGTCAATCGACTACACTGAAATACACAGCATAAATCGTGATCCGTAATGTGTTGGCGTGTCGCCTAACTGTAGGTGATTACCCTGTTTTTATACACGTTACACCGTAAAATAACATCGGCTGTTGAGCACCTGAATTTTTCGCGATCTTTGAATGACTGTCGCACGTCTAAAATCCACCTGACGACTGTATTGTGGAGTGGGCGATTCGATATAATGTTTTGCGACTTAGGCTCACTGCGCACGAACGACACTCGCGACCAAGTGAACAGCGACACCAACACCCACATTCGCCTCCTTTCCACATTCGCCTCGCATTAACGCAATCAAAAACCATTGTCATCTGTATTTACAGAATCCCAAAAACTAATAATTTGACCACATTTTTTGCCAGACTGGAAAAATTATTACTACTAATAGCAAAGAAACAAAATCAAAATATTGTAATATGCGGTGATTTCAATATTGACACGTTAAACCGTAGTAATGTATCGCTTGACCTAGAATGTTTGCTCCTTAATTTTAATTTTAAATTAGAAATCAACCAACCTACCAGGTTAAAAAGTAACACATGCATTGACCACTTTGCTCATAATCTTGGCACTACATGCAAAGCTGATGTAGTTGAATTAGCTTTGTCAGATCACACCTGTCAAATATTGAAGTGCCCCATAAAAAGAAATTTCCGCATAAATCACTGGTATGTGAAACGACGGGACTTTAGTTTAGAAAATATGAAAAAGTTTAAAGAGTGTCTACAAAACACGTTTTTTTCAAATGTGTATCAATGCGATGATCCAGATAAGGCTTACAACCTATTTCTGGATACCTTTTCCATGTTCTATCGTCTATGCTTCCCATTTAAATTAATAAAAATATGGCTACACAAACGACCTCAATGGGTGTCGCGAGGAATTAGAGCCTGCAGTAAAAAGAAGAGGACACTTTTGTGGAGTTACCGTCTGAATCGAAATGAGGCAAATAAAAAAAAACTTAATACTTATACTAAAACAAACAAACGAATAGTTAAATTAACTAAACTTGCTCAGAATACATTTAAAATAAAATCATCAGTAAATAAATCAAAAGCAACATGGGAGATCATAAATCAATCAAAACCAAAATTACCTAAAAACACAATTGCAAACATTACAACTGGAAATAAAAATATAACAGATCCCCGTGAAATAGCGAATACTTTCAACGACTTTTTCATTGACAAGATTATACCTGTCTTTAATACCGGAATAAAAGTCAGTTCGAATATAACCAAATCAAACAACTCGATGTTTATGGCACCAAGCCACAAAGACGACGTAAAACAAATAATCAAATCCCTAAGAAATACGAAGAGCGTAGGACATGATGGTACATCCACAGAAACAATAAAATATGTGTCAGACTGTATTAGCGGTCCATTAAGTTACATAATTAATTTATGCATATCACGAGGTATATTTCCGACCAAACTAAAGACTGCTGTAGTAAAACCACTTTACAAAAAAAACGATCGAGATAAAACGGAGTCATACAGGCCTATTGCACTAGTTCCAATATTTTCAAAGGTAATTGAAAAATACTTATACGAACAAATACATAAATATTTAGTAAAAGAAGACATCTTGACTGACGAACAAAAAGGCTTTAGAAAAAACAAAACAATCAATATGGCCATTTACGACTTCTTGAATAAAGTTATTGCAAATGTAGACCGAAATATACCTGTATGTTCTATTTACTGTGACATGAGTCAAGCATTTGACCACGTAGATCACAATATCTTACTTAATAAATTAGAAGCATACGGAATAAGAGGAAATATCCTACGGCTTATCGAGTCATATCTAAAAAATCGAAAACAATACGTGGAAATTACACAAGTAGATTTAAAAACCAAGAACGAAAGGATCTATCGGTCGCGTGATAGAACAATCACTTACGGTGTGCCACAGGGTAGCGTGCTTGGCCCCCCTCTATTTATCCTTTATATAAATGACTTGCCAAAAATTACGCAACATCATATGACGCTATTTGCTGACGACAGCACCGTTACCATTGACTGTAAAGATAAACTAAATTATGACAAACTAATATATGAAAAGGACGTAACTAATACTATAGAATCAATAATAAAATGGCTAAATAATAATAACCTGAAGATAAATATTGACAAGACTAAATTAATGACATTCACCCAACGCAAAAATCTGACTATGAATATTCATTACGAAAACATTCAAATAAATCAAGTTAACACAACCAAATTCTTAGGTTTAATCATAGACCAAAGACTAGATTGGAAGGCACAAACGATAGATTTGGCGAAACGACTTAGCAAATCCTCATATGCATTGTATAAACTTGCGCCAGTCATAGGAACGGACGCTGTTGTTTCAGCATACCATGGTTTAGCTGGTTCTATTTTAAGATACGGAGTTATTTTTTGGGGAAACTCATCCAATAGGGAACTCATATTTAAAGCCCAAAAAAGGTGCATCAGGGCAATGTTTGGGTTAAAATGTATAGAGTCATGTAAACCTTTCTTTATTAAATGTTAAATACTTACACTACCCTGTTTGTACATTTTCGAAGTTGCAGTATTTGTAAAAACCAACCCAAATCTATTTGGGCACGCCGCGATTGCGGCGGTAAGTCCCCTCTTTGAGGAGTGGCTTGAGAGGCGGCATGGCGTCCTCACCTTCCGCCTGACACAGGTCCTCACCGGACATGGCTGTTTCGGGAGGTTCCTGTTTCGGATAGGGCGGGAGGAAACGCCCGGGTGTTTCCATTGCGAAGATCGCCCAGAGGACACGGTGGAGCATACGGTGGAGGTCTGCCCGGCTTGGGCGGAGCACCGCCGTGTCCTCGTGGAGGTGATCGGCGGAGGCGATCTCTCGCGTCCGACCCTGGTCCAGGCCATGGTACGGAGCGAGAGGGCATGGCTGGCAGTCGCCTCCTTCAGCGAAGCAGTTATGCTCGCAAAGAAGGAGGCGGCGCACGTGAGGGAGATGCAATACATGCGCCCTCACAGCCGTGGCCTTCGCAGGAGACGCCCTGGGCGTCGGGAATCCCAGGCTGATTCCCGGCCACCGTAGGCGCGGGCTTGCGGACGGCGAGTAATGGGTAGCTCGCTGTCCGGTAAGGACCAAGCCCGGGTCGACGGCGCGTTGTGTTCCACGCGCGCCTCAAAGAGATGTCAGCAGCAACAGATGGGGCCCGCAAGGGCCGATGCCTGCCGGGGGTGCGGGTTGTTCGAAAGAGATACCGCCGCCCCTGGCACACAGGCAACTAAGGGAACACGGGTGGGTTTTAGTCAGTAAAAGTCTGACACGCCCTCCCGCTCCACCCAGAGCGGGAGAAGTTATTTGATGATTTCCCACCCAGAAAAAAAAAAAAAAAAACCCAAATCTATTTCCCAAACTGTCAGATAGAAGTGACCGGAGTCGACGATACGTCAATATGTTGTGTTCGAGACAGTCCAAAACAGCACTGTTGCGTAATAGTGTTTTTTGTATGGCACCAATTATTTACGACCATATACCGGAATTAATTAAAATATTGGATATTCACCTATTCAAAAAACATTTAAAGAAGTTTCTTGTAAATAAATCTTATTATAATATAACTGAGTTTTTGAAGGATAAGATATCAATATAATTTTTAATTGTGGACATCTAATTTTAGTGTTATTTTTATATTGACCTCTGTATATTTTTTTATTTTTTTACTTAATTGCATTATGATTTTGACTACCAGTTGTGTATAACTTTTTCAATATTATTTGACATATAAATGTTCATAAATTAATAAATTCAAATTTCATAATATTTGTACGCTTTGCAGCAAAACATAGAGAATCATAACTAATATTGTAACATCTCACACACCGTGTAACTACCTATGTTTACAAATAAAGATTCTTATTCTTATTCTTATTCTTATTCCTTTCTGCCATACTTCCCGGTTGGGTTTATCAGCATCGTTTTTTTTTTCTTTAAAAAAATGTTGCCCCATACTAGGAATTTTTCCTGTATTGTGGGTACGTTTACAAACATTTGAACTGCCATACACAAACAACCAGACCCGGAACAACTACTTGTTGGTCATACCACAATATTTGTTCCGTGCGGGAATCGAACCCGCGACAAGCAGCGCAGTAGTCAATCGCTTAACCGCTGCGCCAACCGTACCGTCTTGGTTCTGTTTTAATTGTTTGTTTGTTGTCATTATTAGCCAGTATCGTAATATTTACGTAATGTTTATTGTATTTGGTCCCTGGTGCTGACATCAAGCAATGAACAAAATTGACGATCTTTGATTGGTTGAATACGAGGCTTTTTGTTAATAAGTAAGTAGGTATTTTATGTCTTTTTTTTGTAATATATGTTTTGTTTTTGCGGAGTAAACAATTTTTCTTTCTTTTTTTTTGTATCGTGTTTCCTGTACAGGTGTTTTCCGGGACTTTGATGACATCGCCGCCCCAACGTTCCTTTCTACTTTTGGGGCCACCAGCTATCCTATGTGTTAATCCAGGTTATAATATATCTGTGGGCCAAATTCAATTTCCAAATTTCATCCAAATCCGTTAAGCCGTTTGTAACTGTCGATAACCACGAGTCGAGTGGGTTGTACACGGAGAGCCTAAGATTAAAAGTCTAGGCAATTAGTCT
The DNA here is from genome assembly GCA_949091785.1 of Polymixis lichenea. NCBI lineage: Eukaryota > Metazoa > Arthropoda > Insecta > Lepidoptera > Noctuidae > Polymixis > Polymixis lichenea. Next base: position 1,482,037 of record OX420934.1, read on the forward strand.
AGTGTTAATGCTAGAATCTAAATTTCTTACATTCCGGCAGAGCTGTAATGCGCAGCTTACACCTTCCAATTTATAGGGACTATTTAGATAATAGCTGGCATTAAAACAACTTTCTAGTTTCTATGCAGTTAGTGTACTTTATTTTGGGAAAATGGATAATCTGTACTAGATATCTTTAAATTTTCTTCAAAATACCAGATATTAGGAATTGGCAAAATCTATCAACAGTCTTCAATACTTTCGCGCATACTGGGATTAGTTTAATTAAAATGATGTATCACGGAAACTTCTAAAACAATAGTTTTTCTCAACATATAACTCACCAAAAATGACTCCATTACAATTCCATATATTTTTATAAACGCCGTCACTTGACAGAAACAACTCAATAATGAACGTTAGATTACAAAAGTAATCCCTACCTGACTTATTATAATGTTTTAATTATTTATAACAGTAATAACTGTAGTTTTAACTTGCGCACGAGTTTCTGGGCATCACATACAGCCACAGAATAAAAAGTTCAGAAGACTCACTTTATGAAAGCTGCGATGGAAATGGAGGACTACGGGATGTTCATTAAATTTCAGAATATTTGCGGGTTTATTCTTTGAAACTAGATTTAGGGCAGTAGGTCTAGTCGCGAGAAAGGCAGTGCAGTTCGAAATATGCGCATTGCCAGAGACGAGCATGGGTAGTACAGGCACACCTCTTCGACAGAATGGACTACCTTATTGCACCACTTAGGCAGTGATGTAAAACCTTTTTTTTTACAGAGACTTACAAAACACAAATATGAAACCTTAGTAAATGGATCGTAGCAGTTTTATACTTTTTTAATCTCCTTTATTTCACCAAACAAGTACATATAAGTAAATTATATTTTTAAATGTTATACAACAAATATCACTTAAAAATATAAAAAAGTATTAGCCTACCGGTATCGGGAACAGGGTCCAAGCTACCGGCAGTGAGGGCTCCAGAGAGAGGAATCTTCTAACAACGCGAGCCGTGTCCCAAAATACCCCATTCTGAATCAAGCCCTTGATCCAGCTGCCCAACGAGAGCCTCCTCAGGTGTTTGTCGAGGGTCTTGGCTATGAACCCATCGGCTGTTACGACTATCAGCACAATGATCTCTGAGCCCACTGTAGTCTTATTATTATTTTATGAAATACATACAAATTACATTTTTAAATATTAGAATATAAAATATATATAAGGTGTATCTATTCATACACGAAATATCTGAAAGGGTCATTGTACTCATCATTATGAACAACTTTTACTATGGGACCAAACCTGAAATCGCGAAAAAATATCAGCTGTTCCCTACATTTTGACGAGATATGCGAACATAAATGTAGGGAACAGCTGATATTTTTTTCGCGATTTCAGGTTTGGGCCCATAGTAAAAGTTGTTCATAATGATGAGTACAATGGCCCCTTCAGATATTTCGTGTATGAATAGATACACCTTATATAAAAAGTAGTAGCCCACCGGAATCGGGAACAGGGTTCAAGCTACCGGCTGTCAGGGCTGCTGAGAGAGGAACCTCCTAGCAAGTTTATCTTTCTCGTCTTTCACGAGGTTCCCGTCATGCGGGCACATTATGTCAACGATCATTGCACGCCGCTCTAGTCGATCCACCGCCACTATATCAGGCTTATTAGCAACAATAGTCCTGTCAATGATGATAGATCGGTCCCGGTACAGTGTGATATGTCCATTTTCGAGAACTGGGTCGGGCACATACCTGTAGTACGGCATTTCTGATTTCACAAGGCTGAATTTCAGAGCAAGTTGCTGGTGGATAATCCTGGCTATAAAGTTGTTCTCGTCTAGCTAACAAAGAGTACTTGCATAGGCAAGTCTACAACTCTTTGTTAGCTAGATGAGAACACCCGGTAATAGTCTTATTAAATTATTATAGCAAGACCAAACAGTTTCAATTCGTGTTCATATGAGCGTTAGCTTGTTAAGTAATTGTTTTGAAATTAAGCTTCTATATCTGCCTCTTCTATGGTAGTAATATGTAGGAGTAATGGCCGTCGTTCTAGATGACAAAATAATCGTAAATAATAAATAAAAAGCTAAAAATTGGAGCTGAAAAATTAGTGCGCTCAGTTTGATATACGATGCGAACCCACGTGGATTTTTTCATAAAATATCATCATCCTTGCCTTTTTGCGCGAATGAGACTGATGAGCCTTTAGTATGAACAGATGCAGGTAATTAATTAAATCAATAAAATGCCATTTGACTCTAGCATACAACTCACAGACGCATAGATACACGCAACAAATAAATTGAAACCGACTGGCACAAATCAGTTGACATGACAGTTTTACATGTTAAGGTGAACCTAGTCCACATTTTTCCTATACAAACTTCGGGAGTGTATTACTCCACTGTTGGACAATATACATAAAAAATTAAACATGGTATGGTTTTGTCTCATTATTAATATTGTCTGTACGGAAACAGAATACTAAAATAAAAAGCCATTCAAAAGTTAGGAGCCAACAAAGATTCGTTTTTCTCGCTAATTTAACCTAACTTTGGGCGTGTTTTAGTAACAAAACAAGTGTAAAATCTGAAAAACCAAGTCGGTACCGACAAAGCTCAAACATCGAAAAATTCAATAAACTTTATTGGTTATTGATTTATGCAGTGGTTTTTTCATAAAACCCGATCTTCCGAAGGACTGTTCTTAATTTTTTACGCGCCTGTTGTACTATAAATGATCCTGCATCTCACACAATAATGTTGTGCGTGTAGACTATCGTCTAACTGCTCATCACTGACACTACCTCTGTCGGACACGAGGCCTGGTGACACAGCGTGCTTTTTAGCCAGGCCCATCAGTGAGTTCGAGCCCGCGACTAGGTTCCCCTTAAATGCCTGATACAGAAAGGTGAAACAAATTGAACAAACAACTGAAAGTAAACTGAAACGACTGGCGACGAACTAAGTGTACTGTAAGTTTCGATCAAAACAATTTACCTGGCTGTCATTGCTAGAATATATAGGGTGGCAGGGATATAGATGCGCAAACAGTAACCATGTATTAAAGCATATGATTCTAGACACTAATTTCAGGAAAAAACGTATCCAGATAACCAGACTAAGGGTGTGACTATTTACTATTAAAAGCTAAAAATAATCGTTTATTATCATCATAAAAGTAATGTTTAATAATGTTAATAACATCTGCGAGTAAAAAAAGATAACAATTAATTCGCGGCTGGAGGCGCCCGTTGAGTACAAGTGCCGGTATAAATCAACACAGAAATAGATGCGAGGCAGAGGTTTGAGTACATTAGGGCGTAACAGGTGCAGCGACTACCAACCATAGGTCGAAAGCCCAACGAGATAGAGAAGAAAAAAAATGATTTATAAGAGATGCCGCAGTCGAGGATGCATTGTATGACTTAGTTGACAAAGGTGTTAAGGATATTGATAGTTTAGGCAAAGCTAGTAAGTAGCTGACCTATTATTGAAAACAAAAGAAGAAGTTTGAAAACAAGCCTATCATAACACAAGCAAAATTGCTAGTTTCGTTTTCGACTGAATCATTGAGGAGAAAATATTAGTATAATTAATTTATATGTCATTTCCAAGACTTCGCGCATCGTCATCGTTATCAATGGACTTTGCTGCAGTGTGACAACAAAGTTACTTAATTGCTTAATGACAGTTAATACTATTCTGCTGACTGGCTCATCTTTCACAAACGTTTGGAATAAAAAGTATTGACAATTTATTGTTTTCCTATTCCATATTTTGCTGTTAGTCGTCATCTCGGTAGTCTATTAGATATCATCTTTAATTTTAAAGCATATTCCACATTCATAACTAGTCAATAATTTTCAGTCACTGGTGCCAGGAGGTCTACTCTCTAAGCAAAGCGAAATCCGTAATGTCGGTCGTAACTACGGGCGTTTCCTACTCCGTATATATACACTTACGGACTTGTGATTAGTTTGGGGCCCAAACTAAGAATGAGTTACTACACGATATGACAGTCCTCCCTACCCGTCCAAAAAAGTCACTTCGTAGTTTCGAACTCTTTTCGGTCGGGCCCGTATTTTCGTTGATGGAGTTAGAGAGTAGACCCCAGTTTCGAACACCCAATTTAATAAAACAATAGAATTTATTTCAATCAAATTAAGTTCCCTGTTCCGATCTAGTGAGTTTACATCCTTACGTTGACCGTCATAGACAAACATATGTGTCTCATCTAAAAATACTCGGCACAATGGCTTTAAGGAAAGACTAGCTAATTATAATCCATATCGCCGTAGGAAATAATTAGTGGAGACCATTGTTGTAACGGTCACAGGTGAGTAGTTAACATAAGGAAATTGCAAATAATTCTTGTTTTTAATGATGTCATCTAGGTAAATGCAGGTAGGTGAGGTATGCAGTAGAAAATAGCTGTGGTTTTTCATGTAAATATGTAGTTGTATTAGATAGTGTTTATTGTTATTTGGTAGGTTTAAGTTGCGGTTTGTTTATGTCATTGGTATTGGTAGCATACTTACTGTTATTTACCATCGCCTCCTGTGTAAGCATATCTAGTAATGCGTAGGAGTGTAGTAAAATGCTAATGTAATATGGTATTATACCTACTGTTTCTTTGTTACGTTCTATGTGCTATTTTCGTATTTATTGTAAGTTGAAATAAACGATTTTATTTTCTTAACGAGATTTTTTTGCGGGAAGTTGTTAGAAACAGAAAACTCGAAGCCATTTTAGGTTTTTACGTGATAAATACTGATTAAATTGAAATAAAGACATTTTTTAACAAACTCTGGACAGAGTTCTTCTAGAGATCTATTAACATCGAAGGGCTATTTATTAACACAAACTGAACAATTGCCGATTTAACATTTTGAAATTAAACAGCTTTCTCTAATTTCAAAGGCGATTTTTGTATAACACGGTGGCAATTTGATTATCCGTGTCGAATTGAAGAAGTATGTTCCAGAAAAAAAAAACAAGACTGGTTTAATAAACAAGAGAAACCAGATTAATTGGCTGTCGTCGGCTGCAGACGCAAAAAATTGCGGCTGGCCTATTTGGTACAGATAATTTATTTAATTCTAAGAAATTAGAACAATCTTGTTAATGTCTGTGTAAAAAGTAAATAACTAATGAAATAATGCTGTATACCTACATATCATCATCATTCACCATTTCAGCCGATAGACGTCCACTGCTGGACATAGCCCTCCCCAAAAAAAATATGGGGGAATTTGCCATAATCGCCACGCTTGGCAGGCAGCTTGGCAACCGCAGTATGGTGGTAAAATGCATAAATGATAAATGATAAATGATTTTATTTCTGTAAGTAGGTTTGTACAAACACTTTTACACGTCAATCATATTTTTTCAACTAGATGAGGTCGGCGCTTCCTACCTGACTACTCTGAGAAGAAAGGCCGAAACAAACTCAGAGGTTACAGTCTCTTTTAAAGTCCAGACATAATCTTGGTCAGATCATGTGAAGACCGCTGCTGCCCATTCTCTAGTAAGTCCCTTAGTCGCCTTCTACGACACCCACGGGAGGAAATGGGATGGTACTATTCTTTACGTACGGCACCACACGGAACGTATACATATACTGTTTGAAATTCAGATATGAGAGCAGCTAAAGATATCGTGATAAGCACGGAAAAAGATGGCGGGTTGAAATAGTCGCTGAAGACAAGCAAATAAGGACAGTAGTGAATCAGATCAACAGAGGAAAACAACTGCCAACAAGAACTCCATTGGAGAATACAGGGTCAAATTAAATTAGCTAACAAAAGGCGCGATGGATCCTATAGAAAAAACGTATTTTCCAAGATCATACTTAATGTCAGCGGTTGTTGACCCAAAAAAGAAGATTTATCATGTTCTGATATAAGTGGTACTGTAAAATGTCAAGTAATTAACACATTTACTTTTCTATCGTTTTGCATGTGACTGTTCCTAAATTACCCCAGGCCGATAAAATTTTCGTTTTTCCTAATTATGTTAATATTAGTTCTTAGGTCGGTTCCCCCTAAGGGGGAAGGACCGCACCCCTCCCTGTACGGCCCTGTAAAGCTCGTCACCAGACTGGTCACTCTCAACAATAGAAAAGTAAATGTGTTAATTACTTGACACTTGACAGTACTTGTGCGCAGACTCAATGAGTCTGCCTAACAGACGAGGGATACTATATACAACCATACCCAGCACGACTGAGGAGTTTCTGCAGCTCTGGCGAAGCCCCTACAAAAAGAATGCACTAGCATCACTGCGAGTGCCCTAGGCGCTCCAAGTATGCAGCGTATGCCAGAATAGGCGCAGAATAGAGCTGGTGTGCCGATCGCGAACGAATAAGAACCACTACGGGAAAGTTCCTACGGAGCCCGAACTCAGCTTGCGCGCCGCAAAGCTGAATACACTGGTGCAAATCTCTCGCCTACACTACACTACTAAGGCGAAAAACATCGTGGATTACGTGCGATAGAAAACGAAGTATTCGCTGAGGGTGCAGGTACTGGAGTCGCATCACGACGACACCGTATCGTACCGAATTGTTGCCTGCCCGTTCGTCATGGAAGAAGACCTTTGGCCGCAGGACTTGGTGTTTCGTCGCTTCCGCGTATAAATACCACATAACAGCACAAGGAAAAGCTAGTGAATTGGGGTGCTACTGACATAGTTTAAGCTATTTTAATTAACACAAGTTATGTTAAATACTTAATAAATGTTAAGTAAAAAAAGTAAAAATTTTATTTCACAAAAAACATTCACAAGAATTTGGTACATACGAGCTAAATAGTAATTAGTTTGTTAGGTCTATGGGTCATTGTATCCGGAAAGAAATGTTTATTTTTATTATTTACCTTTTATTTCTTTTAATTTAACTCAATCCAGAACAACAGATACTAATTATCTACCTATCTGAAAAGCAGAAAGAATTTTTGAAACACAAGTCCCCAGTTCCTCCGTGCTTCCCACGTGCTCCTATTACCATATAAATTCGTGGCTCGGTGAATAAGAACTCAATTGGTTGGCTATTAAGTGCGACTCACGAGTCAGCCCCAGACGGCCGGGGTAGCCCCCTGGGGCTTGATTGACACGTGTTCACCTTGTTGGGGTACAATCAAATTGTCTGCGTTTTATAAGCAAATTAAATGAGGGATTTACCTCTCGTTCTTTTTTCATTTTGCAGTTATGTTTTATTGTAAGGGACTAGAATTTAAAATGAAAAATAATTTCGTTATTATACCCGGAATAAGTATTGTTGTAGTGTTTGTTGTTGTGTGGGTGTGGGGACATGTGGGTCCTTTACCCAACCCTTCAGGGAAACAAGGCGTAATGTTATGTTATGTGAAAAAGTATTTAATTAGGTAAATCGATTCAAAAATATTTTATATTAGTCTGAAAATTTGATATTGTGAATCAGAAGACTGACTATCACGTATTGTTATTTATTTATTTATTCATTTATTTGTTAACATAGGTAAAAAAATACAGATGATGCTTGATGAACAGAGCGCTATGCTATGCCAGGAGATGTATAAATATGGTGTGGAAAACTAGATGATGATTCTATTTACAGAGATCTGTAAAGACACGCACTATTTACAGATATCTGTAAAGACACGCATGCAAGAGCTTCGTGACGCTAGCTGGGACAAGATGCTGAGCGAGTTAGAGCCAACGCATCTAGCCTTCTGGCAACTTCAGAGGAATCTCAAATCCCGAGAAGTCGCCTCCATGCCTCCCCTGACCCGGCCCGACCGCACAGTCGCGTTCGACAACATCGAAAAGGCCGAATGCCTTGCCGAGAGCCTCGAAGCCCAATGCACGCCCAGTTCCCTACCAGTAGACCAGGCACACCTCGCTGAGGTTGACGCCGAAGTCGAACGTAGAGCCTCCCTCCCGCCCGTCGAGGACCCTGATGATCCATTACCTCTCGTCACCCCGGACGAAGTTCACGAGATCATCAAAGGTCTGAAAACCCGAAAGGCCCCCGGCGCTGACGGAATCACCAATAGGGTGCTCCAGATGCTGCCCGCTCACCTGATCATGCTCTTGACCACCATCTTCAATGGAGCCTTGAGCAATAATATCTTCCCGCAAGCATGGAAGCAAGCCACGGTCATCGGCATCCCAAAACTTGGCAAGCCCAAGTCCGAGCCCACGAGCTACCGCCCCATCAGTTTACTGAATTCGCTCGGTAAAATCTATGAGAGACTTATTTATAAGAGACTCAGAAATTTTGCCAAGACGAAAGGCCTCATTCCCGACGAGCAGTTCGGTTTTAGAACCCAACACTCGTGCGTGCAACAGGTCCACCGCATCGTAGAAGACATAAGCGCTGGCTTCCAGCGCGGTACGTTGACCGGTGCAGTATTCTTCGATATAGCGAAAGCCTTCGACAAAGTCTGGCACAACGGCTTATTATATAAGCTGTAAAAACTCGGTGTGCCCGACCGTCTCGTGCTCATCCTACGAGACTTCTTGTCGAACCGCACCTTTCGTTATCGCATAGAGGGAGTGATTTCATCCCCCCACCCCATACGCGCCGGCGTCCCTCAGGGCGCCGTGCTGTCCCCTCTCATCTTCCCGCTATTTACTAGCGATATCCCCAAACGTAGACTGGCCAAGTTGGCACTGTTCGCCGACGACACAGCCATTTACTACGCTGGGAAAAATCCCGACGCGATAGCCTCCAGGCTCCAAACCGCAGTCAATGTTCTTGGCGCGTGGTTTAGAAAGTGGAGGATCGAAGTCAATCCCGATAAAAGTCAAGCGGTTCTCTTCTCGAAACCGAGACACAAACCCGACCCCCCCCCGGCCCATCTCCATGTTTGGCAAGCCTATCCCTTGGGAGAAGCAAGCTAAATACCTAGGAGTGATTATGGATCAGCACATCACCTTCTCTGAGCACATGAAGAAGGCGCGCTCACGCACCGCCTTCGCTCTGGGAAGGTTGCACTCTGTTCTTAAGGGGAACCTAGTCGCGGGCTCGAACTCACTGATGGGCCTGGCTAAAAAGCACGCTGTGTCACCAGGCCTCGTGTCCGACAGAGGTAGTGTCAGTGATGAGCAGTTAGACGCTAGTTTACACGCATAACATTATTGAGTGAGATGCAGGATCATTTATAGTACAACAGGCGCGTATAAAATTAAGAACAGTCCTTCGGAAGATCGGGTTTTATGAAAAAACCACTGCATAAATCAATAACCAATAAAGTTTATTAAACTTTTCGATATTTGAGGTTTGTCGGTACCGACTTGGTTTTTCAGATTTTACACTTCTTTTATTACTAAAACACGCCCAAAGTTAGGTTAAATTAGCGAGAAAAACGAATCTTTGTTGGCTCCTAACTTTTGAATGGCTTTTTATTTTAGTATTCTGTTTCCGTACAGACAATATTAATAATGAGACAAAACCATACCATGTTTAATTTTTGATGTACATTGCGCAACAGTGGAGTTATACACTCCCGAAGTTTGTATGGGAAAAATGTGGACTAGGTTCACCTTAATGCACGCAGCAAGTTGTCACTAAGGTGCAAGTTGCGAATATACACGGCGTGCATAAGGCCAATCATGACCTACGCTAGTGCAGTCTTTGCACACACAAAGCCCCGTTACATCCATAGGATGCAGACTTTACAAAACCGTTTCCTTCGCCAAGCTACAGGCTCGCCATGGTACGTTAGGAACAATATCCTCCATCTCGACCTCAAAGTCCCTACAATAGCTCAGTTTCTAAAACGTAATTCAAAGCGTTTCTTCGAATCCGCCGCACAACACCGCAATCCACTGATTGCGAAGGCCGCTAGTTATGTCCCCAGTAGAATCAGTAGAATCTTCTTTTCTCTGACCTGTTCTTTCTGACCCTGATGACCCCATCACTATCCTTTAAGAAAGCAGTAGGGCCACCAGTACAGCACACAGAAACAAACAACCGTCCTTCCGACCTCGCCACCGAGGTCCTCGCCCCCCGCGAAGACCCCGAGAAAATTAAATCCCCCCAACCGTCCCTTGCCCGCAGAAGTGCCAGCCCGCGCCGAAGCTGTGCAAGTAGAGTTAAAATCCCCATGATTTAATAATAAGAAAATTGTTTGATCCAGCCTGTCCCCACTTGCTGCCCCCCCCTAACAGTGACTCCCTGAGCCGAAGCTCGTACCCCGCAGGAGGTGCCCTCAGTGCGCAGTCGCTATAGGTATAAGTATAGTTTTGTAAGCCCTGGCTGGAGGCTCTTAGCCTAAAAACGAAAAGTCACCGCAGGAAAGCCCGGTTAAGCAGTCACGGCCTCTCAAGGTCAACTGCGAGATGCCATACTCAAAAAAAAAAAATTGATGATGATTAGTACAAATAAAAAATCACAAAAAAAAATTGAAAAAGATGCATAGTAATTATAGTAATGAATATATAATTGAATAATTATATATTAATGAATACCATAATTATGTCAGACCTTAATGAGGAATTATTAAAATGTCAAAAACCAATGCCAAAATAATTAAAATGTTAAAATAATTTAATGTCAATTTAAATAGTTGTAATTCTAAATTAATTCGTAATTTAAGTATTAATCAATAGTATAATAACATTTTTCAATTAAGAACATTTTTTTTTTTTGTGGTGTCGCAATGGTAACGGCCGCGACTTACAAGTTGTAGGTCGTGCGTTCGAACCCAGCCAAACGCACTACTTTGTGTAAATAATTTAATCACTTCTACTCTCAAAACGGTGAAGGAAAACATCATTAGGAAACCGGCATGTTCTAGAACTAAAACAAAATTGAAAGACAAGTGACATCTACTAACCCGCACTGGGCCCGCGCGGTTGATTACGGCCCACTCCCTCTCACAGAGAGTAGGCCTGTGTCCCAACAGTGGGAGTATTATAGGCTGAGTATGTATTTATGTATGTAATAATTTTCTTAAATTGTGTAAAATGTAATTCTTTTGTGGCGTCTGGAATTTTCTTATAAATGCGTGGAGCCATACCCAGGAGACTTTTTTACTAATGCAGTTTTACATTTATAATTACTGAAATTATTTTCGTACTGACTACGAATTGGAACATTTCGTGCCTTTTTTCAAAAAGGTTGGGATTTGTTTTGATGAATATACTAATTTCTGATATGTATATCGCCGGCAGTGTATGTATTTTTAATGATTTATGGACATGTTTTTTTTAGACGTAAGGTCCCATCATTTAACCACGTCATACGTGCTAACTACGACTCAGATGAAAACGTGAATCCTATAAGAAAACCATCTAAAATAACTAACATGTAAAGTTCCAAATAATTGTAGAAAAAACCGGTGAACAAGGTAATTAGCGTGCTCCACAAGAAACCATAGGGTACCATTTGCGATAATTCCCGGTGCACTTGATAATTTTGATGTATCACCTCGTAGCCCCTGTGGCCTAATGGATAAGGCATCGACCTCCTAAGCCGGGGATTGTGGGTTCGAGTCCCATCAGGGGTAGATAGATTATCAACGAAAAGTGGAAATGCAAAGCTGTACTTTCTTTCACTTTTTTATATTCTTTCATTGGTAAAGTTTGGTAATTTGGATAATTTTTTGAGAAAGAAAATGGTGAACAGCGGAATGGGTAGATTTATTTAATACATCTCACAGACAATACACCTGCACGTTTGCTTGAAATGAAATGGTCATACTTAATTCACTCATGAATCTAGAAAAAAAAAGAAAAACTTTAAAATACTGGATGAATTTGAACTGGAAATAATAGGCTAAATAAAATGTATGTGTCCATCCACTATGCATAACTGCTAAGTGCTCTCTATTATTATTACTTCTCAGTAGTACAAAGATCTCAATCAATAAACTATCACTTCAAAGGCCCGTAAACGCCCGCGTCGGGTGCGCACGCGACGTCGAATAGTTGCGCACTGATGCAGCCAGTGTCCTTACACGTTTTCATAGGAAATGCTAAAATTAATACACGGTACTATGTGTCGTTGTTTTTATTTGTATGACAATCAAATATCCTGACTATGTTAAGCATGCAGGAGCGTAGTTAGATTGGAAATTAATTTAACACAAAATAGTTTAATGCAATCGCAATTCGGTGGAAAGAACTATGCGATAGAGGTGCAAAAGAAAGAACCATGACACGATACGATACTTCCCATCGTACTGACCGTTGGCGAGTCTGTCAGAATTTGAGTAAATACTTCAAAGATATTCGGTACAGGTATTTGTACTAGTTATATTTCCATAATCGTACTAGATGAACCTAGTACAAAAATGACCTAGTACGGCACACCTCTAGGAATGTATAAGGGCTAGTCTGAAATACACAGTAGTAAGGTACCTAATTAATAAAAAACCTTAATAAAGAAAAAATATGGAATTACCTAGTTCTGCCCATATTCACTCAGCCTAAACTGAAACTTCTACCTATTTTCATTTTATACTGGTAGGACACGTATCTAAATTCGTAGCCAACACGTGGATTGGCTCCTCGATCACTGCAGATATTTACCTTTAAATTCGTATTAATAACCGCCTTGTAATTAATCCGTGCTGGAGAATTATTTCTAACGTGGTGTATTAAATCGTTCGTTACAGTAGTAGTTCCCAGCACTCGTATTGCATTTGAATTTAGTGGTCATACTGACTAGATGTAGATAGGTATGGTCTTACGTGTATATTAGGTTCCGAATACTGAAATAGACTTTCATGCTTCAAAGCACTTTTTGGTAAAGCAAAATCTAGTTTTGTGTGTCGTAAATGTGATCAAAATGATATCTACTTGACATCGTCGATATTCAAAGAGATGTCAGCAGCAACATATGGGGCCCGCAAGGGCCGATGCCTGCCAGGGGTGCGGGTTGTTCGAAAGAGATACCGCGGCCCCTGGCACACAGACAACTGAGGGACACGGGTGGGTTTTAGTCAGTAAAAGTCTGACACGCCCTCCTGCTCCACCCAGAGCGGGAGAAGTTATTTGATGATTTCCCACCCAAAAAAAAAAAAAAAACATCGTCGATATCGTGTTCCAGCCTGGTAATAACAGCAGCAGAAAAAAATTGTCTTGTCAATTGTCTATCATGCGTGTTGATTTAATGCTCATTTATACAGGGGGTAACAGAAACCCTATTGCTATCCTTAAGTACTAAAACTTAGCTGGTATAGAATCACTATACATAGTTTCAGATCAGAATAAAATACTCTAAGAATTTATACCAAATTTTCGGTTTCATATGTTTCTTAAATTCAAATCATAACAAACGTGTCACCGCACTACGTAGGTCAATAACTTTCCACGTTACTTCTCAATATCACGATAAATCGTTACCGAGTGATGTTTTTATTTCAGTTTGAAAAGATCGGTGTCTGGTATCAATGTATTAAAAATTCTCATAACTTCCGAACATGTAGAGATAGGATTAAAAAACCCTTCCAATATCGTTTGATATCATCCAAAGAAGCCGTGCCCTTGGTATGTATAAACCCTTTCCGTTACACGTTGTATACTCCTTCCTTCGATAGTTTTTTACTGAACATTTGAAGTCCAAGATTTTCGTTTTGTTATATTATTTTTGTGAGAAAAATCACGTCTGTTGCTTCTCAAACAAAAAGCTACCAAGCATCTTTTAAGTAGCCGATAAACTTTCGTTTACTTACGCCTTATAGGTTACTGAACAGGTAAAAGCCTCCTATATCTTACCTGTACAACCCCTGCCTCTGATTGGTCGATACGCAAGATACCTGTCTCGAACCACCTCTCACCCAATGGGAGGCGAGCGCACCTGCCCGATCGATGTTAAGGCGGAGTTACACACCTGAGCTGTAGGCGGTGATAAGGTAGCAACACCTTTTGGTTGCTATAACTTCGACTTGAAGTGTTATATTACCATGCACCTATCGTTAATGTATCGTTGAAAATTGGCAAAAAGCGTTATTTATGACAGAAGATGATGATTTCAAGAAATACAATTATCATCTGACTAGTCTTTTTCCCAACCGTGTTGGCGATGGCTTTCAGTCTAACCAGATACAGATGAGTTCCAGCATTTTCATGGAGCGTCAGTCTATCTGATCTCCACATTCCAGTTACTAGGTGATACTAAATCCCTTGGTAAGCCTGGTTGTCAGATTTTTTATAAATACCTATAAAAGCCTATTATAATTAAATGGAGGATGGAGAAAATCAGCTCACGATTCTACCAACTGGATTTCAAAGAAAGATGTTTGCAAAACACAAGCTGGGGACCGATGAAATCACTTGAGTTAGAAGAACTATTTTGTATGCAAAATTCTCGAATGAAGAAAAGCTTCTTTGATGTTGCTCCACAAGTATACAACAAAATAGCCGATGAAATAAAATGTATGCCATTTCAAAAGTAAAAAAAAAAAACACTCAACGGGTTACTGCTTGACAGATATTATTATAGTTTAAATGAGTTTCTTAACGACCAATCTCTTTAAATATTAATACTGATGTTACTTTAATAATCTTCTAATATGACTTTAAATTTATGACATGAATAAACTCTGAATTCTAATTTTTCATTTGTTTGCATGCACAATTCTGTACAAAAAATAATTATAATTATACTGTTAATTTTAATATTAGTATTGAATAGTGCTCACTTATTTGTTTTTAATTATTTGTATGCCAATATTGGCAAAACATAGCGCACTACCTAATTTTTAAGATCTTTGTATGAAATTACCTATGTTTTACAAATAAAACTATTCTATTCTATTCTATGTACTGAAGTTGTAGGCCACCGAGACGATGTAACTGAGTGAAGATCTTAAATCTAAGTAGTTGAAGAAGCTAAAAAGCATTCCATCGTGAAAAAATGTTATTGAGTGAGATGCAGGATCATTTATAAATTAAGAAAACTCCTTCGGAAGATCGGGTTTTATGAAAAACCCACTGCATAAATCAATCACCAATAAAGTTTATTTAACTTTTCTATATTTGAGCTTTGTCGGTACCGACATGGTTTTTTCTTATAATACTTAAATGCGCTCAAAGTTAGGTTAAATTAGCAAAAAAAACGAATCTTTGTTGTTTCCTAACTTTTTAATGGCTTTTTATTTTAGTATTCTGTTTCCATACAGACAACATTAATAATGAGACAATACTATACCATGTTTAATTTTTCATGCATACATTGTCGAACAGTGGAGTAATACACTCCCGAAGTTTGTATGGGAAAAATGTGGACTAGATTCACCGTAAGGGCTGAACATGAAGTCGTGAAAATTACCTCAAAAATTTCCTTTCAATTTCCTCGGCCTTGTAAGAGATATCTAATAAATAAAATTCTCGTGTCACAGTTTTCGTTGCCATACTCCTCCGAAACGGCTTGACCGATTTTGATGAAATTTTTTGTACTTATCCGGTATCTATGAGAATCGGCCAACATCTATTTTTCATCCCCCTGAATGTTAGGGTTAGTCCACCCCTAAATAATTTATAAGGCAAAACAACGTTTGCTGGGTCAGCTAGTAAAATATAAAATAATTGCTTTAAATGCTCCGACGTCAGGCCATACCCACGGAGAAACACAAGCGCCACTGGAAGCCCTAATTTAACGCATCAGTTCAGAAACAGCTGATGTACGAACACTTCCTCCGTCACCTAACACTTATATTTTCATATTTATTTTCTCATTAAAGCTGGAGGAGTTGGCAAGTATTAGTATGTTTTTCAGCAGATATCTGGGGGACATTACACGGTGTTTGAGCAGTAGCGTGGCGGAAATCCGGTGTATAACGACGTGTAATGATGTGTGGACGTTTCACCTGGATGCTGCGCCCTGCTCATTAGGAACTAGGGATCGAAAAGGGATAAGTATCGATTAAACTATCGATAAGATCGAAATATTGTTTGTGTTAGAATTTTATTCGACGTATGGAAACTAAGAGTGATTTCTACACACAAGGTGCAAAGGCAAAGAAAGAAGACTAACTTCTGTGTCGCGTTTAGATAACAACACAATTACCTACATAAATCGGCTTCCCACGATCTGATGCTGCAACTCGTTGTGTAGGTTTATTGTGTTAAAAAGTTTACGGTTATTTTAAAAACAGGTAAAAAAATTCCCCTAATGGTATTAAGTCACGTAACGTAAGTCTTAATCCAATGAATGTTTCCACCATTGGCGTTTATTTAATTTGAAAACAATTGCAATATAACCCATTGAAACACTAAACAGAATAAAAAATCAAAATACTTTATTTAATACCTACATGGGTACTTATGAAACGTTAAAAACTGGGTATACGGATCCAATAGGTCATTTTCTATGGAGAAGAGCCGGCGAGACATAACACGGTTACCTACTCTTTTCCAAATAATTGACTTTTACAAGATTAAGTATTAATAGTTATGGCAGGATAGTGAAAAGAGAGAAGTTATCGTCTCAAACTATCGACAATATCACGCTCGTCCCTACTCTGTTGGTAGGCGCCATTTGCCAAAACGACCAAACTAAAGACACACTTATTGAAAGGTGTGTGTGACAGGCGTGAATACCTTGGCGGACGATATATCGCGCATTTTTAGACTTGGCACCTTTAGGACACATTGTACGCTCAACCGCGCATCAGAGTAACACTTGAACTATAACAACCGCGGTTGGGGCTGAGAAATAAAGGAGCTGTCAAAGTCAATCTGTTACTAAGCCATGCAGCTGACTGTAAACACACAAATATAAGAAACGCGCGGTTCATCTCATTAATTCAATCATAAATTTTTGTTGAATTGCTTATTTGAATCATTTTGAGGGATAATGGTCTATTATGGACTAGGTTATTCAGGTATAATCAGGTTCAGACGTTTTTATTAAGAATTGTGCCTCGTTTTCAGTCTATTATTTTATTTTTTAGTGCGTGGTGAGGGATTAAATTAGAACAGTTTATTGTGAATAAAATAATATTCTTATGACGATGGTATCCGGTAAGTTTTATTATTGGGGATTATTTCTTAAATCCCGGTTTTGTGAATGATCTAAACACCTACTCTATGGCCATTTTTTTCTATTTTCTTTGTTGTCTAACAGTGTAAACTTTCCCTTTTTTATTTAACCTGCACTGTCTCAATGCTGAGCAAAAGTTTCCCTAAACCCTTACAAGCATGAACTTTGACACGAATCGGTTTTTTTAGTATAAACAAAACATCGGATTTGTGATAAATATATTCTAGTACATTGTGAAGGAGTTTCTTTTGCTGCACCAGTCTTATCAAGCTCCACAATAACCATAAAATAGCTGTCTGTTTTAACACCTAGGTAATTTACGATTGATATATCCTACACGTTACCTTTAGGGAGATACCCCAGATATAAATAGTCGCAGATGTAAGGGAATCCTAATTGCGTCACCCGCGGCGCCCGCGCCCCAACCTGCCTATCGGATTGCAATTTACCGGCAAAATTGGAGTCGCCGATAAAAAATATCGCGCTCAGGGGAGAGGGGTACCTTGCAATGTAAGGCGATAACATCTACTGCGTTTAATGAAAAAAAAAATACGGATTTTATGATGCTGTGATACCGAACAATTTACAAATGATAAAGTATTTTTTACGGAAACAAAATATTGATACAAACTATTCTGCAAGGATAAGTAAACGTCTGATGATCGAATGAATAAACTAAATTAATAATAAAAAAAATACGCACATTTTAGTTGACACGTGGCCTAATTTTTTTCACAAAATGTGTATTCGCCTTAACAAAAAAGAAAACGGTATCAATTTCACAGTTAGCCTCAAAAATCAGTGTCAATGTTTGTTGATTTATTTAACACACAGTTATAATAATTACCTACTGGCACGGTTGGCAACTCGCCCTCCGAGCTAATTATTATACACTCGACTTCGGAAGTCGAGAAATATCGCATAAACTCCGCATTTTATAGACATTTTTAATTAATTAGGTACTAGTTTTAATGAAGAATGACGCGAAGAGGGAACTTATATACCTAGCTTTGTGGTCATTTATTAAGAAACTAGAACATAACTGATTCGTGGCGCCACTGTCTGGCACTTTATTGAAGACGGCACAGGAAATACAAATAAATTTCCTTGTTGCAATTTTTTACCGGTGCACTGAATGTCATCGTTTGTCTAAATATACAAGTAAGTAGGTCATTGAAGACGTTTTTATAGTCTTCAATAATTTATCAAACGCCCATTTTAAAAAGCTGAGATACAAAAATCAGAAAAAAAAAACCATTTTCTTAAATCGACTGAAACAATTTGTGATTTTCATTCATTTTCAGTGCAACATTAAATAATAATAGGAAACCTATTTCAGTATTAACGTCATACATTATCTCAAATATGAATAATGTTTAATAACTCTTTCTATTTGTCTTTACGTAATCCAGAAATAATCACAACATTATTTGATTCTTTATTACGAAAACATTCAATGACATTCGGGCAATTTAAATAATCCCGGTGGGCAATTCGTGGGTACAAACGTGTTTTGCATTCTCCACATTATACTGCATTTCTATCGAACTATTTTAACCGCGCGACAGATGCAAAAAGTGAGTGAAAGTCGCAAATCAACGCCAGTCTTACCGGAGACATCGTAAACCTCAGAAACAAATTGTTTCAAACCAACAACATTTTAACACCAATTAAGAGGAATTATTATAATCGCAAGCTTTTACACGAAACTTTTATTCGAAGGTAATAACTGTCATTCGGTATAACATCGTAATATTTCACCGCGGACTGCACACTATTTCAGGGAATGTAGTGTATAAACACCTTAAGTCGTTAGTGCCAGAAATTTTTGGCACACCCTGTTAGTTTTTTTTTTCTTTGCAAAATAAGCAATATTTCTCAGGTAATCTGTCGGTACAACAGCTGTTTAGTGGTTTTCTGTTTTGATATTTATTTGGGTTTCCCTCTATTTCGAAATAATGTGAAAAATGCCATTATCGTTGGAGCGATTAAAGTAATGTTTCAAGAGACTTATTGCTGACCGTTACATGTGAGGTTCATAAGTGTTACGTGTGTTTGCGGAATACCTATTGAGTTTTCTAAGATCGAATTTGTAACTCAATAAAGACAGTAAATACTTTAGAAGAGTCTAGAGTTTTAAAGAAAACATATTAATTTGAATCCAATGCATAATGGACAAAACGCCCTCTTATTAACACGACCAATAACCTACCCGTCGAGGTGTCGAGGAAACTCGAAAACAAATCAGCCAGCATCCCAAACAATGAATCACGACCACAATTTCAAAATTCAAAATACGAACAAGCTTTAAAAAAAGAATACCACCCGAATCCCCCGTTACCGGAAAAGTGTGCAGTTAAAACAAAAGCGGAAGGTAACAATGGCGTCGCCTCAATCTGTCAGCCTATGTCAGGCCGTGTCAGACACGGAGGTACAGTTTACAGAAGGTTCACTTCTCTCACATTATTTTTCACGGTTAGGGTATTAATATGATTGATAGATACCTAATTGGACACTGAGAGAAAAGTGCATTAGGAATTTAAATAGCTAAACAGTAACGATACTTACAAATACATATAAGACACGCATTTTTATCACAACTTTCCCGACCCCAGGCAGAAACTACATACCTATTTACAATTAATGGCGGTGTTTTCCCTAAATGAAGAACGTTACATTGTGAGCTCATTTTGATGATGACATTTATAAATTAAAATTATTACTCCATTCTGCATCAGAATTTAAGCATTGGCTTTGAACATTTTTTGAGGAAATGCTTTTGGAAAATTCATTTTACCTACCAACTGAAATATAACCGAGGTTCGGGCAAATTCCATTTTATCAATAAGTATTTTCAGTCTCAAAATACCTAAAAAACAGAGTGGAGCTTTTGTATCCACTTTCCCTGTTGTCAGTCAGTGTCAACTGTCACGCTGTCACGTGTCAGCCGCCGCGGCTGATTGCGGCGACACCTCGGCCGCCCGCGGACACACCTGGTGAACAAATGAGGCCGAGCGCGGTGCAAGGGGGATTCAGTTTCTTCTGTGGACATTTGTATCATTGGCAGATTGAAAGTGGGGATAGGAAAATCTAGGATGATTTTTTAAAATTTTACAAGCTTTGTATTTAAACAATTTATTAATGACATTGTGGAATGCATCCGGTTTGACTTGAAGCCGACCGTAACATAACCTTATTTGTTGGAAAAATTGTTTTAGATAATTTGGAAATGTCTGTCACGTAATATAATAAAATCCTTCATCTTCTATCACGCTATAACGCTGACAGAGTGGGCAGGCTTAGCGGTGGGCGGACAATTAGCAGACTTCTCATAACAATCCTTTATTGGCCGCCGTTCATATTGTCGGGACAAGATAATTATGGCAGTTTATTTTGTGATCATTTTTATGATGCATGACTTTTTAATAGATTGGTTGATTTTGAGCGAAATTGTATCCTTGTAGTAAGAGAAAAGTAATCCAGGGCAGCGTATAAGACCAAAATTTCTGCAAAACATAAACAAAAATTTTGTTATGACCGCTAAACATTCAAAAAAAGATTACAATTCTTAGTATAGGTACTTCTGTTTGTAAATGAAATGAAATAAATTTAATTGTGACAAAAATGAGGAATTTTACCATTTTACCTGTCTTGGCAGACATAATTTTACCATTTTACCTGTCTTGGCAGACATAATTTTACCATTTTACCTGTCTTGGCAGACATAATTCATAAAAATTCTGAAATACACAAAACAGCCATGTAGGGAATTATTCAGAGGAACTTAATATTTACATCACCAATGGAGTATCCCAATCAGTACGTTTAATAAGCTAGTCTGTTAATTACGCGATCGCGATGAGTTACTGCGGCTTCGAAGAATGCGGACATCAGACAGGTATTACTCTGAAACCTTTCACCCCGGAAAATGTGAAGCGGCCTTCACAGTGAATAATTGTATTCTTTTTCATGAAAATTTGCCTTAATATTTTCTTTGCCGTCAGTGGAGACAAGATAGTAGCCACGACATTCGTCAAATTCGTCTTTTGTCAAATTCTTATTTCATCAAATACTACATTCGTCAAGTCCTTGTTTCGGAATCTAATTGAACAAACAAATGAACACAATAATGACACACAATGCAATTTTATATTTGTTGTTTTGTTGGAAGAAGTTTGCTGACGCCTGACCTATTCTGGGTGGCAGGGACATCGACGCGTAACCATGAATTTACCACGATACTAGACTGGCATAGAATTGTATCCTCGGTTATTAACAAAATAGCACCATACATTTTGACTGCGTAGGTATTGCACTTTTCTATGAAACATCGGAATATTGTTTTTGATAACCGACGAAAAAAAATCCGCATGACTATTATAAATGTGCTGAATAAATGGTTACAGTTTGCGCGTCGATATCTCTGCTGTATGTATGTATTTACTTGTAACATAAATGCAGATCCTTGTCATCATCTTTTCAGCTGAAATACGTCCACTGCTGGCAAGCAGTGGACGTATTTCAGCTGAAAAGATGATGACAAGGCACAACCATATGCCTCCACCAAACGTCGCAATGCAGGAGATGCCGCATCCATTTGAATATGATTCATTTTGTTAATTATGAGCTTATAATAACTTGTTGCCACGTTATTAAGGGCAGTGAAGGTTCATTCAAATAAATGATACTGTAAATAAATGTAGATATTGTATGTCAAAGTATTGGAAATTATTGTCGAATATATTCATCCTGTCAATTGTGCACATTCTGAGGAAAGATTGGAAGTGAATAATGAATTCATAGAGTCCTTAAACATTACAAAATCAAAGTCAGAATGTCAGATGCCTCTCAGTTGTTAATTTAAAAGTGAAATTATGTGTAAAATTCCTTTCATTAGTTGAATCACTGCTGACGTGCCATCAAGATAAGCCGCACTAACAACAGTGTCACTTAGTGTGTGAGTTGCCTGATGACAAGTGCCAAACATTCATGGCAACACATGTTTGAATAAATATATTTTTTAGGTTAGCCTACTCTGTCCGACTGCTGAGCAAAAGCCACTCCCAAATCCTTCCTGGCATTCTTTTCTAGAGGCACCACGATCCTAGATCGAATATGTAATTATGTATAAGTGACAATCTTCAGGGGTCTCACAGAATCTGATGTAATGTTGCGTTGGTTAGACTAATTTGTCTATCAAAAAATAATTTGAAGTATATTTATCACTAATCTCATTGAACTGCCAGAACGCTGTCTATTGCAACCACATTAGACCATTCAAGAATCAAAATAATGAGCAATGCTTTACCGCAAATCAAGCTTGCTAGACAAAACAAAAGCCGACGTCACTTTCCATTCCACCTCAAGATGAGCAATAGAAGGTAGGTAGATCACAGTGAAGTTATTAAACAATGTAAAGCAGAACAATAAACTCGCTAGATAATTGGCACTCGCCGTTCAAGGTTGGCAGCTAGAGCGTCGCACGGTGAGCTGCAAAGACTAAACTGTAGACTGGACAGTGCCTTTGAGAAGCAATACGTACCTATTGCTTGAAATTGTAGATGTAATAAGGAACTGAACGAATCAGGGGATTTATTAACTCTCACAAACTTTACTGTCGGCTGATGCCAAGATAGAAAACTGCTATGATAAGCCTTATATTAAACAAAGGTTATTAATGACAGAAACCACAAAAGTGACCGTTCTAAGGATACGGTCAGTTCCATTGTAGGTACCGGCTTTTGTAATTCAACAGGCTTTTGAGGAGATAGGGTCTCTTAAATATTGAGCACATAACACACAACATCTTGCCTGTTTTTCCGAAGAGTAATGAAGATACGTAAGTACCCCTACATTTAGGCACTTTTGTCTAAGGCTTATGTAACAACAGGAGACGAGCCTAGCTTCAAAACCACATTTCCGAGTGGAGACGGCTTCTGAGTAATCAGAATTTTCATCAAAACTTATTCTATGACCAAAGAGGCGTTAAGATCAAAGAGCGTGCGCGCGCGCTTCTCGCGCATGCGTCGTTAATGTATGAACGTGTCACAGTACTCATAGTAGCTGCTAATGGTGGGGGTGACCAGAACTAAAACGGAATATAGACGTAACTAGTCATTAGGACCCGTTGTGTCGCACACCACTGGTTATAGGGAAGGAGGATTTTAGTTTATGACGTTTTCGCAAAACTCATACACTCTCTCACTCAACTTCACGGTTTACTTAGTTGTCAAATGTCACGACATAATCTCAATCAGGATTTTCCACGTTCTGAAGGAGAAAAGGCTTTCCTATTTAAAGAGCCCATAGAATCATGGAATTTTAAAAAGCCTTTGAAGTCATTTTAGTTTTGACTCCTACTTTATTACTTATAGAAAACTGTGTAGGTAACTTAAAAAGATCTTTGAAAGTTAAATCCCAACATAAAAACTGCTCAGCAACAACCGCAGGAAATTGCAAATAGAGCCTAAAGCACGCAGATATCCATTTAAAACTATGAGTGAACAGTTAAAGCCCCAAAATAACGGTAATCAGTCCGAGGAGGTGTGTAGTCGTCAGAACCGGAAATACGTTGCCCCTGGGCTTCCACTTCCGGCGGATAAGTGAGCGGCTCTGACCCAATTTCCGGTTTTCACATCACATAGATGCCGCGCATGATAATTTTTGTATTACGGGTAAAAGAAAGTGGGAACTGGGGTATATGTGCGGGGATGAAACCACCTAGCTGCCACCTACGTTTGCTTTTGTATTAGAAAACAACGGCACTTTCCATAAACTTGTTTCCATTTAGAAACAAAAGAAGTTTTGTGTCAGATACTTATCCTATGCTAATTTATTATTTACAATAAAACTTTGCGCCAAAAAGTAGAGAATAACGTCGTTCAAATGTGCCGTTGATGATCGGGGAAGCAGAAGGCATTTAAACATGTCTGACAAATTAATATCTACTATAGTTGACGATAAATTACCAATAATTTTTCAGACTATCACTCAAAACTATCTCTTTTCTTTATTTTTAGTACCTCACAAACCTGAGACTGCGTCTAAGATAATGTTCGTACCTCTCGTAAATGTAATAGCATGATATACGACAGTTTCTAGGACGGGACGCACTCCGTTTAACTCCGAAACGGTTTTATTGGTTGGCTCGGGCCGTTGTCACTTGTGCCAATAATTTTGCTAGAGATTCATACTAAATGTTTAATGTGTACGTGTGCCGTGAAAACTGAAGATTGTCACCGTCACCTGTCATTGGTTTTTAAATACCTACTTGTTTCAGATCGGCCAGAAAGCGAAAAGATCGAGGAAAATTTGGTTGATTTTGTGCAAACTATTTGTTTAACAATACGCAAAAACTTAGGTCTTTTCAAAAAAAGATGCGATTTCCATAACCTAAATACACGTAGTAAATATGAAATTGTGATTCGAAAATTTAGATTAACTAAAACTAGCAAGTCATTTCTAATAAACGGATACTCCGCTTCTATAACAAGTTGCCAAAGTCGGTTACAGAACTTAGCGATGGAAAGTTTAAAACTCACATCAAACGTGTCCTTATCAAAAAAGCATATTATAAAAGACTACGTTGAAGACAAGGAACTTTGGCAGTAATTCCTTCTGCACATGTAGCTTCCCTGGTACCTCATTAGCAGCATAACTATGTGAGCGTCTATTAACTGCTCCCAAATTACAATGTTAATTTTATTAATTTTATTTTTTACACTTTCTGACATGTTCTCGTCATTATTTGACATTATACAACACTTGTAATATCGAGTATTTATTAGTGATTCTCATGGAAATTATATCACTTGGTTTAAATAGGTTGATTTTACTTATGTAGATTCTTTTACATAATATTGTGAATGAGAGAACGTTGTAGGCCTACAGACGTCGTCTATAAATCTACAGATTTATAGAAGATTTTCTATTCTTTATTTTCATTTCTCTAAGTACCTGGTTGACAGGCCTGCACTGTCCTCCCATACCTAATATCACTGTAATTTGAAAACATTATAAAAGCCAATTATTTTTAAAAATTTTTTGCTGGCTCTTCTCCATAGGAAGCGACAAATTGGAACCGTGCACCTAGCTTCTGACGTTTCACAAGTGCCTTTGCAGGTTTATGTGAAATAAAATATTTTGATTTAATTGACTCATTTTCGTCAAGTTATTGCCTTCCTGGAGAAATCAGAGGGGTATTTATTCCTTTTTTTACGGCGGGAAATCCTCATGGGTATCCTCTGTCAGACTCTTCACCTCTCTCACAGACCTCTGTCAGAGTCTGTCAGACTCTTCCTTAGTAAAACCACCGCGATGTTCCGTCCCACCCACGCTTGCATCGGGGATCTCAGGGTCTAATGCGACTTCTGCGATAGGGCTCAACACATACATAAGTTTGATTGCGAGTTAATGAGGCTCAGGAATCTCTGAATAAAATCACCAGGGATATATTGCCATCGCCAAAATTAAAAAAAAATAAGTCATCCCCATCATTTGCTCATTTTCAATCCTCAGGTTGAATGTCCATTGCATTAAATGTGTTTGTTCCACATTCACAGTTCGTTAGAACCTGGAAGGTTTTCAGTGGTGATATGCAGTTATGCACGGTGGGATATTCTTCCCATGGGGTCTCCAGACACTACGTAACGCCACCTTCTGCGATCCTTACATACTGCTTTTGCTTCTCTAATGGTCATACATCCGATAATTCTGTATTTTTAGCAATCAACTAGCCTTTGCCCACCGCTCCGCCTGCATGGATGACGGTTATCGCGTAAAAAGTAGCCTATGTCCTTCTCCATTTTCATGAAATTTGGCTGAGATATAGCCTGGGATATGGATCCCAGGCTATATCTCAGCCAAATTTCATGAAAATGGGTTTCGTGAAAGCGTAACAGACAGACAGAGTTACTTTCGCATTTCTAATATTAGTAGGGAAGTAGGGATAAAACCCAAGTAACATTCCAGTTTCTTTTAGAGCTAATCAGCCGGTCTAGGTAACAGTATTGCTACCTATCGAGGTAACCTTTATACAGATATGTTTTTTTTGGGTGGGAATTCATCAAATAACTTCTCCCACTCTGGGTGGAGCGGGAGGGCGTGTCAGACTTTTACTGACTAAAACCCACCCGTGTTCCCACAGCTGCCTGTGTGCCAGGGGCCGCGGTATCACTTTCGAGCAACCCGCACCCCTGGCAGGCATTGGCCCTTGTAGGCCCCACTGGTACTGACATCTCTTTGAGGCGCGCGTGGAATACAACGCGCCGTCGACCCAGGTGTGGTCCTTACCGGACAGCGAGCTACCCATTACTCGCCGTCCGCAAGCCCGTTATACAGATATGTTGAAACAAATAAATAACACAATTTTATTATGTTACATACCCTTAGAAATTATATCAGTCCATTGAGTCACAGGCAGTACAAGGACTGCCATTAACACTTAAATATGACATAACTTTCATATCCAAGTGCCCGGTTATGGAACAATCCTCCTTTGATTCAGTCAATAGTGTCATTGAAGCTATTACAACTATCTGTTTATTATTATTATTACAGATCAAAGTGGGTATGCGCCGGAGTACCCAGCGTACATAAATTAATGAGCGTTTGAAGTGACCGGATATTGTGACAACGACTTAACTACCTACATTGGGTCGTTAAATTTTATTCCGCACTTGGTGGTGTCTGGAAAAGTCCATTAATGAAAAGTTATCAATTAAATTGTACTTATGTTGTTAGCTACTCATACACTAACGCAACTAAGTATAATAAGGAGAGGAAACAATACCTTAAACATTTAAATAACTACTGTATTCTAGTGACAAACGTAGTGTTGGAAGGACTTCGTAAGTGTAATGCCGCGGCCCTACGGCCCGTTAACTGACGAGCCACACCACGCTGGACCAGGCCGACAGGCCGTGGGAACAGTAGCATCCGATGAGGCCTGTGTCGGCCAGTCGCTGACCGTCCGATCGGTTGGAAGTCAGTAAGTTTAAGTGCCTGTACTGGGAGAGTTTCATTTTGCTCTGTTTATGTGGGGATGCTTAGCACGGGCTGCCACAAGCCGCGACAGGCGTGTCAACTTCTGGCGCGGCCCATTAGTTAACGGGCCGTTTGACCGTGGCATTATTATGTTGATAGTTTATTTAATTGCCACAATTATGTTTTCTTTAATTTTCTTGTGCGGACACAACATTTACAAAACCGACTTCCAAAAAACACTACAAATTGAAAAATAACTTTAATTTCGGAAGGCGGTGACAAAAAATTAAATAACATACATATCCAAAGTCACCGACTTCCGAAAATAAAGTTATTTTTCATTTTGTAGTGTTTTTTTGGAAGTCGGTTTTGTACCTAGTCTGTTTTTTTTTTTTACTTTTTAGTTACAGTACCTACCCCACTAATTTGAAACTTCATCATCCTTGGGGTCGAAACAATGCATATTTATGCGATAGCAGCAATCGCGGTTTGTTTTTTGTCATTTTTTGAGGAGTTCCGTTGTCTGTCTCCGAAACGGATCATCACCATTTCGGAATTATGTTATGTTATGTTAAAGTTATGCCCGAACATATATAAAAAAATATATATAAACATGTCGAATTGATAACCTCCTTCTTTTTGAAGTCGGTTAAAAACGGATGTTGTGGTTTCATATTATCATGTGACTACATGTAAAAGACTGATAAAAACTTAAAAAAAAAAAAATAAACAACCGACTTCCAAAAAAACACTAAAAAGTGAAAAATTACTTTAATTTCGGAAGTCGGTGACTTTGGATATGTATTTTATTTTTTTGTCACCGCCTTCCGAAATTAAAGTTATTTTTTACTTTTTAGTGTTTTTTTGGAAGTCGGTTGTTTATTTTTTGAAAAAAGTTTTTTATTTTTCACTTTTTATTGGTTCACATGTGCTTACCCCTTCACAGCGTACCGGCGTGATGTTATGTTATTAACTGGTGTAAACAATTGACAGACATGAGATTTCAGCAATCCCTGTCCATTTGCTATCATTTATTGAGGAGTTCCGTTGCCTATCTCCGAAGTTCTTCATCAGATCCTCACCAAATTGAAATGGAACCACTCCGAGAAAGTACTCTTCCAAAAACTACACAAATTGCTTCAAGTGTGCCTATAAAATTTGAAGAGTTCTCTCTATTTCTCCAGGATCCCATCATCAGATCCTGACTTGATGATCATGGGACCACTTGGAAAGTATACCCTTTCAAACAAAAAAAAAAATATCCAAATCGGTCCAGCCATCTTCGAGTAATCGGGGAACATACATAAAAAAAAAAGGTTCCGACGAATTGAGACCCTCCTCCTTTTGGAAGTCGGTTAAAAAAGGTTCCGACGAATTGAGAACCTCCTCCTTTTGGAAGTCGGTTAAAAATCGGCATTAAACAATGCCACTAGTTGGGTTCCAATGAAGTGGTCATTGGAACCCAACTTATCGAACAAAGATGCTAGATAAAGTTATTTCCTAGCTTAACTAAACACCTCCGTACCATTTCACAAACTGCTCTTAACATAACTGAAGTTATTATCAACAGCAGATTTACTATCGCCTTTACTAGCGGCACGTAAATCGTATGATATAGCTCACCCTCTTCCGGGAGTCGCCGCAATGTTTCACTCACCTCACTGTCGGTTATAAAGCTGCCCACCCAAGTTACCAGACCGATTGGAGGTACAGACAAAGGTAGAGGTGAATGTTGCTCTCGCCACACGTTATCTTCGATACTATGATTATCTCCTAAATCGCAGAAACGAATTTTACGTTTAGAAGTACAAACTACCTTCTTCACGTAAGTTGTGTCATAACGCCCACATGTGAGCTGTGGTGGCCCAGTGGTTGCGGCCTCCACTTTCGAACCTTTCGGTCGTGAGTTCGAAACCAGACGCGCACTTTAATTTGTGTGTTTAATTCCACTATCACTGCTCTCAAAAAATTGTGACGAAACCATCATGACCTAGCAGCAAAAATTTTAAGATATGTGACATCTACTAACCCGCACTGGGCGTGGTGGATTACGGCCCACTCCCTCTCACAGTGAGGTGGCCTGTGTCACAGCAGTGGGAACACTGTAGGCTGATGATTTTTTTTTGAGGGTGGGTAATCGTCAAATAACTTCTCTCGCTCTGGGTGGAGCAGGAGGGCGTGTCAGACTTTTACTGACTAAAACCCACCCGTGTTCCTTCAGTTGTCTGTGTGCCAGGGGCCGCGGTATCCCTTTCGAACAACCCGCACCCCTGGCAGGCATCGGCCCTTGCGGACCCCATCAGTTGTTGCTGACATCCCTGACGGCGCGCGTGGAACACAACGCGCCGTCGAACCAGGATTTTTTTTTGTTCAATGTGGAGAAATGTCTACTGCGCTACCACGGGGAGATAGCGCAGTTATGTGGGACTGTAACCCACTAAAACTCCACGTAGGCTGATGATACCCACATAATAATGTCTCACCTGTAGCTATGTAATTTTATACCTAATAGTTTTTGGTTAGCTAGTTATGGCGAATTTTTGAAAACTCGTAAGTTCGACTTCTAGTCTAACATTATGATTTCAAATAATTTAGTGGCTATCAGTAAACGCTATTCTCAAGGCAGAAATATGTGAAATTTTTGCAGATGCCTGATGCAGTTTGGACACTGATCCCAATATCGTTAGACAGGTCCCAGGCTAGTTGACTGGTATGATGAGAATATCATGTTTGCACAAAATGACACGTTTATGTGTTACTTGTGCTGCTGGCCGTACGCTGTGTATTTATGTTTCTCTGTTTATATAACTGAGTTGTAGCCTCGGGAAGAGGTAAGCAAACATAAATAGGGACTAGTATTCCAAATATGTTATAGGTATTTTCTATATCTACTCGTATGTATGCCATCATCATCCTTAACTGTCCTTACGTGACCTTCTCATAACAGACACGTTCAAAAGTAGCTAAGTTAGTATGTTTTATTCACTTTAATTTATGTTTGAGCGATGTTGCTATCTTATATAATAATTACGATCCGGGTCGATCACATAAGCCAGTAGGATAAACTCTCACCGTTACAATCAACGGTGATCAGAGATTTGGTTTTATAAAACATTTTCGAATCTTTTCCCACAGAGGTTTCAATAACATCAGTATGCAGTCACTATTTAAGACTGCTCTTGTACTACAGCTTTAAAATTAGCATCACTACCTCAAATCCTCAATCAAAATTCCCACCAAACATAAGCCACAGTTACCGCCCCGCTACCCACAACCACTAAACCAGAGCAAATAAAAAGCTAATTTAAATGCCATTAAAAGTGGATGCGACTCAAGATTTAAGAGCTGAGAGCTCTCATTATTTTGCTTTCCCTCCCAGAGGGCGCCTCCTCCACGTAATGCGGGAATTTTAAGCAGACCTGATTTATACATCTTGTTTGGTATTGACTTGTATACAAGTTGGAAGTGCTGGGAAAAGCTGAGTGTTCCTACTAGGATGTGCACCTAAGTAATACGAGTAAATTAATTTTAAAAAGTCACGTTTACCTGACCCGATGGCACCTAATATAGCTCGAGTAATAGATCATTAATAGCTTCTTTTGTCAACGTTTGATAGGTCGAAAAATAGGACGTCGTGTTTAAAATATTCTAAGGTTTTCTTCGATTATGCTTTCAACTGAAATTGTTGATTTTATGCCAATCTTAGTGATTAAGTCAAAACTTAACACTTTTTAAATATTTGAAAGACGAAAGTTTCTAATTATAATCAAACACGCGATTTATGGAAAGCATTGCTATACATACTAAATCTATAGGGTCTGTAGTAAGCGAATGTCCAAAATAAACTAGAAGAAAGTTCCACTTATCACAGGCAGGATAATTAGGGCACTGCAATATTACGCTGCACTGTATAAAATACCTATTTACACAGCAATAAAACCTGTCAAATAACTTGTTCCCAAAGACGTACTCACGCCATTAAACGATATCCAAAATTACAAATGATTTAAACCAATAACAGCATTGGCCAATAAACAGTTTAATACTATCATAAAACTGGAGTTTCAATCAACACTAATTCAATACTTTATGATTATTCTGACTAATAACTTACCTGTTTTATCTTGTCTGCCGGCCCCTAAACGTCGGGGTGTAATGCTGGGTGACAAGTGCGGAGAAGAGCGGCGAAGATCGGCAACAGTGTAAAATGTATAAAATATTGACGTGCTTTTATTTTTGGACAGTTAGACATGGGAAACGCGGAGGGGTACTGTATGTAACATTTGTGCCTACGCGCATGATCTACGTATGCAATTAAATATTTGAAAATAGCTTTTCTTAACAACATATTGCAACATTGGAGAAAAATCGTCAGTTTGTTTAGACTTGTACTGTAACAAGTATTACTGTATTAATTTAGTGAAAGGATAGGAAGTTCTATAATAATTATATTATAGCCTCATCCGAAGGAATTACCTCTCATATGGAACTACAAGTGTACAATACTAATCGCAAGAACGAGGCTAGAGTATACTTATGTACTAAGTACACTACACGTTCCATTCGTTGATATGCCTCCAGAGCTTCCTGACCTTCAACATCAAAACTCTCATACAGCCCATCATTGACTACGCTGATGCCTATTATTTGGATGTCACTGAGGAACTTTTCAATAAACTTGAGCGTTTGCAAAATTTTCGCAAGATTTTCAAGTGGCTTCCTATTCGACTTCGCAGAAACTCTCGGATATTGTGTTTGCTATTTAACATTCTTCACAACCGTAAAACCCCATCCTATCTGCGGGATCGCTTCTCCTACGGCCGTCCTTTTGATGCGCCTTGCATGTCGCATCTTAGAAATCTCCTCAAGTCCCCTCCCCACTCAACCGACTTCTACTCCTACTTCTTCACTGTGCACGCGGTCTGGTTTTGGAATTCGCTTCCACCTGACAATAGGGACTGCCAACCTCTAGCAATATTCAAAAAAAGAAGAGTGAAAGAACACTATATCTCCACTTTGTCATAATTGCATAAGTATTTATTATTTAAATTACATTATAATTGTATATATTTTAGTGATATTTATTTTAGAAGTATGTATTTATGTTTGTATGTATGTATATTCTCATATTATATGTGTATAATTAAACCAGAGTATAATTTGTAATTTTATGTTTTCCCTTCCACTATTATCACACACGTTGTCAACATCTCTTTTATCTTCTCTCCTATCGCAGGTGTGCTGGAAGAGATTTCGGTAGAAATAAGCATTACCTTTGTACGTATTTATTTTTCTGTTCCTTTCTTCTAGTCTGTTTATATGTGTATGCATACCTAAACGGTTTAGTAAAATAAACAAATACTTTTGACCCACACGCCTTCTCAAAACTCTTGACCAAGTAGGCAAAAACGTTTCCCTCGTTCTCCATTCATCTGTGCGTCCAACACCGATGTTACGAGCGGAAGTGTTGCATTTCAAAGGGGCATTCTTGTTACCTGTGCACTAAAAATAATTCGTGAAACAGCCGGATAGAGCCGAGAACGACCGGGATGTGATTAGCCACGCCCCTGCCGTCGGCTTTGATCTTGTGCGCCAAATATTCTTTGTGCACTGAGGTTTGTACGCTCTGTATACGCTGCCATGTTTATGTGCTCTTTGCACGCTGGCGGTGGTTTCTGGTGGTAACTAAGTTTAGTGAGGTTTCCGTTTTGGAAAATTTATATTCGATTAAGGGATGCAGGCGAGTTTCCACAAAAGGAAGGAACTTACCAAATAGGAAAGGTAGGTGGGAATAATATAATATGATTGATTGGGAAATAGCAACATTAAAGTGTTGACTTTAGGCTTTCTATCGAATGCAACACATTCGTTCCACCTGCTTAAAATCTCGCACCTGGAAATGAGTTGCCTTGGCTTTACTGGAAGTCTTTAAATAGACTCCGGACACAGGTAGGAAGTAAAGAGAACCTGCTAACGCACAGATGACTCCGCCCTGGAGTGTAAATGTGGTGCTGTCCCACAAACTATGGGGCACTTAATATCTTGTCCAGCGTGTCCTATTGTCTGCACGCTATAGGAGTTGATGGACGCTACTGAAAGTGACAAGCTCGTACAAGAAGATCGCATACAAAAAACTTTAAAAAGTCCTTTACAATGCACGTTCGTATCATCGAGAGTTAAGTAGTTGGAAAATACCACTGCATTTCAAGATAGATCTTCTAATTATCTAGATATAATCATTATGAACGATCAGTCCATAGCCATCTATAAAGTCCAAATTACATGTGTTAACGATTTAATAAAACTAATTGTAATTCATTTGGTTCAGTGTTGGAGCGCGGAACTGTCGCCTGCCTATCTTGATGTGTTCGTGGAAAAGTCGTAAAATACGGAGTAAACATCATTCTCGATGATGATAGGATGACGTGGTGACATCACAACCTATTCCTAGTGCTTAGAGTTAACGGTGTTGTATTAATTTAATTATTAAATTAGATTTTGAATCATAATACTATCAAAGATTTTTTTCTTTTATGGCTTTGGCCATCGGGGGTTCAGTTCGGTCAGATCTTGTAAAGATCTTGCCAAATTACGCAGGAATACAAAGAATACTTAGAAACTCAAAATTTCGGTCTCGATCCTGAAGCTGTTTTTCAAAAATTTCCCTGAGAAAGCCGAACCGAAAAATGTCAATACAGACAAAATCACTTAAGGCAACAAAATATTCCAGTGCACATGCACTGTAAACAAACCCGGTAAGAAGACCCAGTTAACCTATGAAATGTATTCTGCTATAACCAAAAACCCCGTAACTGCAAACGAGTTCCGGAAAGACAATCGTCGAGCTGTCACGAACGCTGACGGACAGACGTGCGAAAATTTATCCTAATGCTAAGGCGACTTGATCGGCAAACTGTACTACCACACCGCAAAATTCAACATACATTGCTTACTGAGTTTGAGACACAGAATTCATTGGTAAAACAAAATAGGTAATGGATTCCGAGCAGCCCAAAATGTTGGAGATTTGGAATGTTTTGTGGTAGAAAGGAAGTGTGTCTTGCACACAGAATGACAGGTGGACATCTTGCTATTACAGCTAAATCATGTTTCTATAATAACAGAGAGTAGAGAAAAAAATATGTTTTGTATGAAAGTGCCCGTTTTGTTTTGGTACTGAGGTCATGTTTATTGAGAGGTTTGTTGGTATGCAGATATGAGGAAGATATTCCACGAGTCGTTCTTGGAAGGAGAATGATTCTTACGTAGCGTCGTATGTAGGGAAATGTCGGAGTTAGGCAAGAACCCTCTATAACTGGTTCAACAAATATGAAACAATGTTGTGATCAAATAGTTTACTTCTTCTTGAAGATAAACTTTTATTTTGGACATTTACGGTGGAAGCAATCTCTCCTAATGTATTTTATTACATACCGTACGTAATTTCCACCGCTACAATCAAACCCTTCCACTATCTGGTACATTAGGGGAAATGTTTTTTTCCAGAAGAGTAGTTCCATCTCGTTTGAGATGGTCGTCATCTCCGAATCGGTCGTCGTCTCAAATACTCACCATCTACCTACAATTAATTTGAAACACTGTCATGTTTATTTAAAAAAGAACCCACTTCTATCCAGTGGATGGACAGCATATTTTATTCTACGAACTTTTTTAATTAGGTCTTCAAATCAGATCACCTATGCAATCATTTCTTTATAATGTAACCCATTTTCTAAGTTTGTGTTGAATTCAACGAAATAGTCTTTGCAACCGGCAGTGAAGTCATCCAAACATCTGTAACTTGTTTATATTTTATTTCCTATAACTTCAAACATGCAACCAAATAATGTACTTTACGATTCGTTGAAGATGTTACCATAAAAAATAATATTCTATCATTCTTTCTCTGAAGAAAGAAAGGCGTCGCCTTTCTTTTATTCTACTTTCGTGTAATTATTATAAAAAAGAAAAATCTTTCTTGTAACTTTTCTTCTCGTCTTATCGAGGGGAGGAACTGCTCCTATGAGACCATGTTCACCAATCGTGGTAAGCTATTACCAACAAGTAAATTCGCATTAGCAAAACATGTCATTGTATAAAATTAAAAAAGAAAATATTGGTTCAAATAAATCAACAGAACGAACACCCACACCAAATTTTTCTTAACTGAAAAAAAAAAATACGCGTTATACGCGTTTTCTTATTAAAACCAAGAACTTTTGTCCCACTCCACAAAAGAACTCCTAATGTAGTTAAACAAAGACAAAACGACAAAGATCTCACCTAAGTCGGCGAGTGTACCAAAATACGCGTTGAGTCACCGCCGTCGCTGGCCGTACCTGCGATGGCGGCCATCAGAAATAATCACAAAGGAACACAAAGAAGTAACTCACACGTATCACTCTGTGATTCATTCAACGAGTTTTACATCTGATGGAGTTACTATAAATTAATCTAAAACTGCTTTTAAGTTCGCAAAAAGGACTATTTTCAGGATAAAAGTATCTAGAATGAAAAATTGCGAATTGCCGTGATTTTGATGAAACGAAAATGTCTACTTAGTAAGACAAAATGCTTTTCCTTAGTTCTGCACTATAGGATTTAGATTGCACATAGGAACATTAGACCATTCACATTTTTCTTCATAATTATGTATTTTCAAACATCTACTCAAAAGGAACACCATTCATAAATTCCTTGTTGGTTAGGGTTTCGAAACTTCCTAGTCTTCTCAATGTTGGGGAAATGATAACTAGAAGAGGAACGGAAACCATCGTTAAAATAATTGGACCTCCCAATACTATTTAAGAACAGATTGTAATTAGTGTGTAGGTAGCACAGATTGCCCAGACATGTAGGTATGTACATCAGGGTCGATCGGATTCATCCGGAGAGCAGTAAATGGGTCTAGGAAACAATAGCGGATGTGAGTTCTTAGAGAATGCTGGGAAAAGCTGTAGGTACTCATCCGCACGCCGTAATGAGGAATGATGTATGTCTTTAAACATGCTGTGTATTACGCAACATATGGATTTCTTCATGAGATAATAACATTTTGCCGATTTGTACGAAGAAACTTATTTCTAATGTTTGTTGTGTCAATCAAAATTTTTGTATGAAATCAAACAATCCACCAGTCCTTTTATCAGACTTCTTGAAATAAGACATTCCTTTTCAACCTGTAACTACACAAACACTCCGAATAATCCATCATTTTCTAGCGTTTATCTCGAATTTATTTGGGGTCGGCGCAGCATGTCTTATTTTTCCATACTTCTCTATTAGTCGTCATCTCGGTAGTACCCCCTTTCTAGCCATTCCATCGTTCTCACAGTCCATCTATCGTTTCTTTGGTCTTCCCCTACTTTTAATGGTGGATTGGTTTTCCTATCTGTGGATATGTTCAGTGTCGTTCTGCGATTGCCCGACAACACTATCGCGCCCAAAGCTCGCAAATATATAATAAAATCAACAGAAAACTATAAATTTATAAACTAACTTTGCACAAGTTCAAGCAGACTCTTAAGACATGGCTACTGTCCCTCAATTGCGACGAAACAGAGCAAATTCTCACAACTGTTTCGTAACTTCAATTTTTACCCTATGAGTAATGAGAGGCACTCAACCCCACCCCCCACTCGAGATCCCAATCAACCTTTCCTGAACACTCAATTTAATTTACACACACACACTTACTACATGCACACGCACACACGCATGCATACATAAATACACACACAAACATACACACATTCACACACATACATACACAATTAAACGCGCGCTACACGCATACACACAATCACCAGGCTTTTTTATTTAAATTATTTTATTATTTTGTTTTATTTTGGTCTTTATTGTTTCATATTCTTAGTCTTTTTATTATTTTTAGTTTTTTTATTATTGTATAAGGGTTTCAATTAACACAGGTGAACCACCTAGCACAAGTGTCAGGGACTTCGCACAATTGTATCCACTCTCTTATGTAATAAAGATTATTATATTATAACCAACGATATTCATGCTCAAAACTCGCCAAAAGTTCCCAAATAAAAAAATAATAATAAGAATTTCGATTAGTTTTTGCACTAAATATACACGAAGCAACACCCGAGATATTTGAACTTACTGCTATTGCAGTAAGGTCAGCAAAGAAAATAATTACTTTGCATGAATTGTTTTAAATATTTTTAGCAAATTTTTTATTGTAATTGTCATTTAAATCTCCACACCATATTTGTACGCCTCCTGGCATAACATAGCGCTCTGTTTATCAAACCTAAGATCTGTATTTTATTTACCTATGTTAACAAATAAAATAAATAACTAAAAATAAATAAAATGAAGTAATAATTTTCTTTTCATTGTGTCTTTTCTCTAACTTTGGTGGTAAGGTGGTCCTTACCATATACCAGAATCAATAAACATCAATGCGTCTTGTAATCATATTTAACAGCCTTCCGCACTTGATCCTATGGTTCTCCGAAGCGACCAGACGTCCATCACGCAGTCATCAACACATTACATTGTAAACGTTATGCAATGCCCGCAGTGAACGACGATGCGTTTCCGGATCTCGTATTTTCATAACGACCCATATTTCTGGATATGTCATTATTAAGGTTAGTCGCGGTTGAGTAATTTCCTTCGTTTTGACATAAAATGACATAGAAATAGAGATATAATAATTAATCAGTGTCCGAACACGATTATAATGACACAAATTTCATTAAGGTTAGCTTCAGATAGGCGTTTCAGTCAACTTCCATGAAGTTTTCATAGAAATTGTTCTACGAGAGTCATCGCGTTGTTGCGTCGCGCCTGTTTGCGGAAACCTTTAAGATGAGGTATAGGTAGTGACGTAACTTGGACGGAAAAGCAAAGTACGTCAGATGCACCAACAGACATCGAGAAGACTATGTACAAGACTGACTGACTGCTGGCGTTGCTGAATAGGACTTCATTAACGACTAGCTGTGCCCACGACTTCGTCCGCGCGGTATAGTTAATTTTTATTATTTATTTATTTATGTTATATATATATATATATATATATATATTAGATATATTAATAACAATAAATACAATTTCTAAAATAAAAGTAGCTTAAGTTACTCCTTATTACATCAGCTATCTGCCAGTGAAAGTCCCATCAACATCGATCCAGGCGTTTCAGAGATTAGCCGGAACAAACAGACAAACAGAATAAAAAAACAATGTTATTTTGGTATATGTACATTGTACCGTCTATACATCCATATGCATTTAGTAATAAAGTGGTTACTTTAATATTACAAACAGACACTCCAATTTTATTAATCTGTATGTATAGATCATCATGATCTGCTTAGGTTTTTTACAAACTATTTACTCAACATACATAATTTGCCTCTCAACTCAAAGCTTGTACGTTGGATGATGAGGGGACTTGAATGCAATCCGGAGAAGTAGCAATCGCTTTCAAATCGTTTCGAATGTAGTTACAACGAGTTTCAATGGGACCGACAAGCTTTTCGCTAGTTTATATCAATCAAATACATATTTGGCTTGACCATCATCGCTATTGCTGATAGAATCTCAATACATAACGTTATTTTTATAGTATATCATATTTCAATGGGACATTGTAGAATAAGACCTACCTGCTACCCTTTCTATAACTTTTAATGAAATTAAATGTCTATTTTTTTGTAGACAATTTTACGCGTCAATATTTCGTTGGTCAATATTTTACTTTAACTAGATGGCGCCGGTATTTCCAAGCTGAGTCTCTTCTAAAATCCAAACATTATAATTATTAGGATTTTATGTGAGTCTAACAATGAAAATACATGCCTGGAAGGGCTTTTCAGAGAAAGACTAATTGCACAGCTTAGACCTGACTTGTCCCAACAGACACATGCATGCATCAGTTATCGTTTAGCTCGATCCTTTATCATTGAAAAATTGCGCAAATACTGAAAACTGCCCAAATAAACAAAACCGCTAAATTTCTTTAACCACCACTTAAAAACAAAACCATACAGTCTCTTCCTCGTTGCCCCCCATCAAGTAACACAGTTATAAAGCCCGACAGATGTCCACACAACGCCTGTTTGTCCCGATCAGTAAACTGCATAGATCGTAACGTATCGAATCAAAGGCGCACGCGCAACCGATCGCCGTCCAACATCGTTAATGGCCAGTAAAATGGACCACCCGTACTTTATTCCACTTTTATTGCGATGGTTTTATTGAATTGATAAAATATACTTTGTAAGTTGGTAGGAAAGTGGCTTTGCAGATCTCTTCAGATCAGTTTTTACCTGCATAAAAAGACGAGTTAGTGGATTTTTCTATCTGTAATTTCGTAGAAGCTCAGAGACTGGATTTGTGCCCGGTTGATGGCAATAGGCTCGGCCTCATGTAATTACATGAGACTTAAGCATAATTGCCGAAATGTGGGTGAACTACAGGTACCTATGTCTAACCCTTCGGGGTAACAAAGCGTGATACTATGGTAGGTTTCAAAAAGACGTGATAATACAATGTAAACTTTATAAAGCGAACTTCTATATAACGAGAAACTCCTTATAACGTAGAAATTGCTAAAGTTTGTTTGGTTTACATTGTTACCCATATACTGAACACTTCATATTAGCGTTACAGACACTCTCAATAGCGAAAACATTATTCATTATTCAGTAAAGATTCAAAATGTAACATGCTGATGAAAATTAAACATTTGGATTTTGACTTCAATTATTTGAAAATTTTGATGTCAAAATTCGGATGATAACGTTTAGCATAAATTTAATAATAGACAATTTTTAAATTTTTATGATTCTATTTTAGCGGTTTAGTCAAAACTGTTGATTTGTTTTAAAATAATGTCAGAAGTCGAATGTTCGGCATTTGAATCGAAGGTCAAACGAATTTCGGCCCAACCCTAATAGGTACATTAAATAGGTAGTTACGAGAAATCACAAAATATTCTATACAGAACGTTGAAAAAAGAACGATAGCAAAACTCAAAACGTCATTCCTGCATTTTATAGAGGCAGTCTCCAAGAAATCTTCAATTCATACAATCTGTAGAAACAAAAAGTACCACAAAACAAAATAACTCCGCATTCGTTGAAAACATACTAGGTATTGCCAAATTATTTTCTCTGAAGTAATTTCCACTCAGTTGCATAAGCATTATTTTCTGGCGAAACTCATACGTTTGACGTTTCTATAAGAGTAAACAAGATTAGGAAATACCAAATCATTTACACATTACGACAGTGGTAATCAACCTTATTTCCAGAACTGCTTTCAATTCTTTCTGCACGTTTGGAAAGCTGTAGCTTTTTAAGAGATTTATTATTATTTTATCTGTGCTTCATACTTGTGTATCTTTAGCACCTTTAATTCGGAATGTTGATGTGTTACTTGGGGTCGGCGCAACTCGTTTTCTTCTTCCATTCTTCCCTGTCAGCCGCCACGCTATTATTCACTTTCTTCTCTTTCATATCATTCCTCTTTGGCCTTATAATATGGGTATAAGGAAACAGATAACACAGAAAACTTAAAAAGGAAGTGACTTCCTTTTTAAGTTTTCTGTCACTGGACGAATTTTTTTCTTATTTACATTTTTTTAATGTTATCCATTTTCGCCATTCCACACATCCATCTCAACATTCTAATCTACGCTGCATGTAATTTCTTTCCATCCGACTTGTTCACGGCCTAGCGTTTCGATCTGTACAGTTCAACGTGCCTATCACGGGCTTGTAAATTTTCCCCTTTAACTTGAACAGTATCCGTGGAACGCATGTTATTCCTGTGACCTGTCGCCATTTTATCCATCCTGAGTTGATCCAGCGCGTTTCGTTATGGTATACTTCGCCATCCCCTTGGACTGAGGACTTGAGGTACTGGAAGTTGGAGAAGATCGGTAATGGAAAGAGCTCAAACAAAAAAAAGAACAAAATGGCCAACGCTTAGCATAATGCTGTGATCCTTTACGATACAGAGCCACTGGGCTGGTTTTCAGCTACAGCGATTATGACGTCAACCGGTGTAGCATAAAGTGAGACACAAAAGGTAATATAATAAAATATGAACACAGTACGACTTCTAAATCAGAGAAATGTGTATGGTAACGATTGATTGGGTTACCTAATAACAGGATGGGATTCACACTGCTGAACCTTTCACAATCCACACCTAAATACGTCACTCCACAAGTGAGCAATGCCCGAATGTTTACAATCCCTGCATTAACCGCTCTAATACGTCGGTATGTTTGTACGATGCATCTCGTAAAACTGTATTGGGCAGGCTTGTATTGCCAGGTACCTTGTTCTGATAATAAATAGACGGGGATATTGCCGTAATTTTACTTTATGGCGCATCTCCGTTATTCTAGGCATTTTAGTTTTGATGTAGAAGTGGCGTTAAATTTTGATGTTAAAATGTACAATAAAATAGCGATCTTTAGTGCATTATTGCTGCATGTGGTTGTGAGGGGAATGCACAAGGATACGTTGTGGGTGGGACAAGTATGTTATGTGGAATTATTTCGTAGGTATCTTGTTCTCTAGTGCCAAATATCGTTGAAGTCAGCCAAATGAGAAGCGATGGCGATTATGATCTCTTCGAATCGATCACAAATAGCGTCTTTGATCTAATTAAATCAACAAGAAAATCGTATTAGAGGTGCATCATAATTTAATTATTTTATTATCACAAAAAATCTTTTAAACAGTGTAGAAATTAAGTGATTCTACAAATTAAGTCTTTTTCGACGCCATGAGAAACATTTTTTTTTTAAACTTTGCCCCACTCTAGGAATTACTCAATTACTCTGTATTGTGGGTGCGTTTACAAACATTTAAATTCACATACACAAACAGCCAGACCCGGAACAACTACTTGTAGGTCATACAAATATTTGTTCCGTGCGGGAATCGAACCCGCTACACGCAGCACAACAGTCAATCGCTTAACCACTGCGCCAACCGTGCTGTCACACACATCCGAAAGTAAGGTCTTTCAAAATCAGCCTATAATGTTCCCACAGCTGGGAAACAGGCCTCCTCCCGGTAAGAGGGAGTGGGCCGCAATCCTCCACGCAGGCTGACTAGATGTCACATGTCTTCGAATTTTTGGTTCTAGGACATGCTGGTTTCCTGACGATGTTTTCCTTCACCGTTTTGAGAACAATGATGATGAAATTATTTACATAAAGGAAAGGGTCTGTCTGCGTTCGATCCTACGTCGTAAGTCGCAGTCTATATCACTGGGCCGCTACTGCATTTCAGGTCCATCATGACCCTTCATGTGTGTCCGGAGTACGGAGCGCTCCTCGGTGATTTTCCTTGCCTGTGTCGGAGTGCGCTGCGCACTCCGCGTCACAGCCGACTTTTAAAAACGGACGTAAAAAAGTATACAAGATGTGTGTGTACCTAGCTTTACCTTGCACAGGGTTTAATAGACAAGACGAGGAATATATTTTATCTTTGGGAAGTATTGAAAATGAACGAATGACGTCTCATGAACTGAACTAAACCAGCCCCCGCGCTCACCCGCTATTCGACATTTCGCGCGCATTTCAAAATTTCGAAAAAATTGTACTACAAGGAGATGGATAAAAAATAAGTCAAATATCATTGACCTATCGACAGTTGCATCATGAAATAGTTGGCTAATAATGTTCACAAGCAAAATAACCCTTTAACTATGCGACGACAAAAACACACTGAAAAATATCCAACAAAATGTGTTCTACTTTGAGTTCATTTGTTGTTTTCTTTTTCAATAAGCATAGCAAAGGAAACGGCAGTGGGAATATTTTCCAATAAGGCCCGCGGGGAGATGTTGCAGTTGAAGTGATAAAGTCGGTAGGATATGCAAAACATGTTGCTCATCGCTTTTCCAGCTAAGCAAGTTACACCTATAAGTGCTCTTTACATAAACTATTATTTTCGAGTAAAACTATTGTTCTTAATGTCAACAATCAATGATTTATTCCATTGGTAAGTGAATGCGGGCTTAATTTTTTTTGATGATGAGGTACTTAGGTCTAGCTTCTCACGTGAATTAAGATTCTTAAGAGTGTGGAGTCTTGGGTGCTTACGGGTGAGAGTGTAAATTTTAACCAAATATAGTTTTTACTGGTATCCTACTTCCTACTAATAGGTATAATAGTTTGTACGTTTAGATGTTTGGATGCTTGTAACATCATCACTCAAAAACGGTTGAACGGATTTTGATGAGATTTGGTACACAGATAGTTTATAACCTGGATTAACAAATAGGATACTTTTATACTGGTGGTACGTTCCCGTAGGATAATTTTCGACGGTTTTCGAAGCGGCTGCCAAAATCTAGTCATAAATAGTTAGTATCACAAATATATGATAATTAGTATCGTAACAAAACATTATTGTGATATGTTTTGTACATTATTTATTACAGTTGGTGATACTTTTGTGATGAATCATATAACAATCTAGCCTATTAGATAATAAGTAATTTAAATATAGCTTAGACTGTAAGTTTAAACCTGTCATTTCACCTGATGCTAAGGATTGACAGCTCACTTCAAATTTAATTCACAAAAGTTTTTATGATTTAAGTGTTTTACGGAATCATGCAAGTATATTCTGTTTTCTGTAAAAATGTCTTACTAGTAAATAAACTTTACATTTTATAGCGGAAAATGTAATTTTGTTAGTCAAATATTAAAGTGTCCAATGTGTCTGCATCGCTGCAACGGAAACGAGGAGAGTCAGCTGTTTAGCATTATTAAAATATCTCCCACCGTCAGAACACGACTTCCCTGGCGAACGTAAATTAATTCTGTTCTTGTTTTTATTATTTTACGATCAACAAAGAATCGAAGGTCGATAGAATTTGCATATTTTATCCACGTTTCTTGTAATTATAAGCTTTCTTGTTTTGCATACGTTTTCACAATTTACCGTCTTAAAAGTTAGGAATAATAAAGGTATAAAAACATCAACGATAGTAGGTATATTAGGTAAGGAATTGGTCCTATATCTCTCTGATAAGCGTGATAAAACAAGCTTTTACAGAAAGCTACA
The DNA here is from genome assembly GCA_949091785.1 of Polymixis lichenea. Classification (NCBI taxonomy): domain Eukaryota; kingdom Metazoa; phylum Arthropoda; class Insecta; order Lepidoptera; family Noctuidae; genus Polymixis; species Polymixis lichenea. The sequence continues at coordinate 1,526,077 of OX420934.1, forward strand.
GTAATTGTTTGGTAAGAGTGATAGTTTGGTGAAAATGTCAATACAATGTATATAAAATACAACGTACCTACATCACGTCGTCTTTCATCATCATTATCATCATTTCAGCCGAAAGACGTCGAATGCTGGACATAGGCCAACCCCAAGCTCCGCCACTTCAACCGGTTCTGTGCTTCCCGCACCCAGCGGACTCCTGCGGCCCTCACAAGGTCATCGGTCCACCTTGTGGGAGGCCTTCACACTTTACGTTGTCTTTGATCAACCTAAACTATGAACTACATTAACAAAAACGACATCAACTGGAATAAAAACAATCACATAAAACCTCAAATACCTAAATACATCTCAATAAGAACGTGGCACAGCATTATTTTCAACTATGTAATCCACTGGCTGTGAACCGGCTGATGTAGCGCTGCAGCGGTGTTGTGACTCTAACAGCATTATTCTGAGTGAGCAATATAAAGAGTTTTCCCTCTGGCTGCGAACGGGCCGGTGCAGCGCTGCAGCGGTATTGTGCAACAATCACAACAGCATTACCTGTAAATAACAGCCTGCGGTCAAACCGTATCGTCTTGTGCCTCTGCGGTGACCATGCTATCGCCACAACTAGGACGTTACCTCTACCGGCATTTATGTAATTGTGAGACGTTATTACCGCGAGCCTTTGATGTTTCGAGCTTGTATTTATCACAATTGTTCTGAGAATGTAACTAAATTGTTAAATGTTTACACCACACTAAAGTGAAGCTTTATACAAAATGGCAGCCAAATTACCAGCGTTTCAACTACACTGATTGTGCCTGTGAGGTGACTACACGTGACGTTTAATTTAGATGTTCTACAACTAAACCACACACACTTGTCTAACAATTTACGAACACACGTCGGTTTTAATTAAGCCAAGCTTAGAACATTAACAAAATCAAACATCAAAAGGCTTTTAGTCGAATGTTTAGTAATGCACGAAATGTATCGAAATTAAAACGTATGACACATTAAAGCATGAATTATCCGCGCCACGATAATTGACGTCATAAGTTTGAACGAGATAGTGTTATTGCCAGCGACGTACATAAGCTAACCTGTTAATTAACTTTCTACCTCGCGCCGTGGTTACCGTGCAGTTTGGCACGTCGACTGGCTGGGTGCCAAGTTCACTAGCTATTTGCTTATAATTTGGAATCAATATGCTAGCACACGTGTGCCAGATTATTTCACTCATAAACGTTGTAATAGTTGCTGTAATTCACGCGCAATTGCCCCCTATCCCGTGCCTAGACACGACACTAAGGTAACGCACTTCGGCAAAATTCGGCGAAAACTAACGTTTCCGAATGCCGTAAAAAGTTTTCGTTGGAAACTGTAAACGGTATTCGGTAACTAGAACGAGCCGACTGCATTAGCTAATGTTCCCAAAAACGCTTAGAGCTGAGTTAAGTACCATATTCGAAACAACATCAAATACATGCCAGGAATATCAAAAACGAAACTGGCCTATTTTATTTTCTAATAGCCATGGTCACCCTAGTCACGATAAAGGCATTACGATACATACTTTCAAAATAATGTTTACCAACCAAATTTTTGGTAAGACTTACCATAAGTCTTACCAAAAGTATGGTTATCTAGTACTTTACTCAAGTTTATCTAAAATTAAACATCTCCCAGTTAGCAGTTCTAAAAAGATTCCTGCCACTCTGAAACATTCAGCAAAGGAAACCCAATACGATTTGATCCCAGTTTAAACCCAGCTTCAACGTATCGAAGTATCGTGTTTTTAACAACGCATTGTTAATCGTGGCGCGACAGGTGCCACAGACTGTCCCGGTGTGACCGGAATAGATGCGCGTGCGCTCACCGCTCACCGATCAGAATACAGACAATCAAACAGTTTTTTTTTTATTTTCTCATGAATTTCGGCTTAGGTGCGTCGTTTGTCTAGACTGGAGATAATGCAGGAATTTTATTTGAGCTTGCCTTTGTTTTTGAAAAGTGATTTGTCGTATCTTATAGCACGTAATTCAAGACAATTTTAACAATCCCAAGTCTCAAGAGCTCATACAAATGATAAAGGATAAAGGTCGTTATGAGTTCCCTTCGATGCTTTCTTTTACTAAATATAACGTAAGAATGACGTATTTCATAAAAGATGAGAGTTAATCTTTTATAGAATCTTACTAAGTTGGTAAAGAAAAAAAACATTTCCAAAAAAAAAAACAACCGAGTTTCGGGAAAATACTACAAAGTGAAAAATAACCTCCTGTTTCGTACTTCCTGGTCCCTGTTTCGTACAAGGCGGGAAAAAACGCCCGGGTGTGTCTACTGCGTAGATCGCCCTGAGGACACGGTGGAGCATACGGTGGAGATCTGCCCGGCTTGGGCGGAGCACCGCCGTGTCCTCGTAGAGGCGATAGGCGGCGGCGATCTCTCGCGTCCGGCACTGGTCCAGGCCATGGAAAGGAGCGAGAGCGCATGGGTAGCCGTCACGTCACGCCGTAGCTCGCCAATCTACATAAATGTAGATACAAGACGTTCACTAAAGCACAAATATCTACAGTAACATAGGTTCAGGTTAAGCTATGCTTGCCGCGGTTGTGCCGTGGATGGGCCCATCTTTACGTGTTGAAACCCCTCCGTGCCTCGAAAAGCACGATAAGCTGTTGATACCGGCTGTCGTTCGTGAATCTTTGATAGTCGTTACGGTTCGCCAAAAGCTCGAAAGCTAGACAACCAGTCTTACCAAGGGTACCGTCGGGTATCGTGTTACCCAGTAACTGGGTTATGGAGGTCAGAAAGGCAGTCGTTCCACGTAAAATACTGTTATTCAGCTGCATCTGGTTATACTGGAGCTGACCCCAAAAATTGTTCGGAAAAGGCAGTCGATGATAACACCTATGTCAATGATGACGTAGACCCTAGTCTACAATCGAGTAGATAACAATTTTTACTAAACCATACACAAAAGGAAAGAAGTGTTTCAAAACTAAGAATGAATTAGTACATCCAGATCTAACAGCTAAAAATACTTCAGCTGCCAATAGCAATAAATTGACCCTCAGGTATGGCCACGATGATAGGCATGTAGCGTGACAATTAATTTATCTATAATGTCTAGCAAATCAGCAGCACATTAATCTTCTCTCGATCTGGCATGATCTATTGAGCATAAGTATTTTTCCTAACCATTTAGTGACAATGCGTTTGTTAGATTGTTAATTTTATAGGAAAATAACTATTGTAATGATGTTAAACCACATTAAGAACTTGAGTAAAAAACAATGACACTGTCACTGTCATACGACAGGTAATCTTGATTTAAGATAACATTCAATTTCAGCATTATTTAATTATTCTATTCTCATTGAATATGTAATTATTAGTTCCTGAATTGATCCATAAACATTTGATTTATGTTAATAGTCCAGTCTTTTGAGTCATAACTCAAAAGACTAGATTCCACAAACCAAAGTTTCAATCTGTGGTTTTGCATAATCAAAATAAATGCTATTTAAACATAATGTTATAAATTGATCATGTAATAATGTATAACATGATGCTTTAATGTTTCTTAGATTTTACGTTGCAATTTCTATGTACCTAGTTATTTCTAAGCCATTTTCGGAACTTTCAAGTCATATTAACATTTTATAATTGTACCTAAAGATAACCTGTTATATACTAACATAATTTCTAAATTACCTTAATAAGTTTTAAAACAGATCCACTACATATTATTTGTTTAATATTACTCTTGTAAGAATTTATTAAGCCAAAACTGTTTGAAGCCCTGTGATTGGTGGATACTAATATCTTATAAAACCTTGCCTTAAACTTTATAAATATACTCTAGCTATATTGCTAAACTATCTCATTAAGTTTTAAAGTATTCTCAAAACTTAACTCTTGTGTAATAATAACGAATAAAATAGATAATCAGCCAAAATTGTATAACGCTCTCTGATTGGTCGAAAATGACAGATTCAGTTTGAAATTTGTGAAGGCTATAAAAGGGCTTGTAACCAACGGCGGGTTGGACTCTTTACGCTAGCTGTCGAACGGTAAGTACACTCTGGTGTCTGTCGTAATATTAAGCTGCTAAGGGTCCTACCGCCAAAGGGAGATAGTACACTGAGAAGTGGAAACTCCGGCTGGTAAGCCAAAGAGGGTTAGTACGTGGCAACGCGGAAGCCCTGGCCAAATTAGTCAAGAACGTTCTGAGCTAACTGTTCGACGATACCGACCCTAACCAGGTCCTACGTCCGTCATTATTAAGTTGCCTTAAAGTATCTTGCTATTACCGTTGAGTCTTGAAAATACTGAGTTGTGAAGCAGAAGTTCTGCACCAATTGTTTAAAGATGAGTATTGTTTCTCTAAAACCATATTCCTTAGTTTAGTATGTAATTTCTGTGTAAAATTAATGTAACTCTGGTATCACCCGTGTTACAGGTACTGATCTTAATTGGCTAAAATGTATTAAAGTATGTGAAAACATAATAATGTGTTTCTATAGTTCTGTCCATTATAGCGTGTTAAAAAGTATCTTGTGTATTGAATTTATGAATCATTTAAAATATATGAAAGGTAAAATGATACTCAAGTATTTTATTGATTTCTTACAATTATTCCCTCAATGTACTAGGTCTCATTGAAATGCTTAAAAATAGGTTCAATCCCTATTTTTTAATATTTAATACTGTGCTTTTGAGACATTCGATTAAATCTGGTTTCCATTTCTCTTTTATCAGAAGTGGGATCGCCCATTTAAGAGTAATAACTAATTTATAATGTATGTTCATATTACAGAGACCAGACCTCAATATGGACAAAGATCTACTGGAGGGTCTGCTTGGCGCTATTCGTGATGCCGTGTCTACAAAGTATAGGCACGATGATGTCGCACTACCGATATTTGATCCTGACAAGTCTCAAAATGGCGCGGAGCCTTGGTGCAAGAACATCGAGGCTATCGGTAAGGAATTCGACTGGAGTAGTATCCAAACGGCAGCAAAAGCTGGCAAGGCTTTAAGAGGCTCTGCATTACGATGGTTCGAGTCCTGGGAACCGGAAGATGGTCGCAGTTGGACCAACTTCAAAATTGATATTACTGCTCTGTACCCGGAAAGAAAAAATCTTGCTGAAAAACTAACAAAGGCTGTTCTTTACACATCGGACTCGGCGGATAGTTATTGTGAATATGCTAGAGAAAAACTTAGATTGCTGAATAATACTAAAATAAGTTTTACGGGAACCCAATTAATCGAGCTTGTTTGCGGCGGTATTAGTGATTTCAATATCAAAACTGCATCTTTAAATAGTAATGTAGCTTCTACCTCTGAACTAATTACTTCTTTATCATCTTGGACCAAAAACCTTAAAAGATCCGTTGATCAGAGTAAACCTTCAAGTAGCGACAGTATGTCTGGTTCAACTGAAGCTAAACGTTTAAAGTCTGACAAAACCATTGATAAAACAAATTTAATTGTAAAAGAAAAACGTTGCCATATTTGTAACAAGTTGGGACATTTTAAAAATACTTGTTTTTTTAATACATCTAAGGCCAATGTAAAAGACGCGGAGTTATGTTCTTTTTGTAAAAAAAAGGGCCATAAGGTGGATAATTGTTGGCACAAACAATACGCCGACAAAAAAAATACTAACGTAAATACAGTGAATTTTGTCGCTTGTCCAGACTCTTTTTTGACTCAAATTTCTGTCAATGATATTTCAGTGAAAGCTTTAATAGATACTGGTGCTAACTGTAGTATTATCAAAGAATCCATCGCTAGGCGCTTAAGTTGTCGATTATACCCGTGCTCTGTAACACTTGATGGTGTTGGAAACGGAAAGTTAAACATATTTGCCGAGATTATAGTTCCGGTTAAATTTGATGACGTTTGTTTAGAATTAAAAATACATGTAGCAAGGGATAATGATTTTAATTATGATTGTATTATCGGCAGAAACGCGGTACAATTCCCTGACATTAAAATAATTACCGATATAACCGGAAGTAAATTAACTCGCATACCTTTCTTGCAGGAAAATAAGGTTTGTGTTATTGACAATCCTTCTCAAACACCCCAAGAGCTTACAGCCCTATTTGATAGGATAGTTCATTTAGATCAAAACTTACAAACAAAAATGCCGACATTTTTAAAAAACATTCGTCTGTATTACCTTCCCCTAGTTCAATAAGTACTGTACAGACTGGTGAGCTTAAAATTAGACTTAAAAGCGATCAAATCATTTACTATCGTCCATATCGTCTCGCCCCAATAGAGAGAGAAAAGGTTAAGGAGATTGTTAAAGAACTTTTAGATTCTAAAATAATACGCGAAAGTGATTCATCTTTTGCGAGCCCAGTAATATTGGTAAAAAAAAAAGATGGAGCTGATAGAATGTGTATCGACTTCAGAGCATTAAATAAAATAACTGAACAAGATCGATACCCTCTCCCTCTCATTGCGGACCAAATTGACAAACTAGGCAAAGCTACTTACTTCATCTCCCTTGATATGAAAAATGGATTTCATCAAATACCAGTAGCGAAGGACTCCATTAGCTTCACGGCTTTCATAACTCCGGATGGGCACTATGAGTTTTTAAAAATGCCTTTTGGTATATGCAATGGCCCAGCAGTTTTTCAAAGAGCCATTAATAAAGCGGTTCAGCATTTGAAATACCTTTTAGTCTACATAGATGACCTATTGATTCCATGTTTAAGTATCTCTGAAGGTCTTGAATACTTGGAGTCTACATTAAGTGCTCTTAGTAAAGCGGGTTTCACAGTAAATTTACAAAAAAGTAATTTTTTTGTTAAAACTATTGAATACTTAGGAGCTACTATTTCAAAAGACGGTATCAGACCAAGTGAAAATAAAGTTTCTGCATTAATTAACTCTCCATTACCTAGCAATGTAAAACAAGTACGTCAATTCATGGGTTTAGCTAGTTATTTCAGAAAATACATACCAGAGTTCGCGTCGCGTACAGCCTGTATAACAAAACTAACGAAAAATGATCAAAAATGGGAATGGGGACATGAACAGACAACCGCACGACAGTACGTTATAAATCATCTTGCTTCCAAACCTTTGTTAACAATATTTGACCCTACGTTTGAAACTGAGTTACATACTGATGCCAGTGCGATTGGTTACGGTGCTATTTTGATGCAAAAAGTTAATAATACAAATAGAGTTGTTGCTTATTTTAGTCGTAGAACTTCACCAGCTGAATCAAACTACCATTCTTATGAACTAGAAACCCTAGCTATTTATAATGCTTTAAAACATTTTCGCGTTTATCTATTAGGAATAAACTTCAAAATTATCACAGATTGTAATGCAATTAAGTCTACAGTAAACAAAAAAGATCTGACACCTAGAGTTGCTCGGTTGTGGACTTATTTGCAGGATTTCAGCTTTGAAGTCGTTTACAAAAAGGGAAAATATGTTAGTCACGTTGACTATTTAAGTAGAAATCCCGAATCATTCAATAATGATTATGATAACCCCGACTCTCTTACAGTGAATGTCACAAACTTAGGATCTCAATTATCCTGGCTTGAACTGGCACAACAGAAAGATTCTGAATCCCAGTCCTTGATTGAGAAAGTCCAGTCTGGTGAAATTGATTTGAAACAGTATATTCTAAAAAATAATTTGCTTTATTACAAAACTGAAACTTCTGCAGATCCCAAACTTTACGTACCCAAGGGTAGTAGACTTAGTCTTTTACGACTTTATCATGATGAAAATTGTCATGTAGGCTATGACAAAATATTAAATAAAATTCGTGAGTCATTTTGGTTTCCAGCAATGTATAAATTTGTAAAAAAATATATTACTCATTGCTTAATATGTACCGAAAGTAAATCACATTCCGGTCCAAAACAGGGTCTTTTACATCCAATAATAAAAACACCCATGCCATTTCATACAGTACATTTAGATTGCACAGGTCCATTCTCGACATCAGTCGAAGGATTTAAATACATTTTGATCATAGTTGATGGATTCACTAAGTTTTGTATTCTGAAAGCATTAAAAACATTGAATGGTTCTGAAATGGCAGACATAGTTCGCGATACGTTAAGTATGTTTGGAACTCCGTCCTTGGTTGTTACCGATAGAGGCACTAACTTTAATACTAACCAAATTAAGTCTTTGTGCAATGAATGGCAAGTCAATCATCATATGATAGCTACAGGTACCCCTAGAAGTAACGGTCAGGTAGAAAGATATGTCATGACTGTAATAAATATGCTTACTACAGAATGTCGTAATAAGTCAGACTGGCCGAGAGGTCTTTGGAAAGTTCAACAATCTATAAATTCCACCATACAAAAATCAACAGGTTTTGCCCCGTTGCGATTACTAATAGGTTGTGATGCAAACATACCATGTATACAGGCTCGATTGAATGATGTTGCTAATTCTGATAATACGGAACACACTATTGATGTTCATGCAGAACGTAAATTGGCTATGCAAAGACTTAACCAAGTTGCTGAAAGTTTTAAGAAACGTTTTGATTCCTCTAGGCGTGATACTATAGATTATAATATTGGAGACATTGTATATGTAAACCAAGATCATAGACGACATGATAAATTATGCACTAAATTTAAAGGGCCCTATGAGATTGTTAACAACTTGGAAAATGATAGATTCGCCCTCAAAGGAAAAGGATCTTTACGAGATGTAATTATTGCAAAAGAAAAACTAAGAAAATGGGCAGGTGAGTGGGTTGATCAAAACGTTTCTGTTGAAAGTGATTTAGAAAAAAGCGATTTGTAATTATATTATTATTATTTGCTGATTTATTGAGACTGGCCATGTTAGATTAGTTTATAATGTTATTAATCAATAGTCTTAATTACCATAATTTAATAATTTGTCAAAAATATATGATTTGGATTTTTTTTTTAAGATTTAAGTCTGTAAAATGTAAGTGTTCACAAAGATGAAACTTGACATTTAATCATAAGATTCATTCCAGTAGTCACAAAGATGATACTGAGAATGGGATGTAAGTGTTCACAAAGGATGAAACTTGGCATCTATTCTGGTAATCACTAAGATGATACTGAAAATGAGATGTAAGTGTTCACAAAGATGAAACTTGCCATTGAATATGTAAGATTCCGGTAGTCACTAAGATGATACTGAGAATGGGATGTAAGTGTTCACAAAGATGAAACTTGGCATCTAATAAATAAGATTCTGGTGCTCACATAGATGAGGCTCAGAAATAAAAGGCAAGTTTGCACAAAAATGAAACTTGTTATTATGATTTCAGTGTACAAAGGTGAGACTAATAAGACTATGATATTGTAAGTACTTTGAGAGCAAAGTACCAGTCAGTATGGCCGTGTTAGATTGTTAATTTTATAGGAAAATAACTATTGTAATGATGTTAAACCACATTAAGAACTTGAGTAAAAAACAATGACACTGTCACTGTCATACGACAGGTAATCTTGATTTAAGATAACATTCAATTTCAGCATTATTTAATTATTCTATTCTCATTGAATATGTAATTATTAGTTCCTGAATTGATCCATAAACATTTGATTTATGTTAATAGTCCAGTCTTTTGAGTCATAACTCAAAAGACTAGATTCCACAAACCAAAGTTTCAATCTGTGGTTTTGCATAATCAAAATAAATGCTATTTAAACATAATGTTATAAATTGATCATGTAATAATGTATAACATGATGCTTTAATGTTTCTTAGATTTTACGTTGCAATTTCTATGTACCTAGTTATTTCTAAGCCATTTTCGGAACTTTCAAGTCATATTAACATTTTATAATTGTACCTAAAGATAACCTGTTATATACTAACATAATTTCTAAATTACCTTAATAAGTTTTAAAACAGATCCACTACATATTATTTGTTTAATATTACTCTTGTAAGAATTTATTAAGCCAAAACTGTTTGAAGCCCTGTGATTGGTGGATACTAATATCTTATAAAACCTTGCCTTAAACTTTATAAATATACTCTAGCTATATTGCTAAACTATCTCATTAAGTTTTAAAGTATTCTCAAAACTTAACTCTTGTGTAATAATAACGAATAAAATAGATAATCAGCCAAAATTGTATAACGCTCTCTGATTGGTCGAAAATGACAGATTCAGTTTGAAATTTGTGAAGGCTATAAAAGGGCTTGTAACCAACGGCGGGTTGGACTCTTTACGCTAGCTGTCGAACGGTAAGTACACTCTGGTGTCTGTCGTAATATTAAGCTGCTAAGGGTCCTACCGCCAAAGGGAGATAGTACACTGAGAAGTGGAAACTCCGGCTGGTAAGCCAAAGAGGGTTAGTACGTGGCAACGCGGAAGCCCTGGCCAAATTAGTCAAGAACGTTCTGAGCTAACTGTTCGACGATACCGACCCTAACCAGGTCCTACGTCCGTCATTATTAAGTTGCCTTAAAGTATCTTGCTATTACCGTTGAGTCTTGAAAATACTGAGTTGTGAAGCAGAAGTTCTGCACCAATTGTTTAAAGATGAGTATTGTTTCTCTAAAACCATATTCCTTAGTTTAGTATGTAATTTCTGTGTAAAATTAATGTAACTCTGGTATCACCCGTGTTACAGGTACTGATCTTAATTGGCTAAAATGTATTAAAGTATGTGAAAACATAATAATGTGTTTCTATAGTTCTGTCCATTATAGCGTGTTAAAAAGTATCTTGTGTATTGAATTTATGAATCATTTAAAATATATGAAAGGTAAAATGATACTCAAGTATTTTATTGATTTCTTACAATTATTCCCTCAATGTACTAGGTCTCATTGAAATGCTTAAAAATAGGTTCAATCCCTATTTTTTAATATTTAATACTGTGCTTTTGAGACATTCGATTAAATCTGGTTTCCATTTCTCTTTTACGTTCTTCTAGCTCTGTACAGGGAGCCGTGCAGCCAAGATTACTTATTTTCTAAAGGAAGCCACGACCTTGCAAGACATTGTATCATAACATTATTTTTTTTGAGTTTTGGAAATCATCAAATAACTTCTCCCATTCTGGGTAGAGCAGGAGGGCGTGTCAGACTTTTACTGACTACAACCCATCCGTGTTCCTTCAGTTGCCTGTGTGCCAGGGGCCACGGTCTCTCTTTCAAACAACCCACACCCCTGGCAGGCATCGGCTCTTGCGGACCCCACCGCTTGGTGTTGACATCTCTTTGAGGCGCGCATGGAACACAACGCGCGGTTGACCCGGGCTTGGTCCTTACCGGACCGTGCGCTGCACATTACTCGCCATCCGTAAGGAGTAGTGTTAGATCCAATTTTAGCTATAGGAAATTAGTGCTAGCACACGCATGTCTGGCAGTTTTTAAACATCGAGTAGGTAATTAGGTATACGAAAAGTATCAATGGTTGATTGACAGCTTGACAGTCCATTTTCTCTGCACTTGTGTATCAGTATATTTTTCATCATCAATCAATCGGGTTTATTACAGACGATTAAAGCTAACTCCGACACTTCCTCCTACTTTTAGCTCTCACAGAATCCAAACAATGATCTAAATTCTATCTTTACGAAACTAAACACACTAATAAATATTATGTTGTTAGAAAAACTACAAGCTAACCAATAGTTAACACGAAACCGCGCTGTTTTACTCATAGATCACTGTTAATATACCTCTGTCCCATATGTTTAATCCGATACTGGATCAAGGACCCATAAACAAAGTAGAGCTAACTAGGAAATGATTTAGATACAATTAACGAAAAATATACGACTCACATGCCATCACTCTCTGCCATAGACTAAAGAACCATTCAAATCACTCTAATTCCCTCACCCAATAAACTATGGAAAATAGTTAATAATAAACAATAAGAAAAACGTACAATAATCTATGAAAATTCTTTATAATGTAAATATTTGTTTAGTTGTCACGATACGAGGGCGATTCGATTATTATTATTATTTTTTATTAGTCCATATTCTGTACTACTACCGGTTTATGCGCTGAACATTTTTAGAAGTATTAATCGTAGTTAACCGTTATTTATCTAAGCAAGCAAGTAATATATTCATAAAAGATTTTGTCCATACAAAAGGACTTTCTATCAGCCATAACGATCATCGAAAAATCAAAAATGTATGGAATTGACACAAGCTACCGAAAAGCATGACGATTATGTCAAACCTGTTGAAAATCGAGGTAAAAGTACGAAGCTCTTTGAAAACGATTGTCATATACTTATTTAGGCCATTTGGATCACCTATTTTTTTTTCAACAAAAGTTTTATTATTTAATTCAATCTATTGACACCAATACAAAACAGACCAAGAACTGGGTATTATATGTTTTTCTTTTGAAACGAGATGAATGAATGATTGTGTTAAGGTCTCTGAAATTAACCATAATTTATTGCTTTTTGACTTATCTAAGAAAAGCAAAGTAAAAAACCGCAATCTAGGTAAGTAAAGAAAAAGTCGCACAGTATAAATATCTAGGTGTGATATAATTTGAGCGTTTGCCAAAAGATTAGGGATGTATTCGCGTGGGCGTTATGAACGACCGCTAACACGCTTAGGGCTTTCATAAAGAGTATAAAAACGCGGGAAAATAATCGGCGAGTGTTGATATTTCAATGTTTTCCATACATTCTTCAAGTCTTTATCATATTTATATCGTTTTCACCGAGCGTGGATGTAATGGTGTTTCGGTACTTTATCACCTGTCAGGAAGGTGAATTACATTGAGTTGTTAAAAGTGTATAGCTTCGGTGAAGCGTAGATTCTTTATATATCAAATTGTTAAAATATTACACCATATCTACTAGAGATGTCATTATTTACGAAACACCTCGACATCTTTTATTTTGGCGTTGTTTTTGACATTTTATTTTACGAAACAGAATTTCCTAAATACGTGTTTTTTTCGGTAAAATCTCTTGGTATACTACGTTGGATTTAGCTAAGAGATCAGATAAGATTTCCACTGCAGCTATTGTTAAGTAGATTACATCCGAAGGTTTAAATTACCCTTATTGCATCCGTGTATTTGGTACACAAAACACTATTCATGACTGCATTAAATACACTACTATTTTATTTTACCTGGTAAATATTGATTATTTAGTCCGGGATTATGCATTAGAATTGGCGAAATTAGGAATTATTGACAAAAAATTTACAATAATTTGTTTAAGACATAGGACCTAAATTACAAGGCAAAATAAATAATTCGCAAAAACTCACCCACATATCACGGGCTCCTGAAAATGACCTGAAACAACAAAACATCGTTTTATTTAAACATCGCACATGTCCGTCCTGTCACTTTTAATTTAAAACACGTCCGAAATCATATTAATTGCTTTTCGAGCAATTTCGCGGACTGTCACCCGAGGTAACACGTTATTATAACGAATGGGACATAACTTTTGTATGGACAACACTATTTAAAAATTATACACACATTGCGCGTTTTGTTCATATCTCAATTTTACTTGTGACGAAAAACCAGTAATGTATTGTGAATGGAAGAAAGTTTTGCTTCAGTGTTGTGAGTATTTTCATACTCAGGTGTATGTGTGAGTTTTTTCAACGTAATTTGTATTGAAACGTCTTGAACGGTATGTACTGAGCTATTTCAGAAGATGATCCTCTGGCGAGTACCGGAAACGATTCGGTAATGGAAATACGGTTCAAAATAGTATTATGATGTTTGGCTATAAATATTATTTTGTTTGAATGTTGGATTAGAAGATAAATATTCAGTATTTTTTTATTGATGATGTGGTTTCCAGCGGATTTTATTCTTGTTGCAGTTTTGTTGAGCATGGCGGAATAATAAACATTGAGTAGGTACTGAGTTCTCTGAGTTCCGTACGTGATCGAGTCAGGAATAAAGAGATCCGCAGGAGAACCAAGGTAACCGACATAGCCCGAAGAATTGCCAAACTTAAGTGGCAGTGAGCATTGCTCGTAAAACAGATGGGCGATGGGGCCGAAAGGTTCTGTAGTGGCGACCGCGTACCGGAAGATGTAGAGTGGGAAGGCCTCCCACAAGGTGGACCGATGACCTTGTCAAGGCCGCGGGAATCCGCTGGATGTGGGAACCAAAAGACCGGTCAAAGTGGAGGAGCATGGGGGAGGCCTTTGTCCAGCAGTGGACGTCTTTCGGCTGAAATGAAAAATAATGATGAAAATTACTTTGATAAAAAAGAAAAATCAATATGTTGAACATAACCATAAACTAATAAAAACTTCGTTAAATTTAAATAGGTAACTAAATAAATAACTAAGTAATAATTAAATAACTGATTATGAAAATTAGACATACCTCACTTTATTTCTCTATTCTGAGAGATTCTTAGAAAATGAAGTTTTAATTTGTAATACCTACAGGGTAAATTTTTATCCAGTGCGCAAACTGTAACCATGAATTCAGCATATCATTCTAGATTATTCTATAAAAATTCTACGCGTAGAAATTTTTCGTCAGTAATACAAAAAAATCAGCTGTGTCATAGAAAAGTGCAATACCCACGCGGTCGAAATGTATGGAACAGCTGATTTCTTTTGTATAACCGACAAAACATTTATATCCTAAGGGGTCTAGAATAATATGCTGAATTCATGGTTACAGTTTGCGCACTAGTTAAAAATTTATCCTGTATTATTTGGTGGAGGTACTACTTATATAAAATTTTATTAAAAGTCTTTATTGTAAACATAATATTACAGAGTGCATACAATAAGATCTTATTATAATTGGGTACAACCATGTAAGTTACAAATTCTTAGGCTAACTTACTCTTACAGACATTATACACTAACTTTACCCTCACGCTTTTTATATTAAAAAGATTTCATTATCACTCTACGAGTATCCTCATTGATTGATTTGACGAGGCACATTCTGGGGTGAATTTTGGGTAGGTATAAATATTTTAAAAACAGAAAGGTTTTTTAGGTAAAAAATATCTGAAATATATTAGGTATCCTTCTTTTGATTTTTTTTTAAATATTATTTTCTACTTTTTAGTTTGGTTTTCTATAAAAGCGTGTTTTTAATTTTTTATTAAAGCGTTTTTTTTACTATTATTTATTTATATTTTTTTAGTTCGGCTAATTACAAATGCGTTTTTAGTTTTATTTTATATTTGCTAACCTGGTTATCCTGGCCAGGATGATGACACATATTTATGAAATGATTTTATTGTCATCGGTCCTTGATAACTGTGCATTTCAAATTAATCCTTATTTCTATCTATCCATGTAAGCTTCCTTTACATAGATAGATAGATAGATACAGGCGAAGCTAATATAAAAGCGTGTTAAAAAAAATTGTCAAATCGGTCCAGCCGTTCTCAAGTAATGCGCTTACCAACGAACAGTATTTAATTTATATGTACAATTAATCAGATTTATGAACACATAGGTAATATAAGCAAAACTCCGGAGAAAACAAATGAAGACACAGCAGCAAAAGCTCAAAAACAAAAGAACAAACGTATATCTTTTTATAGATATACAAATTCAAACAATAAACTTCTTGCAAACATTCAAGTAGTCGTTACATATTGAACATTGTGATTCTTACCGTGATTTATGGCGAGTTAACGTGAAAGATGGGGTGTAAAACACGCATACACCTTCGCAACACCTGGTTAAAGAGATAAAACTGAACTAAACACTTTTCTGTGAGGTTGTTAATGTAAAAAGAAGTTTTGAATTGCTTGTGTAAATAAATATGCGATGTTTTGAGCGTTTGTCGCTGATGAAAAACGAAGGAGAAAAATTACTTCGTTGGTCCAAGAGAGCTGAGCATTATTTACCTGCTAGTAAATAGTGCAAGAAGAAAGACAGTCCAATTAAAGTAACACTATTTGAATGCTACACCGTTGCAGGAAAGAGTCACTCATTCTTCTCAATATTGCTCAGTTTTTATCCACACAAACTAAATATTCTATCCCACAACACATCTTCCACTTACACAAGCTACTTCGGTATCTAGGTATCTATACCTAGGCCACTCAGGTTGACAGACACAGATCTCGTTTAGATGCCGCCATGGTTACGACAACTGGTGGATTGCCCCGACTCCCGCATCGCTTCGTAGATCGAGAGACGACATGACGAACCAATTTTTTGTCGAATAGGTATTTCTGGTACAATCTGGTATTAGGAATCTTTGGGAAATTGTAGGGTATTGACGTTTTGGATCGGCAGACGAATTAAGTGTTCAAGTTTTGGGCAAGGACACACATTGCTCAGACGATAGCTGGTTTAAAATTTTAATTAAATGTAGGTAACTTGTTACTTTATTTCGGTGTAGTTCAAACATGGTTCATATACTTAAAACTAATGGTAAACTATCTTGACGCATGATTTATCTATGTAAGATACAAAAAGTATGTACCTATCTACTAAAATATTACCCTATTTAGTTATTACCACGTAAGTGATCCACAATAAACATGACGAAATATTTCAAACATACTTCTAAAGAACTTTGCACATAATCACCAATCTTTCAAAACTCATTCCAAACAACTATCGACTTGAAACCTTTTACCTTTCAACTAAATAAAACACTAAAGCAGCGATTAATATACATTGCCGGTTTTGTAAACAGTGCGCTAGATATATTACGTGGTGAAACATCAAAGGGTCGCGAAACGTTCTCAGTCGTCGCCTGCTCGGCCGGCAAAGCGGCGTAAGTCAGATTTCCACACCTTCATATTGACTGGCGCCACGCCCACGTACAGACATAACAATATCGTCAACGCTTAAAATAAAGCACTTAGATTGCAATCTATCAAGTCGATTTTTCTTATAGGTTATTTTGGGTACCGTTTTGATGGTTGCGGGTTGAAAATAAGTTTTTACTTTAAGGTAAATTATCTTTGCGGCGGTAAGTCGCCTCTTTGAGGAGTGGCTTGAGAGGCGGCACGGCGTCCTCACCTTCCACTTGACGGAGGTCCTCACCGGACACGGTTGTTTCGGGAGGTTCCTGTTTTGGATAAGGCGGGAGGAAACGCCCGGGTGTTTCCATTGCGAAGATCGCCCTGAGGACACGGTGGAGCATAGGGTGGAGGTCTGCCCGGCTTGGGCAGAGCACCGCCATGTCCTCTTGGAGGCGATCGGCGGCGGCGATCTCTCGCGTCCGGCCCTGGTCCAGGCCATGGTACGGAGCGAGAGTGCATGGGTAGCCGTCGCTTCCTTCAGCGAAGCAGTGATACTCGCAAAGAGGGAGGTGACACACGTGAGGAAGAGGCAGTACATGCGCCCTCACGGCCGTAGCCTTCGCAGGAGACGCCCTGGGTGACGGGAAACCTAGGCTGATTCCCGGCCACCGTAGGCGCGGGCTTGCGGCTGGCGAGTAATGGGTAGCTCACTGTCCGGTAAGGGCCAAGCCCGGGTCGACGGCTGATGTTGTCCGCAAAGGCCGATGCCTACCAGGGGTGCGGGTTGTTCGAAAGAGATACTGCGGCCCCTGGTTGCCGTTACCGTTGGCCCACAGGCAACTGAGGGAACACGGGTGGGTTTTAGTCAGTAAAAGTCTGACACGCCCTCCTGCTCCACCCAGAGCGGGAGAAGTCGTTTGATGATTTCCCACCAAAAAAAAAGATAATAATATCGAAAAATTCTCAATACCTACCCTAAGGCATAAAGCCACTTTGCTTCCTGGTAGTCTTAAGACCATTTATTATCATCCATTATAAGCCTATAGTGCTCCCACTGTTGAGACACAGGCATCCTCTGGAGAAGGAGTGGACCATAAACGAACATGCGAGCTCAATGCGGAATGGTGAATATATACACCCGGTAAAGAAGATCTAAAACATTTTATGCGGAACCCACATAGATAGTTCTCGTGTTACCAAAGGTTTCTAGGTATCCGACGGTGTTCATCCAAAATCAACATAATCGTGAAAAAAGAAAACAAACGCCCGGTAGGCGAAGTGCTAGAGAATGTAATGATTGGCTCACGGTTACAAATAGACGATGTTTAATCGCCATTCACCACCCAAGATTCACACGTTTATGCACTTGTACTCTTTCTTGGTCGTGACATTGACTGGTGCATAGATTCTCAGCTTTAGCTACAAAGCCTACAACTTCTTCAAAATATAAATAATCTTCTACCAAATTATAAAATTAAAATAATAAATAAACGAAACACTATTATTTATTATTTTAATTTTATAATATCATAGAAGATTGATTGCAACAAGCAAAATATTTAGAAAAAATTACAGTAATTTTATTCAATTTAAACGTAGGGGGTATGTATAGGTGCCCATAGTCTACGAAAATACATAAATTCTTTCGCCATTTTTGTTCTCGCTTAGGTGAACTGAATTCCAGTGCACAAATATGGGGCTTGCTAGGTTGCACGCGACAACCCTCAAAATGCTATTACTGGAGCATCTCAAACTTTGCCAAAAGGACGTGACCCTCGTCTTTAATTATTTATTTTTTCAACGCAACTGAAATCTGATCACGCCCATGATGTAGGACAAACAGCAAAGGTTTCCATCGTGAGGCTTCTGTCGTTGAAAGTCCCACTTAGCAAGCAAGACCTAGTAGTTCAAATGGATGAAAAAATCTTTACTGAGAGAAATAGCGCTTTGACAATGAAAACTACTAGAATCTGTACCTAACCCAATTTCGTTCTGAATGAAAATGACTCACAGATATGTCGTAACTCTTGCTCTCTCACGTCAGCATCACAGGCGCTTCTAGTTAGCATACCGGTAGCGCAAGGTAAACAGCGGCCGTCAATCATGTGTCCGAGTTTTTAACGGCGCCGGATGTACGGCACGGGGAGCTGTCATAATGGGTGCAAGATTATGTAATGACGAGTTGAATTATTTTGCTAGGTGGTGAGGCAAAATTGGTGATAGGTGAAAGTACTCATGGAAAAATGCTTCAGAAAAATGTCCTAGAACTGAATACAAGGGCTATGTCGCTTTCGTGAGGGTAGTCTCAGTAAAAGTTTAGGAAATGCTGATTGGAATTTGTCTATTTGTCAGCGACGTACGGCGGCGGTAAAAACCAGACCAAAGTTTCAGAAGCGATTTGGTATGAAAATAAATGATTACACGTTTGTTTTAATTTATTAATGAGCAGACAATACTTCGAAGACCAGCATGAAATATATTTAAAATAAAAAATAGGTTCTACAATCGTCAAAAAAGTAAGTTCATAAACTAAATCTCAACTGCTGAAGTATCACACTCTAAAAAGTATCTGAAGCCGTGATTGCCAATGATACCTCATTTGTCAAATTATGATAATATGAAGGACCGTAGAACATACAGACATACCCACATACATACATACCGGTCGAAATCATAGCTTCACCGTAGTCGGGTCCCCCCCAGTGGGGTTCCCGCATTGTCGTTGTGGGGGGGCTCAGTAACCGTGGTCACCCTCCCACGGTGAAGCGAAGAGGAACCCCAAGGTGGGGCCGCTCGTCAGGGCTTGTGCCTCCAAGCCGACGACGTAGCGGCCAAAAAGTAGGTTGCGGTGAGGTGCATCGCAGCTGAGACGGGCCGCGATGTCGAATGGGAGGCATCGCGGCTGAGAGTTACAGGCTGCGGCGGAGGAGGAGTGCCGGTACTTCTGAGTAGCGCTCTTCCCTTCCGTGGCCTGGACGGGGCCGCCACCGTTTGATGGCGGACGCGGTGGGGCCGCAGGGGAAGAGGAGTGTCGCTATACCGTTGGCCGCTCTCCCTATCCCCTGCGGCCGAAAAGTGGTAGGCGGCGGGGCCACTGCTGACCCGTCGCAGGGAGACGTCAGCAACAGCTGGTGGGGCTCGCAAGGGCCGATGCCTGCCGGGGGTGCGGGTTGTTCGAAACAGATACCGCGGCCCCTGGCACACGGGCAGCTGAGGGAACATGGGTGGGTTTTAGTCAGTAAAAGTCTGACACGCCCTCCTGCTCCACCCAGAGCGGGAGAAGTCATTTGATGATTACCCACCCATAAAAAAAAAAAAAAAAAAAACCGTAGTCGGGTAAAAATCAGAATTGATTATCAGAAAATACTTGAAAATCAGAATATATTATTATGTAATTTACTGTACCAAATAGGTACAATGTAATAACTGCTATAATACAACAACTGAACATTCAGTATCGTATTATCATTACAGTTAAAAAAATCAGTGGGTTCAGCTTAGAATAGATATGAATATGAATTAGATTTACAGCCAACGATGAAGATTATTATTATAGGTAACTACCGCTGTTACTGACCTGGTTACAGGATGTGCAAAATGTCGTTTGGATTAATGCTTTTCCTGTGGAAAAAATAACTGAGTATGAATGAGAAAAATTCAAAGACGTGTGCAACATTTTATTTTTCCTGTAGCTCTAGATTCCAAATACCTTGATCGTGACGTTACCGCAACGCATGACGTTTAGGTACCTGAAATAGTTACGTACTTATAGGAGCCTTGAGGTATCCCTGTACCGGGACCTAGTAATACATCAGATCGAATAAAAACGTTTGTTGTATGAGTTTTGAAAATATTCCTATAAGAGCATTCTACAAATCTTATTTTTATATTCTTTCTTTTGCTTGTCAGCCTAATCGCTACCCTGCTTTTTTTTCTCTATTCTGTATCTAAATTAGCTTAACAGTTCGAATGTTTTAAAGTTATTATAGCCAGCCTATACAGCGGCAAGGTCTTTAGCAGACAGCCTCTACAATACTTACCTATATTCCAGAATAAATTTAACAGGAAAGACCACCCAAAATCACCAAAGAAAATCGTTTTAGATAGAAAGTATTTCCCTAATAACCTCAGCTCACATAAAAAGTCTAAAACACTCTAAAACCACACTTTTATTAGATACAAAATTACTGAACAGATTGCTCATTTAGTAACATGAAAAATATGTTTTTTATATCTTTCGCCATGATACACTGAAGATTTGATAATCATGCTTCGACGCCAACGGTGATAACATTAAAATAATCCAAAATGGTAAAGACTCCGGTGAAATGTGAAAAGTGATGAGAATTACAATAATTTGTCAGAAATTATGACGCTTATGACGTCCCCTGTTAGTTTTTGTGCCAAAGTGGCAATTGACGCAGATTTTGATACGTCCAATGATGATAAAAGACCGGATGTCTATTTTCATGTCATTTCTTTTTACGTAATTTATGATGGAGTTATATTTTATTAAAATGTTAGGTAACAGGTCGATTACCTCGAATTTTTTTGTGTCTTTTCAGGGAGTTATTTCAAATTGTCTTCATTTTATGATTACCTACTTCTGAATGACAATTGTCGTTGTTCAATGTTCATCAAACAAAACTGGTTTTGTGATCGAAGAAATAGCTCTTGAGTGAGAGTGAAAGAGGTTTAAAAAAGTCTGTGGGTAGTTTAGTCTAGTCTTTTCTATCCACAGAAGGAGCAATATTGTAAAAAACTTGTGTAACAATTTAATTGTACAGTAAAGTATATTCTGTCTACGTTGAAGACAACAGTTTGTTCCAGAATAATTATTAATATAATCCGAATATTCTTTGATAAATAAAAACCCTTATCGCCTTTAAAAAAATCTCAGTAAGGTAAAAAAAAAATGGTAATATTTTCTCACATCTAAAAGAAACTACGAATTTCATCGGGCAGATGCATCCGTTGTAGAACGGCCCCGAACGTAATAACACGTTCATATTTACTCGGAGATGATTCGCGGCTTTTAATTTACCTTACAAATGCACCTTTCATACAACTGTTTACAGGCGCCTACGCACGTTACTTACTCACGTTTCCGGTGGTACGAGCGTGGAGACTGCTTGTGAAATATTACGATGGAGAATCTTTTATTTCACGTCGATGTAATATTACTATCGGACATAATCGCACTATTGGATATAATTGAACAATAATTTGTTCAATATACTTTTTTCTACAATTGCCATATGCTTAGTTATGCTAACTTGTTATGAATGAACCAGTGCTACCAAGTTGAAACTCACTTTCGAGAGGTTTCTTTCATAATATGACAAAACATTACATTACGCCTGTAATCGTCAGAGGGTTAGGTAGAGACTGTACCACACTGTACACCAGTTATATTTAAGTCCCATGTAATAGAGGGCGAACCCTATAGCCAACAACCGGGTATTAATCCAAACTCCCGACTCCAAACCCAAAGACATATTGCTCAAACCGGGTTTAAACCCAAGAACGCATGCTCAGTAGTAGCTATTGCGACCACTACAACATCCAGGCAGTAATATTTATTTCCGTGAATGTGTATTTCATCATACGCATTTATGAAAACAGAGATTTAGCGGATTTAGCGGTGAAAATCGTCAGTGTAGTATAGCATAACTTGTCCGATGCATATTAACAAATATCAATTTATTCATCATTTCAGCCGAAAGACGTCCACTGTTGGACATAGGCCTCCCCCAATTTGGGGGGTTGCCATAATCGCCACGCTTGGCAAGCGGGTTGGCGATCGCAGTATGGTGGTAAAATGCATAAAGAACGCTGCTGCCCATTCTCTAGTAAGTCGCTTTGTCGCCTCTTACGACACCCACGGGAAGAGATGGGCTGGTGCTATTCTTTACGTAGGTACGGCACCACATGGACGATTCAATTTAAAAAACAAAAAAACAAAATCTAATAATAAGTATGTACCTAGCAAGTTTTTCTAACATGGCAGTCTAGACCGAGACTGACATTTAGCTGAAGTCCAGACCCATCCAGTGATCCATTACCGGGTAGGACTAAGTTTTCTAGTTCTATTGGGAATTTTTCAGTAGCAGTTCGGAGTCTGGAGTTTTACCCTGCTTATGGCAATAGGCTTGCCCCCTGTTATATGGGACCTAAATATAACTGACGAAATGTGGGAAGGTACATAGGTCACACACGCCTACCTCCTCGGGAAAAACAGGCGAGATGTTATGTCGAAAAGCTAAGCAAAAATAGAACATTGTTTTTTGCTTAGCTTTTCTTTTCTCTAAATTATCACCTTGTTGTTCAGTTGTGACAGGTGAGGAACATAAAATTTGTTCATCGAATTAATGGCCATTGCAATAAAATCTCCGGAAAGAATTTGCGGAGTGATTTGCAACTGAAGCGGTGTGCAATTTTTAAGAAAAGCTATAAAAGTCAGGTCGAAATGACAGCGAGACGGTACAAGTGGAACTAGAAATATTATCTTGTATCTACCTGAAATATCCCAGAGGAAAATAAAGATTTCCCGACTATATAAGTTGTTATAATAATAATAAATATCTGAAAAACCGTTGCTCGGTTTTTTTTTTTGGGTTTACGTTTTCTAAAAATTAAACCTAGCTAGATCGATTTATCGCCCCCGAAACCCGCTGCATACAAAACTTCATGAAAATCGTTAGAGCCGTTTCCGAGATTCAGATTATATATATACACATATATACAAGAATTGCTCGTTTAAAGGTAATAGATAAATCATTTAATTCAGGCAACAAAGACCCATAACATAAATACCATACATAATTATATTTAAAAACATATTAGTAGCACTTCACTTTGCACTAGCTTACCTTTGTGCTGCCCTGTGGAACGGGTCCGCGGAAGCGACGGAACACCACGTTCTGCGGCCAAAAGCCGCAAAAACAAAAAAACCACGCAGCGGGCAAAAGCTGTTATGGTAGGTATGGTGGGGTCGGCTTCCACTTTAACGGAATACAGCTTAAAACCAGTATTTTACATGGAGCGACTGCCTATCTGACCTACACAGCCCAGTTACTGGATAACACGATATCCCTTGGTAAAACTAATCCTGAGACTTGTGGGCTTCTAACTACCCTTAACGACGTCAAATAATCTACGAATGTCAACCGGTTATCGTGCATTTCGAAGCACGTGGGGGTCTTAATATGTAATGGATATGACGGTCACCAAGATAATACAGATTTCAATTTTTATTCAAAGAAATGCTAGTTGCGTCGAGAAGTTACCGGAGCACGCAATACTTTTAGAAAAAGTTTTATGAACGTTTGAAAACGACCTTTAATTACTGGTTTATCACCCTCATCAACCCAGTTACCGGCCGGCTGTTTCATTGTGTCTACGTTTATCACACCTGCTTTTGTTACCTATACAACATTATTATCAAAATAGTTTTTCTTATGAAGCCCGAAACAGTTATTTCGCATGTGTTCCGTACGGTAATAAACTCAAGCATTTACCTATTTCAATAGGTACTTTTTAATATTTTCAAGGAGTTCAAGAAGTTCCAAAGCATAGTAGGATAGCTTTGAAATCATGGGCACTCTTTTAAATAGTCAAAGAGCTATGTCAGGGCCCGTTTTCAAATGACTTAAAACGTAGTTAACTTTAAACGATTGATGTTATTACTATTATAGAATTCAACCGGCTAAATTAAAAGTCTAATCACTAATGTAGGTCTGGTAGGAAGGATGAATATGTGTAGGAAGTTTTGAGGATGCTAAACAATAGTTAAGTAACGATTAGATAATAATGGTAGTGGTAGTTATTATACCAATTATTGAATTAGCCATAATCACAAGTAGAAAAACAGTTACACCCACATAATATGGTTAAGAAGGTCTAGATGATGAGATAGTCAGTTATGGTCTACATGAACAGCCCATACTATACCCACTGTTGGGACACAGGCCTTCTCTAATCAAATCAAATCAAAATCAAAAGTCATTTATTCAAACTAGGCTGAGAGTCAGCACTTTTTGAACGTCAAAATTACATAAGACAGTCCCCCCAAAAAGCCCGCCCTTCACCACTTCCTAGTGCTTTAGCTGGGAAGAAGAAGTAGCGCAACAAACTCCCCAGCAGCACAGCTGTCTGTTATGTTGGAAGAACTTGATTCTATACAATAATAGCATATAACCATCATTCAACGATAAATGAAAATTTAATTAATAAAAAAAATGGTCTCTCTCTTCATGAGGGTGTGGGCTGTAATCTACTATGCGTGCCCAGTGCGAGTTGGTAGATGTCACATCGACTTCAAACATTTGGTTCGAACATGCCAGTTTCCTCACAATGTCCTACATCGTTTTGAGAGCAGCCGTGATTAAATTATTAACACAAAGTTAAACGCCTGTCTGTGTTCGAACCACGACTTACGACTAAGGGGGCCGATTAAAAAAAAAATCACATAAATCTGCAAGGGCACTTATGAAACGTCAGAAGCTAGGTGCACGGTTTCAATTTGTCGCTTCCTATGGAGAACAGCCGGCAAGAATCCATTTCCAGTAAGTAGCAAGTACTTAGAGGAATGAAAACAAAGAATGGAAAATCGTCTATAAATCTGTAGATTTATAGACGACGTCTGTAAGGCCTGCAACGTTCTCTCATTCACAATATGTAAAAGAATCTACTTACGTAAAATCAACCTATTTAGATACCACAGCGCCACCATGGCTCTCAGTTATAGTATACAGAAAGTTAAATATCTACCTATTACAACAATATTTTTAACTGACATGTCTCTTATTGGAACGAAGTTCCTTATCGCGCGTTGCGAAAGGGGGCTAGACGGAAAAAATTAAGACCAAAAGTTGTAACGACACTTTTTGCTACATTGTTGTAAGCCGTGCGGCGTGCGCGTGTTTCTCTGCAGACAGAGACACAGACAGAGTGCATATATGTATATATATTTTTTTATATATATATATATTTATATATGTATATGTACAAATTTTTAAATTTTATTACAATTCCTTCACTAATTAATCGAAAGGAACTTCGTTCCATCCGGGTATTCCTTGACACCTCTCAAGTTTTTATTGTAGTAATAATTCGTAATTATTTATTCAATAGTATCAATATTAACCTAATGTTTTAATTATGTATTGTAATAATTTAATTTTGTATGTACCTGATATTTGCGCGCCCCATGTGGCAGAATATGATGAGACCATTTATTAATTTAAGACCATGTAATGTACCATGTTCGGACAAATAAATGAATTTGTATTAGAATAATTGAATTTGAATTTATTGTGTATCTCAGAAATCTCAGTTCCTTTATTACTATTACGGATCACTGAACCGTACGTGAATATTTCGTATACAAGAAAAATATATAAAAATAAAAGAGGTTTTACGACTGAGGTGAAATAGTGCCAGAAGCTCGTAATAAGTAGATTAGTATGTTTTTAATTTTATTACTTAATAAATGCGAGAATTAGGAACGCGATTTATAGTACGGGGTTAAGCAGGGATCAAGATGTGGTCAAAGAATTATTGTTGCCACACGAAAAAATAAGCTCTAGAGGCATTTTGAATACTAACGTACCTAATCTCGATCTAGGAATGTATTTAAATGACTGGTTTATGTTTTCAATGAAACAAAGTTAAATAGAAAAGCTTTACGAAAACAACGCAAAGCATTTTTTTTTTTGTTTTCATGTATTATGACATTTTTTCTTCGTGATGGACTCGGATTTAAGAGCCCGTATTCGCTTATTTACTTGATTTTATAGACGCGATTATACAGTTAAAATACTGTATTTCTGTAGTTGTTTTAATGCACCACATGAAAGCTCATTTCAATTATGATCAAATGAATGAGCTACTTTTTCATTTTTATAATTTGATTTTGTTTAATCGCCTCTTAAGTATGAGACATTTGTATTTATTAAACACTACTACACATCAGTGTACGAAAGAAAACAAAAGACAACAGCAACAGCATAAACAAGACACAAAGGAAACAATCCCAAGACAAGCAAGTCACAGATGTACCAACAACTCCACCCAACGATGGGCACAAGTTTTGGCTGCGCCACCCAAAAATTTTATTAAACCGAACCTCAGCACGCTATACCTTAGCGTTTGCCGTTAATAAAATACACAGGGAGGGCAGAAAGCCAAACCGTTCGCGTTTTACGAGCAGCGCCCCCTGCGGTCAGAAATATGAAACCTATCAAAATAGAAAATACACAGATGTTTTATGAAATGACCGAACGTGTTTATGTACCGCGGCGCTGGCCGCGTACGTTGGGGGTTTGTGTTTTTAACTTGAAGCTGAGGGTCCTGGGTTACTAGTGTCGATAATTTTCAGGTACATGTCCCTCAAAATATTTCTTGAAGCAACACGACAAAGATTTAAAAAGGTAAGTACGGTACATGGGTCCATGATTTTCACATTTGCCCATTGGCCCTAATGGTGCATCGTTTACCTATAACATATATTGGTATCTCAAAATCCCAACTGCTGCTAAGATTTAAAATGCGTTGGCTAACGAATCAAAACTATTGAAATTCGACCACGCCATCATGCCTTCAACCAGTGCCAACACTAGTAAAAGTAGAAAATATTGGAAAACAATAAACCATATTTGAGCATGGCTAGTTAAATATCTTATTCCTATTTATTTATTTACTTACATTTTCTTATGTTATCCACCGGTTCCATTGTTAACAGGACTTTTTCTTTCACTTTTCATTTAAACTAGCCTCTGCCTTCGTCCGCGTAAAATTTCTTTGTCCCTTGAACCACTCCGTCGCAACGCATGGCCCGACCGCGCTAATACTCTATTTTCGCTTAGAGTTCTTTTTGACTTTTTATCTTTTTTCTCGGCTCCTAAGGGTTGCAGCGTGATGTTAAATAACCTATAGCCTTTCTCATTAATGTGGCTATCATATACAAAAGTAGTTTTTCAAATATGACCAACAGTTCCAGAGATTAACGTGTTCAAACAAACAAACCTTTCAGCTTTATTATATTATGTTATTAATATTAATATAAATTAATCTGTATCGTTTTTCCAACACGGTTTTACATGATGTAAATATCAACAGATCAAAGAATCAATTCCTGCTCAGTACATCGATACATAACAGGACATTTCAATTTAAAGCACTTAAACTGGATGCATTAGCGCATTGTACCGGCACTGACTGAACCCCGGACCCCCGGGGGGAGACACCCGCTGCGACACCCGGGGTTCTAATGACCGCTACCTATTGTCTGTAGGTGGACGGTAGGTAGCCTGATCGGACTAAAGGGTAGTTTAGTTTTTAATCGTATGGACAATTGCTTATGGGCGAATTCCTGTTCTAAAGATTCGTGGGGAGTCTATTTTAGTTATGAAATGGATTGGAAAATATTTATTATTGAACCAAATCCTTTGCACACCCATTGTTTTTAATTAACGTTTATGACTAACTTTAATTAAAGCAGACGTTTTTAAGGTAATAAATTACTGAAAGAAGCAATTCATAGCCCCTGAAACCCTTTACCTGCCTTTTCAAAGCCTAAAATGGTCTCAATAACAATTTAACGCTAGAGACGATGACCGTTGACCAAAATCTGCTCCTAATTGGAAAATGGGATGCTATCAGGAATTTCCCTCATAATTCAACGTGAAAAGGAGCTATCAGAACCCATTAATATCTCGAGATCAACAAACAGTAGTCTCAGTTAACGGTACAGATAGCCACGATTAGCTTTTAAGCACATAATTTAAGAAACGAGGTCGACTCCCCAACATCCAGTTAAGGCAAGAATTAAACTGGGCTTAAAGTGAATTATTGGACACCGCGACCGCGAGATCCAAGAGTTAGCTCTTATCTTGTTCTTTTTCCCCGTTTAATAGGTCGATTTAACCGTCGTTATTTTACTGTGCAACTTGCCAGATTGAAAATTTCGAATTTAGGTCAAATGTGACTATTTCCTATGTATTCAGTTTCCTCAATTTCTTTAGTGTTTTTTACCGGTGCATATGATTTTGCAATTTTCTTTGATCAGAGACAATTTTATTTTGTACAAGCATCGAGCTCATTTAGGTTAGCGTCTCTATGGATGTCTAATTTCAGCTTTTTTGATCAAAGAGACAACGAAATCTACTGGAAGAGATATATGGGGATATACCGGAACTCTTTAAAAGTCAGTCGATTCAGGTCAACTAAAGATTCGAAAAACCTACGAAGGTCTTAGATATTGTAAAACGTATGATGAAACTGTAACTATGGAGCTGGGCATCACCTGTCAAGGTGGAGTAATGGCAGGTGGAGTAAGGCTGACCGAAAGGCGTTCAAGAACTGGAAGACGAGTTGATGGTCGTCCCGCGGCGAGATATGCAGACGATATTGTTGCCATAGCGGGCAAACCTGGATGTCACTGGAACAAGAGCGGCCTATGCCTAACAGTGAATCAAGTCGGGCTGTGGCTGATGATATAACATGAGTACATGTATAATGAAATGAAATGTTTATTTATGTAAGTAGTAGATCTTAAAAGACACTTTTACACGTCAATATTTTGTTGGTCAATATTTTAGAAACTAGATGGTGCCGGCATTTCCTAGCTGACTGTGCCCTGAGAAGAAAAGCCGAAACAAACTCAGAGGTCATGGTCTCTTTTAAAGTCCAAACATTATATTATTTGAATTTTATGTGAGTCTAACAGTGCAGGGCAATGTCTGGAAGGGCCTTTTGAAGAAAGGGCCATTGCAGCTTTGAGCTGACATGTCCCAACAGACGGCATTGTATCAGTCACCGTGTAGCTCAACCCTATTTTAGGGAGATCAACGACCCGTCACAAGACGCTACCAGATTTGCAGGACATTTGCGTAGGCCATTTACAAAATATAATATAATTTACCGTAAACCCAATATAACTGCACAAAAGTCACTTGAAAATATTGCACGCAAACCTACTGCATTCACTTATAATCATATACCAGTGCCTTCATACATTAAGTTATAGCAGTTCCAATTAATAGACTTTAACTGAGTTCATCATATTTAGTCTTCAGAATCTTGAAAGTCTGACAACCAGTCTTACCATATCGTGTTACCCAGTAACTGGGTTGTGGAGGTCAGATAGACAGTCGCTACATGTAAAATACTGGTATTCAGCTGCATCCGGTTAGACTGGAAGCCGACCCCGACATAGTTGGGAAAAGGATAGGCAGACGATGGCGATAATTAATCATATTAATAACACTTTGAAGTTTAAAACCCCTGGTAATATCGCGCCATTAGTACAAATCCACAGATCAAAAACATCACAGTCCTAACTAGCCACAATAATAATAATTTCTATCAAATATTATTATGGTGTTTCAAAAAAAAGCTTTTAGACGGTAACATCAAACTTTCCTACCTACGACATTATTTTACTGCGTTGTCAAACTAAACATGTTTCGCATTTTTAAAAAGAGAATCGTAAAATATAAAAACACTCAGGTGACTCTGCTTTGACACAATAATTTATATCTTCGGGCTGTCTCTATAAAAACAAACTTATAAAGGACACTTGAAAACCCAACTATATCGTCTAAAGTAACTGAAATAAGGCTTACTTTTCAGTGAGTATGTAGGCAAAAGGTGTAAATAAAGAAGTGGTTATTAATTTCGAACAGTCGCGATCTAGAAATGAGAGGAATAATCTTTGAAATTTAGTTAATGATCAATTTTAGCGCGAGCGCACGGAGGTGGCGTCCGAAAAATTACGTAGGAAATACTAAATAAACGTTAAGACGTTGATTTATTACTGATTTTAGTTTGTTTGTAAAGAACATACTACCAAACAGGCTGGGAAAGTATTTCCGTTGGTCTTGCAAAATATTTGAACACCGGATTTATACAGCTTGTTAGAGAATTCCTTTTCGCTAATGTTAGGATAAATCAAGGTGTTTTTTTTTTGTGTGAAATAGAGAAATAAATAAGTTTGTAGCGGCTGGTTCTCATCGCGCGGTCGTTTTCGGGATCAGCTGTGAGGTAAAGGTTATTGACTCGATGAGAGCGACAAGTCACTAGTTGTATGGAAGACAGTCTGTCACTGTAATTTTAAACAAGGTGCGGAACTGTTCATGGGGTGATTGAGCGCACCTACGTGACATTGAATGGAAGAGAATTTTCTCATTCATTTGTTATTTTCATTGAAATCGGAAGAAGAAGAAATAAGTATCAAGGGGCCTTCTCCCTAAGCACGAAGTCCGTTGTTTCGGTCGAAGTAACGGGCGGTTCCAACTCCGTATCACTTACAGACAGAAGATTAGTTTGGAGCCCGAACTAAGAATGAATGACAGCTGTCCTTACTCCCGATGTTTTTGTCCGTCCAAAAAACATAGTTAAATGGCTGTAGGATTCACTAAAAAGTATCGAACTACTTTCGGACGGGTCCGTATCTTCGTTGACGGAGTTGAGAGAGTAGGCCACCAGGCGCGCGTGGATAGCCGTAAAACGTATGAATATTAACAAGGCGAAAGGAGTAAGGTAGTGTAAGGATCGTAGCTGGCGGCGTTCTGTAGTTTCTGCCTACAGGAAGAAGGCGAGAGTTTATTTAATTAAAACCATGTTAAACGTAACTATTGTTTTTAGCAGAAATTAAAGCAGACAAAATAAGATGAAATTCAATCAAACTTACTTAGTTACTCCCAACCCAACATAAACACACTTCCATCGACAAATCCTTCCACCACCTCACCCACTCCACAAATGGATAATAATACAAAACAAAACGTAAACAAACGCGAATCGAACTCATAATTAAATCAAGTTTAAATCAATCACTTCCGCGGACTATAATAAATCAAGACACCGGAATCCCGCGCGATCCCCAAAAATCCGGGACACGGGACGTTGATTAAGATCCTGGAGAAGTAAAATATTCATTAATTGATTCCGCGCCCCTCGGAAGATACCCCTCATTACTCGAGGGTTGATTAAGCGAAGCAACCTGGATGTACGTGGGAGAAAGTCTCTTGGAGCGTTTAGACGAAACGACACGATACGACGCAATGTCGTGTCGGGCTCGCAGACGTTGCACACAATGGTGATAGAAGCAATGGTATTCTTACCTCGGCCTTATAATGTTTTTGGGCGGAGAAGCGATAAACTTGATAATTCAAATGTTGTTTAGCAATAGGTACTATTTACAAAAATAATTAAATCCTAACTAATATTATTAATGCGACAATAAGTTTGTTTATTTGTTTCGCTACCACGCTATAACAGCCGAAGGAATTTGGATGAAATTTGGCACACAGATAGGCCATGATCTAGGATAGGAAGCTTACGATGTTGCGGACAATAGCTAGTCATAATATAAAACAATGACAAACACCACAGAACGCCAACGCTCGGGTAGGCCTGCTCAGCGTACCCTATTCAATTTCTCCTGTGTTTGTCCTAATAAGTTCAACCACTATAAAATAATTTTCAAAGTTGTCTTCATGAAATCGTAGGCTGTAAAAGGGCCTGCCCTAGACAAACGCGGTGTACACGGTAGGGCGGCGCTGACTGCGCGCACCGCTAATGGGTTGATGTCATTCACTACGTTTTGATGCACAGCAAACCTATGGAGCTACGTTTCCTAAATATTTTGAAAACGAAGACAGAAAAGATATAAGTATAGAAAGGGAAAACAGGACATACGGGATACATTTTTAACCAGCGTGCAAACTGTAACCATGAATTCAGCATATCATAACCACCCACCCACCCTTAGAGTAGATTTTTTTTTGTCGGTTATACAAAAAAAAAATCAGCTGTTTCATAGAAAAGTGCAATAACTACTCGGTCAAAATGTATGGCACAGCTGATTTGTTTTTTGTATAAGCGACGGAAAATTGATATGCTAGCGGTTCTAGAATGATGTGCTGAATTCATGGTTACAGTTTGCGCAATGGTTAAAAATGTATCCTGTAGATTAGGTATTTTTTGCAAAAAATCTGTCAAGTAATTTGCGAATTGTTTTAAAACGTTAATTGAAAAAAAAAAAAAAACAATATTATATAGTAGTCGGTCCCAAAAACTGTAATTTATCGCTATTTTCTTAACTATATGATTTATGATTAGTTTCCAATTATGAAGCATTTCGTTTTGAAATATTATGGGGAATGCGAGCATGTATAATGTTCTGAGAACGTTGGTAGGGTGTGCCCACCTGTCAGACTGAGTAAAGTGACAGTTCTACTCGTGCCAAGCATTTGTTTCAGCTTGACAGTTTACTATGATTATAGATAATATGTGACAGCCCTTAGAAACCATCGCCAGATTGCAACAGTTAAGAATATACTAGGTACTTAAATTAACTAGCTAAACGATTTATTGATAAAATCTTAAATGACTGAAACTTTTTACGCAGAAAACTACAACTTTTCTGACAAAACACACATAATTTCATACTAAAACAGACCCCGGGGAAACGCTGACTCTTACTTGGCGTTGTGAAAGGACAGCTCATTCCTTTTTTCATCGTATTTTCATAAAAGCTAACTTACTAGTACCTAGGTAATGGAA
Source organism: Polymixis lichenea (assembly GCA_949091785.1). Classification (NCBI taxonomy): domain Eukaryota; kingdom Metazoa; phylum Arthropoda; class Insecta; order Lepidoptera; family Noctuidae; genus Polymixis; species Polymixis lichenea. The sequence continues at coordinate 1,559,339 of OX420934.1, forward strand.
ATCATAAAAATTAATTCATATGATTGCAAAAATGTTCGTATTATTATTTACAGCGACTCCATCGCCCTCCCTAATCTTACCTCCGGCATATTAATTAGAGGTAAACAAGTTCCTTTGTAAGATTTTCACTTCGTTCGACGACGTTATCCGAGAGATAATAACATCTAAATATACGCACTTGTGCACGTGTAGGTATGGATAGGTATGTGGAAGAAAAACATTGGATGTTAGGTACAGATGTTTGTTTTCAAGGACTGAGAGGCTGACTGGCTTTTGCTTTGTTAGAACCAATTTAAATTGGTTTGATGAGAAAAAATGGTCTTATTCTTACAAGTATCTTTGTACGTATTTATGTGGTGCTGTAGAATTTGTGTTAGACCTTGGATGGCGGGAAGGTTATCCCACTATCCTACTTCCTACTAATTTTATAAATCTGTAAGTTTGTATGTTTTTTACTCAATCACGCTAAAACGGCTGAACGGATTTGGATGAAATTTAGCACACAGATAGTTTGTAACCTCGATTAACACATAGGGTACTATTTATCTCGGTAGTACGTTCGGTGAAGCCGCTGGCTGAGGCGAGTAGTATTATAATCGTGAAAGTTTGAAAGTTTGGATGTTTGATAGGTGAAATTTGGCACACTGGTATTTTATAACCTGGATTAACACATAAGATATCTTCTCCTTCTTCTACTCCTTTCTTTTATACCGGCAGTACGTTCCGATGGGATCCGCTTTACGTTTTTAAAGTTTCGTAAAACTTGGGCTCTACAAAAACCTGAAACTGTCTCAACTTACCTACCAAGACCATAATTACAGCATAAACCGATCCCTGACATTAATCATAATCATAACAGGAGGTGCGACTTGCGACTAATTGGCGCGACTGGCAAACTAATTGATTATCTGTGTCTTACCGCGCCGCCGCACCGCTGAGGCGACACCGCTACTTATCTTCTGACTAAAAGGCAAAGTAGCTACGGCGTAATTTTGGATGGCATCTGTCATCTATGTTTCATTTGTGGGAGCATGAATTTGAACTGTGTGCGGTAGGTACGGTACTGGGACATCTGCTTTAGCAAGGAAGGTAGTCCAGTGATCCTGGTATCGATAGTCTTCTTCTGCCTGACTTTACCCTTGGCCAATGGTAATCAATCAACTCAGCCTATCGCAATCTACAGCTGGACATAGGCCTTTCCCAGGCTGCCACACAATACTCTGACGCCACATCACGCTACCTATACGCGGTCTCCACTCCAGGACTCATCTGCTCCACCGGCTATCGGTCCACCGATAAATATGGCTAACCCACTGCCACTTCAGCTTGCTAACTCTGCAAGCTATGACGGTAACTCCAGTTCGTTTTCGGATAGCTTCATGGTAAAGTATCTATATTTAATAGAAACGTAAATACTTTCTCAGGCGCGTCAGTTTTTAGGTACAACACTAATGGCGGCGAATAGTTAACAGTGAAGCGTGCCTGCACGGAAGGTTGGTGTGGGGATGAGCCAGTGTTGCGATGTAATCAGTTTAAGAATGGAATCAACAGCATTCTACACTGTTAGTCAGCTCAATTTGATAGATAATATTGGCCCAATAGATACCTTTGCCAATTGCATAGTCAGCCTAATTTAGGTTGGGCACGCCACGATTGCGGCGGTAAGTCCCCTCTATGAGGGGCTATCGCTTGAGAGGCGGCATGGCATCCTCACCTTCCGCCTGACGCAGGTCCTCAGCGGACACGGCTGTTTCGGGAGGTTCCTGTTTCGCATCAGGCGGGAGGAAATGCCCGGGTGTTTCCATTGCGAAGATCGCCCTGAGGACATGGTGCAGCATACGGTGGAGGTCTGCCCGGCTTGGGCGGACACCACCGTGTCCTCATGGAGGCGATCGGCGGCGGCGATCTCTCGCATTCGGCCCTGGTCGAGGCCATGGTACGGAGCCAGAGTGCATGGGTAGCCGTTACCTTCTTCTACGACGCAGTAATGCTCGCGAAGAGAGAGGCAGCGCACGTGAGGTAGCGGCAGTATATTCGCCCTCGCGGCCTTAGTCGCCGTAGGAGATGCCCTGAGCGTCGGAAATAGCGAGCTGGAAAAGTTATTTGATGATTTCCGACCCAAAAAAAACCCCTAATTTAAGTGCTTTGCAGTCCAGGTTGGCCTAATGGGATGGTGAAGTGGAATGCCACTTAATAATGGCATAATGATGCCATGTAATCTGAGCACAACCTTTTAAAATTCAGCCGTACGCTTACCTATAGCGACATATATATTTTCATCTACTTCAGTGGACATGTAAAAAAACCCGTCGCTAAATGTGTAAATAGGCACCGCTACAATAACAATATTATATCGAAACACAGTAACTCGTGTATTTGAGCTAACTACCTGGCAGCCATTCAAAACAGACCGAACTGTAGACTTTTCGCTCAGGGTTAAGATTATCTAGGTAAGACTACAATCTTTATTTACGACGTGAACTGAAAAAAAAATTCAATATGTGTTTGCAACAGTATTTTTTCGATTTAATTTATTTATGTTGTGAAATTATTTTTGAAACGTTTGAATAATTATTTGTACTTCTATTGCCTTTTTTATAAGTAATGCCCATTAGGTATCATTATCTTGTTTGTATTATTAACTAAAGGGTTTTTTGGTAACTCCACGAGATCCATGAAGTTTTTCCAGTACATTTTCAGTGCTTTACTTGAATAAAATTCGAACCTTCGAAAACACTCAGAAAAAATTCCGAAACCTATCCCGAATCCTGTAATTAGCTAAATATTCATAGATTTTATTTCACTTAGATTCTACGAAATTATGTGTATATCTTCTATCTTTCTTTCCGGATTTTTTAAGTATTTTTAAAGGTTTTAAATTATACGCTATACCCATCGTAATCTGGAATCTCTAACAACCCTAGAAAGCCCTACATACAACAACTATAAATAGCACGATCCGAATGTAAATAAACATCAATCAGATGACAAGATTATTTTAACAGAAATACGTTTGACACACATACATCATCAATACACATTGAAGAGATCCTTAATGTTCATAACACGCGCGGCCATAAACCGGCTATAAACGATCACTTCTAGGAATCAAGGCGAGTATAACATCAACATACCTTTGGGAAAATGGCCAAACGGCGTTCATTCATCAGAATAGAGCGTGGGCGGCGATCACCGCGCCTCCAGCGGGGAGTAGCGGCACTTGTGGTCGAAGTAAAGATGATGTGCGAATTGTTTTTATTTTCTTTTAAACACTTTTATTTTATTAAATTATTTTTAAATTGTGTTTTTTATATGAATAGTGTAAAATATAACGTGTGGTGTAATCGACAATATTATACAGCTAGATACATTTCCCTATTACTCCACAGCTGTACCGTTAATTAATTTATGGCTGAATGTGTGGGTAACTGTATTAAGGATAACGTATATCGAATATATTTTTATAATAGTAGGTAAGTATATTACATCGATTCGATGACGTATTTTGCTACAGGCAGCAAAATACATTTAGGTATTGCAAAACAAAAAAAAATCAACAAGCTACACTCACAATGTCCAGCCAACATTAACATTATCCATCAGAATAATCCACTGCAAATCATAATAATACTCACCTCACAATGGAACCCAATGAGCCCATTATATTAAAAACACAATCAAAATTTTTATTACTGGCACACGTACGAAATTTATTAACCCATCCCTACCTTTATTGCCCTGTAAGCCCCAGTGCTAATAAAATAATATAAAAGCAGAGAAAAAAATGACCGTTACGCCGCGGGCGAGTTCTTAATTCAAAAAACATTTAAAATGGCCGCTGTAAGTCGCTGCATACGAATGCGTTTTTATTGTGCGCGGAACGGGGATGTTTTTATTTGGAGGGGTATATGAATTAAATAGTAGGATTGAAATGTGGGTTAATGTTGGATTTGTTTATTAGCTTGCATTTATTGTTGTTATATTTGCATTATTTTACTACCCATTTGGAGCTCTAGAACATTTACAAGAACACTTGGTCCCAATGTTTGCATGGTAAATTATGAAAATAATACGTTGTAAAAGTCATTACAAACGACCTCATTCCGTGTGCATCACGTCCCCACACCCAAATACTTTTTAAAGGTTCACCTTTTAATGAAAAGATCGAACAATAGTGCTGCCCTAGTAGCCGCGGGGCGTAATAAGTGGCGAACGGGGGCGATCTCAAGTGGGAGCGATCCGAGTGATCCGCGCTGAGGTAAGCGATCGATTGTGAATTGCAATTTAAGAGGAGCACATCGTTTTGGCCAGATGTGTTGTTTCGTTGAGTGGTAATTGGATATGTGCAGTTTTGAGCACGGGTGATGGAATAATTATTTTCTCTGAACTTTTGTGTTGACGATACAAAATGCATTCTATAAAATAATTTCAATTTATTATAAGAACTCTATCTATATTTAAAAGAAATCATTTGTTACAACTAAAATGCAATGTAATTTATGTTATTTAAGGCCTTTAAAAGATTAAATCATATTGAAAAAATGGCTTGGAAAAAATAGAAACGGCCTACTTACCTAAGCATAAACATGAAATATGGCTGAAGATCTGGTCAATGAACTTAATCTCTTATATTTGTTAAGTAAGGTTGTTTAGGTGCTAATGAAAAAATGTAAAGACAATGCCTATTCGTCTCATTCTCCGGGTAACATTTTAAGCCCTTTCATCTAATTTATAACACCGACTCAACGCACTGTCTCGTTTCATTGATGACGAATGTGGCAACATCTCTTCTATTTAGACTAGCAACCAAACGAAGACCTATATTCCTTTTTGCTCCTCAGTTTTCTTCAATTGGATGTAGGTTTATTGACGCTAGAAGCGATTGAGGGTAGCAAATCACCTGTTGAAATAGCTGCGAGTCAATTAGACCGGGCGATTTGAATAGTTTGGCATGAGGACGATTTGAACCTATTTGTTATTGTCATTGCATCAGTTCTTGTTGTCATATTGTTTGTTATTATGTTTTGCGTCATTATAATGATGGACTGGTTTAGCCTGACCTAGGTGCAAAGTTCGTTTATATTTTGCTAAAATGTGAACTGTTGACACTATGGAAGAACCGAATTAAAAACTTTACTTCTTTTTGCACACTTAGGGCGAATTTCACCAATGAAACTGAACGCGGTAAAGACATCTGAATCACGTTCAAGAGCTGTCAGTGTAAAATTAATTGTGGAATACCAAAACAACAGCTTGTGAATGCATTTAGATGTGCCGATGGTGCCTTAAAAATCCAAAAAACAATATCCACTTAGAATACCTACATAACCGTCTCATACAAAAATATCAATCAACAATATCCCCATACGGGCGCGATCCAAACGCGCGTGCAATCAAATCCCCTTAGCCAGCTAGGTGAGGATCTGTGTGTCCCCTACATGGGGATCGGTGGGCATCGCGGAGATTAGTGCTGTGCAGTTATGCCGCGGGGGACAGTATGATTAGAGCATAATGGAGATTAGGGGCACTTTGTGAGTGATGCATGTGTCGTTTTTGGGAGATAAGAATTGGCGAGCTTGTGCATTTTTTCAGGGCTAGCAATAAGTTTAAAGTAGGTAAACACTTTTAAAGTTGCGCTCATGATAGTTTTGAAGAGATTTTAAAAAGAAGTAAGTTTCGCCTGCAAGATAGCGTGTCTTCTTGTAAAGCTACAGTTTTTTTTAAGAGAGCGGTGGCCACCACATAGCGTCTGCAGTGACATGAAAATGATGACAGCGGGGTTTGACTTTACGGGGTCAAAAAACGCTCTCTAGGAAAACACACGTCATTCACCGGTAAATTTCAGATGCGATGCGGCGGCCACCGCTGGTCGAGGAAACATTGATGATTTTCACACATCTACATGCAATACCAGAGGTTTTGAAGATGCGCTATTTACCTCAGTTGAAACACCGATTACCACCAACCCGAAGCACAACAATGCGACTTTGGTACTTAGTACTTTCTTTGAACATTTCTTCAAATGTAACTCAACAACAACTATTTATTTATTTATAATGAGCAAATCAGCAGAGTACTGAATCAGAAGGCTAAAAGTCACCCAAAGGGCAATGGAGAGAGCTATGCTTAGAATGACCGAATCAGGAATGGAAAGATCCGCGGGAGAACCAACGTAATCGACATAGCCCGAAGAATTGCCAAACTTAAGTGGCAGTGGGCAGGGTACATTGCTCGCAGAATAGATAGTCGATGGGGCCAAAATGATCAAGAATGGCGACCACGTACCGAAAGACGTAGAGTTGGGAGGTCCCCCAAAAGGTGGACCGATGACCTTGTGAAAGCCACAGGCATCCGCTGAATGCGGGAAGCACAGAACCGGTCCAAGTGGCGGAGCTAGGGAGAGGCCTATATCCAGCAGTGGACGTCTTTTGACTGAGATGATGAATAAGCAAATCCAATCTAAATATTAATATCGCAATGATATATACGATTTACAGTGTTCTAACAGGGGCATGTTTCGATACTGTATCATGTCCGTTTAAATGCATGCCACCTAACTTACGTTTTAATTGTTGCAGAAATAAATAATTTCTAATTTATTTATTTGTTAAGTAGGTTTATTATCAAAAGCAATTTTACACGTCAAACATTTTTAATATGAAGTTGGCGTTTACTATCTCTAAGAAGAATGGCCGAAACAAACTCAGAAAACTCATTCCCCTGCACATTTCCCATTACCTAGCTAGTAAAAAAAACATCGTAATAACATTCGTCTACCTTTCACATTCAAACACGGTCAACCAAAGCAAACATCCACTCCAAAATAAATCCTTGAAAAATGAAGTACACACAAGCATGTTAAAGGTGGTCGTCCACTATCCCTTTTATCCGCGCTATAATAAACTGTCGGACATTTGTCAGCGATACCTTAGGCAGGCCTGACTTCTGAAAAACAAAATTTTACGCAACACATATCATAGTGGACTGGGGTGCGGTGGGTGACCGCACTGGGTGGGTAAGACGAAGCGGTTTGTTGAAAGACAGGGAATTACCTTTAAAATCTTAGCTTGTGACTTAAGTGTTAAGAGCAGTTTTGCACATTAGAAAGGACTTTAAGATTGGTGATTACGATACATTCTGCTGTATTTTCTAGCTGTTCTACTCTGACAACTTTTATTCTTTCACAATCGTCTTGAAGCACTTGAGATAACTCATCACCATAATCAGCCTATAATGTTTCGGCTGCTGGGACACAGAGTGAGGGAGAGGACCGTCATCCACCACGCGGGCCAAGTGCGAGTTGGTAGATGCCACAGGTCTTCGAATTTTTGGTTCGAGGACATGTCGGTTTCCACACGATGTTTTTCGTCACCGTTTTGAGAGCAGTGGTGATGAAATAATTTACACAAAGTAAAGGGTCTGTCTAGATTCGAACCTACGACCACCAACTCGTAAGTCACAGGCATTACCCCTAGGCAACCACTGCTCTAACTAGAGCTCAGTAATTTTATATTTCTTAAGTGTTCTCTAGACTTTCTACGACATCTACTTACAGTTGTGAATTTGCAGAAAACAAGTGTAGGCTTAAAATGTTTATTTCTTGACATCGCTTTCGGAGCCTCTAAGATATACCTACATGTTCAATTCTCAAATCACTTCAATCACTAGAACTACTACGCTGAAATTCCGTGCGCGGCTACTAACTGTTACGTACGCAGCAATTTTGAGTCGCAGTGCGTATCCAAGTTAGGGCGAGCATACAGGGGGCTATCCGTGGACACGGTCAGTGCGCGCGCTCTAAAGAAGTGAATAAATCTGCTGGACGAACGACAAGGTGAATATAAATATAAAGAATCCGCGGACAAACTTCCGGACTTAACAGGGCTGCTAGGAGAGGTTATCATTTTCCTAAAACATTTTCATCTTGTTAACCTCTGAGAGATTCCGGCTATATTAGAAGAGCACACGTTTAATTGGTTGTTTACGTTTATTACGTACATATTGCTATTCTTGCATATTGGTGTTAATAAATAAGGACAAAAACTCGCTGCAAATATCAATAAATAAATATAAAATCTATCAGTACATAAACGTTTGGTTTTAATAAAGAAAGACATGGCGGGATGAGCTGGACTCTTCTTAAACGAGTGGCCCACAATCGCAGTAGACCAGGAAAAGTGGAAAGAGGGAACCTTTGGCCTGTGAGCCAACACAGGCTTATAATAAATAATAGGCAATAATAATTTTATTTTTCTTTCAATGCAATGACAGACAGAGAATACGCGTGTGAAAAAGTACCATTGTGTTTTTTACCCTAGTACTTTATGAAAAGGGGAATGCCCATCAGCCAAAGATAAAAATGCCTGAAATGAACAACAACAAAATATACGCCAAATTGCACTACAAATCGTAGGAAACCCATTACAATTTCAATCATTGTCAAAAACCTAGGTAGACGCGAGTTCCAACCATATTTTCTAAAATATAGGTTAAGTCAAGGCTATGCAACAAAACATCATTTAAATGTTTTAATCGATGCAATATGCGAGATAGCAGTTAAAACAATTTACGTTTCTATCTATGAAGTGAAAACAAAATCCTTAAAAAATGGCCACAGTGGTCGATAAATATCCTATAAAGCAATATGTATGTAACTCAAGTCGTAAACGCGAAAAAATCAATCAATCAATTCAAGTAAATAATCGAAAGAATGAAATGCAGTAATGTCAAACTGTCAGTAAGGCAAAGGACACTTGACGCATTCAGCCTACGACACGTTTTCTATTTTGAACATAATTTGATTTTAATGAAATATTGACATGCATGCATGCATGCATTTTAATTATATTTAGTATATAAATAGGTCCAATTATATTAAATTAAATGTATACTGTGCAGTAATTCTATAAAATAGTTCGTTAAGAATTATTTGATCATTCCTGTTTGACTGAATGTCCATTACTCGTGTCAAATAAACACTGACCTCCAATAAAAATATGAATGAATTAGACGGATAAAAAGTTAAATATTTTAATGATCCTTATATTTTCACTTTAGGTATACAAACTTGAGAATTATTCCATTATACATATTTTATTCTAAATAGAATTAAGGACTATCGGTAATTTCTATCCATTACAGGCATTTTTTGGGCATTCCCCTTAAACACAAAATACACATTCAAATTCTAAGTTATCGGCCTAAACCACATAAAAACACAAAAAATATTTAGGCAAACAGTCAACCCTGTTGTTTGCGACGCGGCAGAGCGGTCACCGTGAAAGGCTAGGTGATCATAAAGTCCCGCGCATGTTCTTACATAATAATATTCTTGAAATATTCCCTCGGGGTCGGACCAACCTAGCCGCGACAGGGAAAACTGTGGAATAAATACCTTGTTTATTTCATGGTGCCTTTTATTTTTAACAATACTAACCAACTGACCATTGGTAAAAGTTGTGCCCAGTAATGTACAGTATCCTAATGTGGACTTTCCACATACTTCAGATAAAAGGAACATAGGTGTTAAATACCCGATTTCTTATAAATCTGTCGCCTTTAGATCGTAATCCATTTTAAACAATACCGATTACCATGACATTTTCCAACAAAACGTGTCTGTGTGAGTTAAGTGATCTGGCTATTAGGTTAAATAAGTAATTCAGATTCATAACTTTTAATTTAATTTAGTTTTAGGTAACATAAAATTTTTTAGCTATATAGTTGTACTAGAAAAAAAAAACTGAGAACAGCGACTCTATTGCCTTATACAGGAGGGATGTGCAGGAAATGGTCAGCGGAGACAAACTACTCGGGCCGCGCGGCCGCGACACGCGCCATAACGCGCGGCCTGTCGCAGAGCCGTCCAGTGTGCGCCGACGTTTATTTTAAAATATATCTAGTTATTATGTCTATGGGGTCATAAGTTATAATGGGGAATAAATGAATCGAGGATAAAATAAACCTATGAAAATAAGTTTGATTCGCTAGGAGAAATTTTAATTTCCTATTACCATTTGTTTTGAACATAGCTAAAGTAGCCGTTTTCGGCACGACTTCAATATTTTAAAATGTCACTTACCAGTGACTGCAGTGAGAGATTTAATTTATCAAGAGCCAAAACATCGACTTGCAAGAACAATTTTACTGTTTTTAGATTATGCTGCCAATGCACATAGCCAAAATGATGTATTAAACTAAATTGAGAAATAAAAGTTTCCAAACGCAAAAACTAAGCAATATAAATTCGTAAATAGTTTATTAATAGCGAATAGTTTTCTTTAGAAGTAAAAAATACAGTCACGTAACAACATACGAAACTGATTATAATGACCCTTTTATCTTCGCTCGATTTGTTTAATACAACTCAGAAGTATCACTAAATCTTTTTAATAGCCGTTAAAAATTCAGACATTGGGCATTTCGATCAAAACATTAGACATTAAAATATAAAAGCCGCCCCACACATCGGGGCGACACCGTGCCGCGTCATTGCCGACGCGTCTTGCCAATCGCGCGTTGTATTCCAAATTCAAATTACGCGAGCCGCTGACAACCGCCGTTCGACCGTTAAATGCTTTGATTGGACACATTTTATTGCCCAAAGACGACGACCACACGCAAGTTTGAGTTTAAATATAAAAACGTGATTGGTTTTCACATTTGTTGTGAAATTACGTGTTGTGTGAAAACCGTGCATTGTAATTGACGATAAATAATAAAAAAATAAACATAAGATCCACGTTTATCGGATAAGGGCAAGGGAATGAGGTTGATTGTCAAAGTTAATGATTACGATGATTAATTTTAATCTGCGAATCAACTAGGTAATAATACAGTTTCTTTAAATAGTTTGTAACTCTAAATTTTGAAACTCTAAAACCATAATCCCTAACCGTAACTACTTACCAAAATAAGTTAATAAATCCAAGCCGACATTAATAAACATTTCTACTTTTTCCAGACCAAACACAACGAAAACAAACACCTTAAAGAGACCTAAATAAAAAGCATTCATCTCCCAAAACGCAATTTCCACCTTAATACTGAACAGTCTACACATCAGGTATCGCACAAAAAGACAGAAAACCTCCTCAAAATGAACATTCCTCCCGTACCTACTAATGAAACGCCTCGTTTTGCTCGCCTTGCTCCGCGGCCCGCAATCACACACTTATTCAAACATTTTTCTGTTTTAATACGTTTTTTTTATAAGCAAGGGTGCACGTCGCATAATAACGTGGTCAAAGGATCGTGTGTGTGAGGCGTTACACGATGGTTAATGAAAACCTTTAGGTTTTGTTTGTGCGGTTGCAAATGTGTGATTGTGGCTTTATGTGGTTGCTTTTGAGGTCAGTTGTGGTTGACTGAAATATTGTTACGCTGTCGAAAATAGATATTGAAGTTTATACTGATATTAGATTTGAGTACAAAAAGTCTGCGTCCAATTCGTGACAGTGGAGCATTGCTTAAATAATTATATATCTTTCAGCAGCGCAGTTCATGAGGATCATTCGTCGATTATTCTTTGTAATTTTTCTGGATAATTAACTTCGTCCCATTTGCATACTCCCCTAAACTTCTTAATTACCTGTCTCATAATTATTTTACCAAACAGAACTTTACAGAAAACTCATTAGTACAAGCGACAATCTTCATTATTTACCTTGAGTTCTAATTAATTCCTTGTCATGGTTTTTGCTTCAGCTTTTGAGTTATATCTTTAGGACAGGTGAGAGAGATAGCGCGTCAATCTTTAATGTATTAGAGCGGGATGGGTATACGTCTCCGGTACCTGATTAACATCTTTTAGCAATTAGTAAAACACACAAAACTCCACCCCTGGCGTGTTCTGATCCCCTGGTAGGTGATGCTTAAATATTCACTCGTAAATTACTTGAAAACTTACCGCGAAGGTGGTCGTGGAACTGAATTTAAATGCACTTCGACGTTGTACGACGTAGATAAGGTAAGCAATGTTTTGGTAATTAATGACGTCTGTTCATTTAGCATTTAGATATTATGTTCTTCTGTAACGCACTGATTTTCTTTGGTGACTGCATGACGCAGTGGTATAACATAAAATAAGCCGACTGCAGAGTCAATGCCTCCAGATATTATCTTAAAGACCAGTAGAAAGAAATACTGAACCAACAGATTGACTTGCTAAAAAGTCATTGTGCAGAAAAAACGGTTAGGTACGTGCTGAATTTAGCAAATCACGGTCAAATTCACCCAAAAAGAGAAATTACTGAGCAGAAAGTAAAATGTACGAAAAAATCCTATTATTACAATATCCTCTCCCCAAAGTCGGTCAAACAAAAACCCCGAAAGCCAACTGACACGCTGTATTTAATTACATAAATTTGAAACACCGACCTCCGTCCGTTTGTCCGACATATCGGCCCGATCGCGCGGAAAATCAATTGATTATAAAAAGGTTTTTTCATGTAAAACATTTTGTGATGAACGTTATTATTGACGGCTGCGGTTTGCTGCGATTACGGTCGGTTTCATTTAAATTTTTGGAGCTGTAATTTAAAAAGGTATTGTTGAAATGTATGATTAATTAAACATTCAACAGCACAATACACAAGCTTGAACCACAGTGATAAAAATATCCCATGATCAAAAGTACAATGGCCAGAAAACATTCCAGACATTTTGTGGAAAAGTACCCATTCGGACAACTTTAAAAATTAATTATTATCGTCGACGTGTCCTCGTCACAGCCAACTAGATAATCCTTTGTAAGCTGTAGCAGCATATAACAGTCAAATTCAGCCATGCAGCTGTAGCTGAAGAGCCATAGGAGAGCTTGAATTGTTTCTGCCTGAGTCCCCAATAAGTTTTATTTTTCAGTAAATTTTGCCCTCACACAATTTTTTAACAGATGCCATCTTCCCGTACGCTACACTCCTAACTACAATGCTACCAACAACCAACCCACTGCAACTGCAAACAGATTGAATGTCCAAAAATGTTGAAGAGCATAAAGAATAGTTCGTGCTATTACAATAAACGGTATCGATCGGGCACTGAGTAGTACACCTCGCCACTTGAGCCCTCGTGATAAACTAGGGGAAGTGCATCGTATATGAGACGCAGGAAGGACAAAGAACAGGATGCGGTATATAGTATTTGTGTCAGTTAGCGGAATGATAATATGGATTGACGAATGAAAGACATTCTATAGGACTGGTGATGGAAATACATCAAATTGATCAGTGTTATGGTAAAAATTATTCATTTGCACTTTAGAACCTTTACTTTGGCTATTTTCTGATCTTAGAATATAAATAATTGTTTTTCATGACTCATGTTTGGAAGTAATTATTAGAACAATTAGCCGTTATTGAACACCTTAAGAGGTTTTTTTTCATTTTCACTGATACTGCCGCATCCAAACCAAACAACAAGACTTCTACTGCCACTACGGCACTCGATAGTGCCGCGGGCGCAGCTCAACCGATCGACAGATGCGCGTCTGTGCCGCGCTTTATTTGTACGAGTGTACCTTCTATTGGTATAGTGAAATTAAAAGTTGAACACAATATGTTGTTGGACGAATATTTAAGTATGGCTGGGTTTAAAATTCTTGACATACACATGAAATAAATTATATATGATGAAAATTCAAAGGATTTCCGGGAGAAACGAATAAATTACAAATTATATGAACCAGTTTTTCTAGTTCATCATCATCATCCGCAGCCCGACTTTGCCCACAGCTGGACATACGCCTCTCTTTTCTTGTGCCAATCCCACGCTCCTGTGCCAGCCTCATCGAGGGTTTGCCTTATGACTTCTTAGTTTTTCTAGTTATTTCAGATTTAATATTCCCGACAAAAAAGAGCAGAGATAATTTGTGTTAGCGAAAACGGATTTTCTTGCAAGTCATGGAAACGTTGACAATATTTTAAAACAGGATGAAAATACTATTATACTTGCACCTGTGCCCACAATTAGTAGGTGTTTAGTAGAACGATAGACAGACACGACAAACTAGATTACACCACCTCCATCAAAGTCCGACTTGATTGATGAGCTTCCTGACCAAATGAACCACCTCACACCACTCTCTCAAATGAATATCACCATTATTCGTCTTCTTATAAGAGCTAATGCAACTGCAAGGCGTAAACTTGTTTTGGATTTCTTCTTTCTGCTAATCCGTCAATTCAGCAGAATTTGCTTTTGCATCACTTGAGCTAATATGCACTTTAATGTCTTGTTTTAAGGGTGGTGTGTAGTGTATTGTTAACTTGGGACAGGTTTCTACCTTCAGATGATCTGTCTTTGTAAAGTCGTTAAGTTCTAGTTTTTGTTGGATCCAATATCTTTTGTAATAGGTGCGTTATTAGCATGGAGCTACTTCATGTCGAGGGTGGTAAAAACTGATGATTGATGACTTTTCCCGGAGGAATTTTGATTTACATGAGTGAGGTCTGCAGTAACCTGCAATAAACTTTGCAGTCTTGTCTTGAGATGGAATTGTAACAAAACAACAAGCTAAATTGCAATATAAGCGTAACAAATGTCAAATGGTGGTTAAGTAATTGGTATAAAATGAGAATGGAATTTACATAATATTCAGTTAGGACGGTTTTCTCATTCAACATCCACGTACATTTATTGAGTTAAATTGCAAAAAACACTATTTCGTAAATAGTAGAGAAGTCTTCTTGGATTACCGACAGCCCGCATGTAAAAAGTAATTCCGAAAAGAATAATAATTTTATCATGTGTTTTATTAATACCAAGGTCCCAAAGAGACTCCTGGAGTCTCTGTGTACTATAGGGCTAAATTATATTTGAGACATATCTTTTAATGTATAAAAAGCCAGTGTCATTTTTTTTTTTTTTCCTGGGTGGGAAATCATCAAATAACTTCTCCCGCTCTGGGTGGAGCGGGAGGGCGTGTCAGACTTTTACTGACTAAAACCCACCCGTGTTCCCTCACTTGCCTGTGTGCCAGGGGCCGCGGTATCTCTTTCGAACAACCCGCACCCCTGGCAGGCATCGGCCCTTGCGGGCCCCATCAGTTGCTGATGACATCTCTTTGAGGCGCGCGTGGAACACAACGCGCCGTCGACCCGGGCTTGGTCCTTACCGGACAGCGAGCTACCCATTACTCGCCGTCCGCAAGCCCGCGCCTACGGTGGCCGGGAATCAGCCTGGGATTCCCGACGCCCAGGGCGTCTCCTGCGAAGGCCACGGCTGTGAGGGCGCATGTATTGCATCTCCCTCACGTGCGCCGCCTCCCTCTTTGCGAGCATAACTGCTTCGCTGAAGGAGGCGACAGCTAGCCATGCCCTCTCGCTCCGTACCATGGCCTGGACCAGGGTCGGACGCGAGAGATCGCCGCCGCCGATCACGTCCACGAGGAAAGCCAGTGTCATAATGTATGTTCCCAGTGAACTCTTCACCAAGTCTACCAATTTTGATGAAAATTGGCATTTATATGTAATTTGTTTGAACTTGACAGATAGGATAGTTTTTTTTTAATGGCGGCGGTTTCTGTTCGTAGCCCTACGTAGCAAATTGGCTACGCGTACTACGAGAGGGTCTACGAAAGTGCTACGCGTAAGTATAATCCTGCTACATTAATAATACTAGCTTTTGCCTGCGGCATGGCTCGCGTGGAGGTCAGGAATTATCCCGCGGGAACGTACTACCGGAATAAAAAGTATGTATTAATCTTTATGTATTAATCCAGGTTATAGGCTATCTGTGTGCCAAATTTCATTCAAATCAATTCAGTAGTTTTTGCTTGAAAGAGTAATAAACATTCATCCTCACAAACTTTCACATCCTAATATTATAAATGTGAAATTTTGTATGTTTGGATTTCTTTTACTTAATCACACAAAAACGGCCAAACAGATTTGGATAAAATTTGGCACACAAGTAGTTTATAACCTAGATTAATACATAGTATACTTTTTATCCCGGTAGTACGTTCCCATGGGATAATTTTCGACATCCACGCGGGCGAAGCCGCTGGCAAAAGCTAGTATACAGTAAACTCTATCCCCCTAAATGCCAGACTACTCCCTCGTCTCCAAAAAGGACAAGGTGCTAGCATTGCCTGCAGGCATAACAGGACCCCATTTTCTCACCATCTTTACAACTTTTGTGTGAAGACTAACACCTGAAGTTTCAGTCGGGAAAGACGTTAAGTAGATACTGAAAAAGCGAATAATATTAAGCAAATTATTTTTGTGGCATAGTTTCGGTTACAAAGGTAGTAAAGGATTTCTACTCTCTAACTCCGTCAACGAAGATACGCGTCCGTAGTAGTAGAAAGTAGTTCGAAACTTCAAGTGAATCCTACAGCCGATTAATAATTTTTTTAGTCGGCAAAACCACATCGGCAGTAGGAACAACTTTCAAATTGTGATGTCATTCATTTTCAGTTCGGACCCCCGAAGTAATCTTATATCTAACTAAAACTACGGACTTCGTGCTGTGTTCATGAAAAGTTGGATCCTTTGTTACGCTAATCGTTTCCATTGGATTGATTATATTATGCTAATAAGGTGGCAACCGCTTTTTTTATGGATGTGACAGGCTTAACCTGAGAACTTGAAAGTTCTAAGAGACAGCTCATCAAGTAATTCCAAAGGTGAACCAATATTTAATTGCACTTCATGGAATTGAAACAAACAGAACTGCCATCGAATTCTTAAGAGTCAATTAAGTTCACCTCAGTTGTAATTCGCTGCCGTATCGTCTAGACGCATATAAATTAGCTATTTATGTTGTGATTACACCTATAAGCATTAAAATGTTAATAGAACGGCCACGCACCGTCTCCTGGGGTATTAGACAATTACAAAAGGATACCAATTTAATTTTGCTGACGCTAAACTTCATTGCATTCAACTCCTAAAGAAATCCAACCTTTACTGCTTCGAAATAGAGAAGTATACATATTTTTGGGGTTGGCAAACATAAGTTGGTGGGAAAGTCGTTGTAAAAACGATGCGTTTGGCGAAAACAGTTATTGGTGTCGATAAAATCTCGATATACATACAGTATTGGCAATGATTTATAATATTTTGTAGCGAAGAAGGGGAGATGTGTTTATCGATACTGAAATATGGAATATAGTTGAGAGTAAAGTTTTATGGAGTGGACTAATGTTGAGTTCCATATTTTTTTATTAGGCTGGTCATTCTGAGGACACGGAATACATGGGAGGAAGATATTTTTATTCAGAAAATCTTTTATTTCATTTATAAACAACTGACTTTAAACTAACTAACTAAACAAATAAATACAAAAACAAAAGGACACTTAGGCGTCGAACTATTCGCCTGTATCGCTGTCATCAGAAAACGTGCCCAGAAGACTGGCAGCATTGCCACATTGAATGGCAGTGCTAATTCTTTGCCCAAAGAATGACGCAGCCCTCTGGTGACATGAAGTGTCGACCAGCCGGCGAGAAATTTCCTTAAAAAGGAAACGTGCAATCGGGCCCCATGACCGGTAAATTTAAAAAATATAGTGTGAGCATACGTTTGTCCGATAACTGCCTTATTGGACACTTGTAGTAAAACTGTACACTTTCATATAAATATGAGACGATCGAAATAAATAAATAAATAAATAAATAGATTACTATTACATCTACCAAGATTAAATTGCCAGACATTGCGGCCAATGGAAGTCCATGTAAAACTGCGCGATATTCCGTAACACACTATCAGTAGCAATGACTTTCATTTTGACAATTCAACAACATTAATTATTGCGTTATTTACGTTGTTGTACAGACACATTTTTCGAGCATACGTATTATGAAGCAATGGATTAGCAATTTCTTTCAAAATTATTCAGATTGTGATTGAAAATTTATTACGCAATTAGGGTGCTGATAAGGCTAAGATAATTTCTGGTGTTCAGAACTTTTCCTTTAACATTCAACAGTGCCACTGTTAACCTCTGCCCCTGCCCAGCCCGCAACAAACTAAATCATCATCTGCCTTGCCTTTTGTCAACTATGTTGGAGTCGGCTTCCAGTCTAACCGGTTCCAGCTGAATACCAGTATTTTACATGGAGCGACTGCCTATCTGACCTCCACAACCCAGTTACTGGGTAATACGATACCCCTTTGTAAGACTGGTTGTCAGACTTTCGGGCTTCTGACGACCCGTCCGCGACCAACGGCTTAACGTACTTTCTGAGGCACGGAGGGATCTTGGTATGTAAAGATGGTCACCCATCTACGGACCTACCGCGGCAAGCGTAGGTTACCTGATCGATCGACCCGTGCAGCTATTGTTACTTAGCCACGAGCCCTTCCCTGCAACAAACTAAATCATGACCCAATAATACAAATCACGGTGCACTCAGTGACAGACACCGCTTGTCCACGTAATTAGTGCTCGCATTAATCAAGACACAAGTGCGGCGCTAATTAGCCCTTCTGGGAACAGTAGCGGATGCGGCCGATGGGCTGCCCTATATAGGTGCGCTGTAGGTACAGTTGTATTTGGTGTGACGACGTAGGAGAGGAATTTGGTAACGTCACTGGATTACGAGAAACCACGTCAAAAGTAGGTGGAAGGATTTTCAGAACTCAGTCGAGAGCCAGATAAGTTTGCAGAAATAAGCTTCTATACTTCTGCTGCCTAAATGCGCTCTCAAGCTGTGCTACAAAATGGGTTTGTAACATTGGTTCAAATCTTTGATAAATTCGTCTGCCAGCCCTTGAGGTAATATGTACTCATATCACACAAAGAGAGGACATACCTATACACAATATCAACATCTTATTTTAATTTTATTTAACTTACTTATTAATTAGTTTTTAATTTTACTACTTAATTAATTTTAATTTCTGCCTTTAATGAATGTATTATATCATTGTATCGCATTATTATGTTATTTATATTCACCTTTTATTTTTTACCTTTTTTTTATTTTTTTAATATATTTTGATGGCTATTTTAAGTGTACAATTTTGAGAGTTTTGGCGCTGATAGCCGAAATACAGGCTTTCCCCTAGTTCGGCTACAGATGTCTAATTCATTTGTGAAAAGATAATATAGCCTATAAGATATTTGTATAATTTTAAACAATTATTGAAATAAACTTATTATAATATTATATTATTATCTCAATGCTGCCAGCAACGCTTTTAGAACAAAGCAATAAATATTATTAAATTGTCCAAACAGAATCAATTAGGTGTAACGTAATTAGGATGCAGGGTGAACATGGTATTAGGTAGGTTATTTAGTATTTGGGATAAGTATTGTAAAATGTACTTTAAAATTTTCACAAAATTAAATTATATCACAAAAGCCGGTGCAAAATGAAAAATACACTCAACAAAGGAGACGGATACGCTTTCATACAATCTTGGGCCTGGATGTAAAGAGATGAAATTGGTGTCAATTAATAGCTACTATATTATCAAACCATCACTGAAAATTTTGCGGATTTTAGCAATCTGAGAGCCGAGTTAAAAGAGATTTTGTTAAAGTGAGGTTACGTAACAAAACAGCAGATTTTTGAAGTGCTATGTATAAATAACCTCATTGTGCGATAGGTAGTTGTTTTTTTTAAAGATAGGATGCTGTTACAATTATAGAAGGTGTATACAGTGCCTCTAGCGGCACTGTATACACGGTTAGTTCGCTGTAAAACACCAAATTCCGAAAACATTACATTCTCTTGTGCCTAAACGGACCCTGGCACTTAATCCGATAGGGATAGAGTGACTGACTGACATGTGACCATAGACTAAAAATACAATAATCGATTAGCAAACGTGAATCGATTTTAACATTTATCTTTATAGATATCTAATTTGTTTATTTGAATTAATCATCTGGTAAAAGCATCTTTTAAATAGTATGAACTCTGTCACGATAGTCGATTATAATTTAATCGATATTCCATTTTGTTCGTAGCCATAACTTAATTTTTGGATTTCTCAATTTCCAGATTGTAAAATGGGCTGATATTTCACATTTTGTAATAGAAAAATATAACCTTTTTTTTAACCATACGTCAACTTATTACAATCAGGCCCAGAAATCCCCGTCTCCTTTGCAAAGTGCACGTGATTTCTAATTACCCCTTCTGGGAACGGCGTAATGGATGTAGTTGATATGTTTGAGGGACTGAGCCGTGTGGTGCAGTCCCAGGAGACTATCGTCAGTTTGGGTATGGGTCTAGTTTTGTTACGCACATGGGTCATAAATAATCTGATGAAATACTTTACGATTTGAGGCATATACCAAGTGGTCACAAAGAATCGGTGGCGTCGTTTTGGATATCCTAGATTCTAGAATAGACTTAGAATATGATTATGAATGGAAACTGTCAAACAATGAGTTTTTTTAATTCACTATTACTATGACTTTTATATTTTTAGTTCCGTGTGGTGCCGGACGTAAAAGAATAGTACCATCCCATTTCTTTCCGTGGGTGTCGTAGAAGGACTTACTAGAGAATGGGCAGCAGCGTTCTCTATGCATTTGACCACCATACTGCGATCGCCAACCCCGCCTGCCAAGCGTGGCGATTATGGCAAATCCCCCTTTTTGGGGGAGGCTTATGTCCAGCAGTGGACGTCTTTCGGCTGATATGATGATGATGATGACTTTTATTTACATGAGGAAACCCAATAAACTGCAATACTCAGAGGTGTTACCAAGTTAACAAGACTGGGATTATTCATAGTTTTCGAATGCAAAGGTGGAAAAATGACAGAATCTTAAGAAGTTAGGTTTAAATACAAAAGAAAAGTTACTGGAAAAAATGACAAGCAGCCTATTTGAGTAGCAGACTATCAATCAGAATCTGACCGATTTTGATGGATATTGTTAATTCATTGCTTCGTATGTTCGAAAAATTCGTCTGCTTCGTAACGGAAATAACGCAATGAATGCTGTTGAACTGTCAAAATTAAAGCCATTGCTACTGTTGGTGTGTTATATAACTATCCCTTTCATCGGTGCAGCAATGTTACTGAATATTATGCAGCCCCACCATCTCCAAGAAACAATGCAACATGAGTCTACATACCCATTACACACAATAGCTCCAATGGCAGATGTAAGCCATGCATCACACCGCAATAGTTTGGCTTCGACAAATCGCATAGTCGCCGCGACATCTCCAAAAAGACACTTCAGGGAATGTCGCAAGACTAATCGGTGCGTGTATGAATTCCTTATGCTAATTGGGGTGACAAATCGTTCCTCACCCATTAATAAGAGGAATACACTCGAACAATACGTAGGAATGGCTTCCAGGAACCGTATAATAGAAGCGAGTCTGGTTTGTAATAGAAAATGGTCTTTAGGAGATGGTTGTTTTTGATGTTTGTGGCAAATTAAACTTGTTTCTTCTCTTTTTTGGGTAGTTAAAGTTAGTGTAGTGAGTGTTTAGTTAAACACATAATATTACATGCCATATATTTAGTGTTCCTTCTCATTTGTATTGTCTGTGAAGAAAATTGGTATTTATGTGACATCACCATTGCACCACCGCTTTGATTTTGCTGTCACTTTCTTATCTGAACCAAAGATCGTAGATTGGCGCTTCCGCGTCAAACGATGGTCGCGTTTCTGTTTCGTTTTGACACCGCTGATACACACAATGTCGCAAAGACATGACCTGATAGTCAAAGAAACGCCATTATTATTCTGTGAGTGCATTCTTCTCAGTGTAGACGTCTTGGTACAGGGAGGGTTTAAATCTCTGAATTAGACCAAGCCTTGCCATTAGATTTGACTGTATTTAGTTAACTCATGATTGAACCATATTCATATATTAAATCTTGTATAAAACGCACACTATGCAGCCATGCTTATTATAAGTTGGGAGATTACATCGCTGACAAAAATGCTTGGCTAAACGCTGCTTGTCCTGCTCCGCAAGGTAGTTTAAACCAAATTGATTAGCATTTGAAAACGTTGTTGGAGCTGCTGAATACTGTAAAAGACTAGATATCTTTGCATTGTGTAAATTCAAACTTCTAGTATTGTATAATTGCATAGCATATGTGTAAGCACTATGTTCCTACTATAAAGCTACCATTTACAGGGTATGTCTTTCATTGACTTGAATGTGCCCTGGCAGCTGAGAGTATGTCATGCTCACTCAAATGTCTCGCTGGTGGTGGCGTGTGTGTTGGATCATTAAGTTCCCTTCAAAATGGTTGAGCTGAATGGTGCTGATCCACACGTCATGTTCGTGAACGGGCGCCGCCAGTGGGGACTGGTCATCTCCTGGCTCCCACGGCTTATTTTAATTTCTGAATTGTTATTTTAATTTTGTTTTAATTACAGACGCTTTAATGTGCACGTCTTTTTACATCGTTCTCACATTGAAAATTTCAACATAATGATGTAACCAACTTTTTGTAACAACACCATGATTTTAAAAGAGTGTCCATGGAGTTTCTTGCCCGTTCTTCTCCATCGGTACCTACGCTTTGGAATAGGCAACTAGCTTCATTTTTCTAACTCACCGACCTTGACAATTCAAAAGTGCCTGTAATTGGTTTATTTGAAATAAATGCTTTGAGTTTGAGTTTGAGTTTGATTCTTTTCTATTCTACCTAGCCAGATGCGTCCAATTTATTTTAAAATCAATAACTACCCCGTATGAGTCATACGCGTACTTGTTTAATTTATTCCCTCACGGTGGAGTGTAATGCAATCAGCATAAATTCGACCGGACCGGCACCGGGACGGCAGCCGGAGCCGGCAGCAGCGACAGATGCCGTGTAATTGTTCCTGTGACAATTTTTTTGGTCCTCCCCTCTAATGTGTGATCGAATCTGTTTAAAACGGTGAGTGGAGGTGTGGAGACCGATTTAATTTTTGTTTTGTTTGGATATCGATAAGTTTGTGTTTATGTTATTAATGTTCTTATTTGGTTAATCTCGTTCAGGCAGGCATTTAAATGCATCCCGGAAAAAAAAAACAACTATTTTTTGACCGGAATCCATGACTTGTTTTAGCAGACAAGATCTGAAATTGACAAACACAATCTTTTAGTAGAGCAACAAACGTTAGAACCTTTTAGTCTTATTTTCAAAGTTCATTCACTAGAAAATAATATGGTTATTAAGTTTTGCTTTATAGAACAACAATTTAAGTAGTATACCCGAGAGTATTAAATTGTATATTGACATGACCGTGGTTGGAAAACTAAAGCACTGACAAGTCTATAAATACTTCCATGGCAACATAGCTACTGTTTGAAAACGTTTTACTTTTTATCGCTATTCAATCGATCACTCGTTAGATTGATTGATTGGAATCGAAAAGATACATAAATGATTTAGTAAAATGGTAGCATCTACCAGCAATTGATACCAATCAGAACTACATAACTGTCGTATAACAATATTGATAACAGATTTATAACGTGGATGAATAATAACATTATAAGTGTTTAGACCGGGAGCAGTCTCCATACTTTGGTACCTTCATCCCCCACAACAAACGCAAGGGTGCAGTGTACTCAGGTGTCGAATCGCGACTGTGCCGACTGCCGGCCTGCGAGGACGTGAGCACTGGCCCTTCTGCTGCGCGTGCGACTGGTTGAGGTGCGAGAAATATTTCAATTAAAATACTTAAGTTACTAAAGGTATTTACAAGGCTGATGTGACTGGAAACGCCGGGAGGGGTGGCCGTGGGAGGTGACCTGAGTGGTGATGTTCTTCAGAAAGGTCCAACGTAACGTAAGCGTCGTAGCAGGTGTTTTGTAGTTTTTGCCTACCCCCGCAAGTAGGCGTTTATGTATACTTAGATATTTACACACCTGATATGTATCAATGATTTGATATGAGCATTATTGCATGGGCATATAGCAATGTGCGGTTTTAAACAGAAATATATTTTGATATACAACACACAGCTACACGTCAAGCTATACATTTCCAGTTTATGTTGCTGATCTCGCACTGTACGGAAATTTTATATAATGCGAGATCAGCTTATTCTGGAAATGTATAGCTTGATGTGCCATGTGTACTAGGTAAAAGAACACAGAATGTTGCGAAGCTCCCTGCAGGTGTGTTTTGTTAGACCTTAGATTTTACATCCATTTAAATCCTGTCGACTTATGGATCTTTGTTTGTTTGTTTCTATGGTTCGGCTACAATTTTTTAACTTTAATATACTTAGATCTAATATGCTTGCATTGCATACATCACTTCATAACTTTCACAGAAACATAGTTTAATGCTATACCTTCTCAGCAAACTTGAAACTTAGCTACTACGTAAGTATACATTTTTTAAACGACTTCAAAAAAAGGAGGAGGTTCTCAATTCGACTATATTTTTTTTTAATGTGTGTTACCTCATAACTTTCGACTGGGTGAACCAATTTTGATGATTCTTTTTTCATTTGAAAGCTGGTGCTTCTTGGTCACATTTCAATTTCATACAGATCTGATGATGAGTTTCGGAGATAGACAACGGAACTCTTCAAAAAATAACAGTAAATAAGCCGCGATTGCTGCTATCGCATAAATATGCATTGTTTTGACCCCAAGGATTATTAAATTTCGAATTAGTGGAGTTACTATAACTAAAAAGTGAAAAATCAAAACATTTTCCAAAAAAAAAACAACCGACTTCCGAAAAAACACTACAAAGTGAAAAATAACTTTAATTTCGGAAGGCGGTGACAAAAAATGAAAATACATATCCAAAGTCACCGACTTCCGAAATTAAAGTTATTTTTCACTTTGTAGTGTTTTTTTTTTTGGAAATCGGTTGTTTTTTTTACTGTAAAAATAAAAAAAATGCCTCGGATAACCTGCATCCTGATTGCGTAACGCACGATCAATCATAATCTGAATAATTTTGAAACAGATTGCTAATCCATTGCTTCATATGTTCGAAAAATGTGTCTGCTCAGCAACGTAAATACCGCAATGAATATTGTTGAACTGTCAAAATTAAACAGACTATGATTGATCGTGTGTGACGGAATTAGGGTGCTGGATTCTTTAAACAGACTCCGGACCAAAGTCGGCCGAAGCAAAGAAAACCTGTTCAGGGGCATTCATAGACAACAGCGCCTTGGAATGCAAATGCGGTGCTGTTCCACAAACGATGGGACTCTAATATCATGTCCTGCGCGTCCTGCCATCGGCACATTACAGGCACTAATGTACGCTAGAGATAGCGCAAAACACGTATCCAAATTCTGGGCCGAGTCCATTTAGATTGCCATCAAAAGAAAAGAAAAAATCGAAAACTCCAAAATAAAATACATTTACCGCACCACAATCATTCGGCAATACTATACAGAATACCTAGAGGGTGGTGCTGCACAGGGGAACAACGTCCCCTGCATCGAAACTCTTTGATGTGGCCGCCGTGACCGTGAAAATGTGCCGTCGATTCATTTCAGGCAGATTAACGGATTCGTAATTGCGTTTAAATTGAGGCTTTTGTGTATACTGGACTCTTTTTGATGTTCACAGAATATATTGGAATTACTAAGTCGTATTATTTTCAGCGAACAACCTAACGTTAGCTGTGAAAGGTGTTGCCTGTGAGGAGCAATATGCTTGCCCGCAGGTTCGCTCGTTATACTACAGACGTCAAAGTAACTCGTCGTTCTATCAATCGTTTTACACGAGTGTGACATAAAGGATAATCATGATATAGTGTTGTTCGCGGATGACACTTCACTTTTGTTTAAACTTAAACGTCAGCAGCTGGTTAATGACGATGTAAATAGCGCAATCTCAAAAGTAGTTCACTGGTTCAATGTTAATAATTTACTTCTTAATGAAAAAAAAAAACCAAATGCATTAAGTTTACGCTACCTCACGTTAGGCAGGTGAAAACTACTGTGTTGATAAAGGGCGAAGAATTGAATCCTGAAGATAGCGCTGTATTCTTGGGCTTAACTTTGGATGCCAAACTTCAGTGGGTGCCAAACTTCACATATAAATAAATTGTCGAAAAAGCTAAGCTCTGCAGCTTACGCTGTTAGAAAAATTCGTAATTTAACTGATATAGAGACAGCCCGTTTCGTGTATTTTAGCTATTTTCATAGTGTAATTTCGTATGGTATTCTGTTGTGGGGAAATGCCGGCGACATTCAGACTATCTTTGTCATACAGAAAAGAGCTGTTCGATCAATTTATAAATTAAGTCCGAGACATTCTCTCAGAGAGAAATTTAAGGAAATTAATGTAATGACTGTGCCTTCACAGTATATTTTTGAAAATCTTTTATATGCCCATAAAAATATTAAATTGTTTAAAAAATACAGTGATATCCATAGTATAAATACTAGGAACAAACACAAATTTGTTGTACCATCCACAAGGCTCAAGAAAATAGGTGGGTCATTCAGATGTCAATGTATACGCTTTTATAATAAACTTCCAAGCCATGTTCAAGATCTAAGTATCAATAAATTTAAATCATTCATTAAACGTAAGTTGTGCCTGAAAGCCTTTTATACTGTTAAAGATTATATTGAGGACACAAAAGCTTGGGATTGACTTGCTCCAATTTTTACATACTAAATGTTGTTTTTTTTTTTGCAAACTTATACTCTGACATTTGATAATTATTATATACACTTTGACATGAATATTTACTTTTTTTTTTTTACTTTAGAAGTATAATATTATTTTTGTTTTAATTATTGTGAATGTGAGGACTATTTAGGTCATATTTTGTTTGTTTTTGTGTTTTCTGTTTTGTGTTTCATCTCTTTCTCAGCTGGTTTTAATATTAATCTGGCAGTTTGAGTATTTTATGCGGCCTACCCAAATGTCCGGTCTTTGGTATTGTTCGTCAAATCGTTGAGCTCCTCAAGTTCTGAGTTGAGCTGTATGATTACTGACAAATGCGTGCACTGAATGGACAGGTCCACTCAATCTGTGTGGTTCTTTCTTCAAAAGACCATTTCAGACACCGATCCACATGGTCTTCACATGATCTAACCAAGATTATGTCTGAACTTTAAAAGAGACCGTGACCTCTGAGTTTGTTTCGGCCTTTCTTCTCAGAGTAGTCAGATAGGAATCGCCGACCTCATCTAGTTTAAAAAAATATGATTGACGTGTAAAAGTGTTTGTACAAACCTACTTACAGAAATAAAATCATTTATCAGTTATCAGTAGCCTGTGGTCTGCGGGTGCCATTTAATAATGTTTTTAAGATGCTTTTGGGACTGTCATGGCGTTGTAGCGCCTCAGGAATGTTCGTGGAGACCCACACAGATGGTGTCCATGCTGTCACATGTAAGAAAGCGGCCTCCATACTACGGCGCTTGCATCGTTGTGATAACAGCGTTCTAAAAATTATCGCTGCTAGAGCGGGCTGTCCCTTTGAGGGACACTGGGTAGTGACAGACTTAGGTAAATAGTTAATTTTGTGGAAACGAACAAAATTAACTTATCTATCTGAGCAGTAATGTTACTAACACACAGATATCACCAAAAAACTTTAAGAATCAACTCCTACTTGGTGGTAGCCAAGCTCTCAGGACCCAGTACTCTTAACGCAGGGTTCTACATTATTAACACTCGTGAAAACGATTTTACAAGTGGAATTACAAATCCGATCATAGCGGTGGCGTTCTGTAGTTTCTGGTATAGCAAAGAAGAATGCTGCTGTTATGTAGGTACCTTAGCTTGCATGTAACGAGTTTTACAACTCCTTCTAAAAAAATGTACCTTTCACATTCCTTGGCAAAATCATGACAAATCTAAAGCTAGTGCATACTTACACGATTACTAGGTAAACAGCAATGTAAGCGATCGATATTGAAACAATAGGCCGCACGCCGACCATAAATACCTGCGTTTTATCGAGCCCATGTCGATAGTGTGCGTTTACACCAGGAGAGTGGCTAGGCAAGCAAGCCTGCTACCTGGGTTAATTGAGAAGCAAATTTGCGTTGCAATTTTGACCTCTCTAGGAGTCTATGTAATATCATTTATTTATTTATTTATTTATTTATTGACACACCAACGACTTATTCACTAAATCATTACATTAAATTCTATATCAACAGCTTTGCGGTGAATTTGTCACTTATAGGTGTGCACAGCACTTGTATAATCAATAATAAAAATTTAATGGAAATATATGATCATAAGAAAATTAAAATTTACACAGTTTACATTGAATTTAAAATGACAAGTTAAATTGAAATACAGTATAGTTCAAAAATTAATATAAAAAAACATCAATAAAATTGTAATAATAAAATGATTATAAATTGAAACTTTAAGAATACAAATAAATTAGATAAATTGGAATATTACAACAATTATAAATTGAAACTATAAAAATGACAAATAAATTAAGACATTATCATTATTACATTAATTATAAATAAGAATAGGATAAATTAAATTAAATGAAATTGTACAATACATTACTATTATATTAGATTGGATGGAGACACTCCATCCAATTTAATACAATAATTGTGTAAAAAATTGTGCAAATCCACAATTAACATTTTGTAACAGAAATAGACAAACAGATCGATCAAGAACTGAGAACGTATCGCCTCAATTCATTCAGACTGTTCGAAAATATGTCCAAGTCATTAGTACGCGTGCTCAGCTTATTGTAGCTAGACAAAAACCGGTATAAAGGAGCTGAACGACCAAGATTAGTTCTATTTTTAGGGATTTGAAATGTTTTGGTTTTAAAGTTGGATCTGTATGAGGTACGGCGGGACACATTTAGACCGATCTCTGAAACCAACTCCGGTACATTCACCAAATTGTGGAGGGACTTATAAAGGAAAACTAAGTCTGAGCAACTTCTTCGTTGCTCCAAGGAGCTCATCCTGAAATGACAGAGCCTTTGAGGATAATCCGCTTCGCGATCACATGTCTGTGATCTGTAGCGGAGGTATCTCGTAAACTTTTTTTGGATGCACTCTATTCTGTCGATGTGGACACGATACGCGGGATTCCATACAGGAGATGCATATTCCAGTATACTCCTCACCAAAGAGTTATAAAGAACCTTAAGGGTGCTGATTGACCGGAATTCCTTGCAAGTTCTTTTTACAAATCCCGACATTTTATTTGCTTTGGCGACAATAGTGTCAAAGTGATTGATAAAGGATAGTCGACGATCAAGTTGGACTCCCAAATCACGAATGGTATCGACTTTCTGAAGAGTTATGCCGCTTAAGTGATATGCTGAAGGCTGAATCAGCTTTTTCCTTGTAAATGTTATATGATAACACTTAACGGCATTGAGAGTCATCATGTTACTATGACACCACTCATGAATTGCGTCCAAGTCCTTCTGAAGCAAAGCAATGTCGGTACTTGATTGAATTTCCTTGTATAGTTTTAGATCATCCGCAAACATAGAGCATTTTGAGTTTTTAATGGAGTGTATGATATCGTTCACAAATACCAGGAAAAGAATAGGACCAAGATGCGATCCCTGTGGCACCCCAGATGTTGAGTAATAAGGTGGCGACTTATAACCCTTTACAACAACTCTCTGTTTTCGTTCTGAAAGATATGATTCAAACCAGCGTAGCAAATGACCATGCATACCATAGTTCTCAAGTTTTTGAAGCAGAAGCACATGATTTACTTTGTCGAACGCGCTACTGAAGTCAGTGTAAATTGAGTCCACTTGTGCACCGGAGTCTACGGCTCTGCTGATATCATTAATGTAGTGAACTAAGTTGGTGGTAGTGGATTTATTGGTACAGAAACCGTGCTGTTGCGTAGCCAATTGTGTTTTAATGAGTGAAGTTAGTACAGGACAGACTAATGATTCGAACAGTTTCGAGAAAATTGAAAGAAGAGATATGGGCCGATAATTTTTAACATCATTAGGCTCCCCTTTTTTAAATATTGGAACTACGTGCGCGATTTTCCACTGCGTGGGAAACTTAGAAGACATAAGGGACTTATTAAAAATAAGTTTGAGAGGTAATGATAAGTATTTGGCACATTGCCTTATGAAGTGCGGCGGTAGGCCGTCAGGCCCTGGACCTTTGCAGGTATTTAGTTTTTTTAATTCTTTGAGTACGTCTCGCTCTGTGAAATAATGGCTTCCTAGCGCAAGCTGAGGGTACTCTTCTGACTTTGTTTGTACCGCGACTGTACCAGCTGGAGATGCAAAAGTGGCAGAAAAGTGAGAGGCAAACAGTTTACTCACTTCTTCTCCAGAAGTTGCCACTTTCCCGCTCCAATACATCTCAGATGGAATGTCATTAGACTTGGCTTTTTTGGCCTTAACGAATGACCAAAATGCCTTCGGATTCAGTCTGATGTTATCTTCAGTGTTGTTGACGTATGTGCTGTAGCACTTTTTGATCATGATTTTAGAACGTTCCTCCAATATACGGTATTCATATTTGTCCCTGGGATTTTTGTATTTCTTAAAGCGAAGTCGTAATTTTTCCTTTTCGTTGAGGATTCTAATCAAACATTTTGAAAACCATATAGGAAATTTGTTATTGCGTCCATTATGTCTAGGAACACATTCATCCACTATTCGATTCAGTTGTGCGTAAAACGTGTCTACCATTAAGTCAACATCCGCCAGATCCGAAAACAAACGCGCCCAATCGATGCTCATCAACCTCTCATTTACGAGTGCGTAGTTGGCTTTCCAGAAGTTATATTTGAGAGAACTCTTACTTTTTAAAATTGCGGGTGAAATATTCGTGATGGTGATGTCAAGAGGAGGATGATGAACATCGACCAACGACATTGGATTTTTACATTCACTGACAGATCCACCGTGGAAGTTACACAAAATAAGGTCTAAAGTTCTGTTGGAAAAGTTCCTAACAGTGTTAATTTGCATAATGCTATTTGACGACATAAAATCAACTAGTGAGTAGCCTAACCTGTTCGCAAAGTTCGCAGCAGTTGTACAGGGTGAGCTGGAGAGACTATTGTCCGTGCTCCAGTCGATGAACCCGAGATTGAAGTCTCCAGCAATTATTACATCTCCACCCGTTGATTCAATCACTGCATCCACGTTGTCCAGGATCAAGTTAAGTGGGGCCAGTTGCACAGGTGGTGGTAAATAGGCCGCACAGATGTATAGGTTGCCTTTTCTGCTATCGGTTTTGAGCTTGACCCACAGATCTTCAGCATCTGATTCCCATTTTGTTACGCGTGTTGAGTCCATCGCCCTAGAAACAGCGATCAGTACACCTCCGCCTTTTTTGCTGCCAAGAGGAGTGGAAGCTCTATCTCTACGATAAATGATATATCGGGAATCGAATAATTCGCCATCATTTACGCTGTCATCGAGCCATGTCTCTGTTCCAATGATCACATCATAGTTATTAAGTTGGGCGGCTAGCCTAAGATTATGCAATTTAGTCTTAAGACCTCTAAAGTTCTGATAATAGATGGTGAATTCTGACAGCAAGATCACGGTCTTTGTGCGTCTTTGATCCCTTTATAGTAAAGAGACAGCCTCCAGGCTTTTTATATGCTTGGCTTGTTGTCCATCCTCCTTCCTTATCAAGATTTTGCCGTCACGAACCCAAACATATTTGTATCCTTTTTCTTTCGCGGCTTTTCTGGCAGCCGCATGATCATCATCATGGAGCGACAGCCAGTCTGACCTCCACAACCCAGTTACTGGGTAATACGATAGCCCCTTGGTAAGACTGATTATCAGACTTGCGGGCTTTTGACGATTCATACCAACTTACGAAGATCTACGAATGACAGCCGGGACCAACGCAACGGCTTAACGTGCTTTGCGATCCACTTTCACAGTCAGTGTAGTATATGTATGTGTTTGCAGTATAATACGATCATTGGACAGTGTGAGCAATTTTACGATTGCATGCACAAATAAAATGACCAAGATTCTGTTCGCAATATAATTCCAAACGCAAAGGATGATAGTAAATCTTTACATGTAGGCAAATTCGCTTGATTTTTTTCATTTTTTAACCCACTTCAAAAAGAAGTAGGTTATCAATTCGACATGTTTATATTTTTTTTTATATTTATAGACGGATTTGCAAAAACGGAGACAGACAACGGAACTCTTCAGAAAATGACAGCAAACAAACCGCGATTGCTGCTATCGCATAAATATGCATTGTTTTGACTCCAAGGATGATGAAATTTCGAATAAAATTGTGTGGGTACGTACTATAGGGGGTACTACAAGGGTAGGTATATATAACTAAAAACTGAAATACAAAAACTTAAAAAAAACAGACTTCCAAAAAAACACTACAAAGTGAAAAATAACTTTAATTTCGGAAGGCGGTGACAAAGCCAAAGTCACCGACTTCCGAAATTACATCACATTAATTAATTGGTAGGCAATAAGTATGTATTAAGAAACAAAATGTTCGTTGCACATGGTAGATCTGTTCACTCGACATCCATGTGTGGTAATAATGGTTTTATAACCAGATTGACCAGATTATGAACCAGGGATATTAAGATGAACATTTCAATACATATTTTTATCATTGACGTTACAAAATAGCAGCTTCACAGTCGATTGTTGACTACATACATGTAGATTTATATAGTCCGGATCGTCTTTACTTGCCCAATACAAAAATAAATTAATCAATAACTTTCCACTCCACTTTCCCGCCTGAACGCACACAAACCATTGCCAGAGTTACCTGCCGTCCAGTCGTGGACTTGGCAGCCAGCCAGCCCCTACCGACGATAGCGTGATAGCGTGCAATGAGGCGTGGATATTTAGCATTATGGGTGATGACTAGCTGACTTAGATATTATGCTCTATAATAGTGCGATTAAAACTAGTCTGCATTAAAGCTATATTTTCTTTTACCAGTTTTTTTTTTCAGAGTAGTTCCTCGGCATCTTTTTCTGTGGCGATTCCTGATGTCTGACTTATGTATTATGTGTAAGAAAAATGTTATCAATTAAGTAGTATTCTGAGATTGAATTCGTAATGAAGTTTCAGCTAAATACAACCGATAAGAAATACGGGATTACTTACAGATTCCGGTTGTAAGATGCTTCTAATCTAAACAGTTTCCAAGAAATGCATGTCATGCAAATCCTACCAAAGTTTATGTGTTTGGATGTTTGTTACTCAATCACGCAAAAACGGCTGAACGGTTTTGGATGAAATTTGGTACACAGAAGATTGAACAAATTTTGAACATCTATGTCTAGCTTATAACCGGGATTGAGACATAGGATACTTTTTATCCCGATAGTACGTTCTCATGCGATAATTTCCGACCTCCATGCAGGCGAAGCCGCTGGCAAAAGCTAGTTCTTAATAAAGGGATCGTATTTCAACTTTGGTGTATGACAAAGTACATTCAAATGATCCGCAAACGGTACGCACTTTAAATAGAAATCCATTCATAACCCTAGTTTCTCAGATCAGCTATAAAACAGTAGCCAAACTCGTAACTAACAAATTATAATGTACCGAAAGGACATTTTATTGCACCTAGTAAGAAAATCGAGATCATAAATGTCTGTCATAATTGATACTTTAGCCATAAAACGAATTCCTGCATTTCGGAAAATCGAGACGTTATAAACTCTATTGGCCGTGTCGCTTTATGCCAGTGCGTCTGAACAGAGCACAGATCATAAAACTTAATTGATTTACTTGCATTATTTATCTGTGGCGATAATATAGCTCGTTAGTTATTATGGGTGGTGTCCAAAGGGATTTGTCAGTTTATTGCATACCTTTGAGCTTGAGTGACGGTTCTTAATAATTTATGATCGGTAACCTATTTTGCAGGTGTTACGAAATGGGGAGTTACTTGAATGAAATTTGTTCATCAATACAAAATTATGGCTAGAACTTTACTTCGCAGAGGAGTGTTAGCGCAGTAGACTGGCTGCAACTTACAAGTTGTGTGTCGTAGGTTTGAACCCAGACAGATGATTTACTTTATGTTAATTATTTCGTAACCATTGTTCTCAAAACGGTGAAGGAAAACATCGTGAGGAAAACGGTATGTCCTGGAACCTGAAATTTCGGAGACATGTGACATCTACCTACGCACACTGGGCCGGCGCGGTGGATTACGGCCCACTCCCACTGACCGAGCGGCGGTCTGTGACCCAGAATGTTCCCAACATTATACACCGTGACATTTTAGTCGTCTTACAAAGGTGGTCCACTCAATGTATCCGTCATAAAATAACTCTAGGCGCGATAAAAACATTGTTACCATTAATTAAGGTAATGGATACAAAGAAAAAAAAATAATGCTTTAGAATTATGAAATTATACATTTTAAAACACCATCCTTGTTAATGTTTACGTACCAAACGGTAGAAGATATCTACCTACGTACCTGCCATTACATTCCACCATTAATTCCATCTCCTTAAGAGGGTGTTTTAAACTACGTCATGCATCTTAGTTAATGAAATTTTCAGTTTTTTTCATGATTTGCATGAAAAAAACTGAATTTTTTTTTTTTTTTTTTATTAATGTTTAGTATTCATTGGATACATGAAGTGGGCTGCCGTTGTAAGACGACTGAAATGTCACGGTGTATAGGCCGATTAATTATTGTTTACTTTAAATATGTTCAGAAAATAGGAACCATGTTCTTAAGGTTCCGTAGCCAAATGGCAAAAAACGGAACCCTTATGGATTCGTCATGTCTGTCTGTCTGTCTGTCCGTCTGTATGTCACAGCCAGAAACTATAAGAACTATGCTGTTGAAACTTGGTAAGTAGATTTATTCTGTGAACCGCATTAAGATTATCACACAAAAATAGAAAAAAAAAACAATAAATATTGGGGGTTCCCCATACTTAGAACTGAAACTCATTTTTTTTCCATCAAACCCATACGTGTGGAGTATCTATGGATGTATCTATCTAATATTATTTTTTTTCTAAACTGAACAGTTTGCGCGAGAGACACTTCCAAAGTGGTAAAATGTGTCCCCCCCCCCCTGTAACATCTAAAATAAGAGAATGATAAAACTAAAAAAAAATATGATGTACATTACTTTGTACACTTCCACCGAAAATTGATTTGAACGAGATCTAGTAAGTAGTTGTTTTTTAATATATGTCATAAATCCTAAACCGCAAGTTACCTTTTATTCAATCAACTCAAATATAAAAATAAAAAATAAAAATTTAATTTCATAAACATAAATCTTATGCATAAACTGTAAACCATTATTTTCTAATACCTAGTAAATCTGTAATAGGTGCCTAAGTAAAATTATTAAAACATCGATCAATGTTACAACGAACTACAAGAACTTTTATATTATGTTACTTGCTGCTACGGGACCCTTCATGGGCGAGTCCGACTCGCACTTGGCCGCTTTTTTTAAATATAATTTTATTTTTGATGTCATCTCCTGAATATAAACCTCTTTAATGCGTAGGCGCAACGATGACTATGGTGTATTATTTCCCGGATAATGATACACTTCTCAAAAAACAAGTCTACTTCCACAATACAAAATGATATAAAAAATCCAACCAACCGTATTGAAAAGCATTCAGCAATTTAATTCAAGTAAAGTAAATAAAAGTACAGTCAAAAAGAGAAATAAATAGCCAATTGGACGTGCAAATAATAACATCTGTAGCATTCGGAGTTTGAAAGAAGTTAGCCGGCGACCAGGTTCCCCGTAAAAGTACCGGAATAAATACACTGACGGTATTTAGGAGTCGATAGATTGACTAAGAGTGGATGATACTAGCGAATAATTTATTTGAACGTATAAGTAAGCTAAGCGGAGTATCTATTAGCTTGTAATATGGAACATCGTTTAAACCTGAAAATTTGTAAAATGTCAGTTCGTCTAAAGGAAATTATTTTGATTTGTGAAAGTACAAGTTTTCTGTACCAGTACCACTACCAATACTACATTTTATTATTTTAAAACACTACGTATGTCCGTGGCTTCAGTTATTTGCCTCCTTACTTACTAACATAAGTCAAACTTAAACGCCAAAAATGTGTAGTTTACTATACTGACCTTAACCAGTAGTTAACTTGAACTAACTTTTTAATAAGTAACGGGGAAAATTGGAACAGTGATTTATCTCATTGATAAATAAATTAGAATTTAAAGAATTCACTTCGCTTTATTTCGTTTTTATGTAATATTGCTACATAGCAACTCTATACCAATCCTCGAAGTACAGTCAAGCCCGAAAGTGGCACGTGCCGTCGGCGCCAGGTGCTCCAACCGCACGCCTCTAAATTTAACGTCTTTATTTGTGTTTGCGACTGTACAGCGAATGTTTTTACGCGCAGTGCGAACCCACCCTAATTGGAAGGTGGCGACTTTAAAATAACACGATTATTTCTGTACAAGAGTTATGTTTGTTAGTTGTTGGTGACTTTTGGTACATTATCCCTCCGATTCCAACTGGTTAACTGAAATGTTTGCTAAAAATTAAAGCCAGCCAGAAAGTTGTTAGCTCTGCTGAGTTTAGTGGTGGTGGTCTTGGATAAATTGCTAGCCACAGTATTCTTTCACCGTCCCAAGACAGTTTGGCGTCTTCTCTAAACGCGAAGTAACGAGCAATTAACACCATGCAGTGGTTATTTATTTATCAGGCTTCTCAAAATGAGTATACTGTAACTTTATAATTTAAACATTGCAATGTTAAGTCTTTGAAAAAAACCCAGTTTTTAACCGAGTTCAAAAAGAAGGAGTTTATCAATTCCACATGTTTATTTATATTATTATTTTTAAATGTATGTTTGGGCATAACTCCGTCATATATAAACGGATTTGCAAAATTATTTTTTTGTTCGATAGGGGTTTATTTCGAAATGGTCCTATTTAAATATCATATAGATCTGATGATGAGTTTCGGAGACAGACAAAGGAACTTCAAAAAATGACAGTAAATCAACCGCGATTGCTGTTATAGCATAAATATGCATTGTTTTTACCCCAAGGATGATGAAGTTTCGAATTGGTGTGAGGTAGGTACTATAACTAAAAAGTGAAAAATAAAAACTTTTCCAAAAAGAAAACAAACGACTTCCGGAAAAGCACTACAAAGTGAAAAATAACTTTAATTTCGGAAGGCGCTGACAAAAAAATAAAATACATATCCCAAGTCACCGACTTTCCGAAGCAAAGTTATTTTTCACTTTGTAGTGTTTTTTCCGAAAGTCGGTTGTTTTTTGAAAAAATAAAAAAATCATACATTACCTTAAAATTAATTAGATTGGGTTTTATTTTTCGTGTTGTCGATTTCAACAGAAATATTTTCGTTCGCCGTACTTTTTAAAACTTTTAAAATTTTAAAAAGTCACTTACTTTTCTGAATTTTAACTCTAGTGTTTAACAGACTTAACTCGGAAATAAGCGTGTAATATTAAAAGGTTTGTTCCTACCATTGTTCAAAGCCGCAGCTGAAAGGTGCCGATGTATAAATAGCCACATTTTTGTTCAGAGAATTTCTCGGTATTTCGGTCATAATGCACCTGGATGCACTTAAAATGTAAATGCCTTTTGTTTTACCTTTAAAGCTTATAAAAAGAAATGGACGTTTCCTTCGTCAGAGATGTGGAGCTTTTATTTAGACTGGGAATGGGTGCTGCATAAGATTTCGTTGATTCATGGAATGTAAAAATTAATGTTAATGTATTCATTTTATCTTAATTTTAGACATTACTGACATCGGTGAAGGAAACATCATCAGGAAGACTTGACAGTAAATATAAGTCTGAAACCCGTCTTGTGCAGGCATAGTGTGTTAACAAGATTGCATGTTGCAAAGCAAATTGTTGTTATTATGCTAGCAATTTTTAAACAACACCTACTAGAAAGTAAGTGTTCTCTACTCCTCTCCACTCCAATCCTATAAACTTTATCCTCATATAACAAGTGACAATACAGATGACAGATTTGGTGAGCTCCTAATGCTTATCATGACAATGTCTTACAGTCTCTTTAGCAGTCATTACTGCAGCACAGAAAACTTAATTACCAAGACCTAGAAAGCACCCATTAATCTCAATCTTCCAAAAACTTCTTAGAATTAAATCATTTTAAGCTTAGTTCGATGGTCGATCGAAAGTTAAGCTGCGCTTGCTGCGGTCGATTCGCGGATGGGTGAGCATCCCTTATATTTCGACACTACCAGACTAGACGTACCGTGCTTTAGAAAACATGTCTTTGATACTTGTTACGGCTAGTCAGATTCCTAAAAGTAGGACAACCAGTCTTACCAACGTATATGCTACCCAGTAACTGAATTTTGGAGGTCAGATAGGCAGTCGCTCCATGTTACGCAATCCGTGATACACAATCAATCAGCTTAGCCTTGTCCTGGTCTTTTTTGCTTCTAGATTCTAATACAGAATTCTTATGTGACCGAAGTAACCCTCTAAAGCACGTAATACTTCCTTACATTTTACGGTAACTCGGATCAGATAGCGAGCTAATTCCCAGTAAGTAAATTACAAGCCTTACGATAGCAGCCCCGCAGTGAGCAGTAATTACACGGACCGCTGGCGTCTTATCGGACGAATACTTTTCCTTTTAACGCACCTAAGTTCACGTTTATCAGGTGAAACTTTAGCGAGCAAATTGAAAATTTTACGAGTTCTGTAGTGAGGTGGCTGTGACAGCGATTAGCGGGGAGGAAAGCGAGGACATTTTTTTTACCGTTTGTATTTATACACCGTGACATTTTAGTCGTCTTACAACGGCAGCCCACTTCATGTTTCCAATAACTACTAATCATTTATTAAAAAATATGAGATTTTTTAAGATAAATGCATAATTTAAAAAAAAATATCATTCACTAAGACGCATGACGTAGTTTGAAACACCCTTTATGGAGATGGAATTAATGATGGAATGTAATGGTAGGTAGGTACTCGTAGATATCTTCTACTGTTTGATACGTAAACATTATTAACAGGGAGGGTGTTTCATAATTCTAAAGCATTATTTATTTTTTCTTAGTACCTATTATCTTAATTAATGGTAACAATGTTTTAACCGCTCCTAAAGGTATTTTATGACGGATACATTGAGTGGACCACCTTTGTAGGACGACTAAAATGTCACGGTGTATATGTTCTGGAAAACAGTAGAGGCAGTCCTAAATAGGTCATTTTTGTGGGTATTTCAAAATAGTACTGCCTAATTTTGGGAGGTCAGTTCATACTAGTGTTATCGTTGATTATAGAATTTCACATTTGTTATTGATGTTGATTGAAAACATCTAATTGTATCACCATTGTATCATGATATTAAAAAATGTCTTCAATTTTGGATGGAATTACTACTACAGACCATGGAACGTCCAAATCCGTTTGTCACCAGTTATGAAAAGCAAGCGACAAAGAAAAACGCTCTAATTGACAGAAGTTTTCCTCGCTACTCGCCAACATTAGCACCACTACCGCCCCGAGCATCAAATTAATTGTGTTATCAAGTATTAATTTGTTCTATCTTAGAAGACTTTAATCACCGTGAACCACGAATTCTGATCTATTTTGTATAAATTATCTGTTGCGATTTTATTACGATTTTGGACGGGTTTTTGGAATTAATGCAGCATATTCTGTCCGCATATTTCTTGTTAGGGACACGTTTGAAAACCGTTGGTGTCAAAAATATAGGTAGACATAATAGACACCAGTCCAATACTAATATTTTATGAGCGAGATATAAATTAGATACTTCCCCTAGGTGTAGGATTCTGAAATATATTTTCAATTGTCGTACCAAACTAGTCGTATAGCTATTAGGTTTTGTTTCAACTTTTAATTCGGACCGGTATGCCTATCTATCACAATTCCGGCTGTTGTGTTACACTATCATTTTTAACCTTACAAATGTGGCGGTACCTATACAGGGAATACCCATGTACATGTGCAATCTATGTCGGATTTCCATTTCCGTTGATAATAATTCATTTATAATTTTGTACTTAGGTACTTACCTTTATCGCTGACATAGAATAGGTAGAGTTGTGAGCTGCGTGGGGGTTATGTTATTGTACCTGTCGTTGATTGGCAGATCGTTGGAGTCGCGTCACATCGCATGAATTTGATTGGCTGCGGTGGCACTTCTTAACACTCCATTACCACACTACTCTGATCAAAGGTCCTCCATTATTCCCGCGATGTTTATTTGATAACAACTATTAATTTAATCCGATATATTTATGTTAACACCAGTATACAAATACACGTAAATGTATTCAAAATATGGCAAGCGAATATAAACGGGGAACGCAAACGTGAGAAACGCTCCGTGGAGAGTAAACAATATTATTTTAAAATAATGTCTCACAGCTGTACGAATTATAATAATGTGTGCGAAAGGTACGAACGCGTACGTAAATGTACGTGATGAAAGGAATAGTTGGACGTAAGTCAACGATTTCGTCGTTTACGGCTAATAATGTTGTGGATTTTAAATATTTTGAAACCAAAAAGCAAATAAATCAGAATAACTCATTGCCTGACCTGAAAATCAAAGTTACTACTTTACGACTACTCTTTAAATTCCCATTTATCCAGTCTCTGTGTGTTAAGATTGTCTTCGAAAACTTAATCAGATATGTCATCTTTGATCAAATCGAATCAATATTTCTTCATGCACCTCTTCTAATATGCCTAATACCTTCTAATGCCAGCTATTATGGTGCTTGCAGCTAAAAAGAAAGAGTAAGGAAAATACATTAATTAGGATACGCACAGGGTATAAAATAAAAAAAGGATCATCAAAAACAAACAAATGAATAAGACCCCTGTGGGTTTAAAAGGCATAAAGGCTCGTGCAGACTAGCGCGACGCGACGGTCGCGTCGCGACAACAATTCCTATGAAAACTTTATGGAAATTGTTCCACAAGTGTCGCGTCGCGCCTGTTTGAAGAAGCCTTAAAGCAACGATAGGAGTTGTTCTATCATGATTTTTATGTACGACTCAGAATAACTGTCTTAACCCAAAATTGTGGTAACACCAAATCCCACACTACAACTCGTCAAAACATTCCATCTACAGCACAATCGAGTACAAATTTAATGACCTAATTCGTAAACAAATTAGCTCAATTACAAATATAAACAAGATCGGACACCCATCATTCACACCTCACACTAAGTATTGTAGGCGGGCGGTGAGGCCCGCGTGGCACGCCGGCGCGCCGGCGACGCGCCGCCCGCGTGACGGGCACGCCGCGGGAACGCAACGACCGCGCGCCGTACACGCGACGACAGCACGAGGTGCTAACGATTTATTGCCGCTAAATTGTTTTGAAAAGGTGAACGCTAAATTAACTGTATGTGGATCTGGATCAAGTTGAAATACGGCTGTTTCTGTTACTATTGTGGTAATGTGCACTGGAATAGCGGGAAGAGGTGGTGAGAAGTAATTTTCTCGAAATGTTGCAAATCAAACAATAAATTAACACGGTCCTCGGCCCATTTCACTAACGTTCATACCGAGGCTGACGATTAAGGGACACAAGTTTATTAGAATAGTTATGTAAAGATGATACTTTAATGCAGGAGTCTTTGAATAAAAACTGTAGAAAATTACCAAAAAAATAATTGAGACAAAACTCCGTCTAATTTTAGTTCTAGCCTAAAGCTCTGAGACAGTTTTTGCATTTCCAACTTAATTTGACTTAGGCCCTGGGTAAAATCCTTAATACGTGTCAGTTTTGTTTATAGAACTGCATTTCTATAACTATAGGGTTCTTACTTCGAAAACTAGCTTGGTGGATGATGAACAATATTTTTACTTTTAGTCAAAATATTGTTCATAACGCAATTTTCGAGGTATTCCACTCAGGGCACTGATTTCAACGGCAGTTGACCGAACGGCACCTGAGCACTTCCACTAACTGCACTGAAACAAAATTTCGTAACGTGCCGTTCAGAGGAATAGTTTATTCATATTGATTTCAGTGTCCGGACGGTCATTTCATGTGAACTTACAAGACATGAGTTGTGCTCGCATGGAAACTTTTGAAAAATAATTATTTCCGGTGACCGATTGAACTGAGTGAAACATTGTCAGTTTTGTGTTTTGAAGGCATTTTTTTTTATTATCTCCAGAATGATTGAGAAAACTAATCAATCCCGTACAGTATTTCTAGAAAATCACGCCCACGTGAAACCAGGTGGCGAATCGCCATTAAAGATCGGATGGTAGTAATAATAAAATCTAATCATCGTTAGGCGAGCAGCGAAATAAATAGTATGAACGAAAATAAACATATACTGGTATCGGCGCGCACGCAGCTGTAAATTACCTGTTGGTTCCACTGAAATGTTTGATGCGTTTGCGCTTGATCGACATGCATAGTTGGAGGGAATAGTCTTGATACTTTAGACGAATTGTTTTTTTTTGCACTGGCTTGTCGTGTCTTGATGCA
The DNA here is from genome assembly GCA_949091785.1 of Polymixis lichenea. Lineage (NCBI taxonomy): Eukaryota > Metazoa > Arthropoda > Insecta > Lepidoptera > Noctuidae > Polymixis > Polymixis lichenea. The sequence continues at coordinate 1,601,686 of OX420934.1, forward strand.
AACTTTGTAAATGAAGCTGCAAACAATGAAGCATTAGTCGCCTTCACAATTTAGCAAGTAGAAGCGAACTTAGATGATGAGGTGCTTGCAACTGTAGAATCGGCCGTTTTTCTTGGCATAACAGTAGATGCCAAACTTCAGTGGGGATCACATATATCAAGCCTAGCGGGAAGGCTCAGTTCGGCTGCCTACGCCGTTAGAAAAGTAAGACAATACACTGACGTTGATACAGCTCGGTTAGTCTATTTTAGTTATTTTCATAGCGTTATGTCCTACGGCATTCTGCTGTGGGGTAAAGCGGCTGACATTCAAAATATTTTTGTTCTTCAAAAACGAGCTGTTCGTGCAATTTACCAACTAGGTGCTAGAGTTTCTCTGAGAGATTTTTTTAAAGATATTGGTATTCTCACGGTGGCATCACAATTCATCTTCGCTAACATCTTATATATTAGGCAAAATATACACTTATACACTAAAAACAGTGATACTCATAATATTAATACTAGAAATAAGGACAAACTACGTGCTCCCTTTCACCGGCTTCATAGGGTTCATAACTCATTTGCTGGGCTTGGTATAACCTTCTATAACAAGCTTCCTTCTTCTTTGCTAGATTTACATTTTAATGCGTTTAAAGCGAAAGTAAAATCAAATCTTTGTTCGAAGGCATACTATTCTATCAACGACTACTTAAACGATAAGAATTGTTGGTCGCTGTGATTAACTCAAGACAACGTTTATGTTCTTTCACCAGAATTGGCTTAACTACTGACAGGTCATATGAATTACTTCATATCATTGTTTATTTAACTTGACTGCATAAACCATTTATTTATTTTTTATTAATTAAATTTTCATTTATCGTTGAATGATGGTTATATGCTATTATTGTATAGAATCAAGTTCTTCCAACATAACAGACAGCTGTGCTGCTGGGGAGTTTGTTGCGCCACTTCTTCTTCCCAGCTAAAGCACTAGGAAGTGGTGAAGGGCGGGCTTTTTGGGGGGTCTGTCTTATGTAATTTTGACGTTCAAAAAGTGCTGACTCTCAGCCTAGTTTGAATAAATGACTTTTGATTTTGATTTTGATTTTGAACATTTGACAGCAACTAAAAGTGATGCTCAGACAGGAATAGGAAGGAACAAATACCTAACCTACATCGGATCATTTTTCATTTCAGAAATATTTTTTTTACAAAATAAGTAAAAAATATTTAAAAGTATTATCAAAGTATTAAAGTTATTATATTTAGATAGATATCTCTATGCTACTCTGTTTATTAAGTACGAGTGCACCATGAAAATTACAGATATTAGTATAGTTTTACAAGTGGGACACATTGGGCGGTCAGTTAAATGTATGCAATGCTGAGTGTAGGATATGAACTTGGAGAGAATTTTCTTTCAAAACCATTTTTTCTGTCAGGGTTCCCACCATTTTTTTTACGAGAAATCTTTCCAAATTCCTCAATAACTGTTATCAAGACTAGCCGTTCGTAGTAGTTCACATAAACGCTCGGGCCATGTGTTTCACGTCGGCTGCGCGCGCGCCGCAATTCGGTCGCAATCACCATTACCTGGGCGCACGTGTATTTTTATATGCGCTATTTTAACGCTAAACCAACTGTTTAGTTCGATGGATAAACTTTTATTACACATATTTTTTTATGTAGGTCGATAATATACAGAATTTATTTTTATATGTTTTTGGAATCTGTTGAGATTATGAGTTGAATTTAGATATTTTTAAGTTTGTGTATGTTTTTAAAATGCAAACATTGGTGTTTGGGTTGATATCAGATTTATAATTTTAGTTAAATCCACGGTTCACGGAAAATGGAGATTGAAAGTGATAATAATCCTACTAATATTACAAATGTGAAAGTTTGTGCATTAATTTTGCTTATTGTCACACTGGTACATAATAACCTGGATTAACACATAAAATACTTCTTATCCCGGTAGTACGTACGTTCCCGTAGGATAATTCTCGACCTGTGCGCATAACTGTGGGCAAAAGCTATAGGATCCTGGGAAGGGACAGAATGTAACACATTTCTTTGATTGCCATTCATGACTTTGTGTTGTTAAAAACTTAACTCCAATTAACTCATTCATCACTGTCATTGTTATTAGAGGAGAATAAAAGAAAGGATAAGTCACTTGACTTACTGCTCCTATGAGCAGCAAGTTGCTTGTTGGGTAACTTTACCTCACAAGCAAGTTGCTGTTCCTACATTCACACTTCAGACCATTTTCTTTAACTAATTTCAAACGAAATGGCACTCAGGAGAAAGACAAAGAAAATATTCAAAACCCACCGCGAATACAAACTGTAATCACGTGTTATCTCGTTTCTCCAAAGCACAAGGTAATCAAGTAAACAAAGTAAGCAATCCTAAGAAACCTTATCATCACACATTGTAACTTCACCTGCCGTATCTGCGTCATAAAGGGGTAACTCGGTTCAAATGCGAGCCACTTAAAATTTGCACTTATACCCCTTATTATTAACTGTTGATGAAGTTGGGGTAGTGGTGGGCTTTTGTGGTTTGACGTTTTCGATAGATGTGATGTTGTTTGTTACTTTTGTGAAATATTTATCGTGTTAGTAACGTTTGGCTCTAGTTCATACAATTAGTTTTAAAAAAGTCTTTCAGATCACGATTTGAATGCTCATGTCTTTCTGTAAGACTGCGTTCCTATGAAAAGTTTTAAGCCATGCAAACAAGATCCTTCTATAATCTTGTTACGAATGTTCATAGGAGTGGCCTATGCTTAGAAGAGTGGTGAATGTCTAAAAACAAATCGATGACGAGGTTATTCAAAATTTATAGACATTTACAAGTTAATTCCAAGATTATTGATAGCCAGACTCTTTTCTAAAACAAAAGTAATCAATTGAAGTCTTTATAATAATTCATCGACAACACCACATCACTAAAACACATTAGGGTTGTCGCGAAATGAAATTATACAAAGATTCACCTACACTTGCAATAATACACTGATTATTTCCTGCAAAGCTCGTAATGCTGATCTATCAAGCCACGTTCACCCTTACTCCATCTGAAATAAAGTTCCAACTAGTGGAAGAGTGTATGTTGGTATTGTGGAAGTTAAGACAACCTGCTTCACAAGTGCGCTAATCCCTTTTATCTTGAGGTGACGTGCGCGGTTTATTATTTCGCTTCAGATATTTTGTTAATACTCTTAAACGATGTTGTATGAATAAGTTTCGGATGTGTGGCTTTTGGCTTTGTTTAGTTAATTTAATATTAACACAGATGGGTTTGTTTGGGTTGAAAGAGAACATGGAATGAAAGAACAAGTCACCTGAATATTTGAACACATTGAAAGTTTTTTTTTCGGTGAGATTTTCATAGGGGTCTCTTCGTTTGATTAAAAGATGGAAGAAAAAGCAAGATGCTCTTAGAACGGATAGTCCAAAAGTGCAATTTTAGTAACATGCTGTTAAAAATATGATCTTCATCTGCCCTCCCAACTTTGTTGGCTTCCATTCTAACAAGATGGAGCTGAGTACCAGTATTTTAAATAGAGTGAAAGCCTATCTGACTTCCATAACCCAGTTACTGGATAATACGAAATCCCTTGGTTAGACGGGTTATCAAATTTCAGGCTTCTGACGAGCCGTAACGACTGTCAAAGATCCGCAAATGTCAACCGGGACCTACGGTTTAACGCGCTGTTACAACTATGTAAAATTACAATAATTTATCCATTAGAGAACCATCTTCAAACTCCACCACCCGATCCTCATAAGAATCTAGCACAAGTAAAATAAGCAGTTCCAGCAATACCAGTAAATATTATGACCTCGTCCTGGCACATTACTCACAATAGTAATATTTCAAGCTATTAAGAAGATAATTAATATCCCGGCGACTACAATGTTTCAGTGGCGGTTGTTACAGTATTAGATGTGGTATTAGCAGATAGGACAAATGTCAGGTAATGATCGTATATCACATTGGAATAGCATTTAACTAATTTAAGTGCACGGGAAACGCAATAAAACTAATAAGTGTTTTTGGGCGTGATTTATAAAGCAGGTTTTGTGATCTACGGACTACTAAAGCAATAGTTTTTCATAAATGTATGCATACAAACATAATCAGCCTATAATCTTCCCACTGCTGGGACACATGCCTCCTCTTTTCGAGAGGGAGTGGGCTGTAATCTACCAAGCGGGTTTTCGTTTATTTTCGTTCTAAGACATGCCAGTTTTTACTATATATTTTTTCAACGCTTTGAGAGCATTGGTGATGAAATAATTTACACAAATTATAGCTCCAATCTGGGTTCGAATCGACGTCCTACAAATCGTAAGTCGCGGCCGTTACCGCTGCGCCACCACTGCTCAATAGTGTTAAAACGATTTTATTTTAAATCCAAACACTGTATCTTTGTATGAAATAACTTTATTATACACACGGAATCCTGATTACAATGTCGACCGAATTGCTTCGTAGTTCCACGATCACTGCCCTGCACAACCTTTTACAATATAAAAATGACTTTTGCCCCACCCAGAAATAACGACAATATTTTATCAGTCATTTCTAAGTGTTGCCAAATAGAAAACAATACGTTCAGTTGCCGTAATGATAATACATTTCAAAGTTTGTTACAATATTAATAATTTGTTCTTTGACAGTGTTGCCACAGTGGATATTATACATCGATATTAAAATACTGAATTTTTCTTAAAATGTAATCTAAACTTTCGTAACAATCGATAAAGTTTAGTAGAATTCACAACTTATTTACAATGAATGAGGTAAATGTATCTATAAAAGTGCAATATTTATTTAGAATTAACCCATGAATTTGAACAAAGCTAACAATAGTTTGCATGTTAAGCCTAAATGGTTTACGTTTAGTGGCGATTTATAGAGAAGTAGGAAGTCACTATAAAACAACGTTAGAATAACTGATAATATTTACTCATCTATTGAAAATCGTACGCAATTCATCCCATCGCCATATTTTCTCGTGTTGTAAGCGTGATAATGTTAACTGGCCTTTAACGCATATATTTAAAAAGTGTTATAATTAATATGTTATTTTTTTAGAAAAGAAAACTTCAACATGTAATCAACTATCGTGGAGAACGATTGGAACATTAAATTAGTCATTAAACAATAAAATACCTCACCCTAATCGATGTATCTAACTCCTTCATAACACAAACAAGCAGCGCACACACATCACTTGCACGCTATAGCTAGCACCTTTAAATCCACACTTACATAGCCTAAGCCGTGCTAACTTGCTAACCTGTTGATTTAATTGTCGATTAGTCTTCATTACGCGGCTCAAACGGGATCAGCCCTAATAGTTACTAATAGTATGTCGCAGCACTACAACGCCAGGGCTTAGGGATGTCACTCGTTAGTTATCGCGAACCAATGTACAGCAGGTGGTTATTGTAGGTAATTTGGGGACATCTCTATTGGGGAATTTTTGGGAGAGAATGCTTTTGTTAGGCGATTGATGTTGCAATATTGTTTCACACTCTCATCAGTAGGCTTAGCATGAGCACCGATTTGTCGACGCAAAAATAGACATGACTATTAACTAAATTATGTATAATCGGAGAAGATAGCTATGTTTTTCTCATAATTATCACAGTTATGAGTTCTAAACGAATCAAGATTTTTTAGATAATCGTGTATACTTTGGGGTCGTCGACTAAAAAGTTTGTAGTAAATGTGATTTTGACAGTTTAAGAAGAAATATACTTCTGAAATAATCTACATTTATATGGACCTAGACAAAGATCGTTAGAAACGAAAGACAAAATGACAGATTGTAGAAGGATATCTACGGTGCGATGTCAAAAATGGAGAAACGAAATGTCACTTTGCACTGAAAAAGCACTGTCTATTCTTCGTAGAAATAGAAAACGTCATGCTGAGGGTTTCATAAAAGGGTAATATAATTTTGTCTGCTTACGTTGGAAGCTCCAGGGAAGCTGGTGTTTATTGAAAATTGCAGGTTAGTGCAAGGTTGAATGTTAATCAAAATATGTTAATGAATTCTACATGAAATAGTCATTCAATGGAATTAAATGAACTTAGAAGCTTGTATTGATGATTTTAATTATTGTAATTTTGTAAATATATACCTATTAAAGCCGTGAATCAGTGACTTGAAAATTGTAATAGACGTAAGAAAGTTGGATTTTCGAGGGCTACGCTGGAGCTTTCACCTTAAGATTGTTTCACCTTAAGATAGTTTCACCTTAAGATTGTTTCGCCTTAAGATTGTTTCACCTTAAGATTGTTTCACCTTAAGATTGTTTCACCTTAAGATAGTTTCACTTTAAGATTGTTTCACCTTAAGATAGTTTCACCTTAAGATTGTTTCACCTTAAGATAGTTTCACCTTAAGATTGTTTCACCTTAAGATAGTTTCACTTTAAGATTGTTTCACCTTAAGATAGTTTCACCTTAAGATTGTTTCACCTTAAGATAGTTTCACCTTAAGATTGTTTCACCTTAAGATAGTTTCACTTTAAGATTGTTTCACCTTAAGATAGTTTCACCTTAAGATTGTTTCACCTTAAGATAGTTTCACCTTAAGATTGTTTCACCTGAAAATTCTTTCACCTTAAGATTGTTTCACCTGAAAATTCTTTCACCTTAAGATTGTTTCCTGCCTGCAAAAATACCTACATCTCCTATTGTTAGCTTTCGCTCAAGCGTATGTGAGAATGACTGAAATATATCTATTGTACCGATATGTCCAACTACTGATTGATACTAATGGTTTCTTAACAAGCTTTAGAAGTTTAAGATGGAAACTTTATCTTAGCAGATAGGTACTGAGTGATCCGATAAAGCTGCGATAAGAAGAATACTGCAGACAGACTGTCCCATACAGATTGCTGCCACATTTACCGAGTCCAATAGAAAATATTGACGAAATATCACAGGGAGTTGTATACAGGGTGGTAGGCAACCATGAATTAAGCATATGATTCTAGATCCCGTAGATATTTCTCGTTGGTTATCACAAACATCTGCTGTTTCAAAGAAAAGTGTGATATCTACGAGGTCAAAATGTTGCGTTGGATGCCACATTTACGCAAGGGTGTTCAGAATCATTTACTAAATCCATTCCATGGTAACAAATTGCGCGTCGAAGTCCCTGCCACCCTGTATATAAATGTTCTTTAATTAAGTAGGTACAATAGGTGAATACCATAAGTTGGAGCAACAATAAAAGTTGCAAGGTCTTAGCAGTGTTTTGACGATGCAAGTCATTTGTTGCAATTTTATTGTAAGCTGCAGGCAAGAAACTGGCATTGTGTAAATGGAAGCTCCATACACAATGCCAGTTTCTTGCTTGTGGCTTATTCTTTTTCTCATCTTAAACAGAATTTAAATTATAACCAGTCTCGTTTTTGCTAACAGTCTTATTTAGCTGCTTTCCCCCTAGTCTTTTCCAGGAACCACTCAAAACCATCAGTAATTTGTATTAGTACCCAATAAAGAGTATTATTTTTTATCATTTTCACACCTTCTTAATCCACACAGTAATTGTACAAACAGTTTAGCACCCCACCTCCAACTAATGAACTAGCCAGGTGCGACAAACACCGGGATGTGTCCGCAGACAACAAGCGCGTTATGACACGCGCCACATTAGACGCAACTGTTCGTAATAGGCGCGTTACAGGCACGCTGTTGACGTCGTAAAGGTATTCTGCTGTGAATGTGTTGCGAAGGAAATTAATTGGCGAAAAAGGTAAAGACCATTGTGGCATGAAACACTCAGAATTTGCGAGGAAGGAGCCGTACCTGAATGCTCACTAAGATCGGCAACGGTTAAATTTTTGGGGTTATACTTTATTGGCACACAGTATTTACGGCAGAATGTTTTCTTCTTTTTCTGTTATCTATGGTTACTTTTTAATTCATAATTTACCCATAATTTACAATGTTTTCATTGATTTTCTTGTTTTTTATTTTGATTTATTTTCGTCCGTGTCAATCTTGTTGTACAGACGCCAGACGCCAGACGACATCAAGCTATCCCAAACTGTCAAATTTTCCCAATTGAATATGAACCTTATTCTTTATTTGTTTTAGTTATTACAGTTGAAAAAACAAAGAAATTTGACAGATTGGGATAACTTGATGTGCTGGCCTCTGTACCTACTTTGATAATATGTGAATGATATGGTGTCCTAAAATTGGAAGCACACACTTGTATTTGTCCCGTTTATGTTAACGTGCATGTAATTGTATAGCTTTCGTTGGTAATCCAAGAAATAAATAAATAAATTGGCTTTGGAAACCAAATCTCTAAATAATGAAAAGTCACGTAAATCACGGAAAAAAGTGTAGGTAAAAAAAAGCTGATATTTTTCAATCACAGGAACACATGACTTTTCAACGTTCCTACTGTCCACTAAACTAATATTACGATGCCTGTCGAAGAACTTTCACACTAAATACCTCTGTAATTAATAAAATCCCACCAATCTAATACATGATCAGCTTCCTCGTAGACTTTTATAAAAGCTAATTCCACGGCATTGCCCATACGATCAGGTGCTACAAACATTCAGATGCTCGCAGACAGACACAATATCCGCACGTTTAATGTCGGCGCGGCCACATTACCGACAACTGTTGGTAATAGCCGCGCTATTTATGATGTAAAGGTGTGCTGCGTTCACACGTAATTTGTGCGTAGGAGAGTGGGTTAGGAAAGTAGTGTTCAAGCAGAGGGGAAAGCGAAGAGTAAATTGCAATTGGACAGTTATAATTATCCAATTTATTTCTTCTTCAGTGTGGTGCCGGACGTAAAGAATAGCACTATCCCATCTCTTCCAGTGGGTGTCGTAAGAGGCGACTAATGGACTTACTAGAGAATGGGCAGCAGCGTTCTCTATGCATTTTACCATCATACTGCAATCGCCAACCCGCCTGCCAAGCATGGCGATTATGGCATCTATATATCATCTTTATAAATCTATTTAGAAAAATATGTTGCGGTAGTTACCTACTATAATTTTAGTCTGTGCTAAATTAAATAATATACTTTCTTTCTGTTATTGAATACAATAAGCTTAAAAGAAATATCTGTAATTATACATTGTGGCCTATGTCTAGCAGAGGACGTTTTTCGGCTGAAATGATGAAATATTGAGGTGGCTCATTTCTTGCGTAAGTATCTTAAAACGCGACTAAGAGACTTATCAGAGAATGGGTAGAACTGTTTTCTATAATTTTACCACCATACTACAATCGCCGGCTTGCCCTAAACACTAACAATTGCAATTATTGCGTTATTTACTTAGTCGAGCAGACAACATTTACAATGGAATGAAGCAATTGATTAGGAATTTACTTTAAAATCCATCAGATTGTTATTGAAAGTATGTTACACAATCGGGGAACACACTTAAGCTTCAGTCCCATCAGTGTGTGGTTTCGCTTAGAATGTTAGTGGCCAGTTATTTCGTCAAAGCAGAGGAAGATTACAGTCTATTCCAGTACTAGCCCAAGTCGGCTCTCCAATTACAAGCCAGCACCAATAAACGGCAGGTATTTACGACACTGCCTGCGTATGCCGCCATCATTGTTTTGTATTGCATTCAACTGTTTAACTTACAAATACAAATATTAGTCCGAGTATTATGGCGTTGTAATTCGATTTGTGTTATGCTATTATTGAAATGTGAAATTTAATCTAATGTTTGTGTACCTACAATATTTGCTTTGACGAGGGAGCGTAAGATGGTACTAATCCATTGATATACCACTTTTACTATCTTAATGTCTATAGGATAGGAAACAAAAATTGACAGCGAAACAAAAAGTTTATAAAAAAAAAAAAAAAAATAGTTTATTGGTAACACAAGTATAGGTATTAACAAAAATTTTGTGATTGGATCCTCCTTTTAGGCAAATAGTGCCTGTATTAGGAGAGTCCGCTCTTCCATAGCAAGACGTGTTAGGTATATTAAAATCAATATGTATAATTCTTATGCTAAAACTACTTAAATTAACATTATCTTAATCTTATAAACTTCTAAAAATCTTATAAACTTATTGGTTGCTTGGTTGGTGCTTATTCGTTGTTTTTCATAATTCCTACTTTAAATGCGAATGCAGGGACCATTCACCTGCAATCTTTTATTCGTGACCTAGTAGTAGTACTACATCGGCTACTTCATCGGTGATCCAGGATTAAAAGTATCCCGTCCAAAGTAATGGTCTATCTCTGTACCAAATCTTATCAAAATCAGTTTAGTGGTTTATGCGTAAAAGCGTAACAGACAGACAAAGTTACTTTGGTATTTATAATGTTAGTAGGGATATTAGTACGGATTGACCTATCCGGCTGATTTTAATGATCTGAATGAATTCTATCTACACTATCTAGCAGTTGGCGGCCTGCACAGTCTACTTGTAAAGCCCTAGCTGTTACTGTGGTATCTCGGCTTGGTACACGACAGGCGAATGCTCTCACGCCTTTATCATGTGATTTTACGGTGCCGTTTTACCATAAATAAAAAAGCCTTTTATTCCATGCAACACATTGGGAACAGTATTTAATATTGAAAAATATGCAACAACAAAATGCAGTTTTATTATTTCACATTGAAATTCATTAAATCAGGGTTCTCAACCAGTTATTATGGAACGTCACTGGCTGGTTAAAAAATCACATAGACATCATTGAAAGACGATTTAAAAAAATACCAAACAAAAACCAAATCGGATTTTTTTTAGGAGAAAGATTTTACCATAGATAGTCAAAATACATGTCAAAATGACTGATACATCAATGAAACAGTACACCCTGCAATACACGTTGCGTCGCTTGCGCATACATTTGCTCGTGCTGCCACCGCGGCGCTATGCACACGACGAACACAATGCTACTTCCCTGTTGCTGTTGGCGTGCGGAACGCAATCTGACTCCTGCGATGCACTTGTGAATGTTGGTAGAATAGTGTGGAAGACAACTTCGTTATATTTGAATATGCACATGATCTTGGCAGGTATGAGGACACGGTGGAGCATACGGTGGAGGTCTGCCCGGCTTGGGCGGAGCATCGCCGTGTCCTCGTGGAGGTGATCGGCGGCGGCGATCTCTCGCGTCCGACCTTGGTCCAGGCCATGGTACGGAGTGAAAGTGCATGATTAGCCGTCACCTCCTTCAACGAAGCAGTGATGCTCGCAAAGAGGGAGGCGGCGCACGTGACGGAGAGGCAGTACATGCGTCCTCACGGCCGTAGCCTTCGCAGGAGACGCCCTGGGCGTCGGGAATCCCAGGCTGTAGGCACGGACTTGCGGACGGCGAGTAATGGGTAGCTCGCTGTCCGGTAAGGACCAAGCTCGGGTCAACGGCGCGTTGTGTTCCGCGCGCGCCTCAAAGCGATGTCAGCACCAACTGGTGGGGCCTGCAAGGGCCGATGCCTGCCAGGGGTGCGTGTTGTTCGAAAGAGATACCGCGGCAACTGGGGGAACACGGGTGGGTTTTAGTCAATAAAAGTCTGACATCTCAGTCCTGCTCCACCCAGAGCGGGAGAAGTTACTTGATGATTTCCCACCCAAAAAAAAAATCTTGGCAAGTAAGATTATGAGTTTGGAGTCGAGATCTTTTTAAAAGGATTTTTTTTAATCTAGTAGGTACAGGTACCATTTCTTTTACCGTGCTTTAATGGTGTTTAACATAGATAAGTAATCAGTGTCGTCGAAAATCGATGGGTGTTTTCTATTATATTTAATTTAATTAAGTAATAGAAAACAAACAATTCATTTGTCAAATTTATCATTCGATAGAGTTTAACATAGATAATCAAAATACATGTCCCTTATCAAATCAAAATCAAAAGTCATTTATTCAAATTAGGCTGAGAATCAGCACTTTTCGAACGTCAAAGTACATGAGACAGTCCCCCAAAACGCTATCTTGTTACTTATGGCTTTTGGTGACTGTCTGTATGAAATGACAACACGTAAAACATTTGGACTTTTTTTTTTCAGGTTGGCAACGCATGGTTAAAACCGCATTGGCTCTAAAAAACTACGAAAACCTGGACTTCCATTTTACTCACGAAATTCTTATGTCTTTCGTCTATTTTCAACTTAATTCCTTCCGATTCAATCAAGAAACCTAAAGCCTATGCCACACTATTACGCACATGCACGAGCTCGCGACAACGAAAAGCGATTATATTTAGCTCTCAGCACCTAGGAAGTTCATTAAGAAGACGCTATGTTGCTAATGCGCCCCGACTCTAATTGAGCAGCTTGTCGCATTCGAATCGCACGCGTTCAGTCGCTCGTGCGTTTGCTACTTTATAGTTATGTGTGCACTTGCCCTTAAGTGATGTTGCTTGAAAGGTTTTAAGTTTAGCTTGTATGATTCAATGAAAGGTGGGCTTAAGTTTGTGTTTATTTACGTGTTTTTCTTGTGATCTGCTGATAGGTATCGATGAAGGTGTCGTGTTTTGAGGTTGCCTACTAGACATCTGGGAATGCTGAAAAAAGGGAAATTTTAAGATCTGTGTGACTATTCACAACCATTCGATACGCTTCCGTACTGAATCGAACATCAATCATTGTAAACGCAGGAGTCTATAGGTAAACAGTGTTCACAAATCCAAAACTCAAAAATTCGAAAATCATAAATAGACGACCGCTATTCTTTCGACAGCTGTTTGCTGTCGAAAGCAACGCAAATCAGGTAAGGCAGCAGATCAGGTGGATTTTTTTTTTCAAATAATAAAACACAATATTTTAAAAAAAAAGTTGCCCACTTAGAATTACTCCTGTACTGTGGGTGCGTTTACAAACATTTAAACTCACATACACAAACAGCCAGACCCGGAACAACTACTTGTTGGTCATACCTCAATATTTGTTCCGTGCGGGAATCGAACACGCAGTGCAACAGTCAATCGCTTAACCGCTACGCCAACCGGGCCGTCAATTATATTATCTATAACCAAGCAGATGTCAGAAATTAATAAAATAAAAAAGAGCAAAATAAAACCCCAATGAAAATGAACTGAAACCGTCACAGTTGTCTTAAACATTAGGGTAAACGCAACATTATCTGATAAGGTAACCAATATTATATCTTGCCTTATTTTCCGCGGTGGATTTACTCTCCAGCAATCTAAAAGAACTATCAAACTGCACTAAACAAAAAGCCGGTATAGTGGTATTAAACTTACAACCTTCTACAACACCAGTAAATCTTTGGCGCCATAAAATATGCATATAAATTATATATTATAATATAAAATATGTAGTGCAGTCCTGAACAGAACGTGATGTATAGGCGCAGGGCAAACCGGCGTCATTTGCTACTGTGATTTATGTAGTTCGTACACCTAAAGGTTTCGAGTTCGGTGCAGGATTTTAGAAATTATGGCCTCGGTCAGGACAACATAAATGAACAAGACTATAATTTTCTGTGAAAATCTGGGAGCATTAGAAAAGCGATCCAACCGCGATTTTGTTCATTTTACAGTTTTTTTGTGGTTACTTTATGAGCCTTAACCGTCTCCCTATACCGGGATACAATCTTTTTTTTTTTTTTTTTGTAAAAACGTTGCCCCAAACTAGGAATTACTCCTGTATTGTGGGTGCGTTTACAAACATTTAAATTCACATACACAAACAGCCAGACCCGGAACAACTACATGTAGGTCATACAAATGTTTGTTCCGTGCGGGAATCGAACCCGCTACACGCAGCACAGCAGTCAATCGCTTAACCACTGCGCCAACCGTGCTGTCTAGTAATAAAACACCTTTATCGTGTTTTGTGGATAATTATTCTTAGAAATTAATCTTCCTTCTTTAGGGTTGTCAGTCCAATCTCACGTACTACGTTAGACTGTTCGAATATCATTAAAGTTGTTTATTACCAGCCCGTACAACGTAAGATCGTCTTTTGAAGATAACCTTCACAGTACCTACCTATCTAGTTTCAGTATTATGGTTTCCTGTATAACGAAACTCTTTGTAAAATCTCCATGGGCTGAATATTTGCAAACCACTGTAAAAGTAAACTGTGCACAGCAAGATAACACATACCTCTTTGCTAATTCTTACTGGATTTAATTGAGGAAAACGTAGAGCAGTTACTCAAATATTTTCCTAAATAAACACTAAAATATCTGGAACAATGAGAAAGCGCACATAAAACTAGAATAATATTATAATTTTGCGTATGAAAAAATTAAAATGACAAAAATAATTGTCTAGTCTCGTCCCACGTTAAATATTACAATATTCACGTTCGCGATTCATCTCGGTAATTACACGTTTATGTGAGCTTTCATGTCCTGTGTAATGTAATTGGGGTAGACAGGTCTGTCATGAACGCATCATTTAGTTATTCACGACACATTTATAATATGATGAGTATTCTGAAAATGATAAAATGTCGTTTAGAAAAACTTTGTTATGAATTAACCTTTGTGCTTACGTTTTCCATTTATTTTTTATTTTTTTTATATTTCCTTCTTTATCAATACTGACACCACATGATACCATAAAATATAACGCAACATCACTTGTATTCACCGCGGGGTTAGGCAGAGGTGCACCTATTCAAAATCAAAATATTTTATTTCACATAAACCTGCAAGGGCACTTATGAAACGTCAGAAGCTAGGTGCACGGTTCCAATTTGTCGCTTCCTATGGAGAAGAGCCGGCAAGAAACTCCACGGTTACTCTTTTAAAAATAATTGGATTTTATAATGTTTTCAAATTACAGTGATATTAGGTATGGGAGGACAGTGCAGGCCTGTCAATAAGTACCAGGTACTTAGAGGAATGAAAATAAAGAATAGAAACTGTAGGCCTACAACGTTCTCTCATTCACAATATGTAAAAGAATCTACATTAGTAAAATCAACCTATTTAAACCAAGTGATATGATTTTCATGAGAATCACTAATAAATACTCGATATTACTTATTGTAGATACACCCACTTTTTCCAGTTATATTTAAGTCCCATATTACATGGGGTGAGCCTATTGCACACAACTGGGCACAAATCTACACTCCGGACAGCTTATAAGAAAAACTATGTAACTTTTTAAAGTACATTTTAGAAAGAATGAACATCAGAATATCGTTTCAAAATAGTTCCTCGTGACAATCCCTTTCTACACTATCACACAATCGTAAAGCCATTTTAATGATGTCTCTCAATATCTAATGAACCAACGTACCAAACATTTATAACTTCCTGCGAAAACTATCCAATAACATTTTTATTATGACCAACCGCCAAACGCCACTTCACTATTTTTATAAGTAGTGACTGAGTGATATCAACCATTTTATAGATCGGACTGAATATAAAAACAGCTAAGCTTCAAAATTATATAGTTTTTTTATTTGAATAATTTGCTGTTTCTATGGCGGTGTGTCAATGTGTGGTCTTGGGTTATATATGGCAATTCGCACTCACGGGTTTTGTAACAGTCAGTATCGTTTAAAAGTTGCTCTTATTACATTCAATGTAAATTATCATCAACTCAGTCTATCTCATTCCTCTGCTGGATATAGGACTCTCCCAGGCTGCACCACCACACCCTGTCCTCCGCCTTCCGCATAAATAGGTACCTAGGTACTGCTAACAATATGTTGTAACCGAGAAAGAGAAGATTTTGTCTCCTCTATCGGTTCTGAAGGAAGAACATAGATGAACATGAGATAAAGAAACAAAAGGCCCTGTCTATGTTTTGTCTCATACTGTCAAGCGTCATTTCTAATTCAACAGTAAGGGACAAAATACGGTGTAACTATTCCAAGGTATTTTTGTATAAAATAAAATACTGATTTATTTCACCATTAGCTAACACTGGTAGCGTAGATTGATATTATTAATACGTTTTTCACCTTTAACACAAATTCGTGCTAATTTCAAAATTCCGGAACAAATATCACAATAAATATGAAGTTCCGATATTTTGGAGGCATATCCATATTATCCTCTACGTTTGACGTCAACGACCCTAAATCAATCTACCTACTCCGACCTCTGATTATCACTCCCGAATCTATGTCCTATCTCAACCCTGTAAACGTTCAACGGCAAATTTTAATTTCGGAAAATCGCTAAATATTTGGTCATACCTAATAAAATGTACAAGCTAAGTTAAGCTGTGAAGCTCAGTAAAATCCTCTTATGAGAGAGCGACACAATGTGCACTTTACGCAGAAGTTAGTAAAAAACTAAAAGTAGGGGATTTAGCGGCGCCCCGCACGCCTAAGGTGGGTGTACACGTGAAACCACTCAGATCGCCATTAGCCGCATGCTGCGAGTGTGTACCGCGCTTAACGTTCGATTGTAAGGCTTATACGGCTGTTTAGTGTTTTAAATTATATATTTTATATTTTTTCAACTCTGAAAAAATGAAATGAAAAAAATAGAAAAAAATAGAAAAATTTAATAGAATTGAATTGAAATTGAAATTTTTTCTCTCTCTTTTTTGTCGTTGAAGATTACTGACAAATGCATGCATGCACTGATTGGACAGGTCCACTCAAATCTGTGTGGGTTCTTTCCTCAAAATACCATGTCAGACATTAATCTATGTGGTCCGCATGTGGCCTGTCGAACATTATGTCTGGAGTTTAAAAGAGAGTGTGACCTCGGAGCTTGTTTCGGCCTTTCTTCTCAGAGTAGTCGAAAATCATGGGATTTTTTTTTTCAATAATATTGTAATGGTACAAAAACGAATAGTCATTAAGTAAATAAAAACACCAATTATTAGCCTTTGTAACAAAATATCGTGTTATTTCCAAAAAAAATCAAGGAAACGTCAGCAATAAACATGTTGTGGTCCACGAAATAAGCGGGGAATGTGCGCAAGCCCTCGACAAATAACCGAGAATATGTAATGAAGCCAATTACCGCGCGGCGTCAACTGAGCGTCGTTTTGTTTTGACAAAATGGTGAGACGTCGATGATTATTTTGTTAAGATAAATGCATATTGGGATATTAAATAAGGGACTTGTTACTTTTTCAATCACATTTTAAATCTAAAAAATTATCTGTCAATTACTCGTCCATAGCAAGTTTGCATCTTACTGCAACTATAGATCGCAGAACGGATTCAATCTTATTAATAAAACAGGTTTTGTTACCTATCTATTGCAGGAGCTCCTTATGAATATAATTAATTTGGAAGACAATCCAAGGCATGATCAAACAAAATAAGAATTAACAAGATTTTAGTGTGGCATCACCATAACTGTGTCAAGATAGAATACTCTTCTTTATGTACACCATATAAATTACTGATATGAATGTAGAAATGTTACCTACACAATACGGCCGGTCAAGATCCGTAAAAAAGTTATAGTTGAAAAAAACTAAAAAAACACGCTTTAAAAACCAAACTAAAAAGTAGAAAATCATTTAATTCTATTAAAAAGCGTAGGGTGCTTGATATTAATTGATTAAAAAAATACCTCAAAAAGCACCCCCCGCTTTTTAATAAAATTAAATTATTTTTTGCTTTTTAGTTTGGTTTTTAAAGGATGTTTTTTTGTTTTTTTTTTAATTATTATTTATTTTCTATTTTTAATTTTGCTAACTACAAAAGCGTGTTTTTTTCAAATTTTTTTTAATTATTGAAATGTCATAGGTCGTCGATAAGTCTACAAAGTTTAAATGAAATTTGGCCGTTTAAAGTGGGTCAAAATAGCGTCCAAAGGAGTCCGTTACATACAAACAAACATACAAGTGAAGCTAATATAAAGCGTGTAAAAACTTCGACACATGAACGAATATTTATTCAGGACATTCTACACGTATCCTTTGAACAGTTCTCTCCGTTACTCAGGTACGTAAATACGCTGTTAGGGCCGACATATGAGCGCACGTGCTCGTAACTCGCGGTTTTTATGGCCCCACACCTACGCATACGCATAAACAATTACTTGTGTTACTCTTTTATGAGTTTGTCATCGCGATGTGTGTTACAATTTTACCGTCAGTTAAAGGAAAGTTACGGTAAAAGTAACATGATTGAAATAATTGAGCTTGTTTTGAACTTTTCCATTTCAAGCGTAGGGCAGAGCGGGGTCTCATGAGCCACGGGGTCTCCTGCGCCACCCACACTAGTACACAGACGGTATAGGTTAGATAGAAGTGAGGGACGCCACAAGAAGCGGGAGGGGTATGTGACTCGTCCGCTGTTGTGTCAGTAGCCGGCCGGTGTTCGATTTGAGTGTGTGCGTACGTTGACTCTATTTTCGCTCCAAAAGTAAAAAAAGCGGCTTTTCGTAGCTTTTGGTCTCCAGCTCATGCTTTTTGTGTTACGGCAACCAAGTAAGTGTATTTTAATTTCATAAACTGTGTTTATACGATGACAGAATCAACAATAATGTAATATTAATAGTCTTTCTGTGGCTCGCTCCAATCGGTAATAAAATGGGGAAGGGGTCATTTGAGCCAAAACAAACGGGGTCTCGTGAGCATGGTTCATTAGACCCCACAGTTGCAGGTTGATGTTGTATTGCTTCATAACTACACTATTATCAATTTGCATTGAAATCCGGTGTTCAGATCACCCCCAAGTACCTATGAATCTTTCTATAACAGTATTTATTATTTTCAGGATGTGAAACTACAAAAGAAAATTGACCTGATTGTTTTCTCTCAAGATCCGATGAAACGTGTTGCAGAAGAAGTTATCAATGGCAAAAGTATTCGAAAAGTAGCGTGTCGTGGCAGAATTACAATCTTCAGACCTGGAAGTTAATGTACCTTCACCAGCTATTGAAGTTGCGCTAGCCTATGCAGTAACACCATCGCAATCGCCCGTCACTGTATCAACTACCCAAGACTTTGGAATGACAAAGAAAATCGAGGGCCAAATGTTGCAACGTCATCTACCTTCAAAGATGATTTTGTCTTTTCACCAGAATTTGTGAGACCATTTCCAAAAGCAGGGCCACGGAGTCAACAGCAAATACGAAGGAAAAAGAAAAATTGTGCCGTATTGACTGATACACCAGAGAAGGACCAGCTTGCTGAAGAACAGAGTAAGCGGAAGAGTAAGGGCAGTAAGAAGATACCCAAGACAAAAAAGCAGACAGTGAGAAAAGCTTTTTATAAAAGTTCTTCTGAATCTGACGATGAGGCAAGACGTCTTAAGAGAGCTAAAAATTTCCAAAAGTAGAAAAAAGTACAGACGGGGAAGACACCTTCTTGTGACACCGAAGAAGAAGAATATTTCTGCCTTGTTTGCATCGAAGCTTACTCCGATAGCCTTCCAGGCGAAGAGTGGCTACAGTGCACCGATTGCCGCAAATGGGCACATGTTAAGTGCACCACTGCTGCTGGTGCTGTTTATATTTGCGTCAACTGTGACTTTGATCAGGATAAGCTAGTTTTTACGTTTGTATTGTTTCCCAATCAGTTCCTATTATTTCCTAAGAATGTTTATTAATGATTTATGGTAGATTTTATTTGTAGTTTATATTAATTCTCTTATGAAACAAACCTCTTAAGTCCACTGGCTCAACTAGCCCCGTGGGGTGGCTTAATTGACCCCACCTAGTAGGGTCAACTGGGCCACCTGACGTTTGTGATATTCATGTAAATTAGTTTAGTAAACAACGTATTTGCTGCAATTTTTTCATGATGTTACATAGCCAAATAAATAACCTATTTATTTTAAAAGGTATCATTGTTTATCACTTCATTAATTCGAAGCTATACTGCTTTGAACGAAATCATGATCAAGTGACCCCACTCTGCCCTACTTTAGGTAAGGCGTGGTTTAAAATAACATCAATTATTTTGTGTTCCAGAAAATATCATGTAAATGTATAAATCAACATTCATTTAAATATTTTTAATACATGGTACTTAAACATAGTGGTGAAATGTGGGCGTAGGCACTAAGTATCAGATGATACTCTTACTGATGTTTTGTTAAAGCATTTTCCTATTATCATTATTAGGTACTGTTTTAAGTTAACTTGCATTTCCACAATTTCACCGTAATTTCCAGAAAGATAATAACAAATAATTTCTACAGATAACTTGTGAAATCCAACATGTAATGGTGAAGGTCACCTCTGCCTAACCCTGTGTGGAAAAGACGCGTGATGTTTTGTTAAAGCATTATCATCATCATCATTTTCCTGCCCTTATCCCAATTTATTTGTGGGCTTCTCTATTGGTCGTCATGTTGGTAGTCAAACCCTTTCCAACCAATCATCATACCATATCGCCCACATACTATTTTAGTTCTCTACAACAGCCTTATAAGAAGCACTCTGGAATACTGCAGTGTGATATGGAGGCCTCACTACGACCCACCGCCCTCCACTTGCTGGGGATAGAACGAGTCCAAAAAAAGGTTTATCCGATACCTATGGTACTCAAAGGGAAGGCTATTTAAATATCTCTCCTACCTTGATAAACTAGGCTGCTAAATGGGTACCCTGGAAGCTCGAAGGGAGCTCTTGGATTTGAGATTCGCATATAAACTCAAATTAAATCAAATCAAATTATTTATTTGCATAAAACAGGTAGGTACAAAGAGATGTTACAAATAAATATAAAGTACACTGTATCATTACCTTAAAAGATGTGCAAATGTTTACAATAACGATAATATAATTGTTTAACATTTCAAAATTATTATAATCAAATAAGATTAAAAATAATAATAAAATAAATTAAGAATAAATACTACAAATGTAAAAGGATTAAAAATACAAATTGTCGGATGAATTTTAATTAATGTCATTAAAATAAAATTACATAAATGTCAAATAAAATTATTACTGTACGTCACACTATTTTTATTGTTACATTATTCAACGTCAATTTTCTCTTACTTGACTGCCCACAATTGGCAAGTAGGTTCAATTTTAGAGACCCGTAGACCACCTCGCAAACCTATATCACCCCTAGCTCCATCTCTTCGCCGTAAAGTGTTTGGTGCTAAATCGCGTATACCCGCATGTGCAAACTCATAAACGAACGCAGCGACCTGGTTGACGTCCACGCAGAATCAATATCGACGTTTGTCAGACGTAATTAGTATTAGTTTTTAATATAACGATCTAGAATTTAAGTTCTTTAAAATTAAAGTTACAATCACAAATAGCATTTTGCATGCGGTGTTTGCCTGTAATTTGTTGTGAAGTTAGATTTAAGATACTATTACTTATATTTTCCTATCTGTAACAACTGTTGGTAAACCTTAATTAAATTAATTAATTAAAACTAACTCACACAGTCCATCCATTATTTCTTTGGTCTCCCTCTACTATTATAGTCATTGACAAAGGCCCCCTTTTCCTTATATAAATTTTTCTATTGGAAGTTTACTTGCATTTCCAAAATTTTACCGTAATTGCCAATCATCAGTACACAGTTAACTTGTAAATTCCAACACGTCATTTCATAATTTACCTCAATAAACCTTAAAAGCCAAATAACATTTTTGATTGCCAATCAACGTTGCACTAAACAGAAAGTGTTAACACTATTGTGGCATATTATTGAGTGGAGCCACAATAACACTACGATCAGTCTGATTGGACAACCAATCCCCTGTTAATTTCGATCTACCGTCAACGGTCGATACGTAATTCGGAATACGAATTTTCAAATTTCGGAATACGGATTTTCGAATTTAGTGGACGTAGTGACGAGAGGGATAATTTTCGGACATTTTAGTGATGCTGGTAATCATGGATTAAGTTTATAATCAGTAGAATGATTTTGTTTAGGATTTTGGTTCGTGATGATTTGATTAGGGATTATGAAGAACTAAGTAGTGAGATTAGGTCATGTAGTCATTGGTAACCGTTGTTAGTTGTTAATCCATAGTTTTGCTTTGTTGTTTTAGTTTAAAAACAAAGCAGGAGAATTTTTGCAGTAAAAATCTATACTTCCCGATGGAGATTTAAATGAATGTTTCTTTTTACTTCTTTGGCGTATTTTGACCAAATGCTGAGTTTTTCCATCTATTTGGGTGTTTTATATCCATCCTAGTATGAGTCCCATTAATACAAAGTACCTACAAATAAAGTGGTGTCGACAGCAAACCTAATTTTCAAACACCACTACAAACTAATGTGACCAAAATGTCACGAAATTAACAGGACACTACAAATTACTGGAACACACCAATATACACAAGCGCGCTATTTAAATTCCGAATGCACACCGCAAATATCCGCGTATCCGCGAGAATATCCGCGATATCCGCCACGGCCGAGTGCCCCCGTACAAATAAACGGTTGATTTGATCAGCCGCTTTGCCAGAACGATATACGTTGTGAAGGACTATCGAAAAAAGACGAATGAATCCGATGGATTGCGGATTAAACTGTAAAGGTTAATGAAATGTGTGCACCCTTGTTTGTGCGGGGTAAACTGTCCTTTTGTATTTGAGTGTTTAATTTTAAACGCAGGTTTTTGACCGCATTATTCCGTAAATTGTTTTAAGTGTGAGGATTAAAACACGTCCGACTGGCTCGTTGGTCTAGTCGTCGCAAGCTTTACTGCTGAGCCTAGGTTCAATTCCCGGATCGGGCAAAGTTATTAGGTTCGTCCATCTTTAGGAGAATTCGTTAGTAGCTGCCCGGACTCTGGATGTTTTCATACTTGCCCGGTTGATGGCAATTAGGCTCGCCCCCTATTACATTGGACCATAGATACATCTCTGCGTATCCCTTCGGGGAATACTGGCGTAATGTTATGTTATGATTAAAACACGCATGGAACATTGAATTGGAGTCATATTTATTACTTATTTTTTTTTTCTGAAAAAGTAGTGCGGCTTGCAGAAGCAATCTCCATCGCCGTAAGCAAGCAGTTTTCCAAATAGTTAATCAGTCCCAGTGTTGGGTGCAGACACGAGTACCACGACCTCGACCAACTGAAACAGTAATGCCGAGAAGAAACGCAACATCTAGGGAAATGACTTAAGGTATATTATTTAATTACTAGCTTTTTGCCAGCGGGTTCACACGCGAAGTGGCCGGAAATTATCCCATGGGATCGTACTCGTACTATGGGGTTAAAAGATTTCAAACTATGTGTGCCAAATTTCATCAAAATCAAAAGTCATTTATTCAAACTAGGCTGGTCTCAGCGCTTTTTGAACGTCAAAATTACATATGACAGTCCCCAAAACGCCCGCCCTTCACCGGTTCCTAGTGCTTTAGCTGGGAAGAAGAAGTGGCGCAACAAACTCCCCAGCAGCACAGCTGTCTGTTAAGTTAGAAGAACTTGATTCTGTACAATAGGTACTTAATTAACGTTACGAAATATAAAATTAAAATATTTGCACACGCCAATTTACCAAAAATAAATAATTAAAAAATTTACTCAAACAGAAATAAATAATAAAAACAAAAACATTCAAATTCGTTTAGCCGTTTTTACGTGATTGAGTGACAAACATCCAAACATCTAAACATACAAACTTTCACATTTATAAAATTAATAGGATGGGATATTTTAAAGTGATAATCTTACCTTGAAAGAAAAGAAAGAAAAAGTATTTATTAGACTCGCACAGGAATAACACAAACTTAACTAAATAACATACTTAATAAAATATAAATTAAAATTAGAGAAAAACAAAAAGTAAAAATAAAAACAAAGTCCCGTACGAGGCCAAAAGGCCCCTATCTCAGCATGATGCTGCGACATTTAAAAAAAATTGTCGCAGCGCTGGTATTCTGGTGCCTTGGTGACCAGTAGACATCGTGTTCATGGCTTCAAAAGCTACGACGGCACCCAGCAGATAGATTATGAACTTCATTGTTTGAACTTTTATTCCAGAACCAGCGAGCCAATTTTTGTAAGGTCCACAGGCTAGTCATCAGAACTCGACAGTGGTTGGAATAAAGTTCAAAATACAAAAATGGTTCCATGCTCCAGGGTCTAAAAAAAGACGATTGTAGTTGAAGTAAGTCTTCGAAACTGTCAAGAAAATAAAACTAGGCACCAGTATTTATGTCCAGCTTCTTTGCCATAATACACGTAAAATATAAAACTTGACCGCATTAATTAAATATCGGAAACAGGTCAATTTAGGCAAATCGATGTCATTTTAAATTGTAGTCGTACATTAACCACCTCTCTGATGTCTTATCCAGTTAAACAATAAGGGCATTAAAACGCCGTGATCAATATTATACTATTGATAATAAGCATTTAATTTCGATTTGCCAAATTGACCTGTTTCCGATATGTTATCAATATGATCGACTATTTTCCACTAATTAAAGTCAAGGAACTGTGTATAAATACTGGTGCTGGCTTGTGGTTCCATTATAGTTCAAAGTCTTCCTGCAGCTACAACAGTTTCAAACAATGAAGTTCATAATCCTCTTCTGTCTGCTGTGCTTTGCCTTAGCCGAATTTGACTATGGACCTCTTCTCAATCAAGGGAAAATTATAGATTCTTAATGAAATACTAATTAATACTTTCGTCGTTTACTCCGATATAGCATTTCTTTTAGATTTTGAGAAAAGTAAGTACTTCAGTGTAATAATATTTGTAATATTAGCTGATAATAATAGATCTCTTTTTACCCGACTGCGCCAGAAGGAGGGCTATTAACTAACTGTCCGCTAGATATGACGGGGTGTGACCATGTGGGTATCGAAATAAAGGGCCTCAATTACAACAATAAACGGTCAAGAATATAATAAAAAATAGTAACCCAAAGTCCCGATTGCAACTTGCATTGGTGGCGTTAAATCAGATATTAAAAACTAAAATACCTGCTACCATCTGCAGCAGACTGCTTGAATAGCGTTCTTGTTGTGATCATTTTGTCCGACATCACTTGCATAATCTAGCAGCTGCCAAAGGGCAGGTACGTTATATATTCAGATGTCAAAAGACGTCTCGCTATCTTCTGGGTAGACTGATCCATGATAGAACCCTGTCTATGATATACCCACGTAGACTTGTATTTTCCCATACAGGTGGTCATGGGGTTCGTGGTGGCGATGGTGGCGGCGGCGGTGATGGTTGGCGAGCTTGCGTCTTCGGTGGAGATTGTACTGTACCTTGCAAGTTAATACAACCCGTTGATAGTTGACTCGTCGAAATGCTTTTAAGGAGAGTGCTACTGTAAGGTGTTCCAACCAC
Source organism: Polymixis lichenea (assembly GCA_949091785.1). Lineage (NCBI taxonomy): Eukaryota > Metazoa > Arthropoda > Insecta > Lepidoptera > Noctuidae > Polymixis > Polymixis lichenea. The sequence continues at coordinate 1,626,858 of OX420934.1, forward strand.
TCATTTGAAGTTATGTTGTCTCCAATACCATTACACGCTAGTGTGTGCGTAGATAATGGCTTTTTTTTGAGGGTGGGAAATCATCAAATAACTTCCCCCGCTCTGGGTGGAGCAGGAGTGCGTGTCAGACTTACAGTATTGACTAAAACCCACCCGTGTTCCTTCAGTTGCCTGTGTGCTAGGGGCCGCGGTTTCTCTTTCGAACAACCCGCACTTCCGGCAGGCATCGGCCCTTGCCCTTCAGTTTGGTTTTGCTTTTTCTTTTGTGTCTTTTTACAAATATTTTCAATTAAATGTGTTTTCTTGCTTAATTTCATTATTTACCTTTCATTGCTATGGACCTTTATTATTTTTATGCTTGCTTAATTTTATTATTTATTTTTCATTGCTATGTACCTTTATAATTTATACGTAACCTTATAAAAATAATTAATATTACGTCGGGGAATATTTTTTTCGTATTCTATAGGTTGGTATAATTGAAGTAAAATCTCTTTGGCTGTACCTTTTGTATCTGGCTGGTTTTGACACCATTAAATAAAAGACATGAAAAAAGAAAAATAGGAAGTGAAAACTAATTCCCGCCAGGTTTCAATTGTTTTTCTGCCCGCCAACATGAGTTAAACCAACGAAGAAATTCAATACATTTTGAAGATGATTTTTTACGCAACACTAGCCGCATTAAAATGTGGAACGTTTATGCACTGAGCGCAGTGTAGAGAGTAGCACAAAGTTGGGTCAAGCGTTTTCAGTCCAGGAATTAAGTAGTTATATTATAAGGTATATGCTATTTAAAAAAAAGTACAGCAGCAAGATATTTTATACATTAGACGTTACGACATAGCTGAAAAGTTAGGGGTGACCACAAAACAGTTTTGGCCCATTTAAATCACAGGGTGTTACACAAAAATGCTCGATGATTGGGTGCCACACGAGGTCACTGAAAGAAACCTAATGAATCGTGTATTCATTGCGATTGAATGATTATGATAAATGATTTTATTTCTGTAAGTATGTTTGTACAAACACTTTTACACGTATAATCACATTTTTTTGATTAGATGAGGTCGGCGTTTCCTATCTGACTACTCTGAGAAGAAAGGCCGAAACAAACTCAGAGGTCACAGTCTCTTTTAAAGTCCAGACATAATCTTGGCCACATCATGTGAAGACCATGTAGATTGTTGTCTGAAATGGTATTTTGGGGAAAGAACCACACAGATTAAGTGGACCCGTCCAGTCAGTGCACGCATTTGTCACTAATCGTGCAGCTCAACTCAGAACTTTAGGAGCTCAACAATTCGACGAACAATACTAATACCAAAATTTGAGTTTAAGTGCGGCCTATCCAAATGCCCTTGTATTTGGGTAGGCCGCACTTGAACTCAAATTGCTAGAACATGATTACACGTAACTGAGAAACAAAGAAACCAAAAAAAAATGATGACCGGATGGGATGACGTAGTCAAAAAAGATAATACTTTACAAAGTAACTATTAATATCATTATCTATTGAAAGGTAACTGAACGAAACCAAAACATTTTTGAAAAATTGGCTCACCTGCGACAGGAACGTGTGAAATGGATCATGGTCACCTTTTACCATGGTCTTCAAGCTCCACAGACTATAGCGAAAGCCGGATTACCTCGCAGTAAGGAGATGCTGTGTCTATGGTGGTTTGGTACGAGATCGATTATGAGTTTTTAACGCCGGGCAAAACCATCGATTTGGATCTCTACTGCCAACAGCTGATAAGACTCAATGAAGAGATTGAGAAAACCGTCTGTAAACGATCAATGAAAAGGGTGTGATTTCATAATAATGCCAGACCACACACATTTTTAGCCACTCAGCAAAAATTGAGACACCTTGGTTGGGAAGTATTAATGCATCTACCTTGTAGCTCCGATGTTGCGGCCTCAGATGTCTACCTATTTCGGTCTCGTCAGAATTCTTTAGATAGTGTTAGGTTAACATCAAGAAAAGACTGTCAAAACTACTTGTCGAATTTTTTTGATCAAAAGCCACAACATTTTACAGCAAGGGCACTATATTACTAACTGGAAAATGGCACAATTACATTATAATCGAATATAAATAAACTATAAAAAAAGTCTAGAATTTGTTTATAAAATACGAAAAATCCTTTTCCCCGACCTTATACAATAATCATTGAAAACAAGCCTTGAAAGAGAAAAGTCCAGCAGCAAGGAATAATGAATAGAACAAAAACGCGGAGAGACGCTATAAAATCAAATAAATTTTACAACTACAACTTTGTCACACCACCATGATGATGGCCACCTCATTAAATCAAAATCAATCTTTAGAAAATCATAAAAAAACAACATCACGCCCTGTTTCCCGACCGGCTAAGCAGAGGTGTACCAATAGCAAAATTGGAAAAAAATCACAATTAAAACAAATAACTAGTATGTTTTACTCCCAGCCTTGAAAACTAGCAGCTCACTCTTCTGAACATTGTACTTGAGCCCATGGGCACGCCGCGATTGCGGCGGTAAGTCCCCTCTTTGAGGAGTGGCTTGAGAGGCGGCATGGCGTCCTCACCTTCCGCCTGACACAGGTCCTCACCGGACATGGCTGTTTCGGGAGGTTCCTGTTTCGGATAGGGCGGGAGAAAACGCCCGGGTGTTTCCATTGCGAAGATCGCCCAGAGGACACGGTGGAGCATACGGTGGAGGTCTGCCCAGGTTGGGCGGAGCAACGCCGTGTCCTCGTGGAGGTGATCGGCGGCGGCGATCTCTCGCGTCCGACCCTGGTCCAGGCCATGGTACGGAGCGAGAGGGCATGGCTGGCAGTCGCCTCCTTCAGCGAAGCAGTTATGCTCGCAAAGAGGGAGGCGGCGCACGTGAGGGAGATGCAGTACATGCGCCCTCACAGCCGTGGCCTTCGCAGGAGACGCCCTGGGCGTCGGGAATCCCAGGCTGATTCCCGGCCACCGTAGGCACGGGCTTGCGGACGGCGAGTAATGGGTACCTCGCTGTCCGGTAAGGACCAAGCCCGGGTCGACGGCGCGTTGTGTTCCACGCGCGCCTCAAAGAGATGTCAGCAGCAACAGATGGGGCCCGCAAGGACGGATGCCTGCCAGGGGTGCGGGTTGTTCGAAAGAGATACCGCCGCCCCTGGCACACAGGCAACTGAGGGAACATGGGTGGGTTTTAGTCAGTAAAAGTCTGACACGCCCTCCCGCTCCACCCAGAGCGGGAGAAGTTATTTGATGATTTCCCACCCAGAAAAAAAAAAAAAAAAGCCCATGGGCCGTTGCATATCGTTCACATATGGACAATAGTGACCTCACGGAACTAATTGAGGGGCCCAGCAGCACCATGCGCTATCATAATTTACTATAATTATATACCTATCTATACACTGCTAGTCTCTCTTCACTGTCTTGAAATGGCACATTTGCCTAGCATATTCATTTATCGTACGACGAGTATGTACAGTGGGCCGCACATCAATGGTAACACTTTTACCTTGAGTTTGTCTATCGTAGTACGGAGTTTCAGCCGACAACAACAGCAGCTTATACTGGCTTTGAAGACCTTTTATAAATAAAAAGCTGCCCTCTTCTTTAATCTCAAGTAAAATCTAACCTTTGTTTAAAGGCACCACACTATTCCGTCGGCGACTACTTAAACCTAAAATGATTTTTTTTGCTTGAATATAGTTTTCATAGTGATGATGTATTTGTTAGTATATTGGCATGGCTAGCTGACATATGAAAAACACACATCAGACAAACATGTAACATTTTAGCCTTCGAGAGGTGGTGATTCTCAGCCTAATTTGAATAAATGGCTTTTTATTTTGATTTAGTTAGTCAAAAGCAAGTAATATCCTACAGGTGGAGTGTCCACCATGTAACGGTGCGGGCTCCAACTGAGTTCCATTCATGTGATTCAGTGTAAGTACCAATTAGATTATTTAGTTGTACGTAAGGTACCTATAATGTACATCGCCCATTTTGGACCAACAGTTTTATATTATTTTATGGCGCGATTTCCTTAACACTGTTTTGGGGTTCCGACCCAAAAAGTTAAACAAAATTAAATGTTATGGGCTCGCTACAAACGTTCTACAACCTATCAAAATGCAAGGACCGTTAGAAAAAAAATCAAAATAATAATCATTAATTTTATTTTACAACATTCTAGTCAAGTTTAATTCAGTGTCTCGTTAAGGATTATGCTAACGATAAGGTTCATTTGTTTGGCACCATACAGAAGCAGGCGCTTTCATAACATATGGCCATCTTCGTGTTCAGTAGTGTGTCGCGGCAAACTTCCCGGCAGTCTGCATCAACGCGGCATGTCTGCCCAACTGTGAAAAAAAGAACATAGTCAGTAATATAACCGACCGACCGATGAAGGTTGGGGCCCAAGTGTTCTCGAATGGGGACTACCAATTGGTTAAATATCGATATAATAGAACGCTCCCATGCTAGATGGAGTGACGATACGAGCAGTGTGGCTGGAGAGTTTAATTGTGCGCGATTGCAGATGCCTCCCGAGCAGTGGATTGTGGAAGTTATTGTTAAATTATATACAACCGTGTGTTTTGCATTGAAATATATTGTAAAAGATTGAATTGAATGTCAGTTCAATACGATATTTAAAAAGGTATTAGAACCTCTTCTTAACAGTTATAGCTGTAGTATACGGCTGCTCTCTGAAACGTCACCCAGTTTGCATGCCTCTGGTATTTCAGACATCCATAGCTAGTGATAAACACTTACTACCAGGTGTGTCACCAGTTTGTTTACTACAAAATAACATAAAAGACAAACTTACGTTGACCACTATGATGCGCTCTCGTATGTACATAAGGATGAAAACTGTCATCGCCATCATCTCCGTCCTTAGCTAAAGCAGAAGCTAATAGAAACAAAACGACAACGAACTTCATCGTACGAGCCTCACTTGATTATAACTTAACGGTTTCAAGCTACGGGAAAGTATTTATAATAGCAATAACTAGGTGTTACAAATTAACGTTACTGGTCAATTCGTTTTGATTTGATACATTGACCGACATAATTCGTATTTAGGTGTCGATAGTGCAAATTTTCAAACCGTAGCGGCGACTTATCAAGTGATTTTGCTTTATTTCTGGTCGGGGAATTTTCAACGCTCCACTAAAATTGCTATTCTGGAAACATATTAACCAGGTTATTATAAAAAGGTGCATGGCGGATGCCATGCATACGGGTTACATCCAAATGCGTTGTCAAATCCTAGGAATTTTGGATACGTATCGAAGGACGAGCAATTCAGTTCATCCCCGTTTTTCTTCTTCTGGGATCTCTCTTAAGTAGACTGGCTCCGGGATCTCCAGTAGAACGCCCAATGCGCTTTGCTGTGGATCTCGGAGCCAGTCTGGAGTGCAGTTCCCAGCTTTTCATTTTCAGAAAAACGAAGGACTGAACCCAGTAGGCTGTAGGTAGGTATGGTGGTGTGACTGGATACCGTTGGTAAGACTGTATTAAGAAATAAGTCAGAATAGCGTTTCTCAAACTATAGGTCGCGAGCAAATATTGGGTGGGCCTTGAAAAATTGGGAGATACGTCCAAGTCAAGAACTCATTGATTTATCAGAAGAGATGTCACTGAAAAATTTATAAGATAGCAAACCGCGAAATTCTGGGTCGTAGTTGCTGACAACTATTCTTGCTTGTTGCCTGAAATTAAAGTTAAAGCTAAAGCTGTAGTGACCACAAAAAATAGGAAACGGATACATCCTTCTTTTTGAAATAGCACTCTTTGGCCTTGTAATTAGTTATTTTTTAATTAGTTATGCTCCTTCTTTTCTCCATGACAGCCAAGAGGTGAGTCCCAAATTTGGAAGTTTTGTTAGGTAGGTCGCGGGCCAGTCAAGTTTGGGAACCACTGAGTCAGAAGTACGTAATAAAACAGTGTTTATTACATACATACGCACATAACATCACGCGTGTAATCACTGAAAGATTAGGCAGAGGTGTACTTTTTAAACCCAGATGTCGCTAGTTACGTTTATGTCCCAAAACAAAAACAGCGCTTATTCAGCTCTAAAAAGCCTTTTCTTCAAGAGTACAAGCAGAAATGTATACTAGACTAGTTTAAATATTGCGTCAATAACTCCAAAAGGATGGGAAGCATAATTTATCTCTGCTAAGAGCAAGGACTTCCACAAGCAAAGCGGTTAAAAGCCCTGATATAAATTGTTATACTCAGAATTTAAGTAAACTGTTTCCGGTATGTTATCAATATGATCGACTATTTTCCGCTAATTATAGCCAAGGAACTGAGTATAAATACTGGCGCTGGCTTGTGGTTCCAACATAGTTTCAAAGACTTACTGCAGCTACAACAGTTTCAAACAATGAAGTTCATAATCCTCTTCTGTCTGCTGGGCGTTGCCCTAGCTTGGGACATGAACAAGAATGGAAACAAGATAACCTTTGATGACACAATTAAGCTTATAAATTTGACTTCCTGTAGTGAAATTGTATTTGTAGTAATTGTATTTGTATTTGTATTCACTTGCATTGTAATGGGCTAAGAGCGCGCGACAATCAGACCTTCGTTATTTAATAAAACCTGAAAGTGTAGCAGTGTATCTCTCAAATAAAGGTATAAACGATCGACGACATACTTAAAAAAAATCGTTGAAAATTTTGGCTTTGAAAAATTACAATACAGCAACAAGATATAATGAACAGAATATTAACTAACCGAACTTTGCATCCCCCCCAGTGGGGTTCCCGCGTGTCATTGCGGGGGGGCTCAGTAACCGTGGTCACCCTCCCACGGTGAAGCAAAGAGGAACCCCAAGGTGGGGCCGCTCGTCAGGGCTTTTGCCTCCAAGCCGACGACGTAGCGGCCAAAAAGTAGGTTGCGGTGAGGTGCATCGCAACTGAGGCGGGCCGCGATGTCGAATGGGAGGCATCGCGGCTGAGGGTTACAGGCTGCGGCGGAGGAGGAGTGCCGGTACTTCTGAGTAGCGCTCTTCCCTTCCGTGGCCTGGACGGGGCCGCCACCGTTTGATGGCGGACGCGGTGGGGCCGCAGGGAAAGAGGAGTGTCGGTAGAGCGTTGGCCGCTCTCCCTATCCTCTACGGCCGAAAAGTGGTAGGCGGCGGGGCCACTGTGCTGACCCGTCGCAGGGGGACCAAGGGTGCCAGACACGGGGTCGTCTGAGGCCCTTATGCTATTTGGTTCCTGAGGTGATCACGGCGTGCCATGTGTCCTGGTGCGCCGGTGATAGGGGTTATTCCCCTCCGAGGAGGGTCCGGTGACGGACAGCCGCGGCAGGTTCGCGGATGGCTTGAGCGTTTCCGTGTTCCCGCCTCAAGCGGCACGGAGAACATCGTGGAGTTTTAGTGGGTTACAGTCCCACATAACTGCGCTATCTGGTAGCGCAGTAGGCATTTCTCCACGCTAAACAAAAAAAATGCCCGGGTCGACGGCGCGTTGTGTTCCACGCGCGCCGTCAGAGATGTCAGCAACAACTGGTGGGGCCCGCAAGGGCCGATGCCTCCTGCTCCACCCAGAGCGAAGTCATTTGATGATTTCCCACCCTCAAAAAAAAAACCGAACTTTGCATAAACTTCATCATATAATAAACCATACGAAAAAATAATTTACACAAGGGTCGATGCTCGATGACTTCAGTGGAGCTTCCGAAAGAGTGGGTCATAGTAGTCTCTCTTCGCTGCCATGAAATGGCACATATACCTAGCCATTCATTTATCGGACGACGAGACTTATGTACAGTATGCCACACATCAATGGTAAAACTTTTACTTTGAGCTGGTCTATCGTAGTATGAAGTTTCAATAGAATGAGAGGCCAGCTTATACTGGTGTTATTACCACTGACATGCGGCCTACCGTACGGCGATGCGCCACCGCTAAATAGTGGACACTCCTGCCAAATCTATTGGAATGGCACTCCCTACTGGGGTCTGTGTTTCCGTGAGCCTGGGAGTGAAGACTCCTGTTAGTTAAGAGTGAACATTGTTGAACACATCATCGTTTATTATCGGGTTAGATAAATATGTTTGTCCTTCAGAAACACGCTGTTCGATTAATTTACCAGCTAGGTGCCAGTGTCCCTGAGGGAGTTTTTTAAAGATATCAAATGAACGTTACCGGTCAGTTCGTTTTGAATACATTGACCGATATTATTTATAACCGCGGCGGCGACTTTCAAGCGATTTTGCTTTATTTCTGGTCGGAGAATGTTCAACTAACATACGATTTTGGAAGCTATATTTAACACATTTTTTTTAAAGATGCATGGCGGTGCCGCATGCGAGCCACACTCACATGCGTGGGCTAATCCTCATGCTACCATAAAGGCCCAAAATCACTTATCGAAACGAGCGCTTTCTGATCCATTTGGTCACATTTTCCAGATACTTTTTGAACAGTGTATAATTATGCACTTTACTGCTCAACATGAGCAACAAGAAATAAACTGTTAGGGGGAATTAATCGTGTCGTCATATCGTTCTATTAACATTAATTTGTGTAATAACTAAGCGTGCAATATCTAATATGCTAAACATAACTTAGCACCGAATGAGATTAGCACATTCTAATTAGTTAACTCATACGTCTACTATCGACTTATACACGCGGTGGTGTGTCAAGCCAAGTTCAAAGAAAAAGGAACTGGCGACTCAGCCGCCGTGTGACGAAGCATTTGAAGCCAATTTCCACTTATAATAACTCAAAAATACGTGAACTATGGTTTATTTAATAGAAATCCATTCGATTAACTAGAATTAGGATTCTAAATTTCATCAATGTAGATTAAACGGTTATTGATATATTATGTTTTATTTTTCGGTTGGATGTGATAATTTCTTTCATCGTTTGAGAGTAATGGTGATTAAATAATTTACACAAAGTATAGCGTCTCTCTGGTCAGACTTTTACTGACTAAAACCCACGCGTGTTCCCTCAGTTGCCTTGTGCCCTGAGGGGCCGCGGTATATCTTTCGAACAACCCGCACCCCTGGCAGGCCACGCTTAGAGTAAGGTCCTCCACATTAAAAGCAATTAAAAGCCGTGATAAATATTATTATACTATTTATTTTTAGCATTTCATATCGATTTTCCAAATTGACCTGTTTCCGATATGTTATCAATATGATCGACTATTTTCCGCTAATTATAGCTAAGGAACTGTGTATAAATACTGGCGCTGGCTTGTGGTTCCATCATAGTTTCAAACACTTCCTGCAGCTACAACAGTTTCAAGCAATGAAGTTCTTAATCCTCTTCTATCTGCTGGGTGTTGCCCTAGCCGAATCCTCATGGCGTCTTCTCAACAAAGGTAAGAATAAGTATATACATTCGATTCTTATTAATGAAAAGGCAATACCTAATATATTTTTCATGTACTCTGAGGTAAATGAATAAAAGTAAGTATTAGGTACCTATTGAAGTACTTTTCAATTCTTGAAAAATATATGTTTGTGTACATATGAATATTTGTATTCCATAATAGGACGTTTACGAAATTTTGTCGATTTCGCTGATTTACTCGATTTTACAGACGTAACTACTTTTAGAGTAAAAATACTGCATTTCCATAAGTTTTAATGCACGATATGAAATATGGTTTCAATTATTATCTAATGAATGACCTCCTTTTTTGATTATTTGTTTTTGATTAATCGTCTTCAAACCGGCGACTGAATAATTCGTAAATATGTGTTATTCTACACCACTTTTAGTAAAATTCACATAGCAGTTACTTTATATATTCAGATGTCAAAAGGCATCTCACTGTCTTCTGCGCAGTCTGATGCATGATGGAACCCTGACATACTGTCGAACTTGTATTTTCACATACAGATGCAGGTGGTGGTGGTGGTGATAGTGGCGGCCATCTTGATGTTGGTGGGCGAACTTGCGTCTACGACAGGGATTGTACTAAACCTTGCAAGTTAAGTTGCAACCAGCTGTTACTTGACTCGGCAGTATGCCTTCAAGAAAAGTGCTACTGTGGGGTGAACAGAGAACTCGCTTGAATTTATGTTGTCTTCAATACCATGATCTGCGCACGCCAGTGTGTGTGTAGTTACTTCAAAACTTGCTTTTTCTTTTGCATGTGTTTGTAGATTTATATTTTTCAAATTAAATGTTCTTTTTTCATAATTGTTTTTTTTTTTACCTTTTACCGATGTTTAGATATATCTATATTTAAATCTGTAGGCAATGTCTTTATACAAAGCTTCTCCGGCTGAAAAGACTAGAACGGTTTGTCGCGATGCGCCCGCGTGGCTGAGTGCAGAGCAGTGGGAAAATTCTGTAATGATTCTAATTATGCCTATGTACTTATATAGTAAGGAAAAGGGTAGGTTAATCGTCAACTGACTTTATTTACTGGAATCTTAATTAATCTAATCTTACTTACCTCAGCATGATGCTGCTACATTTGAAAATAAGTGTCGCAGTGCTGGAATTCTGAAAGGGCCCGCTGTGACGTCACGGTCAGATACAGAAATAAAAATAGATGGTTAAAACAACATAATAAGTACGTAAGATAGAGAAGATACGTCATCGATTTTAGACCAACAATCATATTAATTATAATTTTCGGCGCAATTTCCTTCACTATTTAAGCTAAAAAGTAAAACGGAACCTAAAATTAGATCACTTTTTTCCAACAATATTCGTTCGTATTATATTCGTAAACGTTCTACAACCTTTTAAAACTCAAGATCCGTTGGAAATAAAAAGTTTAAACTACTACTAAGTGCTGTTCAAATTACCAGATATCCTCGACTCCAGAATTAACGAACACAACGAAATAATCTTCTCATGATCAACACAACAAGATACCTCAACTCAAACCCTTAACTTACCCACTTATTCAAAATAACCGATCCGCCATTAACAATGACGTCACTTCCGACACCCGCGTTTGATGTCACTCGAGGGGCAGGAGGGGGCGCCACTTGCGGTGAACAAAGATTTAACTAAGAAACAAAACATGCTTACTTGCGATGTTACCTATAGCGGGTGATGACAGGGTGTTTGAAAAATTAAGCAAGAAATAATAATTAAGCAAAGGATTCAGAAGCAAAGCAGTGATATCTCTTATTAAAAGAAATCGGCCAAGTGCGAGTCTTTTGTACTACCATACAATATTTAACATCATCATCCTACTCAGCCTATAATATTCCCACTGCTGGGACACAAGCCTCCTCTCGGTGCGAGGGAGTGAGCTATAATCTACCACGCGGGCCCAGTGGGGGGGCTGTCAGCAGTGGCAGATGTCATCGTTTTTTTTTTGGTTCTAGGACATGCCGGTTTAGGTAGGTATGCCTCACGATGTTTTTCTTCACCGTTTTGAGAGCAGTGGTGATGAAATAATTTACACATAGTAAAGCACCTGTATAGTTTCGAGCCTACGACCTATAAACCCGTAAGTCGCGGCTGTTACTAATAGGTCATCACTGCTCTACTTTTTTGTGGTTATAGTGGCAATGATAAATGATTTTATTTCTGTAAGTAGGTTTGTATAAACAGTTTTACACGTCAATCATATTTTTTTAAGCTAGATGAGGTCGGCGTTTCCTATCTGACTACTCTGAGATGAAAGGCCGAAACAAACTCAGAGGTCACAGTCTCTTTTAAAGTCCAGACATAATAATAATAGAAATGCACACTGTGTGAAACCCAACTAACCTGTCTACCTATTAAGGTGTACTACCTATAGCGGGCTGTACCTCATGAGATACATCCCGATAGCACCCTTTGGATACGAAACCCTAAAGTTAGATGCGTTTAATTGAACCTTAAGTAATTCGAATTTTGCTCAATTGTTTAAAAAAACATACCTCATTAGAAACCCAAAACGTTTTTAGGATTTTCATTAATGTATAAAAACCTAAGTACCGTATGCGTTCCGGCTCGCCCGTATGCGTTCCGCGTCTTTATTGATTGCGAACGCTCGGGAATGAGGATTCGGTACTACGCGCTTCGCCGCCGGCGGACGCGCGCGCGGTCGCCCTAGCGGTGGCCGGCGTGCGTGTGTGTCGGTGCGCGGGCGCGTGTGTCGATCTCTTATAACGAAGCTGGGCACGCCACGATTGCGGCGGTAAGTCCCCTCTTTGAGGAGTGGTTTGAGAGGCGGCATGGCGTCCTCACCTTCCGCCTGACACAGGTCCTCACCGGACACGGTTGTTTCGGGAGGTTCCTGTTTCGGATAGGGCGGGAGGAAACGCCCGGGTGTTTCCATTGCGAAGATCGCCCAGAGGACACGGTGGAGCATACGGTGGAGGTCTGCCCGGCTTGGGCGGGGCACCGCCGTGTCCTCGTGGAGGTGATCGGCGGCGGCGATCTCTCGCGTCCGACCCTGGTCCAGGCCATGGTACGGAGCGAGAGTGCATGGCTAGCAGTCGCCTCCTTCAGTGAAGCAGTTATGCTCGCAAAGAGGGAGGCGGCGCACGTGAGGGAGATGCAGTACATGCGCCCTCACAGCCGTGGCCTACGCAGGAGACGCCCTGGGTGTCGGGAATCCCAGGCTGATTCCCGGCCACCGTAGGCACGGGCTTGCGGACGGTGAGTAATGGGTAGCTCGCTGTCCGGTAAGGACCAAGCCCGGGTCGACGGCGCGTTGTGTTCCACGCGCGCCTCAAAGAGATGTCAGCAGCAACTGATGGGGCCCGCAAGGGCCGATGCCTGCCAGGGGTGCGGGTTGTTCGAAAGAGATACCGCCGCCCCTGGCACACAGGCAACTGAGGGAACACGGGTGGGTTTTAGTCAGTAAAAGTCTGACACGCCCTCCCGCTCCGCCCAGAGCGGTAGAAGTTATTTGATGATTTCCCACCCAAAAAAAAAAAAAAAAAAAGTACACCTTTAGAATATTAGACGGACAATAAGATTTTAGAGATCAAGTAAATATTTATCTTAAAAAAACAGTTTTTTTTAAGGATATTTTGATATTTCGTTTGGGAGTTAGAACAGAAAATAAAGGTAGAATAATATTAATTGCATGGGTTGTAATATATTTATGCTAGTAGGATGGAAAGCATCATATTCGTGATAAGGAGTCCAAAGTTCTAAAAAATACGCTTTCTATACTTTGCAGACACAGCATAGTAACATTGCGTGTAACATGTTTAAATTGGTTTATTACCAAACATAAATTAGCATCTTACAACAGCTAATAAAATCTAATCATTTTATCATGATCAACATTGTCGCCCCCTGTATCATCCCTCTCACCTCTCTCCATTGTGCTAGTCTGTGGCAGGCGCGTCTCGTCGCCTAACTTTTTAACGAGCGATCACATCCACTGCATCAAAATGACAATAGGTAAGTACATTGTTTCTGTAAGTAGCTATGTACTTTAAATTTAACCTAAAGACGACTAATTTTGAAATAACAAAAGGGGACCAAACCGATGGGTATTTTTTTAGTTTTGCGCCTTTCAAAAGTATGTTAGCAAAGTATAGTATCGTCAATTTGCTTTAGTTTTTGTCTTTGGTTCAGAGACTTCCAACATAGATCCATAGACCGTAACTCGTCTTTAGAAGGCTACGAGGTTTTTTTTGATGGCGATCCGGCGCCGTCAGTGGGGACTGGTCATCTGAAATGATATAAACTGTTTTTCTATGGAAGTAGATATTAAAAGACACTTTTACACGTCAATATTTTGTTGATTTTAAAAATCTAGTAGGCACCAGCATTTTCTAGCTGATTGATCCCTGAGAAGAAATGCCGAATAAACTCAGAGGTCATGGTCTGTTTTAATGTCCAAGTATTATATTGTTATAATTTTATGCGAGTCTAACAATGCAGAGTCATGTTGGAAAGGGTACTTTGAAGAAAGAGCCATTGCAGCTTTGAGCTGACCTGTCCCAACAGACGGCATGTTTGTATCAGTCATCGTGTAGCTAAACCCATTTTAGGGAGCTCAAGGACCCACCACAAGACGCTACTAGATTTGCAGGACATTTACGTAGGCAATATCCAAAATACCCGTGCAAAATATTCAAAACCGCCAGGCAGTTAGTCATGTATTCAATCTAGCATGCATGGTAATTACATTCACAGTCAGTTTTCTCTCTAAATATCATGAAAAATATAATTATATTTTTCATAAGTGATATCACGTAAATCAATAAATGTCAAAATGACAATGTTATTCTGCAACTATGCTGATTATAGTCTTCGGACTTCTGTATAATTTACCATACTGCGTGAATACAGTCCATGGTGCTGTATCCTCTTCGAAACCCAGCCTGCTCCGATGGCTGAAACTCGTTGAGTGTCTGCGCTAGACGATTCGTGACGATTTAATTGATATGTGTACCCACGATCAAATTCTTCTGAGAACTGAGAACGTTATTGCTCGATAGTTTCCTTCCTTGTGTCAAAGAGGAAAATTGCATTACGTCGCATATAAACTTCTCCTTACCAGGTAAATGACCTCACCGATGATGGTTCAAAAACTATTTTCAGAGTTAATTTACAAAATCAACGTAACATCCTGTAAACTATCCTTCAATTACATCAACACCAAAATAACGCAAGAAATAATCTCAAGCACACCTATAAGAAAGTGATCGTAAAATAAAAACCCATGTAATAAATCTGGGGGCAGCACATAAAATATCTCGCACCTACCTCATTCGTCATCTCTTTATCAGCAAAAAAGGCAATATCCACCTTAGAAAAATGAGAAGAGCCCGCCCTACAGGCCTTCAAGACAACTATTTATCGGAGAGAAAAAAATACCCATAAATCAGGGAGCATTTTTTTATCTGGCAATCTTAAAGGTGGGGTAAATTTTTGGTCAGGGCTCTTGATTTGATGGCAATACACGAGCGCTGGAATTGGATAACACTTGTTGTTGTGATATATTCAGATAATTAATAGGACTATGTGTATTTAAACTTATCTATACATTTATCCGTTTTAAACAACTTGATAAACTTGAAATATCAGTGTCCAGTTTGTGACGACTGTTACTATTTTTCAAGTTTCTAATGACACACGCATAGATACATAAGCTCACGCCTTCTTTCCATAGGGATAGGCCGAAACCAAGCATAATGATACCTACTTCTTTTGTTACGTTAACGTTCATACAAACATACATCAGCAGGCTTAGCACGATCACCGATTTGTCGACGGTAGAATAGACATGACTATTAACTAAATGATGTACAATAGGAGAAGATAGCTATGTTTTTCTATTAATTATCACTTTTATGCGTTCTAAACGAATCATGATTTTGTAGATAATCATTTATACTTTGTGACCGTCGAGTAGAAAGTTTGTTGTCAGTGTGATTTTGACAGTTGGGGAAGAAATATTCTTCTGAAATAGTCTACATATGGACCTAGACAAAGATCGTTAGAAACGAAGGACAGAATGATTTTTTTTTAGTTTTTATTTTTCACTTTTTAGTGGTTCACATGTGCTTACCCCTTCACAGCGTGCCGGCGTGCTGTTATGTCATGAACTGGTATGAACAATAGACAAACATGAGATTTCAGCAACCCCAGTCCATTTGTTATCATTTATTGAGGAGTTCTGATGCCTATCTCCGAAGTTCTTCATCAGATCTTCACCAAATTGAAATGGGACGACTCCTAGAAAGTACTCTTTCAAAAACTACCCAAATCGCTTCAAGTGTGCCTATAAAATTTGAAGAGTTCTCTCTATTTCTCCAGGATCCCATCATCAGATCCTGACTTGATGATCATGGGACCACCTGGGAAGTTTAACCTTTCAAACAACAAAAAATCCAAATTGGTCCAGCCATCTTCGAGTAATCGGGGAACATACATAAAAAAAAGGTTCCGTGAATTGAGAACCTCCTCCTTTTTGAAGTCGGTTAAAAATGATAAATGTAATGATTGTCACCAAGTTATCCATCGTACATGTTAGCACCCACCACAAAAATAAACTTTATTTAAAACAAAAGAACGCTACACTACTTTGTATCATACATCATCTGTCTAGCCTTTTCCCGATCCCAAAATACTTAATTTGGTAGCGGCATCCAGTCTTACCGAATGCAACTGGATGTCAGTATTTTGCGTGGAGTGAATGCCTATCTGACCATCGCAACTCAGTTAATGGGTCAAAATCAAAATCAAAATATTTTATTTCACATAAACCTGCATGAGCACTTATGAAAAGTCAGAAGCTAGGTGCACGGTTCCAATATGTCGCTTCCTATGGAGAAGAGCTGGCAAGAAACTCCACAGTTACCTATTCCTTTAAAAATAATTGGGTTTTACAACGTTTTCAAATTAACTGTAATTTGAAAACGTTGTAAAACCCAATTATTTTTCAACATCCTCCCATACCTATTATCACTGGATAATAGGTATGGGAGGATGCAGGCCTGTCAATGTGCCAGGTACTTAGAGGAATGAAAATAAAGAATAGAAAATCCTCTACAAATCTACAGTCTGTAAGGCCTGCAACGTTCTCTCATTCACAATATGTAAAAGAATCTACATAAATAAAATGAACCTATTTAAACCAAGTGACATGATTTCCATGACAATCTCTAATATATATTCGATATTAGAATAATTGATGTAAAATGTCAAATAATGACGAGAATATGTCAGACATTGTAAAAACATAAAAATAATAAAAATTAACATTGTAATTAGGGAGCAGTTAATAGACTTTCACATAGTTGTTCTGTTAATGAGGTACCAGGGAAGCCACGTGTGCAGAAGGAATGAATGCCAAACTTCCCTGTCTCTAACGTAGTCTTTTATATTTTAATATGCTTTTTGATAAGGACACGTTTGATGTGAGTTTTGAGGGTATCACAATACACCTTGGTATAATAGTTGTCAGACTTTCGGGTGCTTTCTTAGGTACGGAGGGATCTCGATATGTGACCAATGGTCACCCATCCACGTACCGACCTCGGCAAGTGGAGCTCAGCTATCGATCGACCCGTGTGGTTATTATTATTTAGCCACGAGCCCCTCTACTATTCCAAACAAAAATGACCTTCAAAAAAATCTACCGATCAATTTCCCCTTCATAAAAACATTTCGTTTTTCGTATCTCGTAAACTACCTATTTATCTCGCAATCGGCACGTGTATCGATATTATAAACGTTTTATGACAGCTTCTAATATAAATGGCTCAGGGTGGCAAATGGCAGAAAGTTTGTATGTTACGCGAGGGGTAGAAAATGAATTGGTTTTTTGGACAAAGAGATTGGATAAATGGAAAATACGTGAAGGGAACTAGTGGTATTAAGTCCTGCAAAAAACGAATTAAACCATTTGCTAGAAGTGCATGTAATGCATTGTATAAAGCTTCAGAAGCAGGCACCCTAGCCCCTACTTGTTAAAATGCCTTAGAATGTTTAATTTATCCTATCTAAAACATATATACCATCGGTACGTAATATGTTTGTAACGAAGCTCTTTAAACTTAAAAAGCTGGTTTTGAAATGACATAAAAATCGAAAGAAATAAAATGAAAATTCTGTGTTACCTACTTACCCCAGTATCCTAAACACAACGTTTCAAGTCAGTAATCACCCTACTTGCAAGTTTGCACCCTCAATATAAGTTACAGCTTGTCAAACATAATTGATGCGCACACGGCACACACACACAGACCTACATATCTCACCTCACAGCCTCCAGCGACGTAGGTGGCGCCCCCTGCGGCAACTCATTCATAAACAAAAGCCACTTGATGGTCACAATTAAAATCTTAACATGTAGTATTATTAAGCACCTCGTTTTAGGGATGGGGACGCTGATGTCGATAGTATTTTTGAACCAAGCAATGAATTTCGGTTACAGCACTGTGATTCTAGGTGTTTGAGATATTACCATAACCCAAGTTGAATTCAAGTAAGATTGTAATTCCATTAAAAACGGAAATTGCTATTGGTTTGTGTGTTAATTAACATAATGGAAGTCAACGAAAAAGCTCCAAATACACGTCTAGATATTTTTTTGACAAATGTTTTTCACGACATAAAAATGCTTGTACTATAAACTCTGTCAACCTTAATCAACCATAATTGTGCCAATAATGCCACTCAGAACTTACAAACTATCGATAACTACTTCACCCCATCATTTCCACCAAACACAAAGGTAGAACGTCTCAGAATTAAATTACCTCAACCCCGCTAACTCCAAACAATAATCTTAAACATTACCTCCGTCCCCCGAGCCCCCCGAACCCCCACAGTCCTACAGCTAAGCCTTTTATGGCGATGTGTTGCGAGTACGTCTTGCTGACGACAGATAACTCGATTATGAGTTTTATCGACAGCTTGCGGTATGCACTATTTTGTGTGCCAGTTTTGGCAGGTATACATTATTTTGGTTATTTGGGATAGTAGAAGACTCGATCAAAACTTCAGCAAAGTCAGTCGTAAAATAATGAGGTGGAAAGAGTGGAGCTACTAGGTGTTCTTAAAAAAAAAAAAATACTATGCTGTTTGTTAAATCAGGAATCAATGTCATGCATTGCCCTGCGAATTTATCGTTAGGTTAGAACTAATGCAATCGTTACAAGAAAAGTCTTTCAAAAATCAGCAGTTGTAAATACTGATAATGCCTAAGATGCTCCTGCTCATTGACATCATACATTTGCTTTGTTTATGACATTTGATAAGATACTTACAACCAAATATTTTCCGTCTTCATGCAGCTTTCATTAACTCAATCGCTCCATGTTAAATACTGATTAAAATGCCGTAAAAACTAAGGTGCATCTGGTATTACTGGAAGTTGACCCCAACACACTTGGGTGAAGGCTAGGCAGATGACGATGATGATTCAGCTTTCATTAAGATTAAGGGAAAACTAATGAAGCAATGGATGGACTGTGTGAATCATGACATGGCTGGAAAAGTGGTGACTCGAAAGTCACTTACACTCCTATACTTCTTCTTCTTATACTTCTCTATTAGTATTGAAGAAATGGAAGTATTTAAGAAAAATACATGCGCCGTTGCGCCGAGCCCAAATAAATTGGGATCAGGCATTAGAATGGTGGATTTCAGCATCTTAATTCCAACTAAACGATTCATTAACAAACTGCAAAATTATACCATAACACCTCTCCAATTTAATCTTACCCTTGTAAAGTATCACTAAATAAAGGTGACCCGATATGTCCTTAACCCGTCCGCAACAGTAGGTGTTATTGTTAAATTGGCCCAACAATCCCAAGGGTCTCAAAGACCCATCTTAATTATTAGCAAGGTGTTTAAGGGTTGAATTTACGATGTGTTAATACGACCCGATGTGCGTCGCCTGCAATT
Source organism: Polymixis lichenea (assembly GCA_949091785.1). Taxonomy (NCBI): domain Eukaryota; kingdom Metazoa; phylum Arthropoda; class Insecta; order Lepidoptera; family Noctuidae; genus Polymixis; species Polymixis lichenea. Next base: position 1,646,163 of record OX420934.1, read on the forward strand.
ACGTTTAACCCTAAATTAAATTTACCTGGGGTTTGTTGGACCTACAGCGGGTACTTTGTTACAAATTGGTGTAGTTTTGGGTGCATTGTGTAAATTGTAATGTTAATGGCTTCATAATGAAATTAGTGGCCGCTTTGGCGTTTAATACATAATTATGTTCTTGATACTCTCCATAATTACAAATTAAAACAATATTACAAGCACAGTATAGGCCATTGCCCTTCTAAATTTAATCGTGAAATATGTACTTAAATTAACTGCTAGCTAAATATACACTTAAATTAACTTTTAATCTCTCAGGTAGATCGACACAGTCTACTATTATACTTATAGCATCACATTCTAAGCTGAATCACTGTCTCTCGAGATACAAGTTACCTAGTTTGAGAGGCAGGGTTTTCCATATTGTGTACAGATTTCAGTTCCTAGATTTGTATTGTTACTACCCAAGCACATTTAAATTGTTTTTTATATAAAACATGTAAAACCTGTATTTGTTAACGAAATAAAGTAATTATATTATTATGTTTCAAAATATGAATAAATGCTTACTTGTTATACGAGAAAGGTTCTATGTTAAACATACCGCTAACTAGGTATCTTTAACAAAGAACCTTTCTCGTATAACAACTAAAACTAACTATTTAAATAAGATAGACACATCATTATACTTAGATGCAAGAGAAAACTTTATTTAGACTAGACAACTGTGTAGGATACGGTGCAGCAACGTAAAATAAAATCACACAACCATTTTCAAACTTATTTAGACGTATGCGCATAGCAAAAAAGACGCAGTGAGAGGAAGTATACGATCTCCATGAAGCTGAGAACACTGCAGCCCAGGAATAACCCAGCCATACCACCGACGGCAACTGGGGAGCAAGAAGAACATACTTATACTTTAAAACCAGTAATTAGAAAGTTTAGTGAAGAGAGAAATAAAGAGAAGTATCACACCCAACACGTCGGTAAAGCCAAAAATGATGTCCCTTCTGTATCTCATGCGTGGGTATGTCACCATCCCCCATTGAAGGTTAGTGCCCAGGAACCACTCTTGAAGAGCCTGAAAATCAATCATCATTCAAGTGAGGTCACTTCATTTACAATAACGATTGTCTGATATACTCGTATGTAGGTGGTTTGATTTTAATTAGTGATATCAGAAACATGTTTGATAGATATAGGACATAACTTGGCAATCGGTACATACATTTGATTGTAGCACATAGTTCACATCGTCACAAAGAGGATAGCATCCACAGCTTATTTTCTTTCCACTGTTGTCTTGTAACTTGTACAATTCATCTGTAAAAGAGTAAAAAATTAATTAGCTGTTGTACAATATTCATGAATATGTGTGAACATAATAGCTACCTTTATGTTCAGCCAAGCAATGTAGACCTTTGATGTCGCAAAATGGTTCTTCTCCTGTGAAATAAAATGATAATAATGATAAAAATTTGGCTGTTTTTGACAAATTTGGAATGGACATGGAAGGTAATAAGGATCGAAACGTCACCGATCCTCCTGTAGAAGTGTGGGATACACTTGCAGTACTTGAGACACAGTCGTAGGCGGCACTCCATGCGACACATGGTGTAAGTGTATATTGAGTTGTGCTTCAGGTTATTCTCGTAAGGAAACCGACAGCGACGTTGGTTCACGCTTAATCTGGAGACAATAAGGAGCTCTTTATTACAGAAACCAAATAAGACCTAATAAGAAAAATATTAGCCGTTGAAAAGATAAGGACGCGAAAGTGGTGGGTGGCGCAATTTAACAGCTTTCAATCTTTTGGCACAGTAAAACAATAATTTTGTTTCCAATAATGAAACAAAAGAAGAAAGTGAATATTATAAAGATGATAAAATAGTTAATCACTTAGCAGCTTCTGGTGAGGTGTAGACGGTGAGTGCAGTGACGTAAAGCTTCATGTAGTACCCTTCATCCGAGTGCTGGAACTTGGTCGATATGTCCGGCACTTCTTGAGGCCCGTGGATGTACACCTTAAACAGTTCAAGACTATGGAGCTCTTTTTATCAGAAAGTGTTTTTGTATGAGATGAATAAATAAGAATCATAGAATACAGCTAAGTATCCTTGTGAACAGTGTTAAAACTGAAGACTACTATTAAAATCAGCAATTCTTACATCATAAGCAGTAGAAATGTTCATGACTTGAGCAAAAACTTCGCCATCTAAAGGATGAATGAACAGCGACTTCTTATCCTTAGTTATAACGTCCCATCGGTTAGCATCTCTGTATCTGTGGAAATAAGAAATCAAATATAGTATAAAATTATAAAATGAAAGATTTTAAGCAAGCTGTACCCAATAAGCTAGAGAAATGAATTTACCAGAAAAACCAATTCATCATCACTGATAGACTTGTTCCAACTTATTCTGAGTAAGGTAATAAAAACTACTTACTCCGGAGAATTATACACAGCAGTCCTCGAATTCACAGCGTAACACAGTCCCATCTCAGTGATAGTAGGTACTATGGATAGCACCACATTCGATACCCCAATGGTCAAGGTTGGCTTGAAGGGAGCAGATAAGTTCATCAAGAGTTGAATGTACTTGTCTGGAGTGATGCCATCATAGACTGGAATTTTCTCGAAGTTTTTATAGGTTGCGTTGGAAAGATTTATCACGAAAGCCTCCAATTTGGTTTTATTTGGTTCGTTTGAGTTCCTAAAAAATATTCGATACTCTGACTGTTGAAACAGAGTGTAAATGCAACATCATTATCATGAGGAAAATTTCACAAGCGTTTAATTGTCATGTTTATTCATTCCAATGCTGGACATAGGCTTTCTCCAAGTATTACCACAACGATCTATCTTACTCTGCCGGCATACAGTAGATTTCCATAAATGGTTCAAGTAGGTCTCACAAACTAATAATTAGACAGTCGGCCTAAAGTAAAATTGTCAATATTAGAATAGAGGAGAAAAGAATTATAATTTTGAATATTTTCATTTACAATGTATGTTCCACTTCCTCCTACAAACCTCAGAAAGATTTCAAGCTTCTTCTTATCAATATAGTTATTAGGGCACACGGTGACGCACGGGAAAGTAGTGTTCCAAGCGAACATGTCTCGGTCCATGGAGACCACGGTCGGGGAGAACTGATAGCGGCTCCAAGTCATCTGCGAGAGGTAGAGGGAGCCAAAACCTGACAGGAATATGATGGTGAACCACAGGATGCTATTGAAAAGACGTGATACAAAGATTTAAAATGTAGTGTCATAAGAATATGAACTTTAAAGCAATACAAATTATGGAAGAAAAGTTGTCAGCGGCTAATATTGCCGACTACAAGTACGGTCACCAAAAGAGGAAAGTAATCAGAGTTGTCGGATGACGAATCGATGAATGTTTTCAAATAAAATTTAATTTAATAAATAGAAAACAAACAGTTAATTTATCTAATTAAATTTTATTCGAAAACATCTATCGGTTTCTTACTAAACTTCAACTATATCCGACGAACAAAGCGTGTACAGTCACCAAAAGAGATAGTAACCAGTATCTCTTTTGGTGACTGTACACGCTTTGTTTAATTTAAATGGTTTCTTCAAAATCTATATTCCAACACAGATTTTTAAACGTAAGACCAATCCATTAACAAAATATAAATAAAATCTTACATTTCAAGGAGGTGTCTCCTGGCCGAAACCAAATGGTTGAGTCCATGTATGGATGATGTCTCTAGAAACAGTTTCAGATAAAGTTTTGCTTTGTCTATCCAGACATTGTGAGACCTATTCTTCTTAGGTTTAAGGAAGAACTTGTTCGGCGTATGTTGTATCTCATCTTGGATTATCTGAGCCTGGAAAGATCGCTCAGGGAACATTTTTTGCTTGTGCTGAAAAATGGATAAAACGTAATTAATTTTAGCTAACTAACTTTTATAGAATCAAGAGTCATTTATCAAACAAGGCTGAAAGTTAGCACTATTTGAACGCGAATATAAAAATTACATAATAAGATAGTCCCCCCCTACAACGCCCGCTTTTCACCAGTTCTTAGTGCTTTAGCTGGGAAGAAGAAGTGGTGCAACAAACTCCTCAGCAGCACAGCTGTCTGTTCAGATATAAGAACTTGATTCTATACAATATTACCTACTTTTTTTACGTTTTGAAACACAAATAATAACATTAGAGTAAAAATACTGCTTTCTTAGTTTGTGATAAACTTTGATCATTTTGTTTCTTGTTGGAATCTCGTAAAATATTTATGTATAAATAAAGACATTGACAAAACATACCCAACATTACACCCTGTTTTGCTGAAAAATGATACCAACCTTATTAATTGTTGGGATTGCACTATTGTTGCTCCAAATTATTTAACGACTTTGTAATATTAACCTTGACCATCGATCAATTATCGTTAATAGTTGCAGACTCCACACTATCATCACAATTGCCTTAAATCACGGTTCAAAGCCTACTCTTCAGCACACAACATATTGACACAGTACAAAACGATAGCTCTCGTGCCTCGACTCCATTAATACATAACATTATAAACGTATCGCTAATAAATCTGTTCGTGCGTTTAATTAGTTTCGGGACACAGGTGTGGACGAGCCAGTAAGTCAATTTAGAACAGCATATACATTTAAGTTTTCATAGAAATTGGTCTACCAGTGATATGGTATGGAATTCAAATTGAGATATAGATGTAAGCCAGTTCTTACATTGTGATGTCTGTTTGATCGATCTGCCGCTACTTTCTCATGAGACTCTAAGGATGCAACGAAAATAATTTGAAGCCTATTCAAGACGTACTGTAGTAATCTGTCGGTTACTTAAAAGTACCCACCTATCATCGGTTATGTTAAGACCAATTTAAGTTGATTTTGTACCATGTGTGGTACCGATCAATGATGTCGTAGGCGATTTCGTGGGTAAACTAAGTCCGCATGCGGGCGGCCGCGGCCTAAATTAATCTAACTTTATAACGATTTAATTATAAGAATTACAGGAATAAAAAACAAGCTTAAATTACCCGGTCGTTTTGTACGTCGTCCGGTTAGTATGATAAAGAGTCGCGCCTTGACGGTCGTGATCAGAATGTTACCGTATTTATTGCATGCATATGACAGCATTTTATTACGAAATACGCAAGACGCTCCTAGCACTTTTTTTTTAAGATCTTGGGCGGTCCGTGTCGCAGAGTCAAGCACACAGCGCGCCCACGCGTTTCGACACGGCACCGCGACATTCGCTGAGAGGTCTCGTAGATGCGCGCGTCTTTGTGAGTGTGCCGTTTCGAACGGTTGATCGTAGTTTCGGTACTGTCCATATTTATATTGTTGCAATATGTCCCAGCACCAGAAAGATTACCCGTTAAAATATTATCGATTTTAACGAATGTGGACATTACCCATTAGAGTGAGTATGGTTCCTAACTGTGCAACTAAGTATTATTAAATATTTCAGAATTCGGTTATTATGTAAGTACCCTTGGCATGACTGGAACGCGTGTTTAAACAGCAGGCGTGTTTAATATCTGTTTGTTTTGAGCATGCAAGGTACCTACAATTTATTTTCAATGATTAGTTTAAGTAGAAAAGCTTTAGTATTAATAAATAAAAAACGTCACTTTGTAAAAAACGCAAAACTATCCAACATTTGCAAGTAATTTAAATTATCACATTATAAACTGTTGTAGTAATACACATCTGAACGTCTGCGAAATTCGACAAGGACAGGGACAATAGTAACAAATCAAGTATAAATTAAACATTGGTTTACAGGAACCTAAAAAGGGACAATACCCTACCATTTTAAAGTATCAAGTCGTCTTGAAAACACAAAAACTCCTGAATGTAACATGTACTATACCCGATTAAATCCCTGTTTTAAACAATAGCAACTTTTTCATGGCTAAAACCAGTAGCGTAGCGTCTTTGTAATATTAACCTTGATTATATTATCGATCTTAGATCGTTAATATCTGCAAACTTCACACTATCGTCACAATTACCTTCAATCCCGGCTCGAAGCCTACTCTTCAGCACACAACATAGTGACATAATACAAAATTATAGGTCTCGTGCTACGACTCCATTATTACGAGTACGTAACATTATAAACGTATCGCTAATAAATCTGTTCGTGCGTTTAATTAGTTGCGGGCCACAGGTGTGGAGCTGGCAGTAAGTCAATTTGGAACAAGCAGGGTTACAACTAATAAGGTGAAATGGAATTATAATTGAGACACGGATATAGAGTCTGTCAGTCTGGACAGTCGGAAAATATTTCTTGTAGTATTTTTGTTGGCGGTGGTATCTGATTGGTTTTTGAATTGGGACTACATTGTTATATTGGGTTTCAAACCTGTTAAAACAAATGTTAGTGGAAATAGTAAATAAATAACAAATTGTGATGTTTGTGTTGATCGACTATCGGTACACCGAGGTGTTGAAGTGTCTGTACAAAAACGCCACCATATCAGTCCGACTCCAGGACCAGACCTTGAAACCTATCCTTCTGCAGCGAGGTATTAGACAGGGAGACGTTATCTCTCCGAAACTCTTTACCGCTGCACTGGAGGATGTCTTCAAGGTTCTGGACTGGAAAGGGGCTGGCATCAACATCAATGGCGAGTACATCACTCACCTTCGGTTTGCCGATCTTCTAGTTGTCATGGCTGAGACCATGGAGGACCTCAGTACAATGCTCGATAACCTCAGTAACCGGAAAGAGTGGGTCTTAAAATGAACATGGACAAGACAAAGGTCATGTCCAATGCCCATGTAAGACCCACTCTCATGACCGTCGGAGGCGCTGCACTCGATGTTGTGGACGAGTACGTTTACCTTGGACAAACTGCTGGCTGTTGGCTGTTTGTGTATGTGAGTTTTAAATGTTTGTAAACGCACCCACAATACAGGAGGAATTCCTAGGGTGGGGCGACGTTTTTAAAAAAAAAAAAACTCTCCAGTTAGGTAGGTCCAACTTCGAGAAAGAGGTCAATCGTCGAATCCGACTCGTTTGGGCAGCGTTCGGGAAGCTACGCAATATCTGCTCATCCTACATACCGCAGTGTCTCAAGATGAAAGTCTTTGACCAGTGTGTATTGCCAGTGATGGATGACATATGGAACCGAAACATGGTCGCTCATAATGGGCCTCATAAGAAGGCTTAAAGTCTATGCTTGGAGTTTTTACTACATGATCGAATCAGGAATGAAAAGATCCGTAGGAGAACCAAGGTAACCGACATAGCCCGAAGAATTGCCAAACTTAAGTGGCAGTGGGAAGTGCACATCGCTGGTTCTGGAGTGGCGACCGCGTACCGGAAGACGTGAAGTTGGAAGGCCTCCCACAAGGTGGACCGATGACCTTGTGACGGCCGCAGGAGTCCGCTGGATGTGGGAAGCACAGAACAGGTCGAAGTGGCGGAGCTTGGGGGAGGCCTATGTCCAGCAGTGGAGGTCTTACGACTGAAATGATGATGATGTGGTTTGTTTGATTAATCGTAAGCAATCTGCGACTGATTTTTCATGAGACTCTAAGACGCACTGGAAACGTAAATATTTGCACTTTTCTCAGAGCACGAATTTAAAGTATGAACTGTGTATTTATTGCCACCGTATCTCTTTCTAATTTCTTGAAGAAATCACACACAAGTTGTAAAATCTTTAGTTTCCCTAAAAGTCTTATATACTGCAGTAAACTTTCTCATTAACCTTCTGTCTACCCTGCACCATTATAATAACCGTGAATATTACCGAGTTTCCACTCGACGGGCTTCTGATAATAATCGCCGGTGATTTTATTACAGCCCTTTATTTTAATCGTTGTTTCAACAGCTGGTACATTTGACAGGTGACATCATTACTTGCGATAATTCCTTTTGATGGTGTCCTTTGTATTGTATGATAAGTCTAGTTTCAAATTACGTTATTTTACCTCTAATTAGGAACCTATAGACGTGTCAATACACTTCATGGTTGGCAGCCTCTACTCAAATCAATTTCATTGACAGCTCAGCGCAATAAATATATGTCACCGAAAATTGTAAATACCGTTAGATTAAAATCTATCTCGCGCGATTGTAAACTGTCGATAAATTGTGAACTGCACCATTTTGCTTACCGACCGATTAAGTTAGGTTAGGTTAGAATTGCGACCGAACGCGCGCTAGCCCAGCGAGCGATACTTCCAAGTTAGTGGCCGTTACTTGACTATTTAGTAATAGCGCAAGGTACCTTCCACCTTGATACCAGTTCACAAATTGATGGCTTTAGATTATAATCTACCGAAAAATAATGCGTTAAATTGTAAGCAGTATGTTACAGTTCACATTCCGGTGAACTGGTATGAAGGTTTATCGACAGTTTACAATCTCGCGCGATAGATTATAGTTTAACGGTATTTACAATTTTACTGTGACATATACAACACAAACAAACATGAAAAAATCGAAAGAAAACGGACAAAGTCAAGAGTGAAGCGCCAGGATACCAAATAAATTCATTTTATATTTCATGAAATAATCATTCAATGGGATTATGAACTTAGAGGGACTTTATGACTTTAATTCCGTAAAGCCATATTTGTTAAGGCCGCGAATCATATTTAACCAACGTTCAACCTGGCACTGAACTATAAATTGGAAAAAGCTTCAGAAAATATGAATTTCGCGGACTATCCTCCATACAGCGGCGAGGTGTCAATTTTTCTAAGAGAGAAGCCGAAGCGAAGTCGGCTTTAATTTACTGACTTATCAATAAAGAATACTTACTACCATTCTAAAATTAATATAGGAATGTAAAGAATTAAATACAATAAAACTGAAAAACTAAATCTGTCTCTGTCATAACCCGTTGTACGGCAGCTTGCTTTCTTGCTACCAAGCGGTGCCACGTGACCTAAAGTGACATCATTACGGGATCGCTGTTGTATGAATTTTTAGTTCCCGATTATGACGTTTTTCCGGGTTAATTTAGTTTTTTTTTTTGTTGTAACACAAAACTAAAAAACCGTTTTTGTTGTTTCAATGTTATGTTGTATTAAATACCCGGACTGATTATATTTTTTGATAACAGTAGCCATTATTGAATTGACGTGCCATTTTTTAATAGCGATAGAGTTGCCGATGCGAATCCCGAAAGGGAAGCCGGTAGGAATCGTGTTAGATGTTGCTTTCGCCACTGCCCCCGTAACATAACAACTAAGCACCAAAACACTGAGTCGATTATCCCATGTCACGTAGGTGACGTGAATTAACAATATTATGAAATATTTTCAAAATTAAACGATAAATGAGTTTGTTAAATCTTGACAGAATTAATTCACAGGTCTAAAGAAACCGCTACAAGCTATTTGCCTAATGTTAAAGCTACCATATGTAATAGCTATCAGTCTACCGCGGCCAATCAATCGGGCTACCCTTTTCCTAACGATGTTTTTTTTTTGTGTGGGAAATCATCAAATAGCTTCTCCCGCTCTGGGTGGAGTGGGAGGGCGTGTCAGACTTTTACTGACTAAAACCCACCCGTATTCCCTCAGTTGCCTGTGTGCCAGGGACCGCGGTATCTCTTTCGAACAACTCGCACCCCTGGCAGGCATCGGCCCTTGCGGGCCCCATCATTTGCTGCTGACATCTCTTTGAGGCGCTCGTGGAACACAACGCGCCGTCGACCCGGGCTTGGTCCTTACCGGACAGCGAGCTACCCATTACTCGCCGTCCGCAAGCCCGTGTCTACGGTGGCCGGGAATCAGCCTGGGATTTCCGACGCCCAGGGCGTCTCCTGCGAAGGCCACGGCTGTGAGGGCGCATGTACTGCATCTCCCTCACGTGCACCGCCTCACTCTTTTCCCAACTATGTTGAGGTCGTCTTCTAGTCTTTCTGGGTGCAGCTGAAAACCAGTATTTAATATGGAGCAACGACTGCCTATCTGACCTCCACCACCCAGTAACTGGGTAATATATCGTAGTACCCAATCGTAATATCATAGTCCCCCTTGGTAAGGCAGTCTACCACGGCCATATTGTTTTATGTTAACATGCACAAGTACAGTGTAATTAAATATGATTTTTTAAACTTAATTTCGAATCTTAATTGAATAAGCGTGGTCAAATAAACAGTCTAAAAACATCCAATTCCCTGTCAAAATAATTTTAAAACCAATCAACACCGGGACAAATAAAAATATCAACAGAAAAATGGTCCTGACGTCACAAGGTAAACAAGTTGAAACCTTACCTACGGAAAGGGAAGCCCTCCTAAAGTCTAATAATTTCCGAAGTGTCATGTCGCCCAGAAATAAATGAAGTGAAGAAAATAAATTTCATTTAAAAATCACGGCACACCATTATTTTCCCGAGCTTCCCCTAATTAATTTCTTGTCACCGTCTGGATCGGCCGTTGTGGCTGTGACAGCAGCTTAGAGCGGGAAAGAATGATACAAGTGAAGTGAGTGTGACAAGGACAAGTATAAAAAGGTGAGTGCGCTTCATTACCATCTTTTAGTAGTTAGCGGAAGCAGATACGAAGTTCGCTCCGGTCGACTTCTGCTCGCCTAGTACTTCTTATTAATGACCGTGAATAATAAGTTGAGGAAAGTCGGTGCTTGGCATAAAGAAAAATATTCTTTAATAACATTAAAGGTACCTTAGTACCGTACAACAAATATTCTAGTTTCTGTAAATCTGTCCATGCTTTGATATTTTTTAATGATAACATCAGCAATGCCTACCTTCGGGCAAAACGCCGCTCATCGCAAACAGAAAATACCATGTTAACAACAGGCAACAGTAATAAAGCAAGTTCATTTGCATTCATACTTTAAAACATCTATCATGGCATCTATTTAATATTGTCGATATTATACTTTCTGACTAGTTCATCAGAAAGGAAGCAGGCAAACATTACTAGTATTTTACATGGAGCCACTGTCTATCTAACCACCACAACACAGTTGCTGGGAACACGATACCCATTATTAAGACTGGTTGGCCCGTATCGGCTGTCAAAGATCCATGAATGACAGCCAGGACCAACTGTTTAACGTGTTTTCCGAGGTACGGTGAAAATTCTATATCTAATAAATGATCGCTCGTCTATAAATCGACCGCGGCAAGCCTATGATCGACTCGTGCGGTTGTTATTATTAGGCACAAGCCCCTCAAGTCATCGATTCGCCTTATTATGCACGAATCACATACCTATACCTCGAGTAGCAGAAAGGGTACAAAAGTACCAACAGCGAGTTAGATAATTAAACAAGCGTAATTTTCTTGTACGAGTTATATTCGCGATGTTCCGAGCACTGTTTACAGAAAGTAACGGGTAAATATTGCCAACGGGAACGCTGAGGTGGAAATCTTGCGAGGCTAACATAGTATGGAGATGGATTTGAAATGATGAGAGAGAAATAGAAGAGAGGCCCGGTTGGTGGCAAAAAGCTCACCTCTATTATATGGGACTTAAACGTAATTGGCGAAATGTGGGTGTATTGTAGGTAAACCTCTGCCAAACCTTTCGGGAAACGCAGGTGTGATGTTATGTATGTCGTGAGATTCAATATAAAACATATTCCGAGATTAGTTTCCTTTAAAACTGATAAAGCATTGGCTAAAGTTTGACAACATGATTTTATACTTCAAACGAAAATCAGACACAGACTGCCAGCAAAACGACATGATGTGGCGTTATTTTTAACAGGCAACTTCAATAGGTTTAGTGAATTCACTCTTAAGACAACAACATAACATCATGGTTGTATTTCCCGAATGGTTAAGCAGAGGTGCTCTTATAGTTTTTTTTTTTTTTTTTTTTGTGGGTGGGAATACATCAAATGACTTCTCCCGCTCTGATTGGAGCAGGAGGGCGTGTCAGACTTTTACTGACTAAAACCCACCCATGTTCCTTCAGCTGCCCGTATGCCAGGGGCCGCGGTATCTCTTTCGAACAACCCGCACCCCTAGCAGGCATCGGCCCTTGCGGGCCCCACCAGCTGCTGCTGACGTCCACCTGCGACGGGTCAGTACAGTGGCCCCGCCGCCAGCCACTTTTCGGCCGCAGGGGATAGGGAGAGCGGCCAACGCTATACCGACACTCCTCTTCCCCTGCGGCCCCACCGCGTCCGCCATCAAACGGTGGCGGCACCGTCCAGGCTACGGAAGGGAAGAGCGCTACTCAGAAGTACCGGCACTCCTCCTCCGCCGCAGCCTGTAACCCTCAGCCGCGATGCCTCCCATTCGACATCGCGGCCCGCCTCAGTTGCGATGCACCTCACCGCAACCTACTTTTGGCCGCTACGTCGTCGGCTTGGAGGCACAAGCCCTGACGAGCGGCCCCACCTTGGGGTTCCTCTTCGCTTCACCGTGGGAGGGTGACCACGGTTACTGAGCCCTCCCGCAACGACAATGCGGGAACCCCACTGGGGGGGGGTGCTCTTATAGTCCAGTCACATTTCGACAGATATGGTGAGGTCCCATGTAATAAGAGGCAAGCCTATTACCATACCACTGAGAAATTCCAGATGGAAAATCCCAATAACACTGCCCTATCCGGGAAACGAACCTAGGAGCTCCTGCTCAGCAATAGAGCTTGCGACTACTAGACCCAACGAGGCAGACGAATACACTTATGATGGGTTTACCCATTAGTTTTTACGATGTTTAAATTATACGACGGAAAAAATTAAACGAATTGCAGTCAGTGACAATTTCACTATTAAATACCTTTCCTTAGATGTCATGATGGCCGGCCAAGGGAAATCTTTTTAAAGGTTTACATATTATTTTCTGTGGTCTATGATAATCTTACTAATATTATAAATATGAATGTTTGTGAGGATGTTTGGATGTTTGTTACTCAATCACGTAAAAACGGCTGAACGGATTGGGATGAAATATGGCACACAGATAGTTTCCAGCCTGGATTTTTTTATGTCGGTAGTACGTTCCCGTGGGATAATTTACGACTCCACGCGAGCGAAGCCGCTGGCCAAAGATAGTAAAAAATATTTTTATTACACTCTAATTTCCTTATCTAATTTTTTGTTCTTTCTTTTATTTCTTATAATTTCACAACCCGAAGCAGACTCCATGAAATAATACCATCGACACCGCTTAATTTGAATACCCGGCAGAGGAGTGTTTAATAAAACATCCAGTTTGATTTACATTCTAACAAATCTGTACCTTTTGCGCCGCTCGGTGTAAACACCGCCTTACTGCGCCGTGTACACACGCTTTACAATTACATTTCCTACTAAGGCATTTGAATTTTCAAATTAATTTGTTGGCTCATCTCGTTTTGGATATATTCGGCGGTTTTAGGAGGAATAAGAAATTCGTATGATGCTTAAAATGGTGAAGGTGTTTTCCCTTCTGAGGCTTTTAATATTTATTTTATTTTGATATCCTTTATCATATTAATTACAATCTAGCGTATAAGATTTATAAGCAATTTAAATTTACAATATTTAATTTTTTTTTGTGAATTATATTTTACATAAATGAGTCTGTTCCCCTTTCTTAGAGTCTGATATAGGTACAATAAGACTTTGTTTATGTGTTATAGACCATAAGTTTTTATCCAGTGTGCAAACTGTAACCATGAATTAAGCATATCATTCTAAAATTTTTCGTCGGTTTTACAAAAAAAAACAGCTGTTTTACAGAAAAGTGCAATAAAATTTCTGAGCTAGGGGTCTAGAATGATATGCAGAATTCATGGTTACCCTCAAAACCTTACCCTGTATAATACATACATATGTGCGTGAACGGTGTAGCATCCACTATTATTTATATACGTTTTACACTCAACTACTTAACTCAAATGGTTACGAGTTAAGTAGTGTGGTGTTAAAACATGAACTCCATTAATAAAATGGATAAGTATGAATAATGAACATTGAACAATGCCATTCAGTTTTAAAATTCATTCCAGTTATGCCATTCGCGGTAACTTACCTGTAATTTTTTACGTCGTCCTCCCAAAATGTGCCCTAAAATCCAACGCTAATGACAATTCAAAATACTCCCTATCACATAAACACAGAAACGACTGAAGCATCTATCAACGTACAAACACTCCGTCTAAAACAATAAACGGTGAAAAAACGAACGGACCAACGCAATGATCGTCGTGTTGACGGGATCAACCGTTTGGGACCAACCGTGCAACCTATGCTACAACCGGACCAATAAAGGTAGCCAAATGAGTGAGATGCAAAAACAAAATGGAACCCCAGACAGATAGGACGCGAGACAATATATGGTTTCAACGGGTCGAAGTAGAGGCGTTATTGCGGAAAGGGTATCGATATTTCCTATTTAGTCGAGGATTTGGTCTGGCCAGACCCACTATTGAGTTGACCCAGCTTTAATTATTGGCATGGAATGTTTGGGCTAGCAAATTAAAAGTAATTTTATAATAACGATAAATTTCGGCCTCTTGAACAATACAGTCTAAATCCGAACAATAAAGTTTAGAAGTTGCCACTTTTCTTATTTAAATAAGTAGATCAAAGATCCCTGAAACATGAAATATATCTGATGCTGAAGATTATATTGAAAAATCTATCGACGTATCACAAATCCACCTCTATATTCGCAAGGTGAAGTAGGACCTATATTCGTTCCTGCTCGGCCCATTAGCGCCGTGTCGTGACGAACGGTGTCATGTCATGCGCCATTTGCAATCGTTCGCATTATATATTGTAAGCTTCCTGGCTCCTCTTCAGTGTTAATTAATCTGTTAACTAATATTTCAAGTATAGACAAGTGTATTCTTAGTTAATTTATTGGTGTTGCTGTCAGCTCAGTTCTAACCTATTCTTTTCATTATTTTAGGCTTTCGACATTTCTAATTGACTATCTTGGATGTCTGCAGTTGGTACATACATGCATAAGCTCACGTTTTATTCCCGTGGGAGGCAGAGGCAGAAACTACAGAACGTCACCTGTTATGATCCTTGCATAGTAATTTTGCGTCGTATACATTCATACATCTGAATATACAAGCACGCTGGTTGCGACTACTACCAATCAAATCACTATAATGTCCTTTGAGGGCGTCCGCCGTCGGCATTTACTGTCGTCGCCCTTCATCCATTCTCTCAACATCACCAAACCATTGGTAGGTATTGTACGTGATAAAGTTTAAACGTTAATTAAGTTTTTCTTTCGACCTCTTGACATAATATAACATCACGCCTGTTCGGCAAAGAGTTAGGTAGAGGTGTAATTAGAGTACACCCATATTTCAAAGTCAAAGACAAAGAACTCGTAGGTACAAAGTTCGTTAGTTTCGTTATGTCAAAGTCAAAGTCAAAGCATTTATTTCAAATAGGCACTTAAAAGGCACTTTTGAACGTCGTCAACATTTACATTAAAATAGAATTGATTCTAGTAGGCCCTTCCAAAATATAGTTTCGTATGGAGAAGAATGGGCAAGAAACTCCACCGTTACTCTTTTAAAATGATTTAACTACAATAATTAACATACATTCATTGTATAATTATGTATGAAAACGATGCATCCAGAACAAAATTACTGTACCAAAATTGGTAAAAAGAATGAAATTGAAGCAATTACAGATAAATTAATTTTATGATAGATACATGGTGCCCACACATATACAAACATTGTAAAAGTAAATATACAATTTTCCTAGAATATTAACAAGTATGTAATCAGTCAGTGTGTGAGTTAAAGTAATCACTGAGTGTAATCAATGTCATAGATATAATTAATTACATAATTCAATTAGCAACCAGTTTGATTTTGTCTAGACTCTAGATGTCCTATGGAGCCGGACCAGCATGTTTCCAAGCATTCTTATCTTGGATATAATCCTCTAATTTGTAATATGCTTGTTTACAAAGTGTACTTTTCATATGAGTTTTAAATTTCCTTTCATTTAATTTGCAATGTTGAGGACACATCCGCTTCCGCTACTGCATTTCACCTAACTGCTATTTCGCTATTATATTTAACTCCTATGTGATAGGGTGCGACTGGGCACAAATAATTTTTTAACACATTCGATGCCAAGCAAGAAAAATAAAAATAAATAGTTTGTGTGCCCACAACTCGCATCCGAGTCGTCGCTATAAGTAGTCTCGCTAGTCGGGTCCTGGGCATGAACAGAATCATCAATAGCTAATTATTGCGACGACTCGGATGCAAGTTGTGGGCACACGAATCAACTATTTTTCGACCCATATGCTGGGTGCTTGGCATGGAATGTGTTAAACATATTTTTTGTCAAAAAGTGTTTTATACTTTTAGTATATTCTGCAGATTTTGAAGTCAAATAATGACTCCTCTTGCAGGCTCCTCAAAATATTTGGAATAGAAATTGAAGAGCCCATCTAATTTGGTCAAAAACGGAAACAGGAAGGATTTCGATTCGGGATCTAACACATCTCACAAATCTCCATATAAACAAAATTAAAACTGCGAGCACGGTAAGCGATGGTACAATAAAACTGCTTGGTCCCCTCGGGAGGTAGGCTCCTAATAAAAATTCCAGCAAATCAATAGGTTCACGTTTAACGCTTTTTGTATTGTATTTTATTTTGTTATACGCCTCCGTTTCGTGTTAAAGGGACAATACTGGGATATAGTGGATTTGTACTGCGATTCAACAATCTTGATACTTGCTACATGTTTCTAAAGAACTTATTGGTCTCTTTTGTGAGTTGAGTAATCTATTGCTGTTTAATCTGTCCCAAAATTATTTCGTGAGATTTTTCTTCAAAGTAAATCACTTAAAATAT
Organism: Polymixis lichenea; assembly: GCA_949091785.1. Lineage (NCBI taxonomy): Eukaryota > Metazoa > Arthropoda > Insecta > Lepidoptera > Noctuidae > Polymixis > Polymixis lichenea. The sequence continues at coordinate 1,662,933 of OX420934.1, forward strand.
TACAGTGATGAAACATAAAATAAAACATTAAAAAAATGTGTATACCTAATACCTATTTAAAACCTATCAGTGTCAGTAATAAATAATTATTATGACAAAATTAAATAAATAATTCAAATGAAATTAATAAGTGTGACATTTCTGTAATTATAACGAAATTATTGGTTAACTTGGTCAACATGAATATAATTATCTGGTTGACATTGGTTCAGTTAGTAGTAATGCCCTTAGACGTTTACTTATCGTTTTGCCTTTGGAGCATAATTTTTGCGCTTTTGATACTCCTTTCAATACTCTCTACCTACATGGTATGTAAAAAAAAGAATTCCACCACCGACCACCCAGGACCCAGGACTCTCCACAGTCTCAACACACTATCAAAACTAAAAAAGTATCAAAACCATTCCTACTATCGCACAAAGCAACAGTAAATAGAATACACGTTGGATTCCCTGTTCCGTCTTTGCGATTTGCATGTCCCACGTATGTGTGCGCGTCTGTCCGCGACGTGTTTGTCTGTGTGCGTACCGATTGACATAAAGAAGCTAAATGCCGTGGGGTGTGAACAGTTACAACCGTTTAACGTATGTATTGGCACGTAGAGCTATTGGCAAAAATTCCAATAAAAGTCCCCGGTCCCTGGGAGGAATTCCGTTGAAGAATAATGTTTAATTTGCGCTAGGAGGACCGGGTGATTTATTTAAGTAGCTTTTGTTTGACATCACGTGTTTTATGTATATTGGGCCTTTTTTGGTAGTTTCCTTAATTTCTGTTTTTGGCGAGATTGGAGCTCGATGTTAATGATCAAGGACGTACTTTACGGGTGGTTAGAAATCAATGGCAAGTATTTAATCGAATCTCAAATAATTCCCATTTTGCTTTCCTAAAAAGATTATTTTACACTCTTAAATAATTAATGCGCCTCTTTTTATGAACCTCACGTATTTTCTGTTTTGAAGTCCTAAAAATCACTATCACTACATATTATAAAACAGAGTCCCCCCCGCCGGGTCTGCCTGTCAAAAACTACTGAATGGATTTTCATGCGGTTTTCATCAATAGACAGAATGATTCATGAGGAAGGTTTAGATGTATAATTTGTTAAGATTCCGTGTAAATTGGTTAATACGGGCGAATAAGAACATACCTTATCTTAAATCCAAATAGTTTTCACCCATGAAGAACGTATCACCGTATATCTTCTCACCCTAGTAAGTTGGTGCCAAGGTCTGTGCCTCTGATGACCAGCGTGGCCCAGCTGTCGGCTCCTGGCATGGTGAAAGTGACGTTGGTGGATTCTCTAACGACAGATAGAAGTGTCCTGGAATAAGTTTGTCAATTGTGATTAGATTGATCTTGATTTCAGGCACAAAGTTGGTTAAAAGCAAGTTACATTATTTAATTGTTGTGTTCTCACTTTTATCTTTTTGCTCAGCTGATAGAGACGCCTAAAGACTTGCTCAAGAATTGGGCTATCAAACTGAAAAATAAATAGGATACCTATCACAAAAGACATATTCTTTTCACATATAAAGTTGCTATATTGTTTTTAGAGTACTTATAATGGTAGAAATTAAATTTTCCAATATCTAAAGGTAAAATTGTGGGACTTTAAAATCGTCAAGATCGCTGTTGTAGTTACGAGTAGGGAGTGACAGAGGTCATGGAGTAAAAAGATGTCTGTATGCTCATATTTTTCTTGTTATTGCACATAAGGTATCATTCGTTAGAAGTGCTATGGGAAATCCCACAAATGTCAGTTCCGCTCTTGTCATTTTTTTCATCTTTTGCTCAACGGACTAAAATGCGAATGCTATATGCTCGTAGTAGGTAAGTACATATAAGTATTATCAAGGTCACAATATAAAAAACGGTGGAAGGTGGCATATTATAATAGTTTATCAGAAGCTCATGATGTCATACATGATTCAATAATTAATTTAATGATACCTATATACTATGTACCTATACATGGTAAGTTTTTATCCAGTGCGCAAACTATAACCATTAATTCATCATATCATTCTAGACCCCCTAGCGCAGAAATTTTTCGTCGGTAATACAAAAAAATATCAGCAGTTCCATACATTTTGACCACTTTTCTATGAAACAGCTGTTTTTTTTTTTGTAAAACCGACCTAAAGTTTCTACGCTAAAATTCATGGTTACAGTTCGCGCACTGAATAAAAACTTATTCTGTAATAAAGTATACATAACAAATTGACTGAATTTGTAAATTGTAAGTTGAAATTGTTGATATTGGCTGATACCTGCTGAGTTATTTTCCTTGTTGCTTTTCACCCCTGTTATAATTTTAATCACTATTTTTAAATTCGCTGGTAGCTCTTGACCTCGATCTCATCTGTTGAAAAGTATAGTCTTTAATAATGTAATCCCACTCTTGCTTTGGATATTTGTTGGTAGTAATAAATTCCTTCTTAATTTGAGCCAATCAACCTGATCACTGGCGTCGAAAAAGTGGCCGAAGAAACCACAACATCTGCAGTAGTATCTTGCATCACAATCGGAAACGTGAATTTGCACGATAATAATATTACGTAAAATAACATTGATCAAGCAGGGGACATAATTATTCTTCCATAGTACAAAGTAACCAATCCACTATGGCCTACCCAAACCCATAGCTCAATATGTTTTGTCTCCATGCTCTGCAATAGTCCTGCACCAACCGGGGATTGTCCTTGGGTGCACTTACGGTGCATACAGGTACGATCGTCGGTCAGCTGCTGCCTCAACATATAAAATCATCTAAGGAGCCTCTGTCATTTGGCTTCGGCTCGTATACCTTTTAAAGGTCTGGGATCCCACGCTCCCGAGTCAGAGGAGAAGCCTTCACGAAGAACGGTGGTAGTCCCATATCTGGCTCTCTTAGAATCAGGCTGGTTATTGAATAATAAATAGGAAAAGATAATCTTAGGTACACATCCAGCTATAGGAGGCTTTTATTTTGGTAGTATGCTATGTTTACTTTTTTTGTGCTTTGGTTAAGTTTTCATTTTATTCGTTGGTATATTGGCGTGGCTAGCTGACATATAACAAATTATTTAAGTTCTGTGTCTCGTAATGTTGATTACTTTGCCTACCTATGTATAGAATCAAGTCTATCTAACTAAACAGACAGCTGTGCTGCTGGGGAGTTTGTTGCGTCACTTCTTCTTCCCAGCTAAAGAACTAGGAAGTAGTGAAGGGCGTTTTGGGGGACTGTCTTATGTAATTTTGACATTCAAAAAGTGCTGATTCTCAGCCTAATTTGAATAAATGACTTTTGATTTTAATTTCGATTTTATAAATTTCCAATATAAGCTGATCTCGTATTGTATAGGATTTCCGTACAGTGCGAGATCAGCGTGAACTGGAAATGTATAGCTTGATGTGTAGCCTTGTGTACATAGCAAATATGAAAACAAAATTTTACACAAAGAACACCATTCGTGTTTTTAATGTTTAGACTGTTGTTTATGATCTTTATTAAAGGATGAGATTAGAATTTTATTGAGTGTGTCTTCTAATAGAAATTGTTTTTAGTATGACTGAACCATGCCTGACCCTAAGAGTAAAATACGCCAATAATCTCGGTCCGCCTGTATGCATAGTTTTGATTTATCACTACCATGAACCAGAACTGCTGAAAAAGTTGTAGCACAAATTCATTGATTTGGTAAGACTCCAAAGTAACAAACACAAAGCCAAAATATACACAAAAAGCAACAAGATAACCGGGCGGATGGATATATCTTAATGTCTCAATAACAGCTAGTTAAAACAGGTTTTTGCGCAACATAAATCGCAATAAAAAATCTAAGCGTGTAAATTATAGAGAAAAAACAACAGGATAAATGAATCTTAACATGATTCATCTCAAATAGCCAAGAACTTATAAACATATTTAGTTATACGCTCATTCACAGTGAACACGACACTGACAACACATACAAGTTAATATCGACAAACCAAAATAATAAAAGAAGATTTCATTGAAAATTAAACAGAAGTGATGGTGGCTGTGTACTTTCTGCTATTAGTGGCTGCCTGTCATGGAATACCTATAGATATACCGAAGACCCAACAGCTAAATTTACAAGCCCCTGTGTTAAAAAGACTTATTACAAAGGACGATCCCAATAATATTACCTCCCATGAGATAATCCACTGGACTAAAGTGGAAAGTGGTGATGCAGATGATCCTGTTATTGGTTATAAGGTGAGTTACATATTTATTGGTCCTTATTTTGATATATGATCATGCGACTGAGATACTAGTAAGGAATACTAAGAAGGATGTGTGGTCTTCGCGAATAGCTAGAACAAGAAATGAGTAAATAAAAGAATTCTGAAAGTAGCACCGATAACTGAAAAGTTGTTTGGATATCGGTTGTCAGGGTATGAGCATGAGATATGAAGGAATGAGGAAATTTTGTACGGAAAGTTTTGAGTATAAATGTGACCAAAGAAACGATGGATGGACTGTGTGAATGTTGATATGGGTAGAAACGGAGTGACTATCGAAACGACTTATAGAGAGGTATGGACATCGGTGAAAGAAAAAATCGTGAGCAAACCTAGAGAATAGATAATACAAGTCTAATGTCGCCAACCCGTTTTGAGCAAGCGTGGTGATCGACGCTCCCGCGTTTTCGGTATGAAAAGAAGCCTTTAACTTGGAGTGGGATAATTTAAGCTGGTATTCATTATATTTTAATATCATTTCAGTTAAAGGTATGGGAAGTAAAAAAAATCAAAAGAACAATATACAAGAAACGAGGCAATGAAGTCGTTCGGCTCGTAGAAGAAACCTATCCGGTAAGGCGATTTTATATTTTGAGAACCTTTTTTAACAGCATTACTCCTCTGGAGCAATCGAGGAAAAAGTGCCTACTTACCTACTGGACAAAGTGAATGCAGACAAAAGGTACGTGGGAGGTGTTGTAGGGCAACTTGGGCGAGGACTTCCATTAGTTCACTACGATATGTATAAATAGCTAAGGGGCTATAGGCATGTATCTATCATAAAATTAATTTATCTGTAATTGCTTTAATTTCATTATTTTCACCTGTTTTGGTACAGTGATTTTGTTCTGGATGCATCGTTTTCACACATAATTATACAATGAATGTATGTTAAATATTGTAGTTATATCATTTTAAAAGAGTAACGGTGGAGTTTCTTGCCCATTCTTCTCCATACGAAACTACATTTTGGAAGGGGCGACTAGAATCAATTCTATTTTAATGTAAATGTTGACGTTCAAAAGTGCCTTTTAAGTGCCTATTTGAAATAAATGCTTTGACTTTGACTTTGACTTTAGGGGCTTGTAATATTAGCCGCACGTATCGATCGATCAGGTTAAACTACGCTTGCCGCGGTTAGTCCATGGATGGATGACTATCTTAATATACCAAGACCTCTCCGTGCCTCGGAAAGCACGTTAAGCTGTTGGTCTCGGCTATCATTTGTAGATCTTTGACAGTCGTTACGGGTCGTCAGAAGCCCGAAAGTCTGGCAACCAGTCTTTCTAAGGGGTATCGTATTACCCAGTAACTGGGTTGTGGAGGTCAGATAGGCAGTCGCTCCATGTAAAATACTGGTATTCAGCTGCATCTGGATGATGATGATAATGATATGGATAAATAGATTAATTTACGAAGTTAAGCAGTGCATAGAAGTAATTATAGCTGGTGCAGCTGAACATTTCAGAATTGTACATTTCTGTTTCACACTACATATAAAGTACTACTTAGACAAGTCCTTTTTGTTTATTTTTGGTTACTTGTCTTTTTCCAGACAAACTTACTATTTACTATTTAAAATGCAGTGCCCCCTATAATATGGGACCTAAAGGGAAAAAGCCAGCTGTAGCCCACGACATTCAAATATTTTTTTTTGCGTATTTTCAGAAAATAAATATCAATGTAATTCCGGATGGAGTGCCAAAAGAGATCGTAACACCGGCTAGTGAGCTGACGGCCGTATTCCACGACGTGCACGATGACGTAGCATACCAGTTAGCTGTGCTGGCATTCACGGCAAAGGGAGAAGGACCACTGTCTGCCCCTGTAAGGATCACGCTGCTTCCTCGAAAAGAAGATACAAATCTAGAAGAATGGGTTAAACATAAAACAGAAACAGAATACAAATAACAAGTCTGTTTCAAATAAAAGTACTTTTTACACGCTTTTTATTAGCATCACCTGTATGTTTGTATGTTTGTTTGTTACCAACTCCTTTGGACTTTATTTTGACCCACTTCAAATGGTCAGATTTCATTTAAACTTTTTAGACTTATCGAGGACCGATGACAATTCAATAATAAAAAAAAACAAAAAAATCACGCTTCTGTAGTTAGATTACAAAATCTATAAAAAAAGCGTGGGGTGCTTGATATTAATTGATTATAAAAATACCTCAAAAAGCACCCTACGCTTTTTTGAAATTATTTTCTGCTAAATATAAAGCGTATTTAAAAAAAACTATTAAAACATTAACCTTTGGCAATTGTACCTTCTCTGTTTGTTGATTATCTGAAGCATAAGAATAGTCAGCCTTTGCCGTTCCCACTGCTAGGATACAAGCCTCCTCTCTGAGAGAAGTGGGCCACGATCCACCTCTCGGGCCTAATGCGAGTTGGTGGATTTCAGAAAAGAAAAGTTATTAATCACTTGTATTATTATTCGTAGTTCAAACATGGCTTTTTTGAGTCTTGTTCGCGTCTTCTTGTTGAAAGGTAAAACTATCCCTATTATAATTTGTAGTCAGTAAAAGTGTGTGAGTGTAAATTATAGTAATAACCCGTACAAATAGCTATTGTTGTTGGGGTTTTAGTGATCTTCAATTAAACGCCCGTGTCAAGGTATAGTAGGTTAATTTAGTATAAACTATATTTAACAATCAAATAACTTCGCGACGATAACTTAAACATTGTGACTAAAATTACAATTCGTGACAGAATATGTAAGATAAAAGTCTGTTTGGGATTTCAAATGGTTTTTAATTTGAATGTATGAGCGTAAAACTATGGACTACAATTATCTCTGAAATATTAAAAAAAAAAAGTCCAAAGGGCGCCTGACCCAATAGAATAGCAAAACCCAACACACGCTGCATATCACAATTTTAAAATATGCAGGCGTTAACATTCACATAGGGATTTATTTCAACCAGTGGTCTCACAGTGTATGATAGTAAGTCAGGTTCTTCGGACTAAAGAAGAGACACACAGAAGTGAATTTTAACAAAAACGGTGTCCGTTCATAGCCGTCCGGTTTGGATTAGCGGGTCGTGCGCCGGACACATGTCAGCCGGCATTAGCCGAACTACTGAGTCCTCTATGAGTCAGTGATAAAGGTCTGATGGCCAGATAAACTAGTTTTGATGAAGGTAAGTACAAAGACTTTTTATTTTATGAGATGTTTGAATATAAGCATTTTAAACCGACTTAAAGCAGTGGTGCTCACTAGGTAAGGATTGTCGCAGGGATTTCCGGCTTATCCTTACGCGAAAGTTAGTACCTATTAAAGGATCTACTCTTTATCTCTCTAATGAAACGAAGATTATTGCGATATAAATGGATTTATTTTGCTGTCACAACTGTTGGGTTAATCGTCGAACAAGGAATGGCTACCTTTTTCCTCGCTTTCAAACGTCAAAACTTTATATGAAGTGTTGCCATCAAAAATAATTAAGTATGATTCGATACGATTAAATAATCGATTAAATAATTAACTAGAATAATAATAATAACTACTGTTTCAATATTTACTAATTTGAATACCAATATATTAAAATTAGTAAATATCTTAATATACCTACGCATCGTTCTAAATATTAATTCTATATAGTATTTTATAAAAATACCCACATCTTGGCTTATTAACCTTACAACTCGGCCATCCTGTATAAGTGAGTCCTCTCACTTGTTTGGTGTATACAAAAATACAGAGAAAAAAAAAATGAAAAAAAAAGAAAATATAAAAATAACAAAATAAAGGTACATAATATCTTGATTTTAAATACATGTTCATTCATGCTTCTATGTCTAATTTCATTGCTCAATCATTCATTATACAATATTAATTTACTTTATAGTTGCACTAAGGTAACAACATTCTTATAACAATCTATACCTGTCACAATTCTCATCACAATCAAATATTGGAAATTTCTTTAATTCGTATTAAATCTAAGTTTACCTCAATTTAGCTTATCGTTTTTTTTTTTTTTTAAATACATCATAAATCAAATTTACTTTTAGTTGAACTAAGGTACATTCTTATCACAATCTATATTTGTCACAAATTCTCATCACAATGTAAACTCCTGAATCTGGGTCTGTATTCTCATTCTTTGTCTCTTGCACAATCTGTCACGATCTTTGGTCAACTGTGCGGCACCGTTATCTTGGTACCATTCAGAATCTGCACTGACCTCTATGACAAATTGTGCTCACATCTAATCTTATCACTAATCTTACTCACTATCTTGCAATCATATGTGCGACATCGATTCCTCAATGCCATTCATATCTGCACGGATTGCTCATGTATACATAGATGTATATATATATATTCTTAATAATGACACGCAATCTCTACTCATTATATCATTAGGGAAGTTAATTAATCAGTGTAAATTAGCATGTTATTATCATCGACAAAATTGAATAATTATTGTTCCTACCTACTATGTAAAATAATGGATCATTCTCTCTCCGCCTCTATTTCTGTATCCTCACTCTGATCACTGTCAGTGCTTTCACTGGTGTAACCTTTAAAGTTTAACCAGGGGTGGATTTTATCTAATGCAACAACATTTTCATACCTCTTGTTACCTTTTCTTGTTAAAGGGGTGTCTTCGACGAGAAATCTATCATTTGGGAATATTTTGAGGATTCGATAGGGGCCTTGGAATTTAGGGACGAGTTTATGTGATTTTCCTACATGATCTTTGTCTATTACGGTCCTTTCTATCCTGACTAAATCACCTACGTTATATTTTGCCTGAACCTTCCTATGCTTATCAAACTGCTTTTTAGCATAATCCTGTTGTTTTTCTATCCTTTCCCTAGCACTGGATCTTAGTTTTACTAACGCATCACCATCGATTCGTTCAGTTGTTTCGGCAATTACGTCAGTCAATACGTTTTCAGATGCATTCGTCAATCTGCAACCGAATAACAACTCAGAGGGACTCTTTCCTGTTGTCTTATTAATGGTGGTATTAATACCTAACTGTACGTCACCGATGTAATCGTCCCACAAATTGTCATTTCCACCATGACATTTTGTACTCAAAGCATCAATTATGGTTCGGTTAAACCTTTCGACCTGTCCATTCGCTCTCGGAGTGGCTACAGCGTTCAAAATGTGCTTTATTTTTAAATGGTCCATAAAATTCTTAAATTTTGCACTTGTGAAACAGGAGCCACGATCTGTTATAAGGCGAGAAGGAACACCGAAATAGCTAAAATGTTCCTTAAATGCCTTAATTGCTGTAGTCGTCTTAGTATCTTTTACAGCTCGTATATTAATAAATTTTGTAAAGGCATCTATAATAACAAGCAAATACATGTTGCCTCTCCTAGAGCGAATGAACGGGCCCAAATGATCGGCATGAAGTGTATGGAATGGTTTCTCTAGCTTAGGTATAGGATGAAGGACTCCTTCTTTGGGACCGCCAGGTGCTTTATGATGCGCACACTCCAAGCAAGCTGAGACATATTTCTTAGTGAACCTACGCATTTTTGGGAACCAAAATGTGCTTCTAATACGATTTAAAGTTTTTTCGAAGCCAAAATGGCCCACTTCATCATGGTTCATGCGCAACACTTGCCATCTACAACCCCTCGGAACTACCCATCGCAATCCTTCGTCTAAAATTTTATACACATAACTGCCTTTCAACAAATAATTCTTACGGACGTCAGCTACAAACTTTGTCTTGTCGTCTTCTAAGATGTCTCTTATACGTTTTATCTCACTATCATCACCCTGTACAGTAGCGACCCAGTCACGAACATCTAAGTGTAAAACATCTAAAACATGCTCCGTGTCCACATCGGTTGGTTCACTGACAGGGGCACGACTGAGAGCATCTACGTGAGCCATACGCGAACCGGGTCTGTACTCAATCTCGCAGTCATACTCCTGAAATTGGATCCACCAGCGAGAAATTCGTGGTACAAGATCCCTCTTAGTTAAGGTGGTACGAAGGGCGTTACAGTCGGTGACTATTTTAAATCTTAACCCCAATAAATAGACTCGGAAACGATTTAAAGATGCGACAACCGCTAAAGTTTCCAGCTCAAAAGAGTGAAATTTTTGCTCATCTACTGTAGTTTTTCGACTGTAATACGCCACTGGCCTGAGTAAACCGTCTATGCCTCGTTGTAGGAGAATCCCTGCAATACTTAGCTTCGAAGCGTCCGTATGAATTTCGGTTTCTAAATGGGGGTCATATAAAGCTAATATAGGGCGTTCAACTAATTTTTCCTTTAGCATTCTAAATGACTCCGCCTCATCCGCCGTCCATTTCCATTCGAATTTAGATTTTAAGAGGTCTGTTAGTGGACGAGCAATAAGGGCGAAGTCTTTTACAAACCTCCGGAAAAAGCTAGTTAGGCCGATGAATCGTCTAACATCATGGACGTTTTGCGGAATTGGGAAGTTTTCTATAGCTAATGTTTTGCGCTTTCCTGGGCGTATGCCCTCACCGCTTACATGAAATCCTAGGAACTCTAGTTCGGTACAGAAAAAACTACATTTGTTTACCTTAAGTGTAAGACCTGCGTCCTTAATAAGTTGAAGTACCTCCTCTAGCCGTCTCATTCCCTGATCAAAAGAGCTTGACGGAATCAGTACGTCATCCATATAAACGATCGTATAACCGACTTTTGACAGTATTTTATTCATTGCTCGTTGAAAAACAGAAGGAGCGTTGGCCAATCCAAATGGCATGCGTTTAAACTGATATTGCCCATCGGGAGTTACGAATGCGGTCTTATCTTGAGATTTTGCCTCTACTGCAATCTGGTAGTAGCCAGATGCAAGGTCTAAACTTACAAATAAAGCATTACCAGCTAATCTGTCAATTTGATCATCAATCAAAGGTAGCGGATAGTGTTCCCTTTTTGTTTTATTATTTAATGCACGATAATCTACACATAATCGGCTTTCGCCGGTCTTTTTCTTTACCAGTAACACTGGACTAGCGTAAGGCGAGTTTGACTCGCATACTATGCCCGCATCGATCATTTCTTTTACCATAGATTGAACGTGTCTGCGCTCCGGAAAGGAGAGCCTATACGGGCGATAAACTACTGGTTGCGAGTCACTTAATTTAATTTCCATTTGAACTACATTAGTCAACCCCAGGTCTTTTAGGTTATCCGCAAATACATTAAATATTTATTGTCATTATTATTATTTGTTTCAATACGCATCACGTCTTTTTCTTTCGGTTTATCAATTTTATTAGCTGGGTCAGAGGGTAATCTGGGACAGTTAATTGACAAATGACCTAATTTGGCACATATATTACACTTCAATATCTTTTTTGTGCATTTGGAACTGTAATGCCCAGGTTCATTGCAATTAAAGCATACAACTGACGTATTATTGTGTGACTTCGAAGTCTTAGTCTCACTGCTATTAGCCGTCTGCCTAACATTATTACTGGATGATGAGGAGGTAGTGTTGTTATGCTTATCATAGGTGACCTTTGATCTATCAGGTTCACGAAGCTGTCGCTTGATTGATTGAAAATATGTGAGGACCTGCTCCGGCTCCTGACATTTTGCTGCTTTCGCGCCTAATCTCAATGACCGATCCTCAATCCCATAAAGTAGGCAATCTACCGCACGTTTACCATGTATTTCGCATCGATTAAGTACATTAATTTTTTCATAATAATAATGTTCTAAGCAATCGTTAAATTTTACGCGTTTTGACAACATCTCGGTAAGTAATTCGGCATAGTCTTCACTACTCGGAAATGATTGCTCCAGTTTGCCCTTCCACTCAGACCATGAATACGACATAGATGGAAGAGCCTGGTACCAGGATTTTGCAATCCCTGACAGTTTAGGCAAAGCGTAATGTATTATTTGGTCGTCGCCCCAACCGTAGAGCCTCGCACATTCCTCAACTTTATTGATCCACATAACTATAGTCTGACTCTTAACCATAGGGTCAAAATCGGGAATCACATTGCCAAGCATAGGAAATTTGTTACTCTGAGGGCGACTATTGGTTAAAGCTTCCACTAAAGTAGCAAAAAACGCTTGCGTGTCACTATTAACAATATTGGGAGTACTCACGTTACCAGGAAGTGGAGGTGTGTGACGCTTTGAGCTAGATTCTGAGCGGCTGCTGCGGCCTTGCCTGTTGCGTCTCCCATCCAAGCCCCGGCTGGAACGATGTCGCCGACGCTGCTCATAGCTGCTGCTCCGACTGCGATACACGTCACGGCTGCTACTCCGTTTCGGTTGGTGACGGCGTCTCGTAGGCTGCTCGCTGGAACTGCGTCCTCCACTACGAAGAGATTCCGACGAATCATCACGAACGCTCGATCGCTGCCTTCGCTGCTTCCGTTTATGCGTAGTGCCTGTTCTTGTTTCTCTGCTCCGGTCACGGCGACGTTTGCGCTCATTGGTCTTGCGATTACCGCTAGTTTTTCTATTCATTTTATACTCGGATGATAACCAACAACTTTCGTAAATAAAAAAAACACGTGATGATTATTATTTTTGGCTATATTTCTTCAAAATTGTAGGCGTAATTGACTTATCCCACTTCTGAGATAAAGGATCTACTCTTTATCTCTCTAATGAAACGAAGATTATTGCGATATAAATGGATTTATTTTGCTGTCACAACTGTTGGGTTAATCGTCGAACAAGGAATGGCTACCTTTTTCCTCGCTTTCAAACGTCAAAACTTTATATGAAGTGTTGCCATCAAAAATAATTAAGTATGATTCGATACAATTAAATAATCGATTAAATAATTAACTAGAATAATAATAATAACTACTGTTTCAATATTTACTAATTTGAATACCAATATATTAAAATTAGTAAATATCTTAATATACCTACGCATCGTTCTAAATATTAATTCTATATAGTATTTTATAAAAATACCCACATCTTGGCTTATTAACCTTACACTATGTGTGGATGTACGGATGTTTGTTAATCTTTCACGCAAATACTACTGAATGGATTTGGACAAAATTTGGCACACGGATAGTTTATAACCTGGATTAACATATAGGATCCTGTTTATCCCTGTAGTACGTTCCCTTAGGATAAATTCCGACCTCCGCGCGGGTGAAGCCGCTGGCGTAAGCCAGTATTACATATAAACCTTGTATGAATGGTGGCTTAATGGTATCGACCCCAACTTACGAATTGTATGTAGTTCATGGGTTCATACCCAGGCAGGCATTTTACTTTGTGTATTTAATTTCATCATCACTGTTCTCAAAACGGTGAAGTAAAAAACATCGTGAGGATACCGGCATATGCTAGAACCATAATTCGAAGACATTTGTGACATCAACCAACACACACTGGACGCGCGTGGACTTAAGGCCCACTTCCTCTCACAGAGAGGAGGCCTGTGTCCCAGCAGTGGGACCATTATAGACTGATTTCTGTGTGTGATAAACCTTGTATCAATGATGTTGCTTAACTCAATTGTCAGTTAAGGGGAATCTAGTCACGGGCTAGAACTCACTGGTGGGCCTGGCTAAAAAGCACACTGTCTCACCAGGCATCGTGTCCGACAGAGGTAATATCAGTGGTGAGCTATTAGACGCTCGTCTACACGCACAACGTTATTCAATGAGATGCAGGATCATTTATAGTAACACAGGCGGGTAAAAATTAAGAAAAGTCCTTCGGAAGATCGGGTTTTATGAAAAAACTACTGCATAAATCAATGACCAATAAAGTTTATTAATTTTTTCGATATTTGAGCTCTGTTGGTACCGATTTATTACATAAAAACGCCGAAAGTTGTGTTAAATTAGCAAGAAAAACGAATCTTTACAATACTAATCTTCTAAAATCTTGTCGAACAGTGGTAATAAATGTAATAACACACCCCCGAAGTTTGTATGGGAAAAATGTGGACTAGATTCACCTTAAGTTTATAAAATGCAGGATATTTTTTAAACAAAACAACTACAGTTGGGACTACACAGTCATGCATAATATTGAAACATTAAGAAGCCATGTTGGTTGACAACCAGACGACAGGGATTATCTGATTATCGTCTGGTAACAGTTAAAAGTACGGAATGTACCTACACTGCTGACTGCTCAGTGTTCACCTCAGCGAAATGCAATTAGATTGGTCTCGGGAGACCAACGAGCTACCTATTCGGACACGTTTGCTATAATAGGGGTGGCTCAGGCATTTGCTTTGGAATTAAACTTACTTGAATATTGTCGACCTTTTTAACAAATGTTTAAGGAATGGATAAAATCGAACCATTGCAGAATATTTATCACTATATGTTATAAAACAAAGTTCTCCACCGCGTCTGTCTGTCTGTCTATACAATTATACATTTTTGTAAGATAAAAAACCTGACAACCTTTGCAAATAGCAATAGTAAAAAAATGCAAATTTAATACCTGCAATAGGTTGAAATGAACGGGGCGTGCGTACCTACTTTAAATTAAACTTCATCGAAGTCTATATATGGCTTATCATTGTTTCAGAAAAAAAAAATCCATGCATGCATGCATGTACTTAATAATAAAGGTAAGGTGTGTACATTCAGGGAAATAAATTACTAAGCAAACTACCAACAAACTTAAATTGTCCGTATATTCAAATAATTACTGTGATGATTTGACAGTTGTATGAAATAGCTATAACACGGCCATGTGAGGAGTCATATGGATTAATAATTAATTTCCCCGTCTGTGCACACTTTCATTTGAGCAGGTGTTTTCATCTACCCAGTGCCTAGTCACTTCAAAAAGATACAAGGTCTCTTCAGCAATAAAGTATCCTACAATATAATCTTCAATTACCGAATCTCCTAGCGCCCCCTACCAACAAGTCTGTCAGAGCACTCCTCCCCGCGGCCCGCGACTCATTTACATTTAAATTGCAGCGACTCACGTGGCTTCTCTTACTTTTAAATGTTCTGTACCCCTGCTTCACTGTGGGACCTCTGTTTAAGTTGATACATGTAGAGATAAGTGTAAGTTAGGAATACTTGCATGTAATTTTCTTCGATTTTACCCGACTACGGCGAAGCCAAAGGGAGGGTTATTATTTTAACCGGTATCTATGTATGTTTATATGTAGGTATGTATGTATATATGCATATCTGTTCCCTTATAACTTCTAAACTGACTTCATAACTTTAAAAATGAGGTATCGTCAGAAGCGTCTTGATAAGCTGCTGGCTACAGGTTGACGTCTCATCAAACTGGATATGGCGCCCTCTAGAGGACCTAAAGTGATGTATTATGGTATGATATGGCTTAATTAGCATATTTACAAAGTAAGTTAATACTAAGACCCGACTACTGAAAAATCATGCTATAAATTATAAGTACAGTAGTAGTACGCGATTATAAGGTTTAGGGCAAAGTGACATACGACCACAACTTTTAGGTTTTTTTTTTTGGGAATATTTTCTTTTTTCATACTCTTAGAACGTGATTTTTGAGTATTTGAACTTATTTACATAACACACAGTAGGTAAGTAGGTACTTGTAGTTAGGTAAATAACTGAAAAAGAACGAGGATTTTACACAATACATCTGCTAAGGAGTTTGTGTTAAGACCTTCACAAGATTAGTTTTTGAAAATGCTTTTGAAATTTGCTGTTATATAAAGTAAGTTCTAAAATTTAAGATTTTTTTCTTTACCTACTTAACAGAATTAAGTTATTAACACAAGCACATTATTTTCCAATTTTTTTAATCTATTGTTAGACGAGAACAACTGGCGATAAACTGTTATGCAGTTTGAAAGACTTTATGAAAGTAATTCTTAATACAGATTTTGAATAAATATAATAAAAAAGATAGAGAAATAACATATAAATGTTCTCGTAGGTACCTACTGCATTACATTCCACCACATACTCTAAAAAAAATTACACCCTCAAAAGATACTTCTAACAACAACGCATCCATCACACAATAATTTTGTCCAACAAAAAGCCATGGCCGTGGAAATATATCCCATAGTTGGTGGACAAAGTAATTCAATTTGCCAAATTAGATTTTCCGTCAGTTACCTGCGTCTTCGCCCTTCGTATCGCGTTGTGACATGAACGTTGTTATGGACAGCCAATGTTGGAGCCAGGGTTGGTGACAATGTTGTTACTTAACAGACAGGGGTGTTTTTAGATGACGGATTTAAACGTTCGTAAATATTAACTTCGCCCCTAAGACGACCCACTGACCAAATGTTCACGTACTATGTTCGTTTAGATAGTTTCTTTATGATTTCGGGAAAACAATGTTCTATCAGACAAAGTGTTATAAGTTATTCTATAAGAACTTATTCCGTCATTATCAGATCAATAATTACTGGTGTCTACAAACATTATTTTTATGGATTTTCAAGTGTAAGTATACAGGTCACACAAAACTAAACACTTCACGTTTGGAGCCAACATTGGCCCAAAGTTGTAAGAGGGACAAAATTAGATTCGTACAAGTGGGGTCAAGCGAGACGACGGGGACAATGACGGAAGAATATACGAAATGATATCTAAGAAATATCAGATAATAAAAAAAGAAAAATATTAAGGTAAACGTGAGATGCTCTTAGTGGAATTACATCTTACAATGTCCACTGTTTCTTTTTGACGAGTAGTAAAAAGTACCTACCTACACTTAAGACACGTGTCAGACATTTCAACAATTATGAAGCTAACAAATAAATTATGGCAATGCGTTTTATTTTGATTTTTGATAATAAGTATAAGAACATTCATTACGTCACTTACGTTGTCGAGGATTTAGAAGCAACGGATTGGAATTTCCTTTAAAGTTCTTCAGATTGAGATTGAAATGTTTTTTTGTAATCTGAGTGCTGATACAATTATAAACTACTAAAGAAATCATTTTTGAGATAGTGTCAATAACTGTTTCCTTAAAATACAACTTCACAACAATGACACTAGTTTAAAAAGCAATTGCAAACATAGGAAATAATTTCATGATAACTAAATAAAAAGTAACTAACGTCTACAATAGCAAACAAGACTGAAAAACTCATTTACAACTCACGATTTTTGAGTCGCTCGTTCAATACACATAATGTGCTTAAGGCGAGACTAGTCCACATTTTTCCAATACAAACATCGGGAGTGTATTACTCCACTGTTCGACAATGTACATCAAAATTTTAAACATGGTTTGGTTTTGTCTTATTATTAATATTGTCTATACGGAAACAGAATACTAAAATAAAAACCCATTAAAAAGTTAGGAGCCAACAAATATTCGTTTTTCTTGCTAATTTAACCTAACTTTGGGCGTGTTTAAGTAATAAAAGAAGCGTAAAATCTGAAAAACTAAGTCTACCGACTTAGTTTTTCAGATTGTACGCTTCAAAGATCCGCCGACAAAGATCAAGTATCGAAAAGTGCAATAAACTTTATTAATTATTGATTTATGCAGTGGTTTTTTCATAAAACCCGATCTTCCGAAGGACTGTTCTTAATTTTTTACGCGCCTGCTTTACTATAAATGATCCTGCATCTCACTCAATAGTGTTGTACGTGTAGACTAGCTTCTAACTGCTCATCACTGATATTACCTCTGTCGGACACGATGCCTGGTGAGACAGCGTGCTTTTTAGCCAGGCCCATCATTGAGTTCGAGCCCGCGACTAGGTTCCCATTAACCAGTGAACCAGTTCCTGACTCAATTCAGAAACTGGTTCATATATGTAGCATTATCACTATAAAAGAATACGGTATCAAATGGTTAATGGCTTTATCTGGTTTCTGCTTACTCCCGCAGAAAATAGTTGTGACTTAATTTAAGTAAGTTTAATTTAATAATAATCAAATTATAAATTAGACACATAATACCCGGTTTGAATTGAGAATTTGAAGTTGAAAGCTTGCCAAACTCTAATTTAGTATTACTTAGGTGAAAACCCGCAAAAGTCAAAACTTCTTAAATTTTTTGCAAATAAATTTAAAATTTCAAAAACCGAGAATTAGACATAACAATTTAAAGGGAATGGACTCCTTATAATTCAGCACAATACAAACATTACATTCGCCTTTTTCAATAAAGGGAAGTTGATTTGAATCGCAAACGTATCGCCGCCTCTAAAGCGACTCCTCGTGAAGCATTTCTAAATCAAAACACGGCCCGTTACCCCGGAGAGTGACTTGCGGAAAATTGGAAAACGAAACAAGGTGAAAAATATTATTAAGTGGAACACTCACCGACCACGGCACTCGAGGGAACCTCCTCGTCTTCAATACTTTAACCTGCTCGAGTTAAATTACACACTTTTTATTTACTCGCCCGCCTGGGAAATGGAATGAAAGTACTGAGTGCGATGCTCGTTTAGAAATTGGCTGTTGGGACAGTAAGACAGGAGGTATTGTTTACGAATTATGCTGTATAGATTTAGTCATTACTAGCCTGTGCCAGCGGCTTCGCCCGCGTAAACCAATTTACATAAAACCTTCACAAATTATACACCTGAACCTCCCTCATGAATCAATCTGTCTATTGGTGAAAGCTGCATGGAAATCCGTTTAGTCGTTTTTGAGTTTATCGCGAACAGATAGATACACAGGCGCGGCAGGGATCTTTGTTAACAGACTTCCAAAAGGAGGAGGTTCTCAATTCTTCGGAACCTTTTTTTTTATGTATGTTCCTCGATTACTCGAAGATGGCTGGACCGATTTGGATTATTTTTTTTTTATTTGAAAGGGTATACTTCCCAGGCAGGTGGTTCCATGATCATCAAGTCAGTATCTGATGATGGGATCCTGGAGAAATAGAGAGAACCCTTCAAATTTTATGGGCACACTTGAAGCGATTTGGATAGTTTTTGGAAGAGTACTTTCTCGGAGTGATCCTATTTCAATTTGGTGAAGATCTGATGAAGAACTTTGGAGATGGCAACGGAACTCCTCAATAAATGATAGCAAATGGACTGGAATTGCAGAAATATCATGTCTGTCTATTGTTTACATCAGTTCATAACATAACATCGCGCCAGGACGCTGTGAAGGGTTAAGCACACGTGAACCACTAAAAAGTGAAAAATAAAAACTTAAAAAAAAAAAAAAATAACCGACTTCCAAAAAAACACTAAAATGTGAAAAATTACTTTCATTTCTGAAGGCGATGACTTTGGATAAGTATGTATTTTTTGTCACCGCCTTCCGAAATTAAAGTTATTTTTCACATTTTAGTGTTTTTTTTGGAAGTCGGTTGTTTATTTTTTATAATATGTTGTTGTAATGATAGTAATTATTGATCTATTGATAAGTTAAGACAAGGACTTGCACACGACAAGACTTCTACAGCCCAAAATATTCTTGGGATATCCAAATAACTTAATTGAGAATACCGAAACACTACCAGTAGTGTTCTGAAAGCAAATACAGCTACAATTTTTTTGTTTTGGTTACCGAGCAGACAATATTATTTCGATAGAAACTTTCTTCCTATTCTCTCCATTAACAAATTCATTCGTCAAAGTCGCAACGATAGCTTCTGCTCACCCTAAACCTACCACATCAACCCTAATGTCGGTCCATAAAAGAGCACAGAGGTAAGTAGTGGCTACTATTCATTGATAGTCAATTGGGCCCACAAATCGTCCGGTTAACCGACACGACCGCTCTTATAAAGGTAGGGTGCTACGGTCTACCTAAGGAAGGGACAACCGTTTTTCTTCCAGCTAATGGCACACACGTTCACTTTGTTCGCCTTTTACTTTTTGACCGGCTTTGGGGAGAGGAAATGTAGTGCGATTTAAAGAGTTCTGTATGTGGAGTAAGTAGGTACGGTCAGCCAAATGAGAGTGGCAGCTGCCTAAAATAGCATGTGCTATAAATATATGGGAAAATTAAGTATATCTTCATCTAGGTATATCTATACAAATTAATAAAATAAAAGATGTTTGTAATATCAAAATAACAGCTTTTCACATAGTGCTTGTGAAAGTATATATATATATACTTTTATTTTTTTCAATTCAAATTCATTTAATAATTTTGTGTACATAGAGTAAAAATTATACAGATGTTACATACAAAAAGAAATGTTTGTCCATACTATGTCCCGCCAGAAGGCATATAAAATAGGGTAGATAATCGAATGTCAGATAACAAAATTAAAACATAAAATAAAGTTAATATCTAGGTAATATTACATAATATTGCAATTAAATGAAAGGAAATTTAAAACTCATATGAAAAGTACACTTTGTAAACAAGCATATTACAAATTAGAGGATTATATCCAAGATAAGAATGCTTGGAAACATGCTGGTCCTGCTCCATAGGACAATCTAGAGTCTAGACAAAATCAAACTGGTTGCTAATTGAATTATGTAATTAATTATATCTATGACATTGATTACACTCAGAGATTACTTTAACTCACACACTGACTGATTACATACTTGTTAATATTCTAGGAAAATTGTATATTTACTTTTACAATGTTTGTAAATGTGTGGGCACTATGTATCTATCATAAAGTTAATTTATCTATAATTGCTTCAATTTCATTCTTTTTACCAATTTTGGTACAGTAATTTTGTTCTGGATGCATCGTTTTCACACATAATTATACAATGAATGTATGTTAAATATTGTAGTTAAATCATTTTTAAAAGAGTAACGGTGGAGTTTCTTGCCCATTCTTCTCCATACGAAACTACATTTTGGAAGGGGCGACTAGAATCAATTCTATTTTAATGTAAATGTTGACGTTCAAAAGTGCCTTTTAAGTGCCTATTTGAAATAAATGCTTTGACTTTGAATATTAAGAGAATTTCATGCTAAACATGAATAATTAATAATGGTGCCGATTCTGTTGGACACCGAACTAAACTAACTAAACTATCACTAAAATTCCTTACTTTTGGCTATGAGAATCTTAAAGCTATTCTGCAAAAAAAGATCTCTAAATTTAAAAATAATTTTGACATAACTAAAATCGAATTTGACAAACGCGACTCCACGTTTGCCTTACCCCGTGATTTGTTTTAGAGCCGGAATCGCGCAGGGGGGCAGCCTCAACGTGTTTTAAATGGATTTTTTTACTTTTTGTATCGAAAATATGAAAAATTATTACCTACATGTTGAGTTTTAGAGGTGTATGGGCTTTTATAAAGGGGGTCGAAATTTTCATTATTTTTACGATAGGACACACCAATTTCGAGATATATGCAAAAGAAAAGAAAAAAAAGATACAATACTGTATTTGCGCCCGAAGTCGAGGTGTCAGTGTGAATTTTAGTTCTTGACAACTAATTTTATTCCACACCTTTTTAATCGCGATTAAAAATAGTCAGATTTAGTTCGACAATCAAAATTTTATATTGAATAGAATAATGAATTTGACAACAACAGAATAGCAAAATTACCATTTTCACTAAATTAAAAACTCAGTGCAATCTTAGTGCTGTCAAACTAAAATATAGATAAGTTGTGTCACTTTAGTCAATTTCAGAATGGGAAATCGTCGTTTGACAGGAATAAACGAAATTTTAGTGATTTTTAGTTTAGTTTAGAGAATTTTGTGACAAGAGAATCGGCACCAAAATGTCAATAAAATTAAGACAGTACAAAACAAATAAATGGTATAAAAAAGTCAGTAAAGAATATTAATATCATATTTTTTTTATTTTTTTTTTGTAATTTTGTAAATATTATTTTAATGTGTCACTAAGATATTCTTTAAAAGAATAATACGCCTTGTCATCGTCATCAAATGATTGACATTTAAAAAGCTTACGTTTTAATTCATGCATGTTGGTGCTTGATACAACCTGAACAAGGTACATATAACAAAATATCAATTGTTAAATTTATTGTCTGGCTATTTATTCCGGCTAATCTCCTTAACGGATGGAACAAAAATAAAATAAAATAAAAATAAAAATCAATTTTTGCGGGACTTGCAGCGGCATATAACTCAAGGGCAATTCCTGTAATTTTAAGAACGTTCACAATCAGATATTAGTCTTCAATCTGTCAAAAATACCTCTAGTTTCTCTAAACTTTTTACAAGTTTTTGATATTACCGTGTCGCTGAAGTGAGATTGCGACTAGATTAGAATTAGTAAGAGACACAATCAATATTGATTTCAGACGTCACAGCTCAAACAGTTAAATAATTATAGAATCACTAGATACTGTGCATGCATAATGTATGTATTATATGCCCTGAAGCAATAAGAATATTTAAATACAATCACTTTATTGTCTATTCATCTTTGTGTCTCAAACAGTTGACAGGCTCACACTAGCCTCCCATACTAATTAACACTGTAATTTGAAAGCATTGTAAATGCCAATAATTTTTTAAAGAGTTACTGTGGAGTTTCTTGATGGCTATTCTCCATAGGTACGACCAAATTGGAACCGTGCAACTAGCTCCTCTTGTTTCATAAGTGCCCATAAAGGTTTATGAGAAAGAAAATATTTGTATTTTGAATCTATGTTCTCTAACTGAATCTTTATGATCTGAGGGGAAATACCTGTATTTTTAAGAACTTTCGCATTTTATTCTCAATCCCAGACAAGATTTTTACAATGATTGTCGCTGAGATGAGAAATTGTTGACAAGTTTTTGATATTACCGTATCGCTGAAGTGAGATTGCGACTAGATTTTTAAAGATTTTGTTTGAGGAAATTAACCCTCTGGTCTTAATTAACCTACCCTCGTTTCAATTATCTTTATGGCCTGATAATGTCCGAATAACTACTCCATCTTTTCTAGAAGGTATTACTATTTTCACCAGTTTCAGTATGTGTCGTAGGACGTCAGTTCAAAGTCGATTGGTTGCCCACCTCACTTCACCTCTTTATGGCCGCGTGGCCCGCACTCTGATAGCACCAATTACTGGCCCACTGGTGAAAAGAATTGGGAGGATAGGACTCCGATCTTATTAAGTGGTTTCTCGTTTTTACCACCCAAACGAGTATTATAACGCAAAAGTAAGTTTGTTTGTTAGGCTACTAGCTGAATAATTTGAATGAAATAAGGCACACAGATAGATCATGACGTGGTTAAGGACATACTTTTCATCCTGGATCGTAGACGGTGTCGCGGTAGGTTTGTATGTAAGGGTTAATCACTGTAACTAGTCGGATTTGAATAAATGTTTTTTTTTAATTTTTTAGCCCAATTCATGAAGAAGAATAAGAGCTAGTTGAATTAAGTTATAAACATCACGCTACGACCCTAAGGAGCTGAATAAAAAGCAAAAGATTCAGAAATAACACGAAGAGATAACAAAGTAATATAATGTCATGGGCAGACGATGCGATGTAGGTACAAGATATATTTTATATTAAAACAAAAATATCATGTGGGTGAAGTCTCGGGCAGCAGGTAGTATCTACAACTTTGGACACAACAAAATACACAGGCTTATTAGCTGAGCAATTCTGAAAACACTCTTGCGGCGACGAACTTACAGATTTTATTTTATCCAGAAAACTTACGACTACCAATATTAAAATATTCTTCTAAAATACAAAATAGAAAGCCATTAACAAGTTAACATTATTCAAAAAGGAGGACACATTTACACATACACAAAGGAAGCACAATACATATCAATAATTATTAATCGATCGCAGGCAAAAAGTTAGTTTTCTTTATACAGACTTTTCTCCAACCAAGCCGAAAAACATTGGCACTAAATAATTATATCCAAATCATTTTAATGTGAAACCCAATACACAGTTACCTATATCTTCACTTACAGCCAACTTATCTACACAATCTTGAAACAATAGGTACGATTGATTCCACTTTGTGTTATTATTATCTTTCAATGGATCCACGTTAGTCTATCGCTTCTAAGCAATATATAGCGGTCGGTCAGTCCCTTCTTAGACTTTGTTACCTCTGTCGGGGAATTGCTGCCCCCTACACTATGCGATTCCTAACACTACACGTACTCTTACGAACGTGGAAGTAATCGTGGTACACGAATGGAAAATTTATTTGTGTTGAGTAGGAACCATCTCTGATACTCTTTCGTAGACCAAAGGTACGAGGTATAAAAGAGTAAGTAAGCCATAATTGAAATTTTCCTCATGATATTAATTTCCTTCACCGTTTTGAGAGCAGTGGTGAGGAAATTAAAGTACCAACCTGGGTTCGAACTCACGACCTTCACTTGTAAGTCGCAGCCGATACCACTCGTCCACCACTGCTCTCCTCCTGCATTCTAAGTATGCTACAAGATTATGAAAATACATTTTTTTGAATAGGATGACTCGGCCTCAAAATCAAAAGTAATTTTTAGGGTTCCGTACCTCAAAAGGAAAAACTGAACCCTTATAGGATCACTTTGTTGTCCGTCCGTCCGTCAGTCTCTCTGTCAAGACCCTTTATCTCGAGAACGCCTAAAGGTATCCAGTTGAAATTAAAACGATATACTGAAGTCTACAGTTTCTTGAAGCTGTGAAAAAATCAAACTTCTAAGTTAACGTAAAAGTCAGATACGGCCGTTTATGCTGTAAAAAACGTATATTTCGACGCTCTCAAGGGAATCAAAATGTATTGGGTATGTACTTGCCGTTGACCTAGAACTATGAAATTTGGCAAGTAATATCGTCTTATACTACTAGTACAGGGAAAAATCTGAAAACTATAATTTTGTAATTAATCATAAAAAATATCCCCCGCCCGCCATTCACAACATCAACAAAAAAATCAAATTTGTACGGAACCTTCGGTGGGCGAGTCCGACTTGTCCGATTTTTTCTAACTAGCCATAAGCCTACGCAAAGCAGCCTAAGCAACGGGCTGATTATCAAATTAGCCCGTTTTGAACGTCAAAATTACACAAGACAGTCAAAACGCCGACCCTTCACAACTCACTTAGTGCTTTTACTGACAAGAAGAGGCGCAACAAACTCCCCAGCAGCACAGCTGTCTGTTTAGTGACACAAAAAGAAGTAGTCTTAACATTCAACCTTAGATTCTACAACAACAAAAAAAAACGAATCTTGACATAAAAACTTATAGGTTAAGCAGTAAAAAGTGTAGCTCACACTGATTCACTGGGTAATCTAAATGTTAGCTTTAACAGAAAAACAAGAGCGCTTCAATCAACGTCGCCCCTGATTGATGGTGTTAATTAACTAAAGACTTATTAACTCATCTGGATACACCATCCTCTGGAGGTATCGCACACACGTTTGTTTCCTTATGAACAGCAATCAAGGTGGTGTGACACCATCACATTTGTTTCCTACTGCTTATCAGGCTTAGGTAGCCATTTTCAATGTCTACAATCACTGAATATTTCATGACTCACCGTTTCCAAACTTTGGGCCTTTTAAATTAGGCGTTTGGAGTCATACATGCAAATATGTCACCTACAACATTTGATTACAATTCTTAAATTAAACAGCCATTCTTAGTTTTGATAGCTTTACAATACTTCTCCACTTCATAATCTTGGTTAGCAGTAAAAAATCCTATCATTTACTGATACCTATCTCATTTTCACCAAAACCTGAACCTCCCATTCGTTATGCACTCCTGGTATTGTTCCAACGTTTAGTAACCCGACGCCGGACCAGGGGGCAACCGGATAGCACCTTTTACCGTTAGCAAACAACTCAGGTGTTTGACTTGTTTCCGAGATAACGTTACTGTTTGCTTTTATGGGATCCCGTTGTTTGCGACTTGTTTAGCTGTGTTTGGACTTACGGGAGATATATCGGGGAAGATGTTTTTGTTTTTTGTCAGATAAAATATTGAAGGGGAAATGCAATCCTCCATGCTTATTATCGACTGCACACTGTGACGCGAATTTGACATGAGACAGGATGTTGGATTCAACAGAATAGTAATAGAAAACAGGCGACTGGTCATCAACATGATCATTGGTCTATAGGTATATGTCAATCGGTAGTCTACGCTCCTGTACAAGCCTCATCCGTCGTCGCCCATCTCGCCGCCGGACTACTGACTCCTCGTCTTCCAGTCCATAGATGCCACTCAGTCACTGCCATACTGCTATACTTAGGCCTCTCCGAACGAATAGTATTTATCTAAATTCTCATTAATTATATAATACTTATTAACCCAGCTGCCTGTTAGTTACTGTGACAACTTACAAAGATGGTCTCTCCATCTAGCCTGAGCGCGAAAAAGTTACAAATATATCTTGTTCATCATCATCCATTTTGCTTAACATTTTCTATTATATTAGGATCAGAACCTTTTCTCTTGAACATATTGCTACAATTTCTATATCGTAATAAATCATAGCACACTGAAGTGCTTTCCTATTACCTGTAATAATCCGCCATTACGTTCACGTACGTGCCTTTCTGGCTGCACCTCTACTTGGCGGGAAATTGATGGGCAATCGGAACGAATTGCCACCAAAACGGTCGACGCCATTTTAACACTTCGGTTGTTACGTTATATTTGAAATTATTGATGAAGTTTTATTGGAACCTTTACTTTTAAGGTTTACGTTAAAGGGAAAAGCAGAAGATGGATATTGTTCCATCACAATGACTTTCAAAACAGATATAAATTTTCATAGCTTCAAGTTTTTAAAAGGTTTCTGGTACAATATAATCAAACGCACTATTTTGGATTAACTTAACTTAATGTTCGTTTTCCAGAAACGCTTTACGTTTTTCAAGAAACAGCAAAAATCTTGTAAATTCTACATAAATATTCTCAGTTTCACACAAATATTTAATTAATTTTAAGAAAACCTCTCTGAGTCCCTAAGTAAACAAATGTGTAAAACGAAATTGAGTCTTAACTTAAATTTTCCCTTCAATAATTGCTACACAATACAAAATAATATTACTGAAGTATTCTCTGCAAGTGACTGTTAATTTACCAAGTTTACTCGACACTCCTGTTATGCGAATATGATTCTTATACCTTTTTGATAAGGGTGTTGATGTAGGCACAGGTGTGTAGTCCCCGGGTTCTGGTGGAAATATCTTGAAGGTTTGTGACGTTTAATCTTGCGTGCGACGCGGCCGCCGCGCGTATCACTCGCCGGTCGTCAAATAGGGGTGGGATCATATCGATTATTTTAAATTAAATTGAAAATTACATACATAAATAATTACATGCGTAATATTTGAAAAACCACCTACCCTACCACACACCCAGATACAACCCCTAAAATAAAAAATAATTAAATATTTTCCACAGCTCGTGGCCGTCTTTATTCGTTTGCTTCTAATTTCGTTTTTTTTTTTTAAGTAAGTAACTACCTATTAACCGATTTAATTTATATATACATTAGCCGTTTTTTTTTTAGCGATTTCTCGCAGGTCAACCTATGAGGATGTCGGTTGCTTAGCCAGACTTGCTTGAGTCAGGGCTTAAAACTATAAAACTAGAGCGACTACTCGGTAAGAGCACCCCCTGTGGGGTACGGACCTCGGCAAAGGTTGTCGCTGGAAGAGGGCAGCAAGGGCAGTACGTGCTGGATCGTAATGAGCAATCGTCGTCTGAAAAGCTTATCCTTTTTAAACTTTTCAAACCTATGGTAGTTCCATACGATAAATTCTCATCCATCGACACACCAATACATTGGCCCCATCACTATCGCCAAGCGTCTGCAGAAATTCAATTAACATTACCTCCAGTCGCGTGCACCTTTATTTCCGTTCGGAGTCACTTAGCCCCCCTCCGTACCCCCTCCTCTTCACTGCCACCCCCTCTAAGACGCCAGTAATGAGGTCCAGTGATCGTTTAGTTCGGAGGTAATGGCTGACGTGAAAGACTGATACAGTTTCTTCGTTAGAAATGGCCTCTAGATATGGAACAGGGCATACTTATAAGTATTTATAAGTGCTTTCGGCTGATAAGTGGACGGATACTGTTATGGTGACTGTTCCATGTTGTTGTTGATAAGGCAGTGTATCTATTAACTGGGGTATAAAGTCAAGGGTGATGCTCTCCTTTTGATTGCACGGGAACTGTTATTTTTCGAATAGGTCAAGTTGTCTTGTAAATAAAGCTAGATAAAGATATTGCAAATTTACAGTCTCATAATTTTATCCCAAAGTAATATTGTAGGAAATTATTTTGATCATCAAGGATATTAAAGTTCTGCTTCAACTAACCTGTAGAGCAATACAAAAATTTAATAGAAGGAGATAAACCTGTCTACTAAAATAAATATGAAAATTCTCCTTAAAGTCTGTTTTATTTTTGAAATGATTCAATTTCTCCTTTTGTTTATGGCCAATTAAGCAAAGTAAGTAAAACAAAAATCACCTCAACAACAATACAACACGAAGGTAAACAACATCCACTCGGAAGCTGAGTGACGCGGACGGATGGGCTGAAGATAATCAGCAGAGATAACAGACTCGTTCAGGGTATCTCAGGGAAGGATCGCGGGACACCTACCTTCCCCGTGTTATGGCAAGCAGGGAGATATCTGAGGTAGATTTTTACGTAGGTTCGGTGTTAGACTTATATCCAAAGAATAAGGTAATTGGCAATCGTATAATTCACAATTAGGTGTTAACACAGTAATGTTAATCATAGTCGAGGGAAAGCCACTAATATTAACATAATTAAGAAAACGATTTTATCAGTGTAGGGCAATTTAAGAAATCCCATAATATGGTATCGCTAATTCTGAAGCAAATAATATTATACGGGCTGTATTTATAGCTTGTTTCGTATCTTTGAAGATTATCATCATTGATAAATGATAAATGATTTTATTTCTGTAAGTAGGTTTGTACAAACACTTTTACACGTCAATCATATTTTTTTAAATTAGATTTATCAGTAATCATGCAGCTCAACTCAGAACTTGAGAAGCTCAACGATTTGACGAACAATACCAAAGAAAGGACATTTGGGTGGGCCGCAGAAAGTACTAAAACTGCCAGATTAACTTTAAAACTAACTGAGAAAGAGATGAAACACAAAACAAAAAAGAACAAAAAATAAATAAAAAATATGACCCACATAGTCCTCACATTCACAATAATTAAAACAATAATAATATTATACTTCTCAAAGTAAATATTACTGTCAAAGTGTATATAATAGTTATCAAATGTCAAAGAGTATAAGTTTGCAAAAACAAAAAAAAAACAACATTTAGTATGCAAAAATTGGAGCAGGTAAATCCCAAGCTTTTTTGTCCTCAATCTTTAACAGTATAAAAGGCTTTCAGGCGTTTAATGAATGCTTTAAATTTATTGAGACTTAGATCTTGAACATGGCTTGGAAGTTTATTATAAAAGCGTATACATTGACGTCTGAATACCCACCTATTTTCTTGAGCCTTGTTGAAGGTACAACAAATTTGTGTTTGTTCCACTAGGAACAGACACTCTTTCAGGGACAAAATTATAAAAAAAAATTAAATACTAATTCATACTATTTTTTACAAATTTGTCTCTGAAAGAGTGTCTCGGACTTCATTTATAAATTGATCTAACAGCTCTTTTCTGCGAGACAAAGATAGTCTGAATGTCGGCGGCATTTCCCCACAACAGAATACCATACGAAATTACACTATGAAAATAGCTAAAGTACACTAAACGGGCTGTCTCTGTATCAGTTAAATTACGAATTTTTCTAACAGCGTATGCTGCAGAGCTTAGCTTTTTCGACAATTTATCTATATGTCCCACTGAAGCTTGGCATCCAAAGTTAAGCCCAAGAATACAGTGCTATCTTCAGGACTGTATTGTTAAGCTATCACTAGAGGGAAGAGTGAGACAGCTACCACACAAATACTTCTAACTGTTACAGGGCCTGCCTTTTATCTATGACACAATATTTAAAATGAAAGAAATGTTTTTGGATTTTGATTTTTTTAGCTAAGCTCTAAAAACTACGGTGTGATGAGTGTTAGATTTTACTTATAAGGATCGGTATATTTAATAACATTACGGCTACCATAACGATAAATAAACTGATAAGTTTAGTTTTCAAAGCTTCCTCTCTCCTACCATTTTGGTATGCCCAATAGCCACCTAAGTACATATTGTGAAATTACCTGTAAACGTTAAAGACGAGCAGACTGAATTCACCAAAACTCTCATGAAGTTAAAGGAATCTATTGTCAGGTAAACAAAACCTTTCAATAAATAACATTATTCAAGACTGTGAGTGCATTCAATACATTTCGCTAGCAGCTAGTGATGTAATGTAAATAGCACAATAATTCATCGATATTCGTGAGACGCCCGCGCCAGACTGCATAACTCAACATATGGCCGTAATAAGATGTCGATAGATTTTTGTCGATAAAATATTTATTGTGTTCGGTCCTTCAATTCTTTAAGTTGTAAATTAAAAAGTGCTCTATTGTTTTAAAACTTCTGTTAACACATTCAATGAAGCTAGTACTACAATATAAGAAAATGGACATCCAAGGGTCTAAAGGCCCCTTTGGCAGAATCATAAAAGGATCTTATAAAAATTCGTAAAATTGTCACAAACTGACAATTCATAATATTAACTAAATAAATAATTTTTATTGACATAAAACAGTGATACATTTACATACTGAAGCCCTGACTCCTGAGCTAGGTTATAACACCTGTGTTACAGGCATCAGTGTCTTCTCCCATTTTGTTCCATTAACATTTATGCAATAAAATAAAAAAAACATGAAATTATCTAAGCTCATGTATGACAGTGTGTGTGCGGGTGTGTGTGTGTGTATGTGTGTGTGTGTGTGTAAGTGTGTGCATCAGGGGTATGTATATAAAGCATGTAATTAGTGGGACTTAGTTGTGTAGGTTTATACGTTTATACGTTTTCTGTTTGTGTGTAATCTAATTTTTGTAGCCAAGCATTTATTTTATTTATAGTTTCACTTTTTAAAGTATGTTAATTAAAAGGACCCTGTTAATTTTATTGCTGCGTACAATTCAAATCACGTGATTCATCTAATTTTCAGTCAATTCATAAAAAGATCCTTTTATGACTCTGCCAGTTGCCTTTTAAGATCCCCAGCATGCAGCCACAATGCTTATTCATTGGTTTAGCTATAAAGATTGGTGATTATGTAATATTTGTGATTAGTGAACCGCTCAGTGCACGGATAGGTAATTTTGTTGGTGTTGAGTACTTCTGAGTCATAATAGCCTTTCTTTCGTTTTCTTATTTCCATTACCTTATTAGTGATGTCCTTCAGAAAGGTCAGGTGCGTGGTACCTAATTAGAACCGGCGTGCGATGATCAGATGTACATATGAACATGAGCAAATGGGGCATGTAATGATACATATATAATAAGGAACAAACTGAATGTAAAAAATACACTAATTGGATAAAACCACTTACTTATGATGACATGGAGGCGCTGCTGGAATTAATATACCCTACCTGTAATGCCTGTACTATTGTTCACCTCATGGACACGCTCTGATTCATATGTACTCACATTCACACACCCTAACATTTACACACTCTCACATTGACACACTCTCACATTCACACACTCTCACATTCACACACCCTCAGATTTACACACTGTCACATTCACACACTCTCACATTCACACACCCTCACCCTCAGTCACCTACTCGCATGCCTGCGTGCGTGCTGCTCTGCATGTTTAGCTTTATTATTTCTCTTTTTATTTTTACCACCACTTTTCCCTTTACGTAGGTCCCTACCTATATTTACATAAAACAAGTAAAAGATGTTCATTTAAGTTATGGAAGAGTGGAGTCTCCTATCATAGACTTATCCGCTTAAAAGGAGGCTCCAATCACTAGTTGTTAAGTTTTACTTGTTACAATAACAAAGCATTTTTCATTTTTCATGATCGTAGCAGGTGGCGTTCTGTACTTTCTGCCTACGCTCATGGGAAAAGGCGTGAGTTTATGTATGTACCTATTTATTTTCATAGAAATCAATAATACATCGACATGACTGGCGATCACACACCTCACACACCCCTATCGCTTCGCGGGTAACAAATGTTATAGACCACTGGACCGGGCGCGCGGGATGTCTCTAAACACACAATTTCACTCTTATTTCATAAACCAATGTCCCGATGTGCAACTCATTTTTTCTCCCACCAACACTCTGTAGGGATGTATCAGTAACGTATACGGAAGAGAAGAAAGGTGACTGATAAATTTGTGTTTTTATTTTGATCAAGCAAATGAAGTTTTCATGATTTTCATTGTGAAGTACTAAAGGGTTCGTCGTACTTACGTAGTACAAATAAAAATTAAATGATTGCCAAAAAAAACTAGGCTGACGGTCAGCACTTTTTGAACGTCAAAATTACATAAGCCAGCCCCCTAAAACGTCCGCCCCTCACCATTTCCTAGTGTTCGAGTCTACAGGCTGAGCATGTGAGCTAAATATCTGCAACACACGAGTTCTTTCTTAAGAGCATTCATTCCACGCGGGCTAGCAACAACGCATTTATAGTAGTTTTTCGTGATTATTTCATGAAATACAAACAAATGTACAATTTTTTTTCAGCTAAGCACTAGATCGTTGGTATTTATAATTATTTTGAATATTTACTCTTTTATAAAAACATTTAATCGTACTTAGTAATGCAGATAGAAAATAATTGACGGTATGTCGATTTTTATAACCAAATATCAAAATAAATGTTAAAAAAAAGCATACAAACTTGAAAATACCAACGATCTAGTGCATGACTGAAAAAATGTTTACTTTTGTTTGTATTTAATGAAATAATCACGAAAAACCGCCATAAATACGCTGTTGCCAACCGCGTGGGGAGAATGCTCTTAAATAGAGGTATTACATCCATAATAATCGAAATTTTAGATACTTAACTTTCGATGAAGATGCAGTGATACTTGCCTGTGTAAGATCTCTTGGTAAGATAACGCAGACAAAACCCGTAAAGACAATTTCAAGAATTCAATTTTTTGCCGTCTTGAGTTAAACTTTAATTGGTGAATGGGAACCCTCTGCTGAAATGGATCGCATTTTTTACTCGCGATGATAAATCAGTATAATGAAACACCTTAATCTCTGCGGAATCTCGTTGCAGGAAGACGAGATATTGCAGTATTAATTACTTGCAAGGGGTATCCCAGACTAGCCTTTAGCAACGACATATTTTGTCCGGCATTTTCCTTGAGTAGGTGAGTAAACAGAAATAGTCATATGTTTGCATTTCTCTAAGTAGTCTGTTGAACTTAAGTAGGTACTTGTTATTGAATTATCTTTTACTTTCCTCGAGATATCCACAACCATTTTACCGCAGAGGCTTAATTGTCGGTTAAACAATGGCGTTTAAAAACCATAAGTGACTTTACAATATAATACTTCGATACAACTCAAACTCAAAACTTTTTATTGGAACAGTAAAAAAACATCAAACACGCACCACACATGCTCTCTAGTCTATACAAAATAAACAAAAACGCAACTACAACGCACCCTCTCGTCTAGGTGGCCCCTAACTCAGCCGCCTCAGTTTTGGTCGCGGCAGCAGATTTCTGAACGCAGTCAGACTGCTCTTAATTAATTGGCTTGCATTCGTTTGCATGAATTAGCCAGGTACGAGCCCCTTTACGATATTTTTACCTCCTTTTTCGGCCCCACTCAAAGGGTTGTAGTTGTTGATAGAGGAATTTTTGATGAACAAAATGGCGGCCTCGGAACTAAGAGTTTTAATAAATGAGCAATTTTTAATAAGTTGCGCTTATAAGCCCAGAAGGGTTAGGCAGTGGTGTACGTATAGTACACCCACATTTCGTTATGTTTATGTTCCATGTAATAAGGGGCTAGCCTAATGCCATCAACGGGGCACAAATCCAGACTCCGGGCTGCTACTGAAAAAATCCTGATAAAAAACCCAATCAATTCATGCAACAAAGACCCATAACATAAATACCTTATAGACTAACATACATAATTATAAAAACCACAAAACATAACACTACACTTGGAGCTTCGTTTAACTCGTGCTTCCCTGTAACCTCTGTACACAACTCCTGCCGGTCAGAAATCTGACCTAAGGAAGACAGCCTTCTGCACCGTGGGAACTCTGAGGATGTAGGACTTAAAATTTAGAGTTCTGCAGGCTTAGCACGAGCACCGGGTTGTCGACGGAAGAATAGACATGACTATTAACTAAACAATGTACAATAGGAGAAGATAGCTATGTTTTTCTATTAATTATCACTGTTATGCGTTCTACACGAATCATGATTTTTAAGATAATCGTATAAACTTTGTGGCCGTCGAGTATAAAGTTTGCGGTCAGTGTGATTTTGACAGTTTGGGAAGAAATATTCTTCTGAAATAGTCTACATTTGTAAGGACCTAGGCAAAGATCTTTAGAACGGAAAGACAATGACAGATTGTAGAAGGATATCTACGGTGCGATGTCAAAAATAGAGAAACGAAATGTTACTTTGTATAGAAAAAGCACTGTCTATTCTTCGTAGAAATAGAAAGCGCCATGCTAAGCCCGCTGGTTGACTCCAGCCGCAACAGCTTCAGCAACTTCCGTTATTCGGCACCGATTTGACCTTGGCTTCCCTGATGATGAATTGGAGGAGTTTATCTCCCGACGTCCCAATACTTACGACGATAATACTTTGCCCATCCTGGGAATCGAACCTAGGACGTCATGCTTAGCAGTGGCACATGCATGCCCACTAGACCAATGAGGAAGTGTTAATAAGCTTGTTGTTTGATATTTGAAAAACAAATAATTAGGTCATCTTAAATATCTTGAGGCTAGCTAATGTGCTAGTTAGACAATTGAATGTATCTTTATTTGTAATAGTATTTGGTACTAAAATTACACTCAGCAGATTCAAATAACTAGTTTCAACGTAGTGAGATCAGTCTCCTTAAACCAAACTAAACAAAACAACACGGATGTAAATTCGCGTGCGTTAAGCTTTGTCTTTTAACATTCTATCAATCCATCCTGTAAGTACGTAAATTCTATGCAGAATTCATAAGCCTTAAGATATTCAAAAAAACAAAACCTACTTTCTTAATTTCAAAACAAAACACAGCACAGTTCCCACGAAACCCTCAGTCTTATTCAATGAACTTCTCTCCAGAAAACTTTTAAATCCTAACCAAATAGGTAGGAAAGTTTTACATTTTCACATGAAACTCAGGCAGAGCACACACTGCCAGCAAACAAAGTAATGAAAACAGAAGGACCACTCTAACTTTGTGACATTGTGAAACTGTTTGTATTACTTGTCAATAGTCCCTAAAGGTTCATTAGAAAACCAACCTCAGACAATATCTGTCAGGCATAAATGCTGAAATTAACCCTTTTGGTGCAGCCAGCAGACACACTCTTGTTTTTTTTTTTACTTTTTTGTTGTATTTTATGTTTCACGACCTGTGTCCAAATAATCGGTATTCTTTCTTTCCTCACTCTCCGATCGTAATATCGCTAATTTTCTACATAATCTACAACAACAACGGTATTGGACTATTTTTTTTTTTTTTTTTTATAAACAGTTTTGCCACCGTGGAAATCTATTCCAGTAAACTCCTCAGAAGTTTTTGGTGGGCGCAGGTCTCTCTCATAGCCTTTCACTTTCCTCTTTCTGTTGTCTTCTCTGTCCAATCTACCGTGAAAGTCTCCATGTCATCATGCCAAGCGTTTCATAGGTCTCCCTCACTTGTGAAACGCTTGAAATTTCGAAAAAAAATTGGATTTTTTTTCCGAAATTTCTGGATGCATTTATTTCAGAACGCGAAATAAAATCGGATAATCTGGTAACACGTTTAAGTAACCAGAGTATTTCGTCTTATATTGTCAGGAGTGGCTCTTCTGTTCTCTTATTTTATGGTGTCACGAAGCCGCCGCAAGTCGCCGCCGGATCGTACCGGATCAGGTGGACCGGATTATTCCGGTTCGGTGCGGTTCCAAGCGGATCAAACACGATTTTAGACTTACGGGTAAGGTTCCCAGCTTATGTGAAGGTGGATAATGGGCGTCTGTTAAAATGTGATCCAGATTGGGAGTAATTATGTTTATGTTGTCTTGATCAGGGTGATAAAATCCCATCGGAATTTTAGCTTGGATGCTTTTGCATGGTAGCAATCATGCAAAAACATCCAAGCTTATTTATATAGAATGCTAGAATGGTACGAAGGAATTAAAATCGTCAAAATAGTATGCTACAGCTTCATTTTGCCTACCAGAACTGTTAGGTGGTCGTTATGTATTGTTCTTGTCCAAAATGTATTAGATATGTCCAATAATTTTATAAAAGCCCTTTTTCCAGTAATAGTGTATTTTATATCGAGGGACTAAACGAAGCCATAATATACCAGAGGTGGTTTGACTCCCGAGCGTGCGAGGGAGTCAATGAAACCGAGGGTATATTAAGTTGGCGTTAAATCTCGAGGTGCAAACTGTACTTTTCACTTTGAGTGCGAGAAAAATAGTCAGTTTAATACAAAAACATTTAATAAATATTACTTTCTTATTCCTCCAGTCCAAAAAAATGTCGTAAGTTTTTAGGTAAATCTTTTTTCGATTTTGGCGGCATAGGATTATGTATTATGTATTTTGCGCTATGCTCGATATCAAACTCTTCACTGTCACTGGACATTCTTAATAAATTTATTTAAAACTGAACAAATTTACACTCGACAAAAAATCTGAAATTTTCGCGGGCAGTATTTTCTTCTAAACCAGTCACAGAATAACAATTTAAAACACATGGCACCACCTTCTTTGCGGAAAAACCATGGAACTAAAACTCTCAACATTTTCGCAAAGAAGATGGTCCACACTCCACAAATAATAGTATATTTACTGGCTGTTTGAGTTTGCCTGTCACATGAAGAAAATTAAAAAACTAAATACTTTTTACTCCCTAGAGACTAAAGTGGTCACTTTAGTCCCGCTTCGTGGGGCTATATTGGCGTACTTTTAGAGCATGAGAAGTGAAAATTAATTTAACGTGTATCTTTGTAAAATTACATAGTAGTAGGTCCCGATTTCTTTAAAGACGTATATAGGGTATTTTCCTCTCTATGGCTGTACCTTCCTACCTACTTTAGGCAGGTCCTGAAGATCATTTGTCAGCGGTGGGCGGCTGTCAAAAGTTGCCAAACTTCGTCGTCGTCCGCAAAGTTTCGATTAACACCTGTACTGCCATGTGCGGGAATTTCGGCTCTAAACATTATTTTTAGCAACATGGCGTGCGCATACTCTGGAATAAAGCTTTTTAAATAATAAGAAAAGATTGTGTTTAGTGAAGGAGAGGTACAAGGTGGGGAATACGCGATTAGTAGGTATTATGTAAGTTGTATCACCTACTACTAACAAGATAAATGGTTAACAAGTTAATAATAAAAAGCCCTAAAACACTAAATGTCAACTGTATCCGACGGCCTTGGTTACTTATTTCTTTTGGTGACTGTACACAACTATGTTGACATATGTAGTTACATCTGCCGGGCGCAGGCGGCTGTCATAAGTTACCGAACTTGGCGCAAGTTGCCGGCCAAGTTTCGATTAATACCTGTGCCCGGTGTGAGGGTGTTTCCCAATATTTTCCTTGGCCATTAAATACATATTAATGGTATGTAGGGACTGAGTATTCACACAGACTAGGATTTTGAACTGAGAATTCCAAAGCTTGGTCAGTGAAATAATGGACTTAAACTTATTTAGCCAAAGAGTACTTATACTTCCAGCCCATTATAGTTCCACAGCTCGGCAAAAGCCTGTCCTCATACTCAGAAGGCAAGGACACAATTGATAGTCAATAGAAAAAGCACCTGAAAGCTGATACAACGAACATAATAATTATAAGTCTTGTTTCTATGTAAAATCATCTGCTTGTAAAATTCAACATACATTTTTCCATCATTTTTTTCCTTTTATTATCAGAACAGCAAACAAAATACCACAAGTTAGAGCATAAATTAAACATAAAAGCAAATGTTTTGAAGTGTCTCTTCCTCAAATATGCGAAGGTAATGATGTTACCGAAGTTCCCAGGGGCCGGGACCCGGGACTTTACAAATTGAAATTATTTTTTCATTAAAATTCCCAACTTGAAAGTTTTCAGGTGGAAGTTTCTTGAGTGGCCAATTCACGGCGCACTTTCAGTTAAATGATTCTTTTCAACTTCAAATAGATGTCTAGGTGGATATTAGGTAAGTTTGCGAAATATCTCTTAAAGTTAATGACTAGTATTTAAGTTCACGTGAGGATTGCACTTAATGGGAAAGCAAGTTAATTAGCTTTTGCTTTAAAATAAACTAACAGACTTTAAAAGTAAGCCAACCTTCAATCTTGATGTATTTAGATTGCTTCTTAAGCCGTGTAAGAAATTAAGGGTTTTCACTTTTTGTGAATTTAATATGTCGATTATTCTTTTGGTTTTTTATAATTCTCTAATTAATAATGTGTCTTCTAGAGAAGTACGCTAAGTATGTAACGCATAGTCCACTAATATATCATCGAATCAAACTACAAGCATATCGCATTGCGACACGGGATCACGGGGCAGTCCCGCGGACCGGGATCACCTTAATCCCGCAGGTGAGCCGGGATTACGGGATCACGGCGTTGCCCACCCCTATCTATCTTGATGATGTATTATAGTGTTAAGTTCTATCGACAGATGTCGCTGTAAGTTTGTGATGTTAGTTTTAAGTGGAGGTACTAGCTCGTTATTATTGGTAGAGAATACTAAGTCATAATAATTGAAACTTTATATGCATACAAAAGTAAAAGTAGGAAATAAGATCGACAAAGGATCCTTTTTTAAAACCAAAAGGCTGGATTGATTTGAGCAGTTCTTTCTTTAGAAACATTTAAATAGACTTAATGAAAGCAATACCTACCTTTTATTTAAAAATTCATAATGAACCATACAATATTAACAGCACCATCAACTTCCAACAATAAATAAAACACCGTTAATTACCAAACAACGTTTACAAAGAAAATTAAGGTTTACTTCTCCATTCTTGTTTCGTTCAAGAATTTTAAAGTTGCGTCTCGTCGCGCCGGGACAAATATCCAGGAACACCGGGACACCGGGACACGGGACAAATAAAATTAATTACTTATTCGCAGCACTACCTGGCTAACGAGGGGAGTCTTGTTGCAGCTTTGTTGCTTTCCTCGGTCCTATGACGTGACGGCAGTCTTAATGAAAATATGCGGCTGGATTTGATAAAATAAGATCGTTTTGTATTCTCTTCTGAAGATAGTGTGGGTACGTAGTGTTTACCTGAAACATGAATAATTAGGTACAATAAATTTAAATAGACTAGGTACGCAATCTGAAATTCTAGAAATAATAAACAGATTCTATTCTATTCCTGCCCACTTCTGTAAAAAGTTTCAGAAGTGGGTGAGAATAGAGTAAAATATATTTAGGGTATTGCTTTTTAAAGTTCAATACTTGTTTTACCTACCTCATCATCTGCTTAGCGTTTTCTACAATATGTAACAAAAACCCTGTTGTTCCTTTTAGGGACGTATACACTTACCTACAAGCACAACATTCATGCAGTTATGGTTTAAAAAATAAGCATTGGCTAGTCCAGAGTTCAATATCAAATAACTATTAAAATCGACACATTCAGATTTTTTTTTACAGTAATCTGATTTTACAAGTTTCCTTATTTCGAACAAGCAGCTACGAGCTCGGCGGCTTTCTTTGATTTAATCAAAATCAGTTAAACATTACAAATATTCATAATTAAATATTTATTTTAATTATATTTGTTGAACAGTTTTTTATAAATGACTTGTTTTATTACGTATGTATACCGATTCTGAAAACGTGGGTAGAAGGAACAACAGGGTTTTTGTTACATATTGTATAACTAAGTTTGGGTCAGATTTTAGTCTAACCGAATACAGCTGAATACCAGTAGTTTATATGGAGCGGCCAGCAATCTGACCTCCACAACCCAGTTACTTGGTAATACGATACCCCTTGGTAAGACTGGTTGTCAGATTTTCGGGCTTCTGATGACCCGTAACGACTGACAAAGATCCACAAATGACAGCCGGACCAACGGCTTAACGTACTTTCCGAGATACAGAGTGGTTTTTGGTATGGAAGGATGGTCACCCATCCACGGACAAACCACAGCAAGCGTACCTTAACCTGGGCGATAATCCCGGTGCCTGTGATTAGTTAGCCCCCTCTGTTTTATTCACCTGTTTTAATTATTAATACGAGATGATACAAAATTTATCAAAAAAAGTATAAGTAGGTAGGAACCTATTTCACGAGTCAGTACGATCTTCTTCCCCCATTTCTTCTCATGGGTGTCGTAGAAGGCGACTAAGGGACTTGCTAGAGAATAGGCAGCAGCGTTCTCTATGCATTTGACCACCATACTGCGATCGCCAACCCGCCTGCCAAGCGTGGCAATTATGGCAAAACACCCCCCAGAAATGACAATTGCGGGAGGCCTATCTCCAGCAGTAGACGTCTTTCGGCTGAGGTGATGTGAGGATACAATACAACACAGACAGTACATTTCGATACTACACTCAACTTATTACAAAGGACATATTAACAGTTTTGTCAACACTAGCCGACGAATAAGCCTCCCCCAAAAGGGGGGGGACCCTTTTGGGGAAGGCTTATTTCTAGGAGTGGACGTCTTTCGGCTGATATGATGATGACGATCTTCAAATCCAGTCAACATTGCAACTGCCTAATAGTTCGCCATTGTCTAAATTGACCACGTCATACGTCACCGCTAATTGCAAAACAACAGCATAGCTAATTTATTGGTCATTCGCGTCTGCATCGATCTGTAAGCTATACATTGTGATGACCTACTAGTCACTTCTTTCTTGGCATCAATCCCACACGTCCAAAGAAATTCCACGAACAAAAAACAAAAGAAAAGTTCGAATCGAATCAAAAGAAATGGCATTTTTAACACGATGAATAATTATCATGATCATAAATCTTTGTTCATCTCAACAAAGATACAGGCACTATGTAGAAAGGACCCTCTTGGTCCTAAGTTAAAGATCATCCGGCTCTCTTAGACCATCATCATCATCATCAGCTATAGCAGTCCACTGCCGGACATAGGCCTCTCCATTTGCGCGCCATTCAGCTCAATTCTCGGCACCTCTCATCTAGCTGCTACCGGCCACCCTGCGAAGATCGTCGCTCCACCTAGCCTGTGGGTGTCCTACCTTACGTTGGCTATTTGTGGTCACCACTCAAGAACACGTCTACCCCAACGGTCATAGTTTCTATGGCTAATATGGCCAACCCATTGCCACTTCGGCTTTTTTGTTCAATTCAATTCATTTATTTATTCTCTCTACACAATATTGGTTTCCTTAAAAGTTAACAATGTTGTTGGTAATGTTGCTCGAACAGCTTTCTGAGCGTGTTCGTGGGCCGCTGGGACTCGCCGATGTGGCAGCACTGGATGCGACTACACACTGCGGGTGGTCGCGTCCAGGGCTTGGCATAAACCGGCGCTCCTATGTGGTACCATTGTGTGATTTCTGTGGCTTTGTCTTTGTATACAATGTACTAACAATAGCTTTATAAGATTTGTGTGTTACTAACAGTATATGGACTACGTCTGAAATAAATGTCTTATTATGATTATTATATTCCACCATTGTAAGAGACTGGTGCGTGAAATAGGTATCTGAAAAAGCCTGTGTTACAGGTCACCAGGTCATTTGTTATATGAGTTATGTCGACAACTTTGGTTCTCTGCTGGATCACCTCATTTCGGCTCTCTTAGATAGGATATGTTAAATCAATAAACGGTTAGGGTCAAGATATTAGGTATATAATAAACGTTTAAAATTGTATAAGCAGAAACTATAAAACTAAGAGATTTTTTTTAATAGAAATTCAAACTATTTTTGGTTCTTATTCAGTTCATAAGACTGAGGAATTACCAGTTTAAGAGCCTTACTACTAGTTGATTTATTCGTATCGAGAAATTGAAACATGCTTTTTTCTTACTCCTCCAATCAAAGTAGCAAAGCTCTTGAAATACGGGTTTAATTTAAATGCAAGACATTTCAAGTTTACAATATACATAGCATTTGAAATGGTAGTATATTCATTCATTTTCATCAGATATTTAGTTTTTATAATCGCTTGGAACAAGTAACGAGTAGGTGATTCCAAAAATTTGCTCGCGAGTGTAGATGAGGTCGGTATTTCCTAACCCACTACTCTGAAAAGAAACATCAAAACAAACTCAGTAGTCACGTCTCTTTTTAAGTCCAGACCTTATCTTACTCAGATCTGATCGATTGGCGTTTTTCTTTTGTTTATCTTGAAATCTGCATGGTCTTTCATATGTAAAGACCATGCAGATTACAAGATAAACAAAAGAAAAACGCCAATCGATCAGCACTCGTGTACCCACGGCGTTTACCTTAGGCCTTCGGGTCCCACTGACCAATATTCGCCAACATTTGTACCCGTCGCGAGGCCGACCGGGGTATTACTCTGCCGGATAATCCCGGACCACTATTAACCGGTTTGGGACCCCAGGGATGTAATGGGGTTTGTCGAAGGAAGTGAGTGGCTTTATGCGTACAGTGTTATAGCTGTGTTATGAAGATGAAGGTGAATCTAGTCCACATTTTTCTCATACAAACTTCGGGAGTGTATTGTACTGTTCGACAATGTACATCAAAAATTAAACATGGTATGATTTTGTCTCATTATTAATATTGTTTGTACGGAAACAGAATACTAAAATAAAAGCCATTAAAAAGGTAGGAGCCAACAAAGATTCGTTTTTCTTGCTAATTTAACCTAACTTTGGGCGTGTTTAAGTAATAAAAGAAGTGTAAAATCTAAAAAACCAATTCAGTACCGACAAAGCTCAAATATCGAAAAGTTCAATAAACATTATTAGTCATTGATTTATGTAGTGGTTTTTTCATAAAACCTGATCTTCCGTGGGACTGTTCTTAATATTTTACGCACCTGTTGTACTATAAATGATCCTGCATCTCACTCAATATTGTTGTGCGTGTAAACTAGCGTCTAACTGCTCATCACTGATACTACCTCTATCGGACACGATGCCTGGTGAGACAGCGTGCTTTTTAGCCAGGCCCATCAGTGAGTTCGAGCCCACGAATAAGTTCTCTTTAAGTTTTCGGTACGTATTTAACTATCTATTGTTTTTAATGGTTTTGACTGCCTTGTTAGTTGTTGGTTGCGACCACTAGCGCAAGCGCTACTGCTGAACATGAGGTCCTAGGTTCAAAGTGTTTTTGGGTTTTTCCATTCGGAATTTCTCGATAGCAGCCTGGAGTCTAGAACCTCGGTTGATGGTAATATGCCAAAACATGGACTGAATCTCATATCTGGAGAAATGTAATTCAGACCTACACCTCTGCCTAACTTTTCGGGACTTACAGACGTGATGTTATGTTATCTTTCAAAACAATCTAATCATTTGACAGTTTTATTTGATTACATTTCTGTAGGGTTACCTACATAAACATAACCGACTATTAAAAATGGAAATGTATTGTTAACAGAATCGTTTTCTTGTTAATCTCGTATTATCATAAATCCAATAACATAATAGACTTTGCGAGCATTATTGACGTTTGTTAATTTTAATGATGTCAAAGGAAATACGTTTGGTTGGTTCCAAAATTGTTTTATTTAATTTCTCCTAAACTAAATATAACAAAATAACACCCAGAGTCGATTAAACAATACCTACAGTCCTTATTCCCACCGATCAACCATAAACATTCATATATTTCCTTATAAACATACGTATAATAAGAATAAACAACATAAGCATGCCTTAATGCACTCGCTATATTAATTTCACCCGAATCCGTCCCTTTGTGACAAAGAAAAATTGTAAC
The DNA here is from genome assembly GCA_949091785.1 of Polymixis lichenea. NCBI lineage: Eukaryota > Metazoa > Arthropoda > Insecta > Lepidoptera > Noctuidae > Polymixis > Polymixis lichenea. The sequence goes on from OX420934.1 coordinate 1,707,006, forward strand.
GAATTGAGTGGGACCCTAGAACAACCTGCGTGGAAAACCTTTTAGTAAGGCTCGAGTATTTTGAGTTCTATTTGTTACAAAATAAGGTTGGGATTGCTTTGAGTTATTATTGGGTTACCTTGAGGCTCAAGTAATAAGAAAATCGCGATCAATATTGTCGTAAATCCCTCACGCAGAGAGGGGCCTGCAGTGAGAACATTGTAGGCTATTTGCCATAAATACGTAAATATTATTTTGTTTTATATTTTATATATCAAAATGCTTCTTTCTAAGTTTGGATAAAATATGATTTATGCTTATTTCTTTAATTTACTAAAAAAAATAGATATAGCGTGAATCTTGATACAATATAGTGAGAGAGGCACGTTGCATACGTCCTCGCTCACTATTGTACCTATCATGTCACTTCTTCAGCAGATTAAATCAAATCAAATCAAATCATTTATTTTTGCAAACATGGGTAATTGGTACATAGTTGTTTTCTTTAAAAAAAGTAGTCCTCCATATTCTACCGTCTCATGGGCATGCAAATAATATTCAACTCCAAATTTGAACAGAAATTCTATTGATACTGAATAAAAATAACTACTACTAAACTACTTTCGGTCTACTGTATAGATTCTAGTATAACACGTAATAAATAATAATAATACTCACGCCTTTTCCCATGGATGTGCTGACGCAGAAAGTTCCGAACGCCTCGTGGTACGATTCTACTTCTTTCAATTTTTTTTCTACGTAAACTCGCTTTCCGCTTATCCATTAGACCCACAAAGGTACTTGCAAGGTAAGTCAGTCAAGATGGCTGTCATTAATAGAGCTGCGAGAGTAATGGCGCCGGCCCCTGTAAACGTACAATAATGCGCTTGTTAGCTTCGAATGGAGTGATTCATTCGTTTTGTGGCGCTTTCCTACATGCGGGGTTATTGTTGTATCTATGATGGAAATGTTGATAGGTGTTGTGAAGCGGAATTTAACAAAATAGAGCTTCGTCAAAGTGTTCAGTTTCCAAAACTATTCATTAAGTATTTATCTTATCTGGTAGCCGTTACACTATTGACAAAATAATCAAGAATACATCAGTCACGATCGAGATCGACAGATCGAGATTGTCCTATGAAAATCATGACTAGAATGTGATCTTTGCTATGACAAACGTAACAATCTGCTTCTAAATAAAAAATATAGTCGGTTAAGTAGAATAGAGGCATTTTTAATAAGAAGTATAGTTGTATCGGAATCTCACCTCCATCTCAGTAAATAACCGAGTTCGTAAGTAATCGTAGCGTAATATCCGCAATTTTTTAACGAAGTTGTTAACAGAGGCCTTAGTGTGAGTTTCATTTAACCATCTCGATCAAACCCATTGAGAGCGTTTGGCGCTCCTATTGGCCCTGGATTGGTGACGGACCAATAGGAGCGCCGAACGCACTCGATGCGTTTGATCGAGATGTTTAAAGATAAGTCACACTAGAGCCACAGTGCAGTGGTCTACTCATAAAATCGGCTCCAATTAATAGAGATTTTGAGGTCTTCTGTTACAGGTATTTTTGTACTTAAAAGAAGGCCTCTAAAACTTTTTTGCTAAAACCTGTTGATTATGAAAATAAACTTATTATTGTAGAAGACCTTAATAATCTATCTCGCGAGATTATAAACTGTCGATAAATTGTAAATTGCACCATACTACTTACAATTTAACGCATTATTTTTCGGTAGATTATAAACTATCGAAGTAAAACTGGGAAATCACAATCTGTCGCGTGTTAAATTGTCAACTGTCCGGAGGCTGTCCCTGATTGGTCGGTTTTACAGTAAGCCGTTCTGTGTCTATAGAGTTAGGAATGAAACACAGGTGCTACTTTGGTTAATCACAGATTCATTTCCACAAAAATTTTATGTAACTAATTCTAAAGCTGTGAGTTATTTTCAATACGAAATCAATTTACAATCACCAAAACACTGTTTGTTTACATTCGACAACAAACGAATTAACACACAAATATGGCGGCGCGGAGCATATGCCGTTCAACAAATCAGCGCGCGAGGTGCGTTCCGTCACATGGCATTTCACAATTTGATAGTTTAATTTCGATAGATTATAATCTACCAAAAAAAAAATTCAATAAATTGTAAGGCAGTATGTTACGGTTCACAATCTTTCGACAGTTCCCAATCTCGCGAGATAGATTATAATCTAACGGTATTTACAATTTTACGGTGACAGAGATATATCTCAAAGTATAGAAATTTTAAGAAAGAAGCTTAAAGTCAAATATTTCAGTAGTTTTGCTGACGTAGGAGGCTTCTTGGAAGCGCCAAAAGCTTAGCCTAACCTGGGCCTTGTTCGCTTGCCCACTGTGGGGATTGAGAAAATCGAATACATTTTCTTCTCTTAGAAATTCAAGCAAAAATTAATTTAAATAACAAGTCACTAAAACAACCCCACAAAACAAGAATTTTCCGCGAAAATGTAAAATTAAACACATTAGCCATAAAACACGGTTTATGTGTACAATGCAAATGCGGTGGTAACAATAATATCCGGGCAGAGTGTGGAACGGCACATAAATATGTGACGCGCCTTCCTGTCCTACTGTTTTAGCTAAATTTTATGTTCTACTTGTTTAGGAGCGTGTGAATTTATGGTAATACACATCGGTTAGACGATATAGAGACTGTACTTTGAGTTCAAAACGGCAGTTAAGTACTAGTAAAAGAATGAAAAAGAGTTTGTGAAGACCAGTTCAGTGGCTTGTGCCCTTATCTGTGATAACTTTTTTTTTTGGGTGGGAAATCATCAAATAACTTCTCCCGCTCTGGGCGGAGCGGGAGGGCGTGTCAGACCTTTACTGACTAAAACCCACCCGTGTTCCCTCAGTTGCCTGTGTGCCAGGGGCGGCGGTATCTCTTTCGAACAACCCGCACCCCTGGCAGATCTCTGATGACTTAAGAAGTCAATATTGACCTGTGTTAAAATCATTGTATTCTGTCTTCACATGGTTTCACCAAGACAATGTTTGAACGACTGAATTCGACTGGATTTATTTATTTACAATGTCTGGAATCTAAACGAAAAAACTATGTGAGTTATTTTTGGGGTTTATTCTCAGAGCAGTTGGATAGAAAACACCGATCACATCTAGTTTCGAAAAAAATATTTTCTCATGTAAAAGTCTTTGCTTAGTTAAAACAATATAAAAAATAAACACAGTTCAGCATTAATGCGTACATGACGTCAGGAAAAAGCCAATAATTATCCCACGGGAACGTACTACCGATACAAAAAGTATCATATGTGTTATTCCAGGTTTATAAACTATCTGGGTGCCAAATGTCACCGAAATTAAATGTTTATTTATGTAAGTAGATCTTAAAAGACACTTTTACACGTCAATATCTTGGTCAATATTTTTAAAAACTAGATGGCGCCGGCGTTTCCTAGCTGACTGTTCCCTGAGAAGAAAAGCCGAAACAAACTCTCATGAGGTCATGGTCTCTTTTAAAGTCCAAACATTATATTATTTAAATTTTATGTGAGTCTAACAATGCAGGGTAATATCTGGAAAGGCCTTTTGATGAAAGAGCCATTGCAGCTTTGAGCTGACCTGTCTCAACCGACGGCATGTATGTAGCAGTCACCGTGTAGCTCAACCCTATTTTAGGGAGCTTCACGAGCCGTCACAAGACGCTACCAGATTTGCAGGACATTTGCGTAGGCCATTTACAAAATGCTCAAAACCACCAGACGAGTTATAAAGTCATGTGTTCAATCTAGCCTGCATGTCACATTCACAGTTAGTTTTTTCTTTAAATGTCATCAAAAATAATGTCACGTAGATCAATACTTAAATATAAAATGTCAACGGTATTCTATTAACACTTAGCTTGTATAACAGTTTGTTGCTTGAGGGTACTACATTGGAGCAACTTAACTAGTCCCAAGCTTTTTGTCATCCAAGTAATCTTTAACTTTATAGAAACCTTTTTGACAGAGTTTCTGTTTAATAAATGATTTAAATTTATTGAAGCTTAGTTCTTTAAGTCAAAGTCTTCTTAGCCGATTTTGCGTTATTCAGTAACATACATCCAAACATACAATCTTTCACATAATAGTATAGTATTTCATCTGAATCCGTTCAGCTTAAATACGATAAACTATCTAAAAAAGGTCTCAAAAGTTGTTTAAAATCAGATTTTTACCACTGAAAGTCTGCCACTGTGATCACTAAACTCCTCCTGCGAGTACAATCGACAATGAGGCGCAATGAGGGCAACACTCAGTCTGTACCTTTGTTTCATTTCCTGATACGAACCTATTTTTTTCACATTCTAAGTCGATAGCTACGTTAGAGTGGAAAGGGTTCCCCTATTTTCCAACGCCCGCGCCATCTAATGTGAAAACAATATCTTTACATAGCAATGTTTCAGAGAGATTTCTATTACTAACCAAAACCTAACTTAGCTTTAATTGACAATTTAAAATTTAATTTATTTATGTTAAAATCAATTGCCACATGTATACAGGATCATCACGTGGCTCTTTTTTTTGTGGTTGTCGTAATTGTCAGAACAACCTTTGTAACAACTAACTGCCAGCAGCTTCGCCTGCGTTTAGTTTGGTTTATTATACACATAAACCTTTATCTTGAAGCACTCTGTCTATTGATGAAAATTGTATTAAAATCTGTTGCGTAGTTTAAAAGATCTAAGCGTACAGACACGAAAAGTGCCTTTATTTTATATTATGTAAATAGTAAAGATAAAGATGAATTCAGATATCAAGATCCATAAGTACAATTAAATTGTATTAAGATTACAAAAACAATTACAAAAATGAAGCTTAAAGTTCACGTTAATTCATTTTTTCAGTCATTTCATTTTTCAATCAGTTATTTCATTTTTCTATCTATAAACTTGGATTGGATGGTATTTGGTATAAAATCTTAATAAAAAGAATTGCATCTTAATAAAAATTAAAAAAAATAAAAAACTCCCATGTAACTTGTCTCAGGACATTAAGGGCTCTTTCGTAACAAAAAAGAGCGGATTTTTTTTTTTAATTAACGCGACGCTTAGATAAGTTTTTTTTTACAGCGCACCAGTTATGGCCGATTCCAATCTACGGTCCGTTATTGGTTAAAATTAACACTCTTGTATCTTTACCAATAATAAAGCAAAGACCTCATAGCTTTGCATATTAGATTTTCGCTTAAGGAAGTAGCTATCATAGGTAAAATATGCCCAGTTTCGCAATAAAAAATGCTACCATTGGTAATCAAATCGATTCGTTTTTGTTAATAGGAACCGAGCATAAGTCTGCCAAAGGACAGCACCTACCGTTTATCAGATTTCTATTTTTCGCGGAGCCGTCTCCTTCCTTTACCCCGATCACGTTATTAGGTATGAGCGTTCGAAAGCCGAACTGCGGATTTCAATAAAGCGCAACCTTTTGTTACGTGTGCTACCAATATTTGAGCCAATATTTGAGCCCGGCTCGCAGCTGCGATATTAAAAGATTCATTTCACAATGAGTTCGGAATCATCTTTGTGATGCTCAGGGTAGGTCAGGTTGAACGGGAAGTGATACGGTTCTTTGTAAGTTTTATTTTAAGAATGTAAGTTATTCACAAGTTGACTTTATGATTAATTTGAGTTTATGCTTAAAAAGCTTATTTCCATTTGAGTTTTTACATAACTGCCCTATGCCACGCTCGTAATTTTATCCACGGCAGGAATGAAATTGAATGTTTTTTAGCTAAAAAGTACTGCACTCAAAAAAACTTACAATACAATCTTGTAATCACACAAATCTGTTCCAAAAACAAGCAGACCCGGCGCTACCACCTGACCCTAACAAACTTCGCTCAATTACAATGAATACTTTATTCATACCGCGCAACTTAGCCTGTTTCCATGATTTTTATACTTACCGCGAACTTTCTACAACATTACCTATGCATTGTCTCTGGCGACGGTATACTTATTTAATTTAACGGTAGGGGGCGCAGCATCTGTGTGGCAAACTTTCTGGATTCTTGTTTGGAGTTCAAATTTTAATGTAAAAGTATGAAGATACCTGGTTGATTGGTGTGTCTTTTTTGAAGAAATATAAAAGTATTCAAATTGAATGCCTTTTTTTTTTCATTTCAAATTTTGTGAAATAAGTTGTTGGTTCCTTATAAATTTTTAAGTTATTCACCAATTTACCGTTTTCAAATAATCATGTTTTGTTGGGTTTATTATGTAGATACTGTAATTACTGCCTTCCCCCAGGGGATAAAGACGCAAATTTGTATTATTTTTAATCAATGTACACTACTATACCTGCCATTATAACAACAGCAATGTTACACTGAAGTGTTAATTGCCACCAAAACCACCATTATGTGCTACCACGACTTTTTAATTTTGTTATTTTCACTGTACTATGCGCTATGTCACCACACGTCTTATTCAAAGCTAACAAAGTGTTTCTGTATAAAATCTATAAGTACATTCAATAATATTTATTTTGTAAACATGCTCCATGAAAATTTGATTATGCCAATATTCCTGCAATATTCCTGAATAAATCGAACCACTCTAAAATAAAAATTGACCTGTTCTTCTTCTGAAATGGTAATGTCAATGAAATATTCAGCCGTTGACGTGCAGGTGGCTGCGCCATTGCGGCCGGTTTCTTTATGCATGAGAGCCTCTTGTGATTCGGAACGCACGTCCTCGATATGTAGCCCAAGAGTAGCCAAGTAACAGGACCTGGAGACAGGACAAAGGCGATGGGGTTGTTGCCTACGGAGTAAATTTTTCACGGATCCAACGTTAAAGTGGGATGAATGAAAATACCGGTCCATTTCCTTGCATAAAAGGGTATTCTTTAAGATTTAGCAATAGCATTACAACATGTAACAGCCACAGAAAAATATAAGGATATTAAATTTAAAAATAGCACCATTAAAAGCCTTTTTTGTAACAGCTCATATAGAAGAAACCGATTCTAGAGTAAAGGGCCCCTTTATTGACTAATCATTATCACTTTCAATTCCTATTTTCATTCCATAGTGCATTTTGACCTCCCATTAAAATTCCATTTAAAGGAAATAACGGGTCGCTTTCATTTCCTCACAGAGTCAATCCGAATATCTTACCTACTTACCAGTCTGCATACCTATCAGTGTGGGCAGCGTACCTCAAGAACATTTACATTTATATTGGCCAGAGACGACCAGCGCCCTCTTGAGCACTCCTCACAGCGGTAAGAGGAATCAATTCCATTACAATACTTTTGGAGATGTTCTGAATCGCTGACATTTTGTTACCTTTGTTAGATATCTTAGATTTAATCCGAAGAAAATGTTGCCTGTTTAAGTCTATTGTTATTATTTGCTGGAAATAGACCCGTCACATGATGCGCCCCAAGAAAGGTAGAGCATAAAGGCTTCTTCAAACAGGCGCGATGCGACAGCGCGACGCGACACTTGTAGAACAATTTCCATGAAGTTTTCATAGAAATTGTTCTACGTGTGTCGCGACGCGACCGTCGCGTCGCACTAGTCTGCACGAGCCTTAAGTTACCTAATATCACTGTAATTTGAAAACATTATAAAAGCCAATTATTTTTAAAAGAGTAACCGTGGAGTTTCTTGCCGGCTCTTCTCCATAGGAAGCGACAAATTGGAACCGTGCACCTAGCTTCTGACGTTTCATAAGTGCCCTTGCAGGTTTATGTGAAATAAAATATTTTGATTTTGATTTTTGAAAAACAAAACATTTTTAACATTACGTGTGCGTCCCACATGAACATCCCATCTGACCTGTCATCTTCATGCGATTGTTTTTTCTTTATACATTTTCATATTGAAATTACCTAAACTACATCACCCAGAAAACTAAGTTTGTCACTCTTAAAACAACCGCATTTAACAAGTGCTTAAATTAATCTCAAAATCAACCCACCTACCTCTACCTTTCCAATTAATCTTCAACGTGATTGGTATTCAAACAGCATTTACATCCAGACCAATCTTCTTAACATCTTTCAAACTTAGGACTCTTGCGCACCGCCCGCCCGCCTGCAGTGTACCTTCAATTGCCATCAAGTGACATGAATTATTCATCAAGAGAAGTTTTGTTGAAGGAGTTTACAATACACCCTTGGAATTAGAAGATGCGGGAAAACAATGAAAAATTAACGGTGGTTAGTTAAAGGTGTGCCTTTATTAGAATGTTCTGTATTACATTTAAGTCCGAAAAGCTAAAAATACGTTAATATTTAGTCTGCTTTCCGTTACCCGATAAGTTTTCAGTTTTCTTTTGAGCTCGGGTTTGCTAGAAGAGAAGTTCCGTCTTATTAAAACGGCCTGAAAATCTGTCACTTTCACAAATTTTTGACATCATGGTGTCAAAAAAGGCTTTGTATTTAGATTGGCGTTACTGTGTGACCGTTCGTAACTTTCGAAACCAAAGTTTTAGTGCACTAAACTCAACGCTCACTTGATATTTTCACTAGATCCTCCAAAAAACCTAAACTTCTTCAATAAAACTCAAATAGTAGGTACTACTTATTTATGTTGTTATCATTGAGTACCTACGGTAGATCGAAATACCGCGAGATTTCAACCTCCATTTGGAAACCATTCACAGCTAGTTGTCTAATCAAAACATTGCTATAACAGATTGGCCAGGCGTTAACAACTTATTTGTTTCATAAAAGTCCTTCATCATCCTAGCAGTTTCCGAACATGTAAGGGTAGTCTAAACATAGTAAAAAAGCCCCCATTGATCATAAATTTAATCACACGTAACGATAGCTCGTCCATAGGTAGGGGATTATTAGGGCTTCGGAATGAGGGATCGAGGTGAATGACATTGATTGATTCACCTTCATTCATAGACGATTGTATCGACACACCTCACCAATTTATTCACCACTTAATTTTAGAATTTTCGACCTTAATGGTGAAGCGATAAGGGTGGTGTGGCTAGTATAATAAGTTGGTAAATAGAAGAATAGCTCCTTGAATTTGACAGTAAAACGGATTGATATCTGGGAGGATTTATCATAAGCTTAGTTTCATAAAGCAAGCACCTTGGTTGGATGTTTGCATATATACAGTTAAGGGCAGGCAGTGAGTACCTATTATCAAAAAGTATTCCATAATATACTTAGGATAAGAAAGATGTGTCACTGAGAAATTTCTAAGGAATTTTAAAAATTATGATCTACTTCTCTACACTACTTAAATTGTGTTGGCAATTATTACTTCCAAATGTTTTACCAACTAGGAATTCTCTAGTACGCCACTTCTTACATACTCTTCAACTTATCCCTAAAATAAAATAATAATAACAATAAAACATTTATTTTCAAGTATCCAGGACCCATAATGTTAGTAACAATTTTCTTACAAGCTATGTTAGTCATATTTACAAAAAACGATGCCTAAACAATTATACTAGCAGGTACATTTAGCTGGCTTAAAAGTGTAAAATAGGGCAATCCAGCTTGCTATCAATGACAACCAGGAGACTGTTGGAGCTGGCACGCACTCTGCGCAACAGAGATGCTGCACGCTTGCGTCTGATCGCAGCGAAGCCGTCAGTTTGCGCGTCCGCGAACATACCCGAAGCACTACAAAAGCGTGGCGGCCCCAACAGCATCCTGAATGTATTATTGTACTGAACGCGAAGAGCATTAACAGCTTTTTGAGTGAAGCAACCCCAAAGACTGCACGAGTAACAAACTTGAAAATATGCCTTAAAAAGTGTTATTTTAACCACCCCCGAGCAGCGTGAGAATCTTCGAATTAACATATTACATATCACTGCTAATGCTCTTCGCTCCCGGTCTACATATAGATTGTTCCCCAAATCCTCCGCTACAATATGCCCCAGATATTTAAACTGAAAAACACGGTTCAAGACACTCCCATTTAATATGCCAGTACAGGGTAGCTCTCAGCGCCCTTATTGGCCGCCTTAAAGATGAGCAACTGAGTTTTGTCTGTGTTGTATCTCAAACCGTGATCCTCCGCGTAACACTCACAAACATGAAGTAATTTTCTAAGACCTGCCATTGACGGGGTCAGCAGCGCCATGTCATCCGCATAACTGATGTTATTAAATGCTACACCATCTATGTAGCAGCCAGCTTGCAAACTACTGAGCTTGACAATCAGCTCATTAATATATAAATTAAACACAGCTTAGTCCACCCTGTCTAACTCCACATTCCATAACATATTCATCCAACAGAGCATATTTTGCCCATTTTACACAATTAACTTGATGAGTGTACCAGTATTTAAAAACCCTTGTCAACTCACCAAGTACATTTGCGTCACACAGTTTGGACCATAACTTGTCATAAGACACCATGTCAAAAGCCTTTGACAAATCCAAAAACCAGGCAAAAGCAGGAGACATAGAATTGCAGTTCAGTAGATAAACCCTGTCTAAACCCATGTTGAGCATCATGCAGCTTGACATTGTTCTTCAAAAAGTTGTTTAACAAAGAGTCAAAAACTTTAGCTACAACCGCAGCCAAAGAGATTTGTCTGTAATTCGATTTATTCGATATGTCACTAGTCTTATTTTTAACTATAGGAACTGCAATCGTTTTCATCGTGTCTTTTGGAAGATAAGCGTGCGAGACACAACAATTATAAAACAAAGCCAGGACCCTGGGCAAATGGACACGAACGTTCCTTAAGTGTTCCACACTGAGCCCGTCGTGTCCCGGGGACTTTTCGCGCTTCACATGCACCAATACATTCTTTATTTCTTTAGCTGTGTACCTTATTGTAAAACTTTGAGATGAAGGCCGCTCAAGTTCAACGACGAGAGAGGACGAGCCCAGTGGAGATTTAATTGTAAACAAGTCTTTAAACAAGTTTGTGATCTCCACCGTATCAGTAAGACCTTCAACGCTGACAGGAACGCTAGACTTTTGGTTCAAGCTGTTCGTACTTTTCCAGAAGTCTTTAAAATTATTTGTACTATGTAAGCAAGCTAATTTATCCATAGAAATTTGTTCGTGATGGTCTTGGCACCATTTCAACTTAGATTTAAAAACGCGTCTTGTCTGTAGCATATTATCAAAAAAGCCGGCCACCCAAAGGTTTACCTGCCTCCAGCCACAACTGAAAACCAAGTTTAGCCTCCCTGTGCGCCCCACTAACATGTCTGTTCAACCACTTAACATAACCACCTTTCCTTTTACAGCAAGGTTTCTCAAAAGTATCGCAGGCTGCATCACTCAGTACTGCTACTGATACACTGATACATGTTATCAATTATAGATCGATGATCTAAATTATTACAACTACTATCATCACAACCATGGAACTGTTCTGGAAAATCAATGTTTCTTAGTTTTTCATTACACGTTTTACACAGTTTAAAGTATACATTAATCTATCTGCCCAATGTTTTCCCAATTATGATAGTTACGGCTTCCAATCTAACCGGATGCAGCTGAATATTAGTATTTTACATGGAGCGACTACCTATCTGACCTCTACAGCCAAGTAACCTGGGTAATACGATACCCCTAGGTAAGACTGATAGTCAAACTTTCGGGCATCTGATTACCCGAAACGACTGTCATAGATGTACAAATAACAGCCGAGACCAACATCTTATCGTGCTTTCTGAGGCACGAAGGATTCTCGATATGTCATGAGTGGTGACCCACCCACGGACCGACGGAGGGAAGCATATCTTAACCTTCAATCAACCCATGTTGCTGTTATTTTTTAGCCAAGAGCTCTTCTTTGAAGTATACATACCGTGCGAAATGGAACCTAGAATCCTAAGTACAGATAGTCAATCGCTCCCATGCATTACCATAATCACTGCTCATATTTTATTTTATTTTATTCATTTATTTAGGTTAACCAGCAACTGTTTACACAATACATTAAAAATAATTTCAACAATGGTACTTTCATAAGTGCAACAATTACTTAAAGACTAACACAATATGTACAATTAATGGTTTTACATAATAAAACAAAGCAGAAAAGGATATTTACAATTAGGGTTATTACATTTTTTTGGTTATACATGCCTAACAAAAACAATTTATATTAAATAATAATAAAAAACAGATTGATAACGTTAACAGATAAAATAAAAATCGCCACATTAAATTCAAATTCATAGAATAAAAGTTAATAAGAAATATAATCATTAAAATAATAATTATAAATGTCAATACATAAAAATACAACATGTAGTCTCTCCAGTTCTCCCTTTATTTATACCTAAACAGGGTCCAGAGGCTTAAGAGGTAATCCCTTAAATTGGACACAGTTTCACCTGTCCGATCCGCGCGGCTTTGCTTCGCGTAATGAACTAAAACAAAAAACGTTAAAAGTTAATCTCTTATGTGTATAGACTTTGGACGCTTCGTTTATTTATGTTGGGGACGGGAGCCTTCATTATTTGTCTATTTTATTTAACGGTGAAAAAGAATAAGCTTTTTTGTCGTGTTAATTACAATTTGGTAAAGGTGGATAGTAAAACTGGATTAGGTTTAACGACAAACTAAATTGAAAAGTATTTTATAAGTTGTAACATTGATGAGACCAAGTGCCTGACTGTGATAGCGGCTCCACGGCTCACGAAACCACAAATTCAGCACATGATTCTGGCTCAGCTTAGAAATTTTTCGACTAACATAAAAAACAGCAGTTTTATAGAAAACTGCAATACCTGCGCAGCCAAAATGTATAGAACAGCAATATTTTTTCATCATGTACTGAATCCATGGTCACAGTTCGCGCGTCGATGGCCCTGCTACCGTATTTTAAACTCAAACTCAAAGCATTTATTTCAATTAAACCCTTTACAGACACTTTTGAATTGTCAAAAAGTCGATCAGTTGGAAAGTTGAAGCTGGTTGCCCATTCCAAAACGTAGATCTCTATGGAGAAGAACGGGCAAGAAACTCCACGGACACTCTTTTAAAATCAATTTGAATATTACAAAATCTTGGGAACATTATTCTTGTTGCTTCTGTATGTTTAATCACACTCTGCAGGTACTAAGAACTTACATATTAACTTAATCCATGATGCACACCTTTTTGAGAATTACTTCTGACCGATCAAGTCATTGAATTAAAAGAAATTATAATTATTACCTACGTCTCAAGAATCAGTAACCCACAGGTGGAATGGATATAAAGATACACACTGGGTGTGTGCGTCTAATTACGAGTATTATCGCCTAAAAAGATACTCAACTCACTTCACCAAATTCCAAACACCAACAAAAAAATACCACCGATCGAGCACCACAACTAATAATTCACTAATTGTCGACGTGCTGTGTGTGGTGTGCGCCACAATTCGGTTTTTATTCTCACACAAATCCCTCTATACATTTTTATTGGCTCGTCCACCTTCAGCCCTCAGATACGTGAGCCGACTTTTTATATAAAGATTTGGTGAGGTTGGCGGTTGGAACGCTGCGTTTGCTTTTTAATAAAGTGTGACTAGCTAAAAGCTAAATGAAGAAGGTACAGAGCCATAAGTTTAGTGCAAAATAAACAGCACACACATTTAGCCAGGTATGTTAAATTCAGATTTCTTTGGAGCTTATGTCAATAGGTTTAAAATGTATACGAACAAACATATAACCTTTGTTTTATAATAGCTAGCAGCCGACCTTATTAAATATGATGTAGGGATATTTTTTTGAGTTAACTGCAATTAAAAACCGTCAACAAAAGACGCTTCTTTCCTTGAGTCAACAGATTTAATACGAGCGAACTTGCTATTAACCGGGAACAAACTGAGTTACAATGAAACTAGTTTGTAGTCTTTCCCTGTACTTAAGGCCATGGTAACTTTAAATATTGTCCTTATGAGCGATAATAGTTCTTATTGCAATCTGTTACTTATTAAAATCTGTTGTAATAAATTTGAATAACAAATGAGCAAGCGTATGGCGTAAAAATGCAAATAAAATCGTATAAAATTAGATATTAACTATTTAATTATAAATAATCCATCACTAGATGCAGTTTGGCAATTGGAATTTTATGATATATTTTTAATTATGTTTATAACTGTTATTGAAGGGATAAACTGATTTAAAAGATAATTAAGAGGTGACTTTGATGATTTTTTTGATGCATTAAAGTATGTTTAATTATTTTTTGAGTTCAATAACTGTATGCAAAAAAGACTGGAATGTATCATACATTTTTTTGCTTTCAAAATGATTTACGTTTAAAGAGATACACAGTTTTAAAAAACCACCTTTTTGAGCGTTTTCCAGAAATCTCTGCCTCAAATAACAAGCGCTAAGTTTTACTATAATTTCACTTTTCTTTAGCACGTATCCCAACATTATTCCTGTTACATTCTTGCTACGCCGTAGACCGTAGACAATTCCCAACTTTCAGCATCTACGAAACGCGACGTTCGAACCGCTACGCGAGTGCTACGGCGTAGCGCGTGCCATGTGAACTGTGCGATTTGTTTCCGATTTCACCGCGAGCAGGTAAACAATCGTGTAACACACTATTATTTGTTATTTTGTAGTTTATTTCCTTTTCGAAGAAGAAAATGCTTGAAAGTTTGCTTGTGCTTGTTTTGTGTTATATTATGTGAACTTACATACTTTCTCTTGATGTTATAATTTTCAATAATTGTGAGATAACTGAACATTGGTTAGCTATTGATAAATTAATACTAAGTTACTACCTACCTTCAGTATATTGTACCCTAATAAGTTGTTTTGAATTCATCATCGTCATTTCAGCCCAAACCTTGAATTAGTTCAGTTAAAATATACTCGCTAACTATTACCGACGTAAACATATTTCGTGAAATATGGGTGTGTATGATGTCATAAATATCTTGGTACATATCTTTTTAACATTCATCAAATAATTTCCAATTAATAAAATTCCTTACCAATCTCTTACATCACAACTCTATAAAACCTGACGACAGTGGAGCTAGTTATCTTCGCGCTCTCCTCAGAGGATAATATTTTAATTAAACCTCTCTAAAGTTATTACTGTTTGCCTCAACTTGCTCACCTCCGCCGGATTAATATGTATGATTGCCCTTTTTACATTTAGGGGTGAGTTGGGGTCGAAGGTTGAAATATTGATAGGACTTGGTGTTTTCTGTTTCAAATACCAATAAGATTGAATATAACATGAATTCATCTCGATAAGTTGCAGAATAATAAAAAATAATGGAAAAAACAATAGAAAAAATTGTCGAAGACTGACGTTGGAGTTTCGTGGAAGCAGAATAAAGATTGAAAAATGGTGGGGATTATTTTTATTATAAACTAGCTACTGCCCGCGACTTCGTTCGCGTTAAAATTCTTGCTCCCCGACCCACCCCCTCGCTCACCTCGCCTGCCCGTGCGAGTACTTCGTATTCGTGACTTTTTTCTCTTTGCTCGGCTCCTTAGGGTTTTAGCGTGATGTTATATAATTTATAGCCTTTTTCGATAAATAAGCTATCTAACAATGGAGTTTCTTGCCAATTCTTCTCCATAGAGATCTACGTTTTGGAATGGGCAACTAGCTTCAAGTTTCCATCTGATCGACTTTTTGACAATTCAAAAGTGCCTGTAAATGGTTTGGCTTTAAATGGTGAATTTATCAAATCGGACCAGTAGTTCCTGAGATTAGCGTGTTCAAGCAAACAAACTCTTCAGCTTTATTATTAGTATATTAGTACCTATAGATTATTTACGATGACACTAATGTTACTAATTACGTAACACATAACATCACACCTTGTTTCCCCTAGGGGTTAGCAGAGGTGTACTTGCAGGTATTACACCCACATTTCGCCAGCTATGTATATGTTCCGTGTAATAGGGGGCGAGCTATTGCCATCAAGCGGGCACAAATCCAGAATCCGGGCTGCGACTGAGAAATTTCTTATTGATAACACAATAACACTTTGTCCGGCCTCGGAATCAAACCCAGGACCTCATGCGCAGCTACTGCTGTTGCTGTTGCACGGCTGCATCATTGGTCGGTTGCAACCACTACACCAACGATGCAGTACTTGAAATTAGTACCTACTTTTGACATTATCAACGCTCAGTGCCACCAAAACCTATGTCTTATCGAGTTTCTCAATTTACGCAGAAACTCAACCAACTCATTTTTCTTTCCCTTCTAACCCAGAACAATAAGTCCGAACCCATATTCTATAAAACTTCAGCTAACTGTATTAGTTTAGTTCAAAACTTCTCTAATAATAACAAGACTCCATCTTTGATTGATATTTCTATCAGAGTCCATAACAAAACACCTAAGTTGGACGCAAACCCGAATCGAAATCTATTCAAAACTCAAACTGATAACTTAAAGTTTTACGTTTTCGTTTCATCGGAGGCAAGTTTTGGGCGCGCTTGCCAACTCGGTGTTAGTTTTGTGAGTTTATTGAGTGCCTAAATAGTTTCTGGCTAAGTAATTGCTGGTATTACAACCGGTTCAGTTTCAGTTTTTGATATCTAAGCAACCATTGCTTGGATATCAAAAACTTTATGGGTTTTTGGTACATTTCTCGAGCTGAGTTTTGCTTATGGATTAAAGAGAAATTCAACGAAATCTGAGTGATTCTCTATGTAATAGACGATGAGCCGTACTGATCTACTGTTTTATAACAACAGTATTTTTTTGTCCAAAATCCGTATTTGATTTAAATTAAGAGACTTAAAAGTAAAAATTGAACATGAGCTTTTTCTATAAAACTCTTTAATCTTTAATATTTACTTTGGTATGGTAATTTTATTCTGGGTGCATCATTTTCACACATAATTATATAATGAATGTATGTTAATTAATGTGCTTAAAACATTTTAAAAGAGTAATGGTGGAGTTTCTTGCCCATTCATCTGCATACGAAACTAAATTTTGGAAGGGGCGATTAGAATCAATTCTATTTGAATGTAAATGTTGACGTTCTTGTTTGAAATAAATGCTTTGACTTTGCAGCCTTTATTATTCTAACAAAACTCAAACAAAAACGCGACCGACCACAAAAACGCTACAAAAAACGACATTAAATAACGACAGCAACTGTGAAAAGCAAAACCTGTCACACCACACAACCAATACACATAGAGCCAAATAAAAATGGCCACACATTATTTTTTGTCCGGCTGTCGGCACGTGAGGTGAATCCAATCGTTTTTTTCTTATTTCCCCGATTGATTGGACTGTGCTGTTATTTTTTTCCGTTTATCCCCTCGCAAACAATGCGGGCATCGGGCAGGTGAGCTAAACGCTTAAGGGAAACGGAAGATTTTGTAGGATTTAACGATTGTCGCTGCACATTTGTCAAACTTGTTTTATCGTTGTGGTAATGGGATGGTGAAGCTATTGGTTTTTTCGCAATTTTCTCCGTATAAAAACTACGGAATCAGGCTTTCATTACTCTGGTAACAGTCATTTATTGTGTGTCAGTCTAACGTCATTTAGTTTAAGAGTGTAAAAATGATTGCCCCTAATGGCTTCTTATCCTGAGAATAGAAATGCTTACCTACTATTTCTTTCCGCAGTATCATTTGTTTTTGAACACAAGTACTTTTTTCTACAACTGTTCCCTAATTTAAATGTTCACTTAATTCGCCTGCAGTGTAATTATAATAAACAAAGCGCCACTAACTCAGGTGTTCGTGCGCGGACTACGTGTGCGTTTTATTTGCACTTCAGTGTAGTTTCTTAGCGTAAACGCATTACCTCCCTCAGGAGCGCACGTCGGCCTGTTTATAACGGGGAACCGACTGAATTTTGATTACAGTTAACTGCATAAAAGCATTTGCAGTATTTATTTATTAGTGTGGAAAAGCATGCAACCGGAAAAATTAAAAGTCATCTATATAATCAGTGTATAGGTAATGTTCCCTTTGCTGGGATACAGACCTCCTCTCTGTGAGAGGGAGCGGGCCGTAATCCACCACGTAGGCTCAGTGCGGGTTGGTAGATGTCACATGTCTTCGAATTTTTGGTTCTAGGACATAGCGGTTTCCTGACGATGTTTTCCTTCACCATTTTGAGAACAATGGTGACGAAATTGTTTACACGAAATAAAGCGCCCGCCTGGGTTCGAACTTACGATCTACAACTCATAAGTGCCACTGGGCCACCACAGCTCTGTGCCATCTCTTAGGTCCAATTTCACCAATGGCAGTTTCAATGGTGAAATTGGCCCTAATAGATGAATGACGCGATCGGTATATGTAAACTGCGTTCAAGAGCCGGCAGTGGCAATATTCCATAACAATGATGACACTGACAGCCCTTGAAAGCGGTTTAGATGTGGTATTGGCGTTCAGTTTCGTTGGTGAATTACCTATCAGTAGATAGGTAATTCACCAACGAAACTAGTAGTAACTAAGGATAAAGTAAAGTATGAAGTCCGAGAAAGCAACTTAAATTGTTCAATTATATTTAAATCACAAGTAATCACAACTGTCTATCTTTCACAGTCGTATGTAATGGTTACAACACGGAAAATTGACGTAGGGTATCAATTTGCTTTACAATGAATTTCCCTGACTGTACAGCAATCTGTTGGAAATTGGTTTATATACGTCCAATCCTTTAAGATTTAAATTAGTTAGATCACTAGCTCTTGGCAGAAAACTTATAATTTGAATCAATATTTTTCTTTGCCACTCAGAAAGCCTGTTCACTTCACCTTAAATTCCACCTAAACTCGCAAACTTCCACCAAATCACTTACCCATCACCCAAGGATATAAAGCACCTAATTGCAGCCACCGTACCATGAAATGATGTGCAAAGTTTTCAATACCGGCCAGTTAAAGGGTTGCTCGTAAATTCGGGGCAGGTGGTGTTTCTGTTCCATCAGATCGAGTTATTGAATCCTTAATCCTCTTTTATTACTTTTCGTGTCGTAATAAAAAGCGCAGACGCGGGTAATTTTGCAAAATTTAGAAGCTCTGCAGAAGGTAATAATGGAAAGTGTTTGAGGACCTTTGGATTTGGTCGGGTTAAAGTTTGTGGATTAAGGAGTTGGTTAAAACTGTGGTGATGTCAGTTCCGTCTGCTGAAAAAGTTGATCTGGTTTGAAAGGCAACAGAAACGTAATTTCTGTTACAGCACGATGATTGTAATTTTTCAAATGTGAGAGGCACAAGTACCTACATATTTTGTTCATACAGAACAGAGCAAATCTAGGTAGGTTTCTACAATTAGCAGATAAAACCATTTGTGGGTTTACTTATTGAAAATCCTAGAAGCGAGTTCTTAAAATAAACAGGGAACTAAGGGCGTAAGCACACGGTCGCATTACTTCTTTCAATAAATTTTATTATTTAAAAAAATCTTCTATCAAAAATCTTCTATTAAAAATCTTAAATCTTTTTTTGGAAAAATCGAAAACCACCTTTTTTAGCCCGACACAAAACTCCGCTAAATACATTCTACATGTTCCCATACCTACGTCTTCCCACTAATTACGGTGGTACACATTTCTTGAGTTTTTTCTCAACATTAAACAGCATCCCGTCAGCGCAGACAGGTTTTTAATTAACAAACCCCAAACACTTGCGACTTTCACGAAAAATAAGTAAAACCCTTAACGAGTTTACTCACTGCCCGTGTTCGGATTACGAGATTTTATTTTAAGTCTACAAAGAATTTCTAGCACCTTAAATTTTTTCCCTTTATCTTATGTGCATGTCGTCTATAATCTTAAATTTTGTTTAATTAATGACGCCAAAATCGTCGTGAAAGAAATGTAATCATAATAGTTTGATTTTGGTAGTTTTTTTTCTACATTTGTGCTATTGCACAACAGCCCGCGAATTACAATTTTTAATATAATTCGCAACCGTAACAATTAAGGCTTTACAGAACTATAATCACTAGTAGTCGCTCAGTGGTCAACATTCAACGCTAATTGATTTAAATAAAAAAAACTTGAGAGGTGTCAAGGGACACCCGGATGGAACGAAGTTCCTTTCGATTAATTAGTGAAGGAATTGTAATAAAAATTTAAAAAATTGTACAATTTTTTTATATGCACTCTGTCTGTGTCTCTGTCTGCAGAGAAACACCCGCACGCCGCACGGCTTACAACAATGTAGCAAAAAGTGTCGTTACAACTTTTGGTCTTAATTTTTTTCGTCTAGCGTCGTTCCTTTCGCAACGCGCGGTAAGGAACTTCGTTCCAATATTAGCTTTCTGCCTCCTTCTCTATATAAACTTTAACTATGCCAATATTACACACAAAATTACTATATACTCGTAGATTAAAATCACCCATACAAACAGTTGACTTCATTTAATTCCGTTGAATGACTTCTTCGTGAAGTAGTCCTTCAATAGGATTTATAAGCATATACAAAAATATGGCACGGGCGTTGGTGTCTATTATACTAACACTTACAAGCCTCCTTCTAAATCAAGTCATATAAAAATTCTAAATCAGTTTACTTCAAGATGTAATAGACCAGAGGAAATTGTCACAAACATCTTTCGAGATATGTTTGCATGCATAGGGTCACCCTTCGAACTACGCGGACTTTATAAATAGATAACTTAAATGTAGACAAGTATGGCAGATCATGTATATTCCTACCGACCATATGCTACAGAACTCGCAAACTAAATTATAGGATCACCTCCCACTTCTCAAAGCAGCACTATCGTCTTCAAACTTATACCAAACAAGATAATACTGTAATCGAGCTCAGTAGCATCACAAACTTCATATCTGAACTATGCGGGGCGCTCACCTGCGAGTCTGCGACTAAGTTCAGTAGATTTATAGTGGCGGGTGTGCGGCGCATCTAAGTAACTTTGCGTGCCAGTTCACTGGGCCGGGATTGTGTTTACCTGGTTAAGATAGTGGGGCTGCGTTTGCATTTAAAAGTTTTCGAAAGTTTGTTTTAGGATGACGGTTTATTTTTTCGGTCGAGTCAAAGAGTAATACTCGTAGGTACGAAATTATAGTTATAGTTACTGTATTGAAGTTAGTGTCCGATGGATAGGAGACAAATTTTTATTGATTTCCCAAAATGCACAGCAATTATAAACAAGACAGTATTTTAAAATTTTAGCAAGATAACCATCAGGCGTTGATAGTAATACCGTGAATTTGAGTCCCGATTATATGTAGCTGACATCATTATGGGCCTGTGAAATGGTTACAGTAGACTGTCATAGACTGAGTTTTATCAATGCATTATAGTAACTTTATTGGTGTTTAAAACATCAAAGTGGCATAAAGTCCGCCTCTATACATTTGTGTGCTTCAGTATAAAATCCGACTAGCCTACTTCCTAGTAATATTATAAATGTGGCAAATGTTATAAACTTTGTATGTTTGAATGTTAATTACTCAATCAGACAAAAACGGCTGAACGGATTTAGATAATATTTGGCACACAGATAGTTTAAAATTTGGATTAATAGATAGGATACTTTTTACCCTGGTAATACGTTCCCGTGGGCTAATTTCTGACCTCCTCAAATATTTAAAACTAGGTATCTGTAAACAAATAAATAAATATGGAACAATACGTAAATACTTCCGTGAGCAACATTTCGCGAACGATCGCTCACGGAGCGGGCCGCGCCGACACAACCATTTGTCTTGGACCACCTTTAAAAGCTATTCACGACCATTTTTCTTTTTTAAAAACCTTCAGACACTTCCTTTTCGTTTTTCAATCGCCCCCGCCCCGTCGGAGTTATCGCGATAAATGCTTTTGTTTGCCAGACTTCGCGGATTTGTACAGAGTTGGTGATACCGTGAGGTAAATCTGCATATTATTTATAACTTATGCTCACGGCTCCGCCCGTGGATGTCGGTTATCGCGTAAAAAGTAAAAAGTAGCCTATGTCCTTCTCCATATCCCAAGCTATATCTCTGCCGAAATTTCATGACGATCGGTTCAGCGATTTAGGCGTGAAAGAATTACAGACAGACAGACAAATAGACAGAGTTATTTTATTTTATTTATTTTATTTTATTTTATTCGGGAAACTTACAGCTAACATAAACGATGTTATTAAACAATATGAAACTGAAGGCCATTTACAAGTTTCCACTGATAAACACTTAACTTAAACAACAACAAAAAAGGTCGGTAGGTACAAAATAACTACTTATGACTTAGGAAATAAATAATACACGCTTAACTAATACAAATAAAAAAAAACATACAGAGCAAACAATTACTTTTCCTTAAAGAAGCTTTTCACCAACAGATGCTTATTTTCGCATTTATGATATTAAGTAGCGAAGTAGGGATTATGTAATCAGGAAATTTTACTACTTACTTATGTTAATTACCTATACGATAATAAGAGTCTTGAAGTCATATTATAAATGGTAAATCTAAAGGAACGATCTAATATTTTAATGTAGAATAATTTTGTATTAATGGCTAGTTTAGTAGACAATATTCTAATCATCTAACGAACTGTGTTGTAAGTACCCACTATTAACCAGATCTGTCTAATTCATAACACACAAACATAACATCACGCCCGTATTTCCTCGACGGGTTATGCAGAGCCTAATTCAACGAGGGGAATAAAGAGACATTGTCTTATTGGTTCCAGGTTTTTTCTGGGTCCTTAATTATTTTTGTATTGTACTTCATGCTTAAAAATATTTATCGCATTAGCTTGCTCACGTTTTACTTTCTGACTATCATCTCTATGTAGATCCTCGGTATCGGGCCGAAGCGTTGAGCCGCCTGGACAGGTGAATAGATGTCTCGACCCGTTCGCTGGCAATCAGTCACAAATAGCATTCTTTAGCATCATTCCGAGGTACGAGCGTACAGCGGGGCAGGGAAACATTCGGCAAACAGTGACAGATTGCACCTTAAAACGAAATATATCATGTTTGGAATCTGAGAATCTTAACACTACACCTAAGTTATTTATTTATTTAATCATTTGTGCACACTTATAAACAGACAAGGAGAAAGGAACAGACAAATACGTACAAAGTTAATGCTTATTTCTACACAACTCTCTTCCAGAACTCCTGCGATAGGAGAGAAGATAACAGAGATGTAGACAACGCGTGTAATAATAGTAGAAGGGAAAACATAAAAGTACAAAGTAAACTCTAATATAAATATACACATATAATATGAGAATATACATAACTACAAACATACAGACAGACTTCTAAAATAAATATCACTAAAATATATTTAATTAGAATGTAATTTAAATAATAAATACATAAGCAACTATGACAAAGTCGAGAGATAGTGTTCTTTCACTCTTCTTTTGAATACTGCTACAGTTTGGCAGTCCCTAATGTCAGCACTGTGAAGAAGTACGAGTAGAAGTCGCTTGAGTGAGGAGGGGACTTGAGGAGATTTCTAAGATGCGACCTGCAAGGCGCATCAAAAGGATGGGCGTAGGAGAAGCATTCCCGCAGACAGGATGGGATTTTAGGGTTTTGAAGAATGTTAAATAGCAAACACAATATCCGAGAGTTTCTGCCAAGTCGAATAGGGACTTGAGGATCTTGCGAAAGTTAGAAACCTGATCGTATTTTTTGAGGTTATAAACAAAACCAATACAGATATTTTGCAAACGCTCAAGTTTATTTAAAAGCTCCTCGGTGGCATCCAAATAATAGGCATCAACGTAGTCAATGATGGGCTGTATGAGAGTTTGAACAAGGGAGATTTTTGTGTTCAAGGGCAGGAACCTCTGGAGTGGTAAGATAGTGGATGCCCAGCCCATCTGTTTGCTTGAATATCTTTTATCAGATGCACACACACTCGTCAATTGTGTAATGCAGTAGTAGGTTCCATTAAGATGGGAAAAAATATAGATAACGAGCTTTTGTCAGCGGCTTCGCCCGCGTGGTTGTGGAGGTCGGGAATTTTCCCAAGGGAACGTACTATCGAGATAAAAATGTGTAAATCTAGGTTATAAACTGCGTGCCAAATTTCATTCAAATCTTTTCAGCCGTTTCATCCGCCAGCATACAAACTTCCACATTTCTAATTTTATTATAGTAAGATAAATAAATACAATTAGGATTCATATTTTTTTCCACTTCTCATAGACTGTTTCTTTATACCAAAGGTCCATCATACTTTAACATTACGTGTGTCTATTTTCCGCGTCCCGCTCCGCTAACTCCTATCCCCTGCCACGACCAACAATCACAGGGTGTCCGTTACCCTGGCATTACCCTAGCATCACCCTGGTACTTTGGCAGCAGTCCTACAATTAATCACGAGCTGATGCTTACCCTCTAATTGAATGCTCTCTTCAGCACAGCGTTTATTGTCATCATCAATATGGACTCACGGTTGTTGACACATTTCTTTTGCCGCCATTTGTTTTAACGCTTTTTCGTTTGGATTTAAATTGCAGGCTATATTTTCTGTGTGCCGTCCTTTTATAGTAGCAGCGTACGGTAGGCTGAGCTGGCTGAAGAGTTTTACGAGGGAAAAATGAAATGTTTGGCTCAAGGCGGAAACTGACCAAAGTAAAGAAGAAGACATTAGCTTTCACCAAGCCATTTCGCATTCTGACAGAATTTATGAATTCATAACTGAGCAGCCAAATCTGAATAGTAAAGAAAAAAGTAATTTTCTTAAGCAGCATTCACAAGAATTTTGCACATACATAGATCAGCATTCATTTATTTTTACATAAGGTACTGAAACGAATACCCAAACTAACCCATGGCTTGTATTTTGAGAGCCAGTCCTCAAATTTGGAACATTTTATGGAGATCGTATCAATACATACTTACAACTATCGACAACACTTGCGAAGACTACATCAAAAGTTCTTCGCACGCGTTCACAAATACACATTTATGAGCTATGCACTTCCCGTTTTAATTCCATCATTTTTTTCCAATGCCAAAACCGAGCTCCTAAAGTTCCCATTTCACAGTCGGAAAAAGGCAGACAGGCGCTTGCATAGGAATCAATCATCGGTCACCATTCGCCATAAAGGCTGCAATAAATTCAGGCGAGCTTTCGGCCCATTTTCCACTTGTTTTCACCTCAACGTCGATTTTCAGTTCGACTGAAAGCGCTCATTCACCCTCAATTTTGAATTGGGCGTATTTGTCATTTTCTGATGTATTTCGCTTCGGTGTTTGGCCGTATTGCCCTTTTGTTGGTTCTGATTGATCGTATTGATTTTGCCAACAATTTAAACTGGTGTTTTAATTGAGAGAAAATTTCTGCTTTGCAAATAGGGAATTGAAATAATTACATTTTGTGTGGTTTGATACACCAGCGGTTAAATCAGCTAAAATACGACACTTTTTATTTAAGTCTCTCAAAATGTGTTAAACGCAACAAAGTAAATATTTTAGTATTTTTAAACTCGATTAATTAAAATAAAGTAAAAGTATTTATTTTATTATGTTTGGGCAACTTACAGCTACCTTTATTTCAAATCTCTGGTGAAAATCTTGCCTTACTTATGTAAACACCTACCTTCACATATGCACCCATGTTACAGGCAAAAACCCAATTCAAAACCTGTCCCTAAAAAGTTTGTTTAAAGAAAATAGCTTGCAGATAATACTGGTATGTATGAGATGAGACGCGAGGTCATTTGTCACGTTGCGCATTAAGCGGCGGTTAACGTGACGGGCTATAAAATGCGTGTAAACACGTCACCTGTCACGTGACGTCAGCGACGTGACAACGTGACGTGTCGGAGCTGTTCACGTGCGAAGATGTAGGAAGGGGTTGGAGGCGTTAGATGTTGGTTTTAAGGGTTAAACTATTTTCTGTGAAATATTATGCTCCCATCCCAAATCAAATTAACAGTTTGTAATTATAGTAGAAATATAATAATCAAAAAATATAAAGTATAAATAATCTCTTTAAGAGAAGAGACCTTTGCCCTGCCGTGGGTCAATAAGAAGCTGGTATCACTATCACTACATAGTATAAAACAAAGTCGCTTTCTCTGTCCCTATATCCCTATGTATGCTTAAATCTTTAAAACTACGCAACGGATTTTGATGCGGGTTTTTTTAATAGATAGAGTGATTCAAGAGGAAGGTTTATATGTATAATACACCGACCTCCACGCGGGCGAAGCCGCTGGCAAAAGCTAGTTTGTTATAAAATAAAAAGCAACGTGTTGATCGAATGACTTTACATTTTATAACAGTTTCCGAGAATCAGAGAAAGATCATTTTGATTTCATAAGTGAGTGTGACCTAAATCTAAATTAAAAAGAAACAGTGGGGGACTGCCGACTGCCAACACAAGTGAAAACTTAAAACTTTGGAAAAAAACAACACGTCATATTAGCATGTCGGTCGAAGCGAACCCATAAGTTAGGCCCCTACCAAAAATCGCTCAACGCGCCTAAAGAAGTTTTCACTTCAGTAAAAAACCTATTGAAAAACTGATTAAAACACAAATACTTTATTTTCATACTTTTACCTTTTCAACAATGTTGGAGTCAAGTTACAATCAAATTTGATGCAGGTAGACAATAAGGTGTGGTTCTCAAACCCAAAATATCTGTTTTTATGAAGCTGCCGCATCCAATCCCCTTACCACGTCACGGCTGGGGCAGCGGTATGAAAAATGACACGCTGTTTCCCTATTGACACACCGTCGGCACTGTATTGAGGAACGCTCACGATGATGCATTGCTTCGGAAACGCCTCGCTACATGGACGTTTTATCGTGTGTTTAAAAGTATCAATATTTGCTATGTGGTTTATATTCAGGTGGATTCTTGGATGTATTTAACATAGACTTTTCGGGCCAGCCAACAAGACGATACAGGAAAAAATTGCTGAATGAGCCTGAACTTGACTTCGATCACGTCTGATGGAAAGCAATTGATGATTTGATGGAACGAGCGTACCCAGAAGATGGGTTCACTATTGTTTTCAATGTAGTCGAGTTAAATAGTAATAAAATAAAAGATGTGGATGGGAACACAGACGCAGGAAGAGAGTTCCACAGTTTGGCTATGTGCATTATAAATTTGGAGGTGAAGCGTTGAGTACGAATATTAAATATAAGGTACTATTAATAAAATAAACCCACAATTCCACATGATTTCCTACAGAAGAAAAACTCCACTAAAATTCAAAGGCTCCAATCCCATCGTTCTCACACACGAGTATGGTTCACATAATCGGTTTAGTTCACATTCACCTCTGATAATAAATCATGAGTAAGCCGCACCTGCCACCTTATCGCGGTACCCGGGTATCGAGAAGGGCGGGGGTGGAGGGGGCCTGCCCATTGCCACTCTATTGGGTTTCTTTCCGATATTTATACCGTATTGAGGGTTAATACTGATGTCCTTTTTATGCTCTTGTTTCTGGTTAAAAAGGTGGAGGAATGGCAATTGTTTATCTATACACAAAAACGAATCGTAATGTTGACTAGTCGTAACTTGGTTTAGTTGACCTAGTTCTTTCAAGACTCTGGTGGCGGGTCGTGTGTCCTAATCTAGCTCAAATAGCATGAACCGGTCTCATCGCTTCAGATCGTACTTATTTGAAAATTATATCGAACGAAGATATAGAACTCAAAATAAGCATGTAAAATTGTGAAGTATCTACATAGTAACCCAGTTTGTCGAAAGACTTTTACCAAGAAGATCTAGCACTAACACTAGCATAAGCATGACTATAATCAGCCTATAATACTCCCACTGCTGGGACACAAGCCTACTCTCTGTGAGAGGGAGTGGGCCGTAATCCACCACGTGGGCCCAGTGCGGGTTGGCGGATGTCACGTGTCTTGGAAGTTTCGTTTTTAGGACATGACGTTTTCCTCACATTTCTTTCACCGTTTTGAGAGCAGTGGTGATGAAATAATAAACAAAAAAGTAATGTGCCTGCTTAGACTTGAACCCACGACTACCAAATCCCAAGCCGTGGACCATAACCAGCTACGTCATCATGGTATATGCTAATTATTATAAAAAAAGCTTTAAAAGCCCAAGAGCCCACCCTCTTACTGTTAGCTCCATAACTTCCAGGTCTTCGAATTCAGGGCTAAAGTGGACCACTGGTCCATCTGTCAGGTGTAGACTGCCGCGACGCCTTGCAAGAGCTCAGGCCTATTCCAATTTATTTATTTTTATCTCCGAAATCATCTCGCATTCTCCAATGACCCAATAATCTACCTAGCCTCATCTACCTAATCACTACGCATAACACAAACGCTCGTCCCGGCGGCGGCGTGTTTGAACTGGTCGCGACATTACACAAGTTCACTAATGCCTCAACTTAACTTAGTTACGACTATCGGGACACCTTTCATTAACGTTAACTCTGTCGGTGCCTGGATTACTCCTGTTCTTGTTTCAGTTGATTATACTACGTTTTAGAGGGTAGGTGAATGAACTAGGTTTTTGTTTACCATACCCTAAAAAAAAATCTATCAATTCCTAAATACTTGGATATAAACTGAGATTACGATATTCTTCACTTCATAATTCTGCGTATTCAAGTTTGATTTGACAGATGGTTTTCCTGCTCTTCATAGTTTTTTAATTCCCGTAAAAGACTTGTTGACTTATTGCTTTCTCCAGCGTTTTTTTACCACAGCTCCGGAAAAATTCAGACAATTTATATGCTTATTATTCTGGATTTCTAAGTAAATATTGTAACGCAGATTTGATATAAATCATTTAACATGTTTAATAACTGTCAATGTCCTCATTACATAGACAACACTTCACACCCAACCATGGACAATTATCTACTTAATTAAAATCACCTCACTTCAAACAAACAAAAATATAAATCGGACTAAACTCGTACTAGTAGGGTAGATGTACCAACACTTGGCTATACGTCCCCGGGGCGCACTTGCATCGCCACGGAACCGCGGCCCGAATACCGGTGGAATTGCACGACCGCTTTTATTGTTAGTTGCCGCCATAACTCCGAGCTAGTTAACCTGATACAAGGTAGGATTTGGAGTTGGTGAACACTTTATTGTGTAAGGTAGGGATGAGTGGGATTCAGCTGTTTGTTTTATTATAAATTGCGCTCCTAGTGAGATGCTTTTAGCAAATAATGCTTGACAAAAGTGTTGCTACTTTTTTG
This sequence comes from Polymixis lichenea, assembly GCA_949091785.1. Taxonomy (NCBI): domain Eukaryota; kingdom Metazoa; phylum Arthropoda; class Insecta; order Lepidoptera; family Noctuidae; genus Polymixis; species Polymixis lichenea. The sequence goes on from OX420934.1 coordinate 1,736,080, forward strand.
TAGGATATCTCAATAAAAGAAATACTAAACAACCTAAGTCATACATGTCTTATTAAAATTTAATTGTCTATAATATTCACCTAAATAAACAATTTACCATTACATGACGTTATATCATTTTCCATTCAATTTTGTTAAACGAAGACACCGATTTTACTCCAAGCAATTTTCTCTAAAGTCAACGAAACTCTTGTAACAAACTTAAATATTTTATTTCTCCAATCCTAACACAAGACTTTATCTAACAAAGAAGTCAAACAAGTAAATCCAATAGGTGTAACAATATCTGTCCGGTCCACAGAGACCACTCACGTAAGGTGAAAGCAAATATTGTGAGAATCGCAAACAGTGTTCCACAAAGAGTTTAAAAAGTGCAGTTTGAACTAACCCGATGTTGCGGGTAAGTGGGGGCCGGGGGAGCTGGACAGTTACAATTACATCCACCCTACTGTTTGAGGGTGTTGTGTTCAAGTTTAGTACAATTTGGAGTTTGGTTATTAAAAATTAAAATTAATTCAATTATTATTTTCTGAATTTTTTGATGTGATTCTTTTCCCTCCTTTTTTATAAACAAGTACATATTATTAATATTAGTTCAGCCTGTTAGCTTATATACTATTATGTAAATTTTATCGTCAATGTTGTAGGCATTCTTACAATACATTTACCAGATAGGTTGCGGAAGTTTTGATTTTCCGAATATTGCGCCGAAAATTGTGCTAAATAGAGTCTTTCATTCGAACACGACTGAGCACAGTTATTACTAAATTATATAAAAGTGTATTGGAGATTTCAGATTTTTCAGTTCCTATAGATGTAGGACAAATGTGTGCCCAAAATTAAATTAGTTTTCAAATTATATTAATCTCATTAGTACGTATGAAATCTAGTATTCGACAAGCTATAACTGTTGTAAGCGCAAACTGTAGACACAGTTTTCTGCTTGTAAGATTTATTAAAAGTAAAAACAAACTTCTAACAGAATAAACTCCGACGTGCAGAGGACTGCGATTGGCCGAGTTGATTGAATGAACTTTAAACTTTCTTTGAGAATAGTTCTAACCGTTCTAACCTTTAGTCTGAACAAATAAGTAAGACCTCATCACAAAGTTTCAGTTCAGGTTAAGTTAAGCGTTTGGTCTTCTGCCAACAAACGGGACCTGCTATGTTCTTACAACATTTTTATTTACGAGGTAAACAGAAGTAATAGTTTTCCTAGGTCTTCCTCCAGGTTTTAACAAATGTTAAAGGATTATTTAGGTGTAATATGGATTATTTGAGACATATTTTTTGAAAAGTATTATTAACGATTTAAATGATTGTAAGATCGTTATTTGAGGCTGGTCAAAGGCTGTGATTTTCACTTATGTTAAGATAATAAATAATAAAAGATGGAGGAGGGTCTTTTAAGAGATAATAAAATTGTATAAAACTAGTTTGTTTCCACGAAGTGGAATCTGGCTCTTTCAAAGCACACGGTAGCTCTTTCATTGACAGGTTGTTTTGAAAGAGCCAATTTCCATTTTTTGTAAGTAGCTATATTTCAGTTTTCTTACATTGTTACCTTTTTTTATTTGAGTACTATCACTATTAAACTGATTCTTGAAAAAAGCATTTTTATTTAAAAACAATCAGCCTAAAATGATTTTTATTGATACTTTTTAAAACTGGCTCCTTCATGCACAGTCTCCCCTACCAACGGCTTAACGTGCTTTCCGAGGCACGAAGGAGTCTCGATTTGGGATTAGGCGCACAATGCCACATTCGCAAAATGACATTTTGAAATTTCGTAAAATGTCACATTCTCAAATTGTCATATTCCGAAAACGCCACATCGCAAAACGTCACATTAGCAAAATGCCATTTTCGCAAAATGTAATTTTCGCAAAATGCTTTATCGCAAAATACCATTTTCGCACAATGTCAAATAATCAAAATATCTAAATGTCACTTGGGACATAGTAATTTTTTTTTCATTTAGACGTTAAATGTTTTTATGAATAACGCCACCTAGCTTTAACTTTAAGAAATACTTGATTAAGCAAGTCGTATAATCAATGCTGCAAATCAATTAACCGGAAAATTATGCGGAAAAATACTTTGAATCATAATTCTAATTATTCTCCTGACATTAATTATATGTATGATATATCATTCTATTACATTTGCATCTAATCATTATTAATATTTAAATTGTTAATTTTTTTTTTTAAACGAGCGAAGGTGGGTACTTCCAATAAAAAAATATTAGTTTAAGTACTCACAAGGAAAATAAAATCAGTGTAATGACAATTACACTATTTGTTATCCTATTAGTGTTGACTTATGCTGTTTAACAATTAATTACGATTTAAAATGGATCCAGAGTTTAAGATTGTCCCTAATCAAAAGGGATACAAATCCCTAATTTGTGGCGATAGGTACAACAAACAAAGATATATCAAAGGTAAAAAGATTACTGTGTGGCGGTGTGCAAATAGAAAATACTGTAGTGCTTTAATACACCTTGACGACTCAAATCAATTTCTAAGCTGTTATACCCTTACTGCCAACTAACCATATACCTATTGCATGGAACTACATTTTAAATAACTCACCAGATACACCAGAAATGAAAAGGTTTCAAACCTATTACGAAAATCAGTGGTATCCAAACTTACTTCCATCTATTTTGAGCTGTGAAGCCAAACCAAACCAAAGACACAGAACAACAAATGCCCTCGAAGGCTGGCATCACCAACATTAACAGACGTATCCCTAAAAAACCTTCACTATATCTATTCATACATAAATTACAACAAGAAATATTAGTATTTACATACTGGGACAATATAAATAAACAATCTTTATTTCACAATTTCCGACAGAATCGGAAAAGCAAAGACATCCACTTTGATGAACAATATAAAAATTGTTAAAAAGTTAAGCGATAACCGTTTGTCAATAGCAGAATTTCTGCGGAAAGTTATTTTTCTACAATTATATAAATAGCCATTTTATGGGTTAAAACATAATTATATTACAATTATAATTATCATCAAACAGCGGACCCTGTGCAACTAACTAGTTGATGAATCCTTACAATTTTACAAAAAAATAAGCTTTTTTGAAAAAAGTAAAAATTTTTTGTTAATTATTTTTATGATTCTCAGCGACATATATTATTTCAGTTTACATTTTTAATTTATTTTGTGTTAAAATAAATGAAAATGAATAAATAATGTGATTAAATACGTAATTAAATTAGTTTTATTTTTTATTCATAAATCATCGGCTCAGAAGTCACTAAGTTGGCTTGAACTTATAAGAATGTGTCATTTTCAGAATGTGCCATTTTGAGAAATGACATTTTGCGAATGTGAAATTTTGCTAATGTGGCATTTTGCTAATGTGGCATATTGAGAAATGACATTTTGCGAATGTGTCATTTTGCGTCAATATGTCATTTTGCGAATGTGGCATTGTGCGCCTAATCCTCGATTTGGTATGGGTGGTCACCCATCCACAAATCGACCGGGCCAAGCGAAGCTTAACCTTCGATCAACCCGGGTGGCTGTTATTATTTAGCCACGAGCTCCTCATCTCATTAGAAAGTAGTGCGTAATAAATAGATAACATAGATCTTAATTCAAGAGCACACTCTTGAATTAATGTCAATGTTATCAATTTATTACGTACTAGTTTGCTTTTTGCCCTCAAGTCTTGGTCACTACTTATAAAACACCTTCATTCAAAACTTTGCCAAAAATTGAACACTGTAAACAAAAATAATCCAACTCCAAAGAAGCACAAAGTCTAACTCCAACAAATGAATTTGTAAAATCTACCACACGTCAGCGCAAACTGCACCGTGCCACGTAGCGATCACACGAATGGCTATCATAGCTCTCGGCAGATGAGAGTGTGTCTGGACCACGGTAGGTGTGCAGAGAAAACATCATATTTCACGGCTTAACCCTTCAGGGGAAGCTTTTTGCTTGATCAAGTTCGTAATGAAAATATTGGATTGTGTCTGAGATTGTGTGAGCTGAAAGGAGGTATCATTCGATGTAATTGTGGAATTGGACGCAATTGACGGCAAATTGATTTGGTCTAAATAGTTTAAGTAATTGAATATTTGTCAATTTGATAACCAATTTGAAAAAAAAGAAATGATTACCAAACCATCAAGATAATACGTTTTTTGAATAATTGGAACTTCTAATGTAACTCTTAAAACCTATATAGACTACACCGTATTCCCTGTCTTGGGAGTATTTAGGTTACTTTAGGCCCAGCGGTCGTTATTCAACCATTTTTAAATATTTTATTGTGTTTTAATGCATTATTATATAAAATTATTAGCTTTCTGCACTCCATCTCTATACACCTGAACTCTGTGCCAAATTTTTCGTAAAAAGGGGCAAAAAGGTTTTGCTTCACGTATTAATATAGTATAGGTAGATAGATTAACCGATACATAACTATCACTTACATACAAATCACTTGATGAATATTGCTTGGCTCGGTGACCCAAATAATAATTCATGAAGAGATTTTTAAAAACAATACTTTTTCACCCACTTATATCATCGGGTTTTTCTTCCAAATCACATCTTTATGCAACTCATACATACCGACCTGCAAAATATGTCCTTCAGAACGCCCAACATTTGTCCCCTGGTTCCAAGTGATCTTGCTTGCCTAGCAGATGTCCCCTGACAGTCCTCTGCCGAGGTGCCCTCCAGCTAGTGCATAAAGTGACGAGTCAGGTCGCATGTGTGAGTTACGATCAATGTCCATATTTTTGAGGTCCGTGTGGGACAGTGGATTTTGTGTCAAGTTTTTCTATATACAGGATGCGGTTTTTGAATAAAAAAGTTGAAACAAATGAAATGAGCACGCTAAATAGCACTTGTTTTTTATGACATTTCATTCGAATCTAGCTCAAGTCCAGTCAAATTCCAATAACACTGAATAGGCCACCCTAAACAAATTCGTGTCTGCAAGCAACCACAAAAGACAAGCTTGGCAATTATATTTTCTTTTTTAAAATTTTATACGTTTTTAATACGCGGCTGGAAGTTGGCAGATTTACTTAAAAAAAAACCGTAAAATCAAAATATCGATACGATTAAGTAATGAGAGCGCATACATTTACATAGGTAAGCAAATATTGCACCAAATCCAACTTTCTAATAAATAATGATGTGCACGAGAATCTCTTAATTATTGCAGCACACACAATAATTATTGCAGCACACACAATATCTTAGCAAACATCATGTATATCAGACGGCCATGCTTACCCAACCAAAGGTGACAAACAGACAATTTTCTCTCCTGTCCAATGCAAATGAGACCATCTGGCATAACCTGAACCAACCACGTCTATTTACAGTGACAACAAACCTTATTCCAACCACATTAAGTTTATTTTTGAGTTCTAATACTAAATGTTTAGTTTGGTAGAAAGTGCTGCTAGACAATTTTATGAAATTCGTTCTTTTTCAACCTTATCAAGTCTGCTAAAGGCATATAATCACGTGCACCAGCTTCAAAAACTATGTTTGTATAAGAATCTGGCCTCACGTGGGATTCTAAAATAAAGTGATGACCCTAAGCGTTGGCGTGTGAGTTATAGGGAGGTCGCTTGTATGAACTTTGTGTTCCTGCGTCATATTAATGTTAATACATTTGTGGAGTTTTGTGGAGTCTGTGTTTTGATTTAAATTAACCAAAATAATAACTAAAACAAAAAAATAATAAGAGCGAGAGATAAAGAGTAGTTGCTCCAATTTATTATTTAACTGGCTTTTGTCAGCGATTCCACCCGCGTGGAGGTCGGAAATTATCCCACGAGAATGTGCTACCGGGATAAAAAGTATCTTATATGTTAATTCAGATTGTAATCTATCTGTGTGCCAAATTTCATCCATATCTACTCAGCCGTTTTTGTGTGATTGAGTAACAAATATCTAAACATACAAACTTTTACATTTATATTAAACTAGCTGTGCCCGCGACTTCGTCCGCGCGGAATAGATATTTTGGATTATTGAATAAAAACAAATAAAATTTCTAAAATAAAAGTAGCCTAAGTTACTCCTTATTACATCAGCTACCTGCCAGTGAAAGTCCCGTCAAAAACGGTCCAGCCATTTCAAAGATTAGCGGGAACAAACAGACAGACAGACAGACGGACAAAAATTGAAAAAAAAAATATTTTGGTATATGTACCGTATTTATTAGGTTATTTTAATATTACAAACAGACACTCCAATTTTATTTATATGTATGTATGTACAGATAGTAGGATTATCCAAGTAGGTGATTCTTACATAACATATCATCACGCCTTGTTTCGCCGAAGGATTAGGCAGTAGTGTACTTATGGTACACCTACATTTCTCCAGTTATGTTTAAATCCCATGTAATAGGGGCGAGCCTATTGCCATCATCACAAATACAGACTCCGTGCTGCTACTGAGAAATTCCAGACCAAAAAACCCAATAACACTTTGCCCGACTTGGGAATCGAACCTAGGGTCACATGTTGGTCAGTAGCGCTTGCGTCCACTGGACCAATGAGGCATGTAATTCATGGACCTTATAAAAAATCTGCCGTAGATCGACTTATGCAGAGAAAATCATTATACCAAAGAAGCGAAAAGTCTCATATTAATTGATTTATCGTTCAAGTACTCGTTTTAATTAGTTTTTTATTAATAGGTTTATGATATTAAATCACTGTCTATTTCTGTTGATTTAATATTCTTGCTATTCCATCGGTTTCGATGGGTTATGTTGATTATTTTATTACCACAAATTTATTGATTGACATTTAGGAGTAGTCGACCATTTGACAAAAGTAGGTTTCCTTGAGTTATTTCGCCATATTTATGTATAATTTGATGCAATATACCTATGATATCTCAAATGATATTTTTCCTACGTGTCAACAGCTTCAAAGTAACATAACTGCACGCCTGTATCCCCCAAGTGTTAGGCAGAGGTACACCCAAATTTCGCCAGATATTTAAGTCCCATGTAATGCCCAGCTTTTTAGTTGCTCCATACTGCATGGTATTATGTGGCCGTATCTCTGGAAACAGGTTGCTACATGTTGTCATTGCCTTAATTTGCTGGATGTAGTCGTGACGTCATAGTTGACGAGAATTGACCAGGATGGAGTATTTTAGTTGCTCGTGTAAGCGCACCCCCATATCAAACAATATCTTTACTCATCTGAAACGTTCTCCCATAGCTACCATGGCAGGTAGGACGCTATCACGACGCCGCCATGCCCCATTGACTCCCGAAGGTTTTACGGTCACCTTTACTTGCAGAACCAATTTATTACTATCTTTTCACAGACGACTTGGCGGGAAAGCCGTTACTTGTCACAGGTATGATTTAGGTCTCCCAGGCAGACTTGGACACTAAATTAAAACCTAGGTCTTCTGGAAGTAACGAATTTCGTAAAGGGAAATTGGTTTTGTCTAGGTGATATTTCTTGGGGAGAAGAATGTTGGGATTTGTTAACCGCTAGTGGTGAGCTGTGGTACCAAAAAATCCTAGTAATATTATAAATGTGAAAATTTTTATGTTTGGATGTTTGTTACGCAATCATGTAAATATGGCTGAACGGATGTACATGAAATTTGGCACACATATATTTTAAAACCTGGATTAATAAATAGGATACTTTTGACCCTGTAGTCCGTTCCCGTAGGATAATTTTCCGTCCTCAACGCGGACGACGTCGCTAGCAGAAGCTATATAACTAACTATATAACTATACCTATTACTGTCAATCGAGACGATCAATGGGCCATACTTACGACAAAGTACGATATCGCGGCAGGCCCAGACGGAAATGGCGGTATGAGCTGGACTACTTTTAAAAAGATTGGTTCTTGGCAGCTCTGGACAGAGAGAGGTGGAAAGAGAGTAGGACGGCTTTTTCCCAACAGTGGGGCATTAATGGCTATTAATAAAACATTAGTACCACTATTCTCTATCAGTATCATACTAAAAACTCTGTGGAAAACCTTCAAGCAATGCGTAGGTAATTCTTTGGTTAAAATAAATCAATCATTATACAGATATAACTCCAGTCACATGAATACAACAAACAATGTGCTAAACGCACGGTTAATTAGCCACTCACAAAACAATAAAGGACTCACCTCACACTAGGGTAAACACACCAGATACCGGCTATTGGAAAAGTTCCGCTGAGTCAATAACCTGAGCCCGAACTTTTTCGATTAGTACCTGCCAGTAATGGGGCGCTCACCCTACCAACTATTTACCCTTATTACGTCTTTGGTAATTATTTTAACCCTTGCAGAACGGTTTAGTGGTTAGACGAGTAGTTCGGATTGAAACTGTGGGTTACATGCGCTTGAGGTTAACGTACTATTTGTATAATCGAGTCGTTGTCTTTACTGTACTACGTTCGTGAATCATATTTTGTTCCAACACAACGTATAGCTTGACCCTGACCTCCAATTGCAATAAACCTAAGAACTTTATTTTGGCGGGCTATCCCGGAACTTCCACCTTAAATCACCGACTCAATCGTATCGTAAAATTAGACTAAGAAAATAGGAAAATCAAAACTACAGGCATACTTCTTACTTTGATGTCTGCAAATAACGACGATTACCAATCTCTTTATGAACCAATCGCAATAAACGTTTTGACTTTGACTTTGACCAAGCATGGTGCTTTGGCTAATATACTTAACTCTTCATTGCACGGTTTAATAAAGAGTATGAGAGAATATTGCTAAATTACTGTGATCGGTGCTAGGATTAGTATTCACATTGCGCTGTTATTATAAAACAGGGAAATCCAGTCTTACCTTGCTCCTAACATGATAGGTAATCCCTTACTTTTAGCGGCACCTGTCTGTATTTCATTTGACGCTTAGCACACCATGTGGCTATATTATTCAAGTTTTTCCTCATCCTCCTATTAAACTCTAGTTAAATAACGTCCGCAGTCTAGGAATATCATTAACATGCAGTATCCATCACCGGACATGTATTACACCGCGTTCTGGACTACTAAGTAGACCTCTATGTAGCTATCATCACGAACTACCCATCGCGAGGTAGGCAGTGATGTCATTGCCACCATGAATCGTGAGAATTTTGAGTAGCTGGAATTTGAAATTCTGTTTCTGATTTCGGCCAGGAATAGACACATAGGGAAAAGAGGCAATTTTTTTGCCAAATTGCCCGGTTAATTAGTCATATTTAGCACCCATTGTTGGGTTGTAGTTAACGTCTGAGCTAAATACTAATCAAACACTTTCCTCTCATACCTATTAAGACTGTAACTTGAAAACATTACAAAAGCGAAGTAAGCGAAAGAGTAACTGTGAAGTTTCTTGCCGACTCTTCTCCATAGGAAATGACCAATTGGAACCGTGCACCTAGCTTCTGACGTTTCTGTGCCCATGAAGATTAATTTGAAATTATTGATTGATTTTTTTAAATTTAATTTTGAATCACAAGCACCATTTGTCAATGTAATGTAAAAACTGCAATAATACCTTGATTACAAGCCGTGAGCCAGTTACGTTACTGCTAACTTGCTAAGACAGAACTGATACTGCTCTATCGTTTCACTGTCTCTTCTCTGTGCTTTTATTTATTAAATTAATTTGTAGTTCACATTACAAACACTGCAAGAGTAATAACACCACATTATTTAAGAATAATTCTAGTATTTTAACAATTATAGACAACCACAATGTTAAAATAAAAACATTAGCAAAAGGTGTAAATGTAAAAATATAGACAGAACAGCTTGTCGTAAGCTAATAAAAGTTTACATAATTTACATAAATACAAGCTTACATTTCACCAGTATCTTATCTATCATATTAAGGGAGATGCAATCGAATAAATAAACAAGTAAAAAACTTTCTCTGTATTTGGCTGTTTTATATAAAATTGTATACCTACGCGGTTAAAATGGATGGAACAGCCATTTGTTTTTTTCATCGCACTGGCGAAATATGTCAACGCAAGGGGCATTGAAATTTTAGTTGGTTCAGAATCATGTATTAGATCTATGATTTCGCGTGGATGTCCCGGGCACCCTTTTATCCAGATCTTTTACACTTTAGTGCATCTCTCTTTCTGAGAAACAGGAAGGTCGATGAAAGTTAATTTTCCTCTCATTACAAGATGATATAATAAAGTGAGTAGAACCTCTGTGAATAGAATTGTAATGCTGCGTGCGTCATCACACTTAACGGCTCGATAGTCTAGACTGCTAAACAGAACTGTTTCATTTGCATTCACCTGTTATTTATAGTGGGATTTTTAACGTGTTTTCCAGTTCAATAAAAACTAAATTAGTGGGAAGGTAAAACAGGTTAATCTACCAAATGGGAAATACTTAAAATGAAGTTGATTTTTCGACAAATCATAATGGCTTATATTAAAGAATGATTTTTATTTTTTCTTTGGACAGAATAAGTTTTTAACTTTGAAGAAACTGTACTCGTTTTGAGAAAAATTTGTCAAGGAGACAAGTGTTTAGGAAAATCCTGTAACGGAGAAGTAAAAACACTGAACATTATTATATTATTTAACCAGATTTAAATCAAAGTCAGATCATGTATTTCAAATAGGCACATAAAAGGCACTTTTGAACGTCTTTACAAAAACATAGAATTGATTCTAATTAGTAGTTTCGTATGAAGAAGAATGGGCACAAAAAGCTCCAGGTTTACTCTTATAATATATTTTAAAATGTTGTCTCTTTAAACTTTTATTTAATTTAAAAACACGATGACTTTGGATATGTATTTTAATTTTTTGTCACCGCCTTCCGAAATTAAAGTTATTTTTCACTTTTTAGTGTTTTTTTTTTGGAAGTTGGTTGTATTTTTTTTTAAGTTTTTATTTTTCACTTTTTAGTGGTTTACATGTGCATACCCCTTCATAGCGTCCCGGCGTGATGTTATGTTATGAACTGGTGTAAACAATAGGCAGACATGAGATTTCAGCAATTCCAGTCCATTTGCTATCATTTCTTGAGGAGTTCCGTTGCCTATCTCCGAAGTTCTTCATCAGATCTTCACCAAATTGAAATGGGATCACTCCGAGAAAGTACTCTTCCAAAAACTATCCAAATTGCTTCAAGTGTGCATATAGAAATAGAGAGAACTCTTCCAATTTGAGTTTTCTCTATTTCTCCAGGATCCCATCATCAGATCCTGACTTGATGATCATGGGACCACCTGGAAGTATACCCTTTCAAACAGAAAAATATTCGAAATCAGTCCAGCCATCTTCGAGTAATCGGGGAACATACATACAAAAAGAAAAAGGTTCCGACGAATTGAGAACCTCCTCCATTTTGAAGTCGGTTAAAAATAAAGACTAATCTCTTTTTATCTCCTACACACTACGACAAAGTCTGTACTAGTTAATGCGACCCATCGCACTATCATTACGGCGCGAAGCTGACCCGAGTCAATAGTTCAATATTTATGAGAGCGGGGTCAGCAGAGATTTATGTGCAGGACAAGTGCCTGCGCAGGTAGACTGATTTATTGTCCCATCTGATCGGGGGGATGGGCTGGAGGTAATAGGGGAAGGGACAAGGGTTATGTAGATAGGAGTGTTTTGTGGTGGCTCTTTAGAGTATAAATTCTAAAGAGCCACCACAAAACACTCCTATCTACATAACCCTTGTCCCTTGAACTATCCACAAGGAGTTAATAATAACTCCTTGTGGATAGTTCTTGTTGATTGTCAGCTATGGGACAGGTCACATTTTTGGATAATTATGCTGTGCCCTCGGCTTTGCACGCCTGGATATCGGAAGTTTCCACGGGAACCAGAGCAATAGGCTTTTGCGATACTCCTTATAACATCAGCTATCTGCCAGAGAAAATCCCGTCTTATTCGGCAAGATATTTTGGAGATTAGTCGGAACAAACGGACAGACAGAAACACACACAAACAAATTAAACTGTTTTTTTTTTCTAAACGGGAGTACTGTGTATATGTACTTTTATGAGCAATTAGTAAAAAGTTGATATTTTTACATTACAAACACATTTCAATTTTATTTATTTGTATACATAATACAAATCTTTGTAATCTGTTCATTGACGTACATACTGGGCTATTTCAAGCGTTTCAGTAGGTAACACTTTAATTGGTTAGATAAGTACTCCGTTATCATACTTAGGTAGTGAAATTTTGTGTGAAACTTTGCCATCAAGGAAAAACCGGTCTTCAGAGTTTCTTTCCCTAAAAGCATGTTTAGTCTGAGGTCTTTAGCATAAGCTAGTTTCCACTCACACACACACACACATACTCAGCCTATAACGTTCCTACTGCTGGGACACAGGCCTCCTCTCCGTGGGAGGGAATGGGCCGTAATCCACCCCGCGGGCCCAGTGCGGGTTGGTAGATGTCACATGTCTTCAAATTTTTGGTTCTAGTTTCCACTATCTACCTTTAATCATTTCAGTTCTCTTATAAATATCACTGGATTACTACATCTTCTCTCAGCACAAAAACACCTAATCAATAGTAACAAAAAGCCAGCGGCATGCACAGGCAGGGGCCGCCAATACCGGGCCGCAGGAGGGTTGGGTAATGAGCTTCATCTAATTATCGCGACGTCTACGTGAGACAGTTGCTAACACCTGTATTATGCAGCGTCTGCCGCTTGTCTCCAAGCACTCGGTGCTAACGTCGGAAAACGTGTTTATGGGGAGTTAATATTTAGAGAAGGTTCGGCACCTCTGGCATTTAACGAGCATATTAATGAAGATATACGCGAGATATGAAAAGAGAATTAGCGAAGTTTTTTTATCGATGATTACTAACGTAGATATGATTATTAATTTTACAAAGATCTAATGTAATGGTGTGAGGTAATGATCAACGTAAGGACATTTTGTATGTTTGACAATCTTTTCATATGGAAGTTTGAAATTTGGTATTCTGCTCCTAGTTTAAAAAGTCTCCGAATGCTCATGGTTCCTTTAACGAAATCTCGAAACGGCGGCTTGGCACTTCTCGATTCAAGGGCTGGTTTTTACCTTGGCCAGAGGTTAAGCATTGCCATACGACGTGGTAATAATGCCACCCCTTGGCACTAGTCGACAGCGATGTGGATGAATTTTGCGACGCTATATTTTAGTTCGTGAATTAGGAAATTATTTTATTATTTTTATTAATTTGACCCTGTAAATAAACTAATGTCTTCAGATACTTTAGTCTACGAGATATTCAAACACAAAAGTAATCTAAAAACCCTATAAAGTAAGTTAAACATTTACCTAAAATGACGTGAAACATTATTCACGTTAAACGTTAAGGCCCCTTCGCAAAGTGGTCTAAACGAAAAAATACAATTTATTAATTTGCAAAAAAACGCTTGCGACGGGCGTCACCTGTCACGCGGCGTGACAACCCCCAAGAAACAGCGACGTGATGAATTGTTGAAAATAAAAATTACGACGTAACCGGCTGAAGAGAGGGGGTTGAAACACGTTTAATTTTAATCGACTCTTTGAAGGAGGAATTTTTGTAAATCTTGTTATTTGAGTTTAGAGTTTTTATAATGGAGTCATTAGTAAATTGTTTTAGTAAACTTTGTTATGTGGTTAAAGAAAGGGTGGAAGAAATTAAAAGTGCTCTAACAATGTTGTTATTGCAACTTTCTGGTTTGTGAAAAAATTCAAAGCATAAGTTTATATATACTAAATAATCATTCCTTTATTATCTGAAGTGGATTTAAACAGATTTTTTATAACTTTTTAAAGCCAACCAATATAAACAACGACTGACATCACAATTTCTGTAATATTCACCAAAAATACTAAAACACTTTAAAACCGCACACATTTTTGTTCAACAACACGCTAAAACACGCCGTGTCACGTCAGCCCGTGTCACGCGACACGGCGTGACGTGCTTACACGACAGGTAACAACGTTTGCCGCCAATTTTTAACGCGCCAACATTTAAATTAAATTCCGGCGCTGCACGTCGCGCCACCCGCGCTTAATTTAGCCAATTACGTGGAAATGCTTATCTCTTACTTGTGCTGTTGTGCAAGTACGTTGCGTTTTGTATATGGGCATTGAGTGTGGAATGAAATGACAATTAAAAGTGCTTTTTCCATAAATTTACTCTCTCTTAATAACCGACTTCCAAAAAAGGACAAAGTTCTCAATTTACCTGTTTTTCTTTTTACTCTGTCATTGTATTTTATACAAAATTGTGTAAATTATGCAAATAAAAATTGTGTATAAACCGATTTGAATAATTATTTTAATTCAGTTTAATTTCAGAAGTCAGTGCCAAAAATAAAACGAAAATACGAAGACACCGACTTCCGAAATTGAAGTTATTTTTCACTTTGTAGTGCTTATTTTTTGGAAGTCGGTTGTTTTATTTTTAATAATTTAGAAAAGTCTCGTTTCTATTTTTTTTTTCTTTCGTCTGTTTATACAATATGTAACAAAAACCCTGTTGTTCCCTCTACCCACGTTTTCAGAATCGGTATACATACGTAATAAAGCAAGTCATTTATAAAAACTGTTCAACAAAAATATTTAAAATAAATATTTAATTATGAATATTTGTAAAGTTTAAATGATTTTGATTAGATCAAAGAAAGCCGCCCAGTTCGTAGTCTATTGTGCGAAATAAGGATACTTGTAAAATCACATATTGTAAACATTTTTTTCGAATATGTCGATTTTAATAGTTATTTGATACTGAACTCTCGACCAGCCAATGCTTATTTTTTCAATTATAACTTCGTAAATGTTGTGCTCGTAGGTAAGTGTATACGTCCCTAAAAGGAACAACAGGGTTTTTGTTACATGTTGTATGTTAAATTCATCAATTGAACATCCTCGTATTTAGGTAGGTAATAAATAATGCTTTCATAATCTTATCCACCACCATAGAGTTTAAAATACGTGTTGTACAATCACTACATAGTATAAAACAAAGTCGCTTTCTCTGTCCCTATATCCCTATGTATGCTTAAATCTTTAAAACTACGCAACGGATTTTGATGCGGGTTTTCTTAATAGATAGAGTGATTCAAGGGGAAGGTTTATATGTATAATACACCGACCTCCACGCGGGCGAAACCGCTGGCAAAAGCTAGATTATATATTAAACTGTCAAATACCGGCTAATGAAGCACAATTCATTTTCTATTATAATGGCCGCGTGTTAGTTAACCGTTCTGGATATATTGATGCCATAAATGGCGATAGGTGGAAAATTAAAAATCACATAAATGACATTCATCAAGTTATACACAGTAATAATCATAAACGTCGTAATATATTATCATCAGTACATTAGTTTGTTTGTTCCTAAGTTTGCTCAAGACTAAGCGATACTTTCGAAGTTTTTTCTCCTAGGTATATTTACTTGATCCTTTCTATGTAATTGGTGATAAATCTTCATCTGTGTTTTGTTGTTTCATGGTGTCAGCTGTTTTGTTTGCTTGCCGAGTTATTTGTTTTTGCACGGTGATTTACTTGGTATAGGTACTTATTTCAATCTTTGTTTCCCCTTTTCTATCTAGATTTAGCCAGGTTGGTGATTTGGTCCATTTTTTACCATAAGCGATGCAGTTTTGGTTTTATAGACCTCGATTGTTTTTTATAGCCTTTGTCATCGGTTTGGCCATCGTGGAAGTCGGAAATTATTCCATGGGAACGTAGTACCGGGATAAAACTGTCTGTGTGTCGAATTTATTTATTCCATTCATTTGGCCGATATTGCCTGATTAAGTAACAAACATCCAAACATGCAAAGTTTCACATTTATAAATAAAAAATAAAAAAATAAAATCTTTAATTCAGATAAGCAACATCTATACGGGTTAAGATAACTTATACCTATGTTAGTAAACTTATTTGGAAATATTTATAAAATTAAGTAGGATTTTTCCTTAGATTTCTCGTTCATCTATTCGTTTCTTTACTAACAATTACCGAACAATAAATTATTTCATACTTTTACCGATGACCGATATTCATGTTGGTGAAGTTTGTGTTTTAATAAATAATAGTTTAAAAAACTAAAAAACACGCTTTAAAAACCAAACTAAAAAGTAGAAAATAATTTAATTCTATTAAAATATATATATTGAATTAAATTATTTTCTATTTTTAGTTTTGCTAACTACAAAAGCGTGTTTTTTCTATTTTTCTTTTTAATTATTGAATTGTCATAGGTCCTCGATAAGTCTACAAAGTTTAAATGAAATCTGACCGTTTAAAGTGGGTCAAAATAGCGTCCAAAGGTGTCGGTTACATACAAACATACAAACAAACAAACATACAAGTGAAGCTAATATAAAGCGTGTAAAAAGGACAACTCACGGCTGTCAAATCAATATTGTGAGTGTCCTTCCTCTATGCCTTATTCTTAACACATCCAGTTTACTGATCCATCTTCCTAGATAACGGAGATGCAGCGCGTCGCATCCAGAGAGGATACCATACATGCATTAGATACGTCGGTACGCATGCAGCGCCGCTGTGGCAGGTTACTTTGGCAATGTTCCCTGCGTAAGATAGGTGTACGACTTGGACTATGTTGAGCTGGATATGCAAGAGAAAATCAACTTTCCGATGCTTTAAAATAATGTAGTCTAAGAGCTGTAGAAATGATTACTAGATTTTTCCTTGTCAATTAAACTTAGCTATAAGATACTCCGAGTAACACTTTGAAATTTTAATAATCTAGCATTTGATTTAAATGGCAGCCCCGTGGTTACAGCCATGACTTACGCGTTGTAGGCCGTTGGTTCGAACTCAAAGAGGTATTCTCAAAACGGTGAAATGAAAAATCGTGATAAAACTATTCAAGATCCAAAAATTCGTGACGTGACATCCACTAACCGACACTGGGCCCGCGTGTTGGATTACTGGCCCACTCCCTCTCACCGAGTGGACGCCAGTGCCCCAGTAGTGGGAACATTATAGGCAGATAGCGCTATGCTATGCTTATGCTAGATTTAGGTGAACTTTTAAAAAATATACCTGATGAAATTACAATTAGCAGACAGTCTGTCATTAATGTCTAGAGAAGTCATTAAAAAGTAGTAAAAATTCATATTTACAATTGTAGGAGGCTCCTTATCCACATTTCAACAATCTTCGAGCGCAGTTAGTCGGTTTCCGCGCGGCAGTCCCCGTCCCCAAAATAAAGAAATTTCACTTGGACATACATTTTAGCCGGATTGTGTCGTACTGTCGTTGTACACCGTTCTGTAAACTTTAGTGAATTATATTGTTTTAAAATATCGTTGTCACTTTCATGTCTAAGATCTCGTATAAAAAGGAAACTGTGTTTGTTGTTTTATTCTTCTTTCATTTACTGTGTTGTCAAGTTTAAGCACTTGCACTAAGTACAAGGCGCCATCATTTTTAGTATTTCTGTCAATCGTTCGAAGACGATGGATAATGAGCAGCGGTAACGGGCCTGACTTACGAATTGTAAGTCGCGTGTTCGGGCCTAGGCAGGCCCATTACTTTTTGCAAATTATTTATCATTTCTGCTCTCAAAAGGTGTAGGAAAATATCTTGAGGAAAGTGGCATGTCCTAGAACCAGAAATTTGAAGACTTGTGACATCCACCAACCCGCATTGGGCCCGCCTGGTAGATTACAGCCCACTCCCTCTCGAAGAGGGGAGACCGGTATTCCAGCAGTGGAAACATTAAAAGTTTATTATGTTTTGAAGATGACAGACGTTTAACGTTAAATGGAATTAGTGATTTTTACTGTAAGTAGGAAATAGAGTTTGATATCAATAAGTAATTGATTTAATATTGCATTCATGACTGCCCTTTCATCAAGGAAGCGTCAGCTCAATTCCCAAACATCGTTCGATCGCTCTCGGAATTGCGTACATTAGATAGAAAAACCATTTAAAGCTAAAAATTTATTGAAATTTTTGCTAACGTAAATCATTATTCTTCTCCAACAAGTTGGTGATTTTAAATTTTAAGAAGATTTAAACTCTCTTTTTAACAAACCCGCCAACATTTCGTAGACAAATAAATCGTTAGCAAAAACAGTGTTTGCCTCTAAGATGCTTGGCTTGAGCCAAATTCTTTAGAGATAAGGTAGCACCTTCGCGCTAAGTCACAATAAGCGAACCATTACTACACGTAGGAGTATTTCGCTGCATCCGATGAGGTTGGAGTAAAGAGTATTGTGCGGGACTGAAATGTAAGAAAATAAGGGGCTGTGGTCGAAGGGCCTAGCACAGCCACATGCGGAGTGTCGTAACGTAAATTCAAGCAATTTTACATTTGAAAACACTCGTTTAATTTTAAGACTTTATTAATATTTGAGTGATGTTAATTGTGCTTGTTGCAAAAATTTAAACCAGATTACTATAGAACAGGCGAAGGTAGGTATTCAAATTACGTTGTTCGTTCGTGCTAAAGCTAAAAAAAGTAGTTTTATTGAAAACGGATTTAGAAAAAAAGCGCAATTAATTTTACTAACAATTAGGTACACGTAAAGCGTAATCATCGATGACGTATCGTCGCTCTCGTTTCTATAATTCTTACACGCTGTATGTTAACTTTGACTGTTAAATAGTTAGTGCTCAATTAAGTATTTAAACTAACTTTGTACTTCCATCAACTTTCGCTAATTTAAACATCAATCCCTATAATAAATTTCAAAATCAATACACCATGATATTAGAAATTATATCCTCAGCTTTATTGGCAGTTGCAAGTGTAGTTTCAACAGCCAACACAACATGAAACCTCCATCCAACTCATACACCGCCCGCGTCCTGAACTAACGATCATAAAACTACATTAAAGCCGCAGAACCTAACAAAATAAATATAAGCCGGTAGCTACGTGCTCATCCCCTCACATATTAACCTTTATGATCTAATTTGGCAATGGTCGAGGCTATTTGGCAGAGGAGCGGTCCTCTCATCCACAATATTACATTCAATGTCCCGTGCGCCATACAACAGGTACTTCGGGAAATAAAACTCAATATGGGCTATGAATGGGTTCGGATGACTTTAAAGTGGGTTTGGATCGCACAGATTTTATAAAAAAAATTGGTTGCGAATTTTAGGGTTAAAAATTTGAGTAAGAGTGAAATGGGGATATTATGTATATGTATCTAGTTTAATTTGAAAACAAACGTCAGGCACTACAATGTCTGGTATTATTGCTAATCTGGGCCTTTCTGGCGCAGCCATCAGACACACTATACCTAATGCTAGTTTCTGACATCACAATTTACACTTTTTATTTGATTTCTTGCTGTATTTTACTATTTTCTGCTGTATAATGTACGCCTTTTGGTCTGTCCTAAATCAATTTAGTTTTTTCCTTTTTTTCAATTTACCAGTTGTATAAGATGAAGTCAACTTGTTAAGTTTTCTTTCTTGATTACTTTAACGCTATTTTAGTCTCGTCAGTTTCAATAGGTTTTGAAATGAACTAGCTGGTTGTCGGTATTACAGCCAATAATACATTTATATTGCTTGTCTTTTGTAATTAAAAATATTACGAAAACTATAATTCAAACCTGCAATAAATGTTCACTAAAATTCCCGAACTACTTACTTATTTTATTTATGAATCCTAAAAATCTATAAATTCAATAACAGAAAACCATTTCTTCTACAAAACTATTACAGCTCCACCACAATTCACCATTATTCACCACTCTAACAATTCAAAGGCAAACACAGTTTTGAACTAAAACAGTAATTTCCTATACAAAATAAATCTAGAACAGAGTAGGTACGTGGCAGGCGGCTTGACAGGTTACTTTGGCAAGGTTCCTGCTGCAATCGTACCGGTGCTCGGTGGACGCACCGAAATGAAAATGTTGGCGTTAGAATACTTGGGAATTTAGGATTGTAGGTAGTTTTGTTAGAAGTTTCGTTTTAGTGTACTAATGTGTAACATAAAGTTGTTCTTACGTGACCGTTTTAATCATTGTAGTTGGTGTGTGAGCAGACCTGTAAAGAGAGTCAGTGCTATGTTTACATAAATTATATGAACAAATCTTCTTCTTCTTCTTTTTTTCGTGTCGATAGTACTCGTACACTTTTTAATTTAGTTAGGGCCCAGTAGGTGGCCACGTTTATTGCGGCATCACTGGCATTATTCAGATCATCCAAAGTGCAGGTGAACTGGCACTTTGGGCACTCCAGCAAGTGGGGCATGGTCTGATCAGAAGCACCGCACTTGCACTGGGAATCTTGAAAGTTGAAGATAACTGACCCATCCAGGTCAGTTATCCCCCGCTTTGACAAACTGTTTCTGCAGCGGTCTACTTGGGTACACAATCGATTGAGAACTTTCCATATAGGCCACTACAGATCAAACATGAATTAACAAATAACCATCACTTACTCAAATTAACTTTACCAAGTTATCATAATTAAGCTAAGCACTCCTTAACAAGAGAGACTCACTTAAGTTTTTCCTATTAATAATTTATTTTAAGGAGGCATTTTTCTTTATCAGAATTTTCATTTGTTCTTCTTGACATTTACAACAACAGAAGCAATACAAATCAATAAGCCAACACATCAAAACAATCAATCTTTTATTATCTTTTCCCCTTACCTCACTTTATTACCGTCCAATTGTCTCGATAACCACTTCCCTGTCCACACGCAGACGAGCACAGACGTCATAAAACAAGAAAAACAAAATAAAGGTAAACAAGAAAACTGTTACCGGCCGAAAGTAATTTTGGCAAAAAAAAAACACTGGCCATTACCATCTTTATCTAGGGTAAGTCAATTTTCCCCACTCTACCCTAAAGGTGCAGAATTACAATGCAACCAATTCACGCAATTCTCAACTTTACTGCCGAAGTAATAGAGGTGCTGCTGAAGGTAAGTAGGTATGGGTGGATATCGGTAACAATGTCCAACCTGTGTATGTGTAACGTTGACAAGGTGGAGGATGATCGTATAATCCCCATAAAATACGGTAGCGAAAGAATTCGGGGTGTACTGGGAGCAGATACGGTTTTCTTACGGATATTTGCCTTTATTTTAAAGGGTTTTCTTGCAGAATGTTAGTATTTTTATAAATTAGAACAGTAATAAACCTTCTTCAACTCTGATCACGACCTAATTCAATAATTTACCCAGAAACTGCAGTACGAATTTACTGCATAGGAAGAAATATAGCGGCGTACCCGACCTACCCGAAGCCACAAACGTTCGTTTACAAACCTAATGTATTTGAATGCTGTTTTAATAATTGTGACAAGCTCAGTTTTAATACGACCACAGTTAATTAAAAACATTAAGTTAAAAAAAAAATTAAGCCAACACAGTGCGATATCTCGTTGGTCAAAATACGACAATTACTTTAGAAATTATGAGGGAACAGATGAGCATACATACAAACTCGTTTGTAAAAAAAATAAATGTTTCTGCAAATCGAACGACAATTACCTACGCTATTGTTGTGTTCTAAATCAGCCAGCTTTATTCTGAACAGTCTACCTCATACAAAAAGACAAACAATGCTAAAATAAAGAAAAAAAGATAAAGAAACCCCCTTTTCTTCCCTCCCGGTGTGCCCGTCCGGCGGTATAATCCTCGGGCCCGGTATCTCGGCCCGGCCGACCGGACCGGTCCGTTTACGGCGCACGTTAATGGCAATCGCACCTCCGACACGCAGACCTGATCGTTTTCCTATATCTTTAAGTTACATAAATTCTTGATATACCTCCGGCTTTTATTTTTGGTGACTGCTTTGTGATATAAGTCTCTTTGACTAAGATAGGGAAAAATCATCTGCCTAGTCTTTTCCCAACTATTTTGGGGTCGGCTTCCAGTCTAACCAGATGCAGCTGAACACACTGGTATTTGCTCCATGTAAAATAATGATTTTACATGAACCACATATTGGCAAGCGTAGCGTGGGATGCCCCCAGCTAGATGACCCGACGACCTAAAGAAAGTGGCTGGGACAGACTAAATGCGGAAGGCGGAGGACAGGGTGTTGTGACGCAGCTTGGGAGAGATTTATGTCCAGCAGTGGACTGCGATAGGCTGAGTTGATTGATTGACATGGAGCGACTCCATATCTGACCTTTACAGCTCAGTTACTGGGTAACACGATACCCCTTGGTAAGACTGGTAGTCAGACTTTCCGGTTTCTGACGTCCCGTAAGGACTGTCAAAGATCCACGAATGACCAGGAGTTTGCTTTCCGAGGCACGGAGGGGTTTTGGTATGTAAAGATAGTGACACATCTATGGACCAACCAAGCTTGACCTGACCGATCGACCCGTGCGGCTGTTATTACTTAGCCACAAGTCCTTCTAAGACAACACTAAGAAAGGGACTCAAATCTAATTAAACTGTATTGTGGTATGTCCCATTTCTTCCCGTGGGTGTCGTAGAAGGTGACTAAGGGACTTACTAGAGAATGGGCAGCAGCGTTCTCTATGCATTTGACCACCATACTGCGATCACCAACCCGCCTGCCAAGCGTGGCGATTATGGCAAAACCCCCCTTTTAGGGGAGGCTTACATCCAGTAGTGGACGTCTTTCGGCTGATATAATTATGGTATGAACCGTTAATTTTGATGAAATAAATTGGAGGTTCATTGAAAAAATAAAGACTAAACTATCAGTTTTCGCACAGGGCAAGTTTTCAGGATAATAACATAAAAAAATTAGGATATTATACAGATAGTATATTAAGAGGATATTAGGATATTATAGACAGGATATTACATTAAAAAGGTCATCGATTACATACATAATACTATGTTCTAGATGACCTTTTTGAGTGTATCATGCCCCACTTTCTGGAGTGTCCTAAGTGTCCGTTCAATTGCTCCTTTGATGACCTGCAGAATGCCACTGATCAGTCGACGCGAACAACATTGACGCGAAATTAAAAGAAAAGAATTACCTATTTCAAAACCTTATCATAAATTCATACATAATACAGGTGTAGTAGTATAACATAAACTTTAATAATAGCACTTTCCTTCAAAACCACATTCTCTCTCTCTCTCTCAACTAATAATGCCAGCCGTCTAAAACTTAAAAGTTCTATCAATTCAAACCCACTAAAGCCAATTGACAGAAGGTAAACTCTAGTTACTAAGATGAGTCTAAAGTTAAACTACTAACTATTAACGTAAGATGAAGTCAATGCGATCGGTCGCTCGGCGGCGGATCTCTTCAGCCCCTAATAGCGTTGTCCGAACGAGGCTCCTAAGATTCATTGGAGGTGCGTTCCATTTGTGTCGACACAATACTGGATTTTTATAGCAAAATCTGTCATAAATTCTGGTTTACGTATCAATAACATACCTAATTATGTACGAATGATACATAAACCTGAATTTATAACAGAGTTTTACCTACCAACATGAAGCCCGCTTGCACCAGTCCTCTATTTAACATCACGCCTTGTTTCCCCGCAGGGTTGGGCAGAGGGTATACCTATAGTAGTCCCACATTTCGCCTGTTCTATTTATTTATCAAAAAACTACGCCCATAATTGGCAAAATATCGATGAACATACATTTAAAAAAAGATACATTCTGACGAACATACATATTACTTCCTCCTTTTTTGAAGTTGATTAAAATGATCTAAATCCATTTTTCTGATGAACATATAATTATAAACCTTGATTAATTATTGCATATTTTGATGAAATGGCCAACCCCAAGTAAAATGGCACAAGTCCACAAAAATTTGAATAAAGTAAGTCTCTAAAATCTTTGCAACATAGCTTAACCAACTATACCTACTATTTAATTTCTGAGTTACTCATTTATCACTTTGAAATTCGATTATGTTTCGTTATCCATGTCTGCGTCGACTACAATGGACAACTACGTAGCATTAGTGTCTACCTCAGAGCTAATCCCAGTCGTTACACCTCATTGAGTGGCCACAAAGTACGAGAAGATTATTATGATTAACAGTGGGCTCTATGAAATTACTCGTGACGCTGCTTATCGCAATTCTTTAAATAGGAATAAACTGAAAATAAGATTTTTTGCTAGCAAAACAAGACATCACCTCTGTTCCATAGAAAATAAGCTTTTTTCGGGATTATTTATATTTTACTTCTATGGCATGTGGGGTAAACCATGTGAGTGAAAAAGTAAGGAGTTTAATTTGAACATAAGTCTCTTTCCTCGTTGTTAATATATTTGGGGTACGTTCAAATATTATAAATGTGAAAGTTTGTTTGGATTTTAAGATATTTGGATGTTGTTTTCCGACATCCACGCAGGCGAAGCCGCTAGCAAAAGGTATCATAATTATGAATGACATTTTTTTTACACTGGTTGTTGTATTTTCTTCTTGAGTGAATATTTCCCATAAAACTTGTACCAGCTATTGTATCAACATTATATCCGCTGTTGTAGGAGCCCCCCGGAACCCATTTGCAACACTATCGTCTTAAGAGATTTCCTGTAGGGTCCGTACGAACCCGTACGTATTCGTATGTATTGTGTGCGAGATTTGTGGCTCAAAGTATTGCGCTAAGTGCCCACCTTGATGGCGCAACTGATTCACTAACAAAACGATGGGCTTTTGTTCAGTGAAGTATGAAGTGGAGAAAGTTGCATTCAAGTTTATTTAGGGCCAATTTGAACTTGATCTAATATCTAGTTTGCCTTTGATTTTTTAAGTGATAAATTGCAAGTATTAATGTGACTTTTTCAATTCATATGTACGGTCACCAAAAGAAGTAAGTGATCAGGTTGGTGTCATCGGATAGTTGAAGTTTAGTAAGAAACCGATTATTGTTTTCGAATCCTTACAGTTTATTTTAACAAACACTTCATTTATCAAACTAAATTTCATTCGGAAACATCCATCGTTTTCGTTTTCAACTATGTATATCCGACAAACCTAGGTGCTAATTTCTTTTGGTGACGTTACTTTTTATTATTTATTTATTTATTTAATACTTTACGCACATATATGTACAGAGGCGGACTTAATGCCATAGGCATTTTCTACCAGTCAACCTTTGGGCGATGCAGAGACAAACAGTGGTAGGTGCTATCAAATAAGTGGTGTAATTAATTATTATTTAAATATAACTAAATATACTCATATTATACCTCAAATTGAGAGTATAGTGAAGTAGAGTGAGTGTAGTGGAGTAGTGAGTGTAGTGAGTTGAGTGTATTGAGTTTATCTTGGACTTTACTGACATCGGTGACCCCGGACTTACTCGTATCAGCTGGATTTTGCGTGGGGGGTCCGATTTATTTTTTCATATTTCGACCCATGTTCCTTGGAGAAAGTTGTTCAATTTCACGGGTACAATCACCCTGACAAATTTAAACGGTGACTAAAAATTCACCTTGTATATCTGAAATCACCAACTCGTCTTGCGCAAGCGTGGTGATCAATGCTCCTGCATATTCTGTATGAGTAAGAGAAGTGGGTCTGTGCCCTGCACGGGAATAATAATAGGCAAGTTTTATTATTATGACTTTCTTGTTGGTATAGTGGTCGCAAGCGCTACCGCTGAGTATGGATTCGATTCCCAGATCGGGCAAAATGGAATTTCTGAGTAGCAGCCCGGAATCTTGTGCCGAGTTTATAGCTGATATATTATTTTACAATGGCAATTTTAACAGACGGAAATGAAGAAAGATTCATGTAGGCTCTTTTAAGAAGTTGTTTCAAAATCAAGTGAAAATCAGAACTTTTTGAAAAGAAGAACTGGCGCGACAAACTCTCCAGCAGCACAGCTGTCTGTTCACTTAGATTGATTCTGTACAATAGTAGGTGGCTGTTTTCTTTTTAATATTTTCGTACAGTGAAAAGCATAAAACTTTAAAGCTCACCCTACGTTTTCACCACGTCGACCCCCAAACATTAAACTATAATAATAAATAACTTGGCATAAAGGTCGAAAGCCGCGTATTTTTTCAGTCCGCGCAGGTGAACGTAAATCACCTGTCTAGACGAGCTTTATAGCTGATACACGCACTATAGTGCGCGCCAGTGGCTCTCAAAGTGCGTAGGGGGGCTGGCGAGCCGGGACATTGGGACAAGTATTGGGTCGAAGGAAGAATATCTTTGAGGGTTTTATTTATGCTTGTATGTTATTTTTATTAGAAGGCTAATAGTCACCCAAAGGGCATTGGAGATTAATATGCTTGGAGTTTCCCTACGTAACTAAGAGAAAATTAAAATTAAGAGATCCGTAGGAGAACCAAGGTGACCGATATAGTCAAAGAATTGCTAAACTTAAGTGGTAGAGGGCGGGGTACATAACTCGCAGAATAGATGACCGATGTGGCCTAAAGATTCTGGAGTGGCGATCGCGTACCGGAAGACGTAAAGTTCAAGGTGACTCTGTGAAGGCCGCAGGAATCCGCTGGAGCTTTGGGGAGGCCTATATCCAGCAGAACGTATTTCTAGTCTATGAACTGGGGTCCTTACAATATATAGAGTGATTATGAGTGACGCAATAATTGAAGAATAGGGTAGCTACTCATCAGTCTCGGGTTCAATTTCACAGGGTTTCATGTAATCCAGGTTTTTTTTGGGTGGGAAATCATCAAATAACTTCTCCCGCTCTGGGTGGAGCGGGAGGGCGTGTGAGACTTTTACTGACTAAAACTCATCCGTGTTCCCTCAGTTGCCTGTGTGCCAGAGGCCGCGGTATCTCTTTCGAACAACCCGCACCCCTGGCAGGATGTAATCCAGGCTTAGAGCACGTTTGCATTAGATCGTCAAAATTTCGATGTCTTCTCGTTTTAGTTATTTTACTTTGGGATAATAATTCTACAACACTGAAACTAAACAAAGTTGGCACTGATTTCTCTACCGATAGTTGTGTTACTTCCTTTTGCTTCTGTATTCCTATTGCCCATTTGCTATAGCGAACAGTATTTCTAAAACGTATTTAATTAATTTACTCTATCACTGCCTAAGGTATACGAGTATATGCCATATTGTAATATTTCAGGCCATATATTTTCAGAAACTAGATAACTAAAATGCATCAATCTTTGAGAATCACAATAAATATTTCTAAGCACTTTATAGTATTGCTCTCAACAGTAGGTATATGTCTAAGATTGGTTTTCTTCAAAATCTAGGTTTTTTATATTATTTATTATCGGTGCGGTTTACCGTCTTCAATCAGGTTTTATGTTCGCTTGACATTTTCATTTCAGAAACCATTTGTATTGATCAATCTTGTTCATCTAGGTATTCAAAAGGTTGAGCTTTCGTTAGCACAATAGTTTTAGCACTATAAACGATTGAAAATGTCGAAGAACGTTGGACATCATTTTGTAATGTAAAAACAAACTTACAAGAGTACGTACCTATTTCGTTTTTGTTTCAGAGTTTCTCAGAAGGTAAAACGAAAGCCCGTCCAGTATTTTAAAACACCTCAAAAAATCTGGGGCCGCGGCAGTGGTAAGACGAGCCAAGCGGAGCACAAGGGCACTACCTCCCTTTTCTCGAAGCGCTTCGTCGTTTTTTTTTAACGCTTATAACTTGGGTTAGGATTATACCAGATAAACAAAATTCTCGGGATATGTTGTCAATAGCGGTCTCATTAAACATCATCATATCAGCCGAAAGACGTCCACTGCTGCACATAAACCTCCCCAAAAGGGGGGATTTGCAATAATCGCCACGTTTGGCAGGCGGGTTGGCGATCGCAGTATGGTGGTCAAAAGCATAGAGAACACTGCTGCCCATTCTCTAGTAAGTCCCTTAGTCGCCTTCTACGACACCCACGGGAAGAAATGGGATGGTGCTATTCTTTTACGTCCAGTACCACAGGGAACCAATTTACTCAAGCAAAATTACAGTTCCACAGTTAAATAAGCATCAGATAACAGATACCACCTTATAAAACAATAACATCCCTCTCCCTACATCCTCAAAAGCTTCCACAATCCATACAAAATCCAGCCATTTGCAGATTCAGTACACAAAGTAGTCATAAACAGAGCCCTCGGTCGCAAGGTGTGCGGTACAAAAAAATAGTGGCATTTATTAAAGGGTTCGTCCTTAGCACCCCGGACACGTCCCACACGGGGCATAAGACGTACCTAGTATAGGTATCCCTTTGATATAAAGTTTTTCTATGCGATCCCCTCTCTCTATATTGAAATCGTATAGATTTGATTTCGTACGTGTTTTGTTTGGAGCTTGTGGTCAGATTTGTGAGGAATTGAGTTTTTTGTAAATAGGTTTAGTGATAGTGTTAAGAAATAGAGGAATTTATACAGATTGTAAATATGTATAATGATTATTTATATACCAAATTACCTGAGAGTTATCCACTATATAAGTGATCAAGATCAATCTATTAATTTAAAAAACAACTGTTACGTTGGTCTAGTAGTCGCAAACGCTACAGCTGAGCATAAAGTCCTGGGTTCGATTCCCAGGTCGGGCAAAGTGTTAATGGGTTTTTCTATCTGGATTTTTTCAGTAGCAGCCCGGAGTCTAGATGTGTGCTTGGTAGATGGCAATAGCCTCGCCCAGTATTACATGGAACTTTAATATAACTGGCGAAATGTGAGTGTACTAGCTACAACTCTGCCCAACCCTTCAGGGAAACTAGGCGTGATTTTATGTTATCTTAAGCTTTTTTTTATGAAGAAAAAAAAATGAAGGCATTTCTGGAACAGCTTACAATGTCAAGCAAATGAAAAGAAAGCTTTCAAATGAAAAATACAATACTTTTATTTACTGCTATAAAGCAAACATTCACCAACATTTCTCAAAATACGACCAACCAATTAATATAATCCTTATTTAAATTACCTACATCAAAACTTAAGGTGTGTACAAATAAATACAAAAAAAAAGGACACTTAGGCGTCGAAGTATTCGTCCGCATCGCTGTCATCAGGAAACGTCAGCAGCGGCAATGCTGCCAGAAGACTGGCAGCATTGCCACGTTGAATGGCAATGCTAATTCTTTAGCCAAAGAACGACCCAGCCCTCTGGTCACGTGAAACGAGTAATAAACTATAATGTTAAATTTTGACATTCAAAAAAGTGCTGACTCTCAGCCTAATTCAAATATATAATCCTCATCACCTCAAACACCCAGATTCCGTCACAACAGAACGAAAGAAAAAAAAAGAAATTGATTCCGCCAATAGTATTCCACTATCTGTCAACAGAATTATCTTAACCCTGCGCTCACTGTGTGGGTCAGAATGATCCCCGTACCTGATGCGCCGTCACGTCGCCCGCTTTGAATGGCAAATCACGAGGTAGACCTTCGGGGGCCAAGAGACCCCGTATGAAAATAAAATGATTGCGAAGGGTCCGAGGGCACTGTATTAAAATATTCCCCGAGGTTGTGCACACCTGATGTTTGTGAAATAGTTGTCGGTTTATTTTGATTTTTATCTGTGGTAAATTGTGTGTGAGCGACATTTTATGATGTGAGCTTTCTGTGGAGTAAAATTTATGTTTTGCAGTAGAGTTTTCCGTAGGGAACTTCTGAGTGTTTTATTATTTGCTTTCATAACTGATCCCCTTAAACTAATGAGTCTGCTATATGCTATATGAAATGTATGTATTCAACTGAAATGATTGAGAGTTTGCTGTCAAAAACATTTCAAAATCAGAAAGTGGGTAGGCTGCATGAAAACAATTGTTTTTCACGTAAACTTTTAATTTCCCATCACTACGCAGGCACAGATGATTGTGTTTAATTTCTACTAGCAGACAAAACGACCATAAAATTAATTTAATTAATTTAATTCAGGCAAAACCTATTTACCCTAAAATACAATTTCACAATACCGCAATAGAATATATCAGAATAAAATAAAATGCCAATGCAATTGAAATAAATTAATGAGTTGGTACAGTCGTAAGCATAAATATTAAATATTTGTTTTTGGACCATATCTACCCATTCGCGTTATTCCATAATCATCTTTTATGAAAAAATGGATCAGCTTTTCGTTCTAAAGAACAACAAGTAATTTTAATAAAGGCACGATTACCTACTATTAGAGACACTGTAGGCACCTCAGTACCTGCCTGCCTCAGTGAAGGGTTGTCGTAATGAATCGACGGTAGCATTAGTTAGCATTAATTAAGTTTACTGCGCCAGATTAATGAAGATATCTCTCTACATTTGAGTTTGAAATACAGGGTGTTAGGAAAATCGACCAGCTAGATGAAAATCATAAAGACTGAATTTCACACATATTTTCGCGTTTAAGTACATCATGTTAGTTTATTCTAGTGATTAATAACAGTGTAACTAACAAAAAACAAGAAATTATGAAAAAATCCCCTTTTTTATTTATTTATTTATCCATTTATGCACACACATAACAAACAAAAAGAGAAGAACGGAAACCATACCTGTGCATCCCTTCTGTTGGTATAAAAACTTATGAGCTTATATAAGCTTAGCTTAGCTCTTAGCTTAACTTAAATTTTGACGAAAACCTAACGTTTTCCCTCTCTACCAATAATCCAACTGACATCAAATCTAGCCTGTTTCCAACTATGTTAGGGTCAGCTTACAGTCTAACCGAAAACAGCTGAATACCAGTATTTAACACGGAGCGACTGCCTATCTGACCTCCACAACCCAGTTACTGGGTAATGCGACATCAAATACCAGACAAAAATAAACAAACTGTCCCCGAACTACTATAAAAGCACACCGTGTGTCACCTCGCAGAGGTAGGTCCTAGTTCGTCCCCCGGTACACGAATAAATTGCTCCGAATAATTCCACAATTAACATTTTTAATCTCGACGAGATGTTACGCGAATAAATTAAGAGTTCCCACCGCTCGCAGATCGTAGACGGAGATAGGGACTAACTGGTCGCTTTATCTTTCCTGTGCGATTAACGTGATAAGAATTATCGTAATGTGGGGAGACGCCTTATAACCGGCTCCCCTAGCTTCAAGTTCACCTGCATTTGCAACTCCATCGCTGATAAAAGAGGCGCCCGCAGCTTGATGCTAAAGACAAAAAAAATCTGAAACTTATCCTTTTCTAAAGTTTTCTCTTCGCCTGAAAAAAGTTCAAATTCAAGTTCCGAATGCCGAGTAACTGTTCGATTTCGGACACATCATGAACCAAATTATTTATAAATACTGAAAGTTTCAGAAGGCCACTTCTCGTAATTAAAAATATTCAAAGTAATTTACAAAACAGGTATTTTTGACACATTGAAGTTGAAATTAGACTGTGAACGTTCTTAATCATATGGCAAATTACTCTTTTGGTTTTTAAACTGTAAATCAGTGCCCCTGCCGAAATAAAATGCATCATATGGCCAAACAAATGAAATAATTGACTCCATTCCATCGAGACTCGTTTATCTAACCCGCTATCAAAACTATTCGGCGCAGTAAAACAGCGGTGCAATAACACGCGCCATACATCACGCCCGCGCCCCACGGCACCCGGCAGGTGACTGATTCACTGGACACAACAACTGCCTGAAATATGGTAATGGCGGACGCGGTTGCGCGACCTGACTAACAAATATACCTCTAATTTTACTATTGTATGCGTTTTGGTTTTTGTTTTAGGACATAGCTTTGAATGATAATTGTCAGAGAATCTTTGATGAAAGGACCAACATTTTATTAGACTTCCGTAAAGAAAATTGGTCTGCTCAAACGCAGTCTTTTTTTCCGGCGAAAAGTTCTTTGGTACGCTCACAAAATGAACATCCACTAAAGAGATAAGTGTAAGATTCCTTTAAGGCTAGACCAACCGCAGGAATCGTAGCTTAACCTCGATCGACCCGTGCGGCTATTATTACTTAGCCATGAGCCAGTACACGCAACTTTATTAAATCAATTTCCATGAAGTTTTCATTAAAAAAATGTTCTATTAGAGTCGCGTGGCGATGTCGCGTCGCGCCTATCAGAGAAGCCTTAAGCCAGTCATGACATTCATAAGAATGAGGAAAACAAAACGATATGTACCTAGTTATATCGTTTTGTTTGTTTGTTTATACTTGTAACTATAAATAACTAGCATCACGTATAAACGCGTTTCTCAAAGATTGTTACATCGAATGTACGAAACGCCAAAGTCATTTGACAAACTAATTCCTTGAGTTAACTCAACTCAACCACTCTCACCTACCCTTAGCACCTTTTACTCACATGTCCCCTAACCTCCAACAATTGTGAATAATTTACCTCCAATAAAATCTATTCTGTACTAAACACAGGCAACAAGCCTTTGTCCAAATAACGAAATCCACGTACGATACGATGCGTTGTGGCGTGTAAGCGCGAATTTGTATGCAAATTGACGGCAGAACAGCAGGTGGGCCCGCATGCGGTGCGAATCCCGCCCGGGTCGGGCGAACCCAGCACAGAACGGACCGAAAACGAACGCACGAAGTGAGCAAGGATAAACGTTGAATGACGAAAAGATTAAAATTATGTAATTTTCATCTTTTTGTGGTTAATTTAAAGAAAAATATCAAAGCTGAACTAATTTAAAGAAGGAAATCTTAGGAAAAACGGACAAATAACAATAATTTTCATCATTATAAATTATACTAACAGCACTCCACGGTTTCACCCGTGGGTATGTACCCACATAGGGTTTGATCTCGAGGGAATATCGGGGTAAAAAGTATCATGTGTCTTATTCCAAGTCCTAAACTTCATTCAAATAGTTTGCCAAATTTCATTCAAATCCGTTGAGCTGTTTTTGCGTGACTGAGAAACAAACTATCACATTTATAATATATAATTATATGTATATAATATATAGTAGGATTAATTTCTAACCTTGTGTTGCTGGCCAAAGCAAAATCATTTTAGAATAGATTCTACTAAAAAAAGTAAAAGCAGTTTTATTTGCGCATTTCACGGAATTCTTTTTCAAGGCAACAAAATAGGAAGAAAACTCTTAAAATTCTTAACAAAAATAAAAGCAAATTGGTAAAACTACTATCTTCACGTTAAGGCGTGCGTCGGTAACTGCCGAAGTACTGAAACTGCTATCAAGGTGGACTTCAGTAACGACGCTCGTGATAGGGACGGGCACAGAATCATTAAATTCGAATCGGTACCGATACCAGTGTTTTCCTCATTTGGCTCAGAATATCTCTCCCGGAATCACTATTTTTAACTTGGTCATGGAAAAACATAAAAATAGACTTAACTAAACCAGACGACCTCAGCAAAGTAAGTGTTATTACAAAAATTGAAGGGTCTATTATAATAGTTTAAATATTATTTATTATGAAACGATCAAGAAATTCAAAAAATTAAAATATGAAATTCTTACGATACAACTTCAATTTACTTATTAAATGCCTACAAACACAATTTCAAGAGCAGAATCACATTGAATCGCCTCTCCGCGTGCCTCAAATCAAATTATCGATATTGATTGGTATCGGTACCCGCGGGCACGTCCCTAAATATCAAAAGGGAAGCGAGAGTGAATTCCTTTCACCTGATAGAACGGTTATTAGCCAATTCGAAGCTCATTCCGATCCTAATAGAGGTGTAATAAAAGGGTCTTCTCTCTCTATTTTTTCTTTTATTTGTTGAAAAGGTAAAAATAAAAATTTTCTTATTCAATTTGCTTCGGCTCTGTCGTTTCGATTTTTATTCTTTTCTACCTTCGTGTTTTTAGGTGTCTTTATTTTGCTAGCTTCTGTGTCGGTCTCTGGTCGTTTCGTAAGTTTGCGATCTGTGTGTTACTACTATTACCTACTCTTTTTTGTTTTTAACTGATTCCTATACAGCTACACAATATATCTACGCTTACAAAATCAAAACACGGTTTCTTTTGTCATTATTCCAGTCAGTTCAAACTCTTAGATACAGTAAATAACTTTGTGCGTCAATGGTTTTCCTTCAATAAACTATGACTTTCATTTTACTTCTGTTCCATCAATAGTTATAATAATTTAGAATATTTAGTTATCGTCTTCTTGAATTATTGGTTCTATTACAATTCAATGTCTTACGAATTTTATCTTGCAAAATATATTCGTTTATCTATTGAGAATTAGGTACGTATATAATTTATTACATTACAACTTTCTTACAAGCTGCAATTATAATGTTATATTGACTATTTTCGTTGATTCAATGTAAAGTCTCCCGCAGACAGGCGCAACACGACTCAAGTAGAATAATTTACATGAAGTTTTCATAAAAATTGTTCTACTATAGTTGCATCGCGCCTGTCTACTTTAGTCGATACATCTAAATGGTTAACAGTAATTAAGACATTGTTTCAAATTGATACTGTTGTTATGGTTTATGGGTATTAGTCACTGAAATTCAATATTGATTGTTTCATTAGAGATTCGTCAAACCCATTTTTCTTGGCATTTAAGAGTTATTGTTATAAATAGTGCTTTTGACGAGCATTGCAATCTTTAACACCAAATATTAAATAGGAACCCCTTCGCCTCTGCCTAACCCTTCGGGGAATAAAGGTATGATGATATTGTTCTTCATGTAAATAGGAATAACACACGAACTACCCAGGAATATTCAGTTTCTAACCTATTTATGTACTTGTATTATGTACACAAGTACCTGGGTACTACATATATACGTTAATATCTGGATGACCGAGCTTTGCCCGGTTTTTTCTTCTGTTTTCGTTTTCTAAAAATGAAACCTAGCTAGATCGATTTATCGCCCCCGAAACTTACATAAATACATACTAAATTTCATGAAAATGGTTGGAGCCGTTTCCGAGATTCAGATTATATATACATACATGTATACAAGAATTGCTCGTTTAAAGGTATTACATTATCAGTAATTGGAATAAGTAGAGCTAATGTACCTAAAGTTATAAGAATAGAGACAAAAAGTGGAGACTTCGTTACGACAACAATGACGAACGTTTTGAGATCGTTCTCCATGTTTTTGAAGTCGGTTAAAAAGGAAAATGAATTCAATTAGTTTACTGTATTAATAACATTAATATTAAATGTACTTAAGTAATGTTCAGAAACTCGGAACAAATAATCCGAAAAAATATTTCGTCGTAAGGAAGTCTCCACTTTTTGTCTCTGTTTTTTGAACTTTAGGTACATTAGCTGTACCTATTCCGATCACTGGTTATTATGGCTTTATTTATAATTCCTGTGTTAACTTTTCAATTTGTTTTTTTATTACTATTTTAAGTTCAAATTTAAGTTTTTTGATACAGAGCATATATTATCTCTTCACCACCCTTGGTTGACAGGTCCGCCTTTGTACCTTATTGTGTGCGAGAAGTTTGAATAAAAATAATTAAATTTTCACCTGGCGTTAGAATAACACAACCAAATTAAAAAAATATACCTATCCAATATAAAATCCCTTATTTGAAAAACGGAGAAAGCCACCGGCACAATATTTTACGCCACCCATTCTAACACATGTTTCATATACAAATTCTCTGTTCTTCTCCACACTCGTCATCTCCCCTCGAATCGAAACCTATTTTTGATTGTTCTTGCATCTCTCTCGCACACTTTTTGCACGCACCGGTGTTAAGAGGCCTTTAATGACAGGAAAATTGAAACTTCGTCGTTTACCAGAAAAAGTTGGAGAACAGTCGTAAAAAATGTGCTTCCCAGATAATGTCGGAATGATGTGTTTTGAGGTGGAAATGCTGAAGAAACTTGCTTATGAGAGAATTCTGCAAGGAATGTTATTCGCGTTTTACCGAGAGGTGTCTTTTTATGAGTAGGCATTACGAGTACGAAAAATCCTTTAATTTTGGGATTGACGTGTCCTGATGTAGTGATGGCACAGTGGCCATTGTTACATCTCTCATGCCCGAGGTTGTGGGGTCATGTCCTGACACTTGTCCGGTACTTACCAATGTAACCTTTCAATTCAAATTCACACGTTATGTAAAAATTATCAGTTATTTAGTAAATGTGAAGGGATAGGGCATAATATAAAAATCAATGACAAACTCACAGATTAAAACAATAAAGCAAAAACGAGAAGTAAGTGGTAAAAAGGGTGATATTATATTTATGTATAGGGAAACTGGCGGGATGGACTATTTTTGATGAGTTAGTAATTTCTCAGTTATATTATAATCTAAATTATGAAGCCATAACACTACAGCGCTTTTACAAGCCTTTTGTTGTTAGATGATAGATCTTTGTAATACGATTCATTTTATATTTACGTACTGTTTGAATTTATCTTGGACATTACTGATATCGATGAAGGGAAACTTCGTGGGGAAATCTGGACTTATAGTTAGATGATATAAGTCTGGAATCACCAACCCATCTCTTCTCTGTATGAGAAGAGGCTTTTGCCATTTAGTGGGACTATAAAAGGCTGGTAATTATTGTTTTTATTGTTGACTGTGACCTGAAATGTACAGCTTTTGAAATGTACAGCTTATGAAATGTACAGCTTATGAAATGTACAGCTTATGAAGTTGATGGTTTACGTGTATATATCCGGATATAATGAAAAGTGGGGTACTTGCGTAAGACACTAACGGTAAGAAAGGCTTTCATTTTGACAGTACAACAACATTCATTACGTTATTTACGTTGTTGAACAGACAAATTTATCGAACAAATAAAGCAATGGATTAGCAATACCTATCGTTCAAACTGATTCAGTTTGTGATGAATAAATAGTATGTATAAGGGTGTGGTTTGGACCCACACAGAATTGCAAAAATACAATAATCACAATCTTGAATCACATCATCATAGTACGCCATAAACCATTGTTGCTTTCACTTCTACATTTGTCCCTTCACACATCCTTCCCCGAATGGAAAAGGGACTCCACGCAGAGAAGGCGTGTTACCATAACACATACCTTAACAACGGAAAGGTAAGAAAGAAATAAAGAATATATTTAACCCAAGTTAGGTAAAAGTGTAAAGTTATTGAAATTCATAAATCACGCGTCCGTGCCCAATATACAGGGTGAGCCGTGCCCGATATACAGGGGGTGTTTAACAAATATATCGCGTGTTAGAAGAACACGTTGAGTCGGAAGAACGCGTTGGCGGGGTGTGGTGCAAGCTACAAGATCTGTGTTCTGTTTCAAAGGGACATTTTGGAGCTTTACTTTTGTTAATATTTAAATAGTCAAAGCAGGTATACCAATAAAGTCCAAATTGACTTCTTGTAAGTAAATTTTAGGTGACGACAAACTCAACGTAATATTAAATCATTATACGTAATTTACTACTACAAAGTATGATTTTACAGCTCGTGGCTGAATGACAACAGTCGCGCGGGTCGATCGAAACTTAAGCTACGCTTGCCGCGGTCAGCTAATGGATGGTGATGACCATCCATTATATGTCGAGACCTCTCCTCATCGTGCTTCGGAAAGCACGTTAACCCTGTTGGTCCCGGGTATCATTTGTATATGTTTGTCAGTCGTTATTCAGAAGGCTAAAAGTCTCACAACCAGTCCTACTAAGGTTTATCGTGTTACCCAGTTACTTGTGGACGTCAGATAGGCAGTAGTTCCTTGTAAAATACTGGTATTCAGCTGCATCCGGTTAGACTGGGAGCCGACCCTAACTCGAAAAAGGATGGGCCGATTGACGACGATGACGTCACATAGAAACCAAACTTTGCTTTTTTCAACCCCGAGAAAAGCAAGGACGCAAACAGCCAGAGTGAAGAAAAACATGACGACCGTGAATATTTCCCCAAAGACTTCCTCAAATTGAACACCGCGCTTCTCCAATCCGCTGCCTCCCATCACTCGCCCCACCAGTCACGTAGCAGCAATAGATCAGGTCCACCTGTAATATTAACGCCTCACTATCAGCCACACATGGCGACTCCGCCGCCCGACTCACAAAAAGTATTTGTCACACGCTGATGTTTGTTTGAGTACAGTGCGTGTGTTCTGTGTTTTGTTTGGATGCTTGAATTATTTGGATGTAGGTCGGTGTTTTTGTTACTTGAAGGGCTAGTGGCTAAGTAACATAAGCCGCAACTTCGATTGAGCAGGTTAAGCTACGCTTGCTGCGACTTTTCTTTCAATGTTTAACTCTGAATCCTTCAATGAAAACTCATGCGAATTCTAAGTTTCATTAATTGGAACAAAAATACTTGCAAACATTCGGAACTTTTTATTTAAAACCACAATGGAACATAAAAACATGACGTATTCTGCAGCTGAGACTACCTCGTTGGTCCAGTGGTCGCAAACACTAATGCTGACCATGGCCACTCCTGGGTTCGATTCCCAAGTCAGGAAAAGAGTTATTGGGTTTTTCTAACTGGATTATCTCAATTGCAGCCCGCAGTCTGTATTTGATCCTGTTAGCTGGCAATAGGCTCGCCCCTTTACATGAGACTTAAAAATATAACTGGCGAAATGTGGATATACTATAGGCACACATCTGCCCAACCTATCGGAGAAACAAGGCGTGATATAATGTCATGTATTCTGTAACATAACAAATCTGGTACAACGGGTTGCCGCGAAGTTAAACCTGATCCACCAACATACCCTACATTTACACAATAACATTGTAAACAGATCTGTCTTCAATCTCTCACATAGGTAAGCCTAGCAGTAATACAGCCGTGCATTAACACCTCGGAATCAAAGCGTCTTTGAGACCGCGCGTAATCTCGCCAACACGTCTGGTTATCTGCGAACGATGGGTAACGTGCTCCATTTGGAATTCTACTGACAAATTATAAATGATAAATGATTTTATTTCTGTAAGTAGGTTTGCACAAACACTTTTACACGTCAATCATATTTTTTTGAACTAGACGAGGTCGGCGTTTCCGATCTGACTACTCTGAGAAGAAAGGCCGAAACAAACTCATAGGTCACAGTCTCTTTTAAAGTCCAGACATAATCTTGGTCAGATCATGTGAAGACCTTGTGGATCGGTGTCTGAAATGATCTATTGAAGAAAGAACCACACAGTTTGAGTGGACCTGTCCATTCAGTGCACGCATTTGTCAGAATAATTAAAACAAAAATAATATTATACTTCTAAAGTAAATATTCATGTCAAAGTGTGTATAATAATTATCAAATGTCAGAGTACAAGCTTGCAACAAAAAAAAAAACAACATTTAGTATGTAAAAATTGGAGCAGGTCAATCCCAAGCTTTTGTGTCCTCAATATAATCTTTAACAGTATAAAAGGCTTTCAGGCACAACTTACGTTTAATGAATGATTTAAATTTATTGATACTTAGATCTTGAACATGGCTTGGAAGTTTATTATAAAAGCGTATACATTGACATCTGAACGACCCACCTATTTTCTTGAGCCACCTTGTTGATGGTACAACAAATTTGTGTTTGTTCCTAGTATTTATACTATGGATATCACTGTATTTTTTAAACAATTTAATATTTTTATGGGCACATAGAAGATTTTCAAAAATATACTGTGAAGGCACAGTCATTACATTAATCTCCTTAAATTTCTCTCTGAGAGAATGTCTCGGACTTAATTTATAAATTGATCGAACAGCTCTTTTCTGCAAGACAAAGATAGTCTGAATGTCGGCGGCATTTCCCCACAACAGAATACCATACGACATTACACTATGAAAATAGCTAAAGTACACGAAACGGGCTGTCTCTATATCAGTTAAATTACGAATTTTTCTAACAGCGTATGCTGCAGAGCTTAACTTTTTCGACAATTTATCTTTAAGTGAGCCCCACTGAAGCTTGGTATCCAAAGTTAAGCCCAAGAATACAGCGCTATCTTCAGGATTCAATTCTTCGCCCTTTATCAACATAGTAGTTTTCACCTGCCTAACGTGAGGTAGCGTAAACTTAATGCATTTGGTTTTTTTTTTCATTAAGAAGTAAATTATTAACATTGAACCAGTGAACTACTTTTGAGATTGCGCTATTTACATCGTCACTAACCAGCTGCTGACGTTTAAGTTTAAACAAAAGTGAAGTGTCATCCGCGAACAATACTATATCATGATTATCCTTTATGAGGTAAGGCAAGTCATTAATATAAATAAGAAACAAGAAAGGACCAAGAATTGAGCCCTGTGGGACTCCCATTGATACTATTGATCCGGGAGATCTTTACCCATTTACATCAACACACTGAATCCTATTACACAAGCATGAAATAAGAAAAAAAAGAGCGGTGTTCCGGATCCCGTAGTGGCGGAGTTTCCTGATTAAAGTTTCATGAAGCACGCAATCGAATGCTTTAGATAACATCACACAAAATGCCCAAGGCATCGTATTTATTTTCCCATGCATTGTAAATATGCCCTAAGAGTTCAACATCGGTATTTGAACGACCCCTTGTAAAACCGAACTGTTTGCTATGTAATAAATCATGTTTATTAAAAAATCTTTGCAATTGGTCTAAAATTAATTTCTCAAATATTTTACTAAAGCCCTGAAACTGTAGTAGTACTGAAATAGGTCTATAATTAGAGGGGTCTGATGTACTACCTGATTTAAACAAAGGTACTATTTTACTATTCTTCATCAGGTCAGGAAACTCCCCACAGTCGATACAATTATTAAATATAAGAGCTAAAGTAGGTGCTACAATGTCAATAATGGACTTGGCGACTTCTACAGAATTACCCCACAGATCTGCAGTCTTTTTGACGTTCAAAGTGTGAAAGGTTTTAATTATATCTCTACAGCTAATATGTTCAAAATGAAATTCTGAATCACAAACTTAAGCATTTTCCTTAAGCAAAGACTCAGCAACAGAAAGTGATGAGTGTAGAGATTTTGTAGTTGAAACGGGAATATCTGTAAATAAATTTTCAAAAGCCGCGGCGACTTGCGAGTTTGATGTTATTATGTTGTCATTGATAGACAGGCTATAGTCAATATTTCGCTTACTAGACCTTCCCATTTCACTATTAATAATATTCCAAGTCGTTTTAATTACATTACTACTGTTTTTAAGACTCGTAGAACTCAAATAACGCGACTTGGCCATCCAACAAACTTTTTTAAATCATTTAGAATAATTTCTAACATATAAATTAAATTCAGCAGTGTTTACATAAGTCCTTTCACTATATACCTCATAAAGTCGTGTTCTACTTTTATGAATACCAATACTTGTATTGTACGGAGAGTATTTTGTTTCTATGTGAATTATTGATGTATAACAAGTTGCCAAAGTCGGTTACAGAACTTACCGATGGAAAGTTTAAAACTCACATCAAACGTGTCCTTATCAAAAAAACATATTATAACATAAAAGAGTACGTTGAAGACAGGGAAGTTTGGCATTAATTCCTTCTGCTCATGTGGCTTCCCTGGTACCTCATTAATAACATAACTATGTGAAAGTCTATTAACTGCTCCCAAATTACAATGTTAATTTCTATTCTTTCATTCACATTAAAGAACATTGTAATTCTCGTCATTACACATCAATTCTAATATCGTCGTCTAATATATCGTCAATATTAGAATTGATGTATAATGACATTATGCATAAATTCTAATATCGCCTATTTATTGCGCCTTGGTTTAAATAGGTTCATTTTATTTATGTAGATTCTTTTACATATTGTGAATGAGAGAACGTTGTAGGCCTTGCAAACTGTAGATTTGTAGACAATTTTCCATTCCTTATTTTAATTCCTCTAAGTACCTGGCACTTATTGACAGGTCTGCACTGTCCTCTCGTACCTAATAACACTGTAATTTGAAAACATTGTAAAAGCTAATTATTTTTAAAAGATTAACCGTGGAGTTTCTTGCCGGCTCTTCTCCATAGGAAGCGAAAAATTGGAACCGTGCACCTAGCTTCTGACGTTTCATAAGTGCCCTTGCAGGTTTATGTGAAATAAAATATTTTGACTTGATTTGATGTGTCCTTCGATCGTACATGTAAAATCTAAGTTGGCATCACATTTTTAACATGTAATAGTTATAACAATGGCTACATCAATAAAAATATTTATAATTTTTAGAACCGTAACCAACGGGACCCAATTACTAAACCTCCGCTGGCCATCCGTCCCTCTGTCTGTCATCGGGTTGTATCTCATGATCCCTAATATTAAACTTACTAGAGAATGGGCAGCAGCGTTCTCTATGCATTTGACCACCATAATGCAACCGCCAACCCGCCTGCCAAGCGTGGCGATTATGGCAAATCCCCCCCTTTGGGGGAAGCTTATGTCAAGCTGTGGACGTCTTTCGGCTGATATGATGATGATGATGATGATGATGACAAGAAACGTGTTTTTTTCGGCACTTCTTATCTTGTGGTACGGAACCCTTCGTCTGCGAGTCCGGCTCGCACTTGACTCGTTTTTAAGTGTTTGAACCAATTGTAATGTTTTTAACCGACATCAAATCGGAGGACGTTCTCAATTCGACTGTGTTTTTCCGTACGTATGTATGTTCCGCAATATCTCAGACAATTGTGGATCGATTTAGATTATTTTTATAAGTTTATGTTTCAGAGGTGGTCATTATATTTTTATTATTTTTGTTTGGGTAGTTTTTGCGTTAGCTTCGATAGTACGAATTTAATCCACTTTGTGTATCTTGATGTCACTATTGTTTTCATAACAAGTAGTGATGTAACCCGCACATCACATAAAAAGTAGTGATGTGCGAGTTGCAGTAGGGTTGGCAAAATAGCTTAAATGTTGAAAGTAGAAAAGATTTTGCGTGGAAAAAACTAAAATACGACATCTACTTCCGAAATTAAAGTTATTTTTCACTTCGTAGTGTTTTTTTTTTTAAGTCAGTTGTTCTTTGGTTGTTGTTGAAATAATGACTTGAATGTTGAATTATAACCTTAAAGACTATGATTATTATTGTCTCGTAACTCAACCAGTACTAACAGTTTTCGTAATGTCGTGAAGCCGACACAATCGCTCCGTATCATGGTGATTTACGAAAACGGCTATCACTTTTTAGAATTAAAATGTTTCGCAAGTAGAGCAGCTTTCCATCACAACAGCGCACAGGACTATTTACCACAATGGAACTCCTTTTTCGGTCCTTTGTGGGGCTAGCTTTGATTAACTTTGATGTAGGTGAGTGCTCTGAAGGTAGTCTGCTATCAGCTAATGGATTGTCTCACACACGCTCGTTGTTCTTTCAAATGATACCTGAAACCCTTTGACATTCTTTTTCTTGCTGTGAACAGCGATTCTTTGACGTTTTTTGTGCTAGTTGTGTCTAGGGATGTCTTTAAATTAATTTGTTGTTCCTGTTCTTTGTGTATTTATTACAAACACTGTGAAGGTTGTAAACGATTGTGTTCGACATCGTGAAGAATGGTTCAATGAAATTTCAATAATAAAATCGAAAACATATATTCACTATCTTATCCGCTAGTAATGTGCAAGAGATCCACAAAACAAGAAGATCAGTCAACAACAACATAGTTCTCTTGCAACGTCGTACAGTTTAAACTAGTTTTGATTAGGTTAGGGCTTGGCTTAGGGAGCCACTGGGAGATGAGCACCCTGGGGCTGGTATCCGTTCTCGTTGGAGATGTACTTCACGGAATAGGTGACGCCGTCGGGTCCGACGTAGGAGTAGCCGCCGCTGACCTCAAGAGCCTCGGCATCGGTGCCAATGTTCTTCAGGGCACCCCGCTCTTCGGCAAAGATGTTGTTGCTGGTTTGCACACTGTTAGAAAAGCGACAAGGTTTATTAATATGCCACTAAATATAGCTTCTTTGAAAGATCAGGTTAACAACCTAACTTGATGGTGTTGCTTATTTCATTCTTTCTTTTTACTTTTTTATATTATTGCGATTGTCGCTTGTTTCAGATTGCATGTTTGATCCTTAGATAGTTTTATGAAGATCAGCAGGCAGCTTAAAAATATGAGACTTACTGCCAAAATGTAGTCGACAATATTTATTAAAGAAATCTTGTCTATTGATATACTCTGTCTACGGTTTAATCAAAGATCGTTATAAATTACAAAGCCATAGACTTCGACATTGTGAAATAATATAGTTGTAGTGAACTTACGCATATCTGTATGCCTCGACTCCGATGTTGTCATTATCGTAGGAGACGATGGTGGCGTCCTTGTCAGTCGGGAGGGCCACGGCGACGGCGGCGCACAGGGCGAGGACAATGAACTGCACAAAAATACAATTGTTAGATCAGAATCCTAAATCGAACTATATGAAATTAACTGTTATGGGGTATGTAAGCATATGTATGCAACGCTTTTGTTAGAAGAAATTCGAGTTTACTTTCTAGTTTCGAGTGTTCGTGTTCGGCAAGTATCAGTTTTAATTAACAATATAAATTACACTAATGTACTTATCTGACAATGTCATGTTATTACTTTAAAGTACATCGCGTCACCAAAAAATGCTGTAGCCAACATTAGCATGCCAGACAAGCAGTCAAATTTTAATTTTTTGTCAATGAGGAAATAGTTTAAATTCATAGCCTTTTCTTTAAACGTTGCTGCCTCACACTAGGAATTTCTTCTGTATTGTGGGTGCGTTTACAAACATTTAAACTCACATACACAAACAGCCAGACCCAGAACAACTACTTGTAGGTCATACAAATATTTTTTCCGTGCAGGAATGGAACCCGCAGCGCAGCAGTCAATCGCTCAACCACTGCACCTACTGTGCTGTCAAAACGCTGATCGCAATTTACATTCAAAAACGTTAGTGGCCTATTGGATTCTTAGGTACCAGACATTTGTATAAGCGACATAATTAAAAGGAGCCGCAAATGTCAAGGTTGTGAAGCTACTTGTGATTCCAATAGCAAACCGTAACATCATCTAAATGATAATGAAAAATATCGCAGAGTTGTAGAATATCGATATATAAAGGAGCGGGCTTTTTAACACACTGAATAGTGTGCAACAATATAACGATTGCAAATCCATTTATCAAAAGAGTAATGATATCAAATGCATCATAGATTGCTACCAGACGGATTTTCTACGTTATGTCGCTTTAAACATAGCAGATCACTTCACAAGTAATGTGAAGCATGTTGTCAATAGCAAAAAACA
The DNA here is from genome assembly GCA_949091785.1 of Polymixis lichenea. Lineage (NCBI taxonomy): Eukaryota > Metazoa > Arthropoda > Insecta > Lepidoptera > Noctuidae > Polymixis > Polymixis lichenea. Next base: position 1,781,075 of record OX420934.1, read on the forward strand.
CTAGCTTTAGATGATAAACTACTTTTGACTTATAATTTTTGACATTGTGCGAGCAATTATCGGTAATGATTACATTATTACCATTAATATCGGTTAAATGACATTGAGTATATTTTGGACTACAGACGATGTTTCTGAACATTATAATACATACTTATACATTGTAGTGACTATATTAAAGGGACTCTGAATTATTTAATATGCAATATTAAATAGCACTTGACCAAAGCCTCCAGTGTAATGCGTACTCTAAATACATGAATTTCTCATATATTCTGTGGCTCATATTTGTACTATTGATATTACAGAATGAATGGCCGCGTAATCATTTGACGGTCGCATATGTTGACATTTTGCAAGTTTGTGCCACGCCTGCGCCTGCGCTGCTTGACCCGCAGGATTCCATTTGGGTATAGAATGATGGAGCAAGGTAATTTGGAAATATTTGCACACTTAGAAGTACAGTTAAACTATTTGCCTTACAATTGACATTAGAAAGATTGACATCATTCATGAAATGTTACGGTTTTCTTAACAATTAGGCTAAAAGTGGAGTAATGTATTTAAAATTAAACATGAAGCATTAAAATGTATTTAAAGAGTAAAATTAGAAGCAGGAGTCGTGATTAAAATGCGATGTAATTTAAATAAAGATGCAGGAAATTAAATCAAACCAGATAATGATGGAATTCAATGAACACTTACGGATTTCATGTTTGGATTTGAAAGGTGGGTATGAGTTGTTGTGGAGAAGAAGAGGATGGATCGGTGACTGTGATTGATCTCGAAATTTCACACATTTATATACTTATGCGCGGTGTGACTACTTTGCATATATTCGAATGCTAGCTTTTGCCTAACACTTTAATATTTAGCTAGCCTTCTTCATTTGGTGGCTTATCAATTTCGGAATAATAGGGAATGTAAATATTATAATGAATCCTGCTAGAATCTGAAATGATGATTTTGTGTCGTCAGTATTGTCAACATTTGTGATGAATAAATAAACTTATCGGCAGTGACATAAGTGTCAATATATTATGTACTTATTTATTTTATAATGTAGAACTGAGAATGTTTTGTTTTGTCTAATACCTTTAAACGAGCAATCTTGTGTACAAAATCTGAACCTCGGAAACGGTTCCAAGGATTTTCACGGAAAACCAAAAAAAAACCCGAGCTAAGATCGGTCATCCAGATATTTAAGGTTATTTTACGAGTGCTATATATTGTAAACCAAATTATTCATCAACTATCATATGATAGATTATTTAGTTCCATAGTATGGTTTATGTCCATATTTGGTTATCTGGTGCCATTCGTTCCTTACTCAACATCTAGGCAATCCTAAGTTTAATAATAGGTATGTATTATCAGAACCCGTATTGTGTAGCTCACTATCAATCTCAATCTGAATTATTTTGAAAGACGGTGCTTTCATTGCACCATTGGTTCTAAAATATTGCCTGCTCACCAACGTAAATAAAGCTTTGTTGAAATATAAAAACTTTTTTCAAAAAAGTAAACAACCGACTTCCAAATAAACACTAAAAAGTGAAAAATAACTTTAATTTCGGAAGTCGGTGACTTTGGATATGTATTTTAATTTTTTGTCACCGCCTTCCGAAATTAAAGTTATTTTTAACTTTTTAGTGTTTTTTTGGAAGTCGGTTGTTTACTTTTTTGAAAAAGTTTTTTATTTTTCACTTTTTAGTGGTTCACATGTGCTTACCCCTTCACAGCGTACCGGCGTGATGTTATGTTATTAACTGGCGTAAACAATTAACAGACATGAGATTTAAAGCAATCCCTGTCCATTTGCTATTATTTATTGAGGAGTTCCGTTGCCTATCTCCGAAGTTCTTCATCAGGTCTTCACCAAATTGAAATGGAACCACTCCGAGAAAGTATTCTTCCAAAAACTACACAAATTGCTTCAAGTGTGCCTATAAAATTTGAAGAGTTCTCTCTATTTCTCCAGGATCCCATCATCAGATCCTGACTTGACGATCATGGGACCACCTGGGAAGTATACCCTTTCAAACAAAAAAAAAATATCCAAATCGGTCCAGCCATCTTCGAGTAATCGGGGAACATACATAAAAAAATAAAAAAATAAAAAGGTTCCGACGAATTGAGAACCTCCTCCTTTTGGAAGTCGGTTAAAAATGAAAGACATTATTACCACTGATTGTATGCTATGCAATTATCCTGCTGGTACCCATGTGTTTGTTGTGTCTTTAAGTTTGCACAGACAAGTTATATATGAATAGAATTTGGTTTGAATGATATGACAACGAATGGCTTAGCACCTTCTTAAGCAATGCTGTTCTGGAGTTCACCACATCCATCGAACTATAGAACTAGAATACAAAGCTAAGTTACTACAGCAGTTAAGCTCTGTAGTTAAAATCTTAATTGCAATTTGTCTAATAAATAAATCTTCAGTAAGGTTGTCGGAAAATATTTCCAAGTGCAATTCTGTACCCACTATTAGAAACATCAAGAATCTTCTAAAATCTTATGTTTCTATTTTAAATTGATAAGGTACGGGAAGGCAATGACGGCCTATAATCTGTTTTTCACTAGCACAAAACATTTATTTCAATTGATCCCTTATCAGGTACTTTTGAATAGTCAAGGAGTCGGACATTCAGAAAGATGAAGCTCATTGACTATTCCAAAGTACAGTAAGTGGGCTCCTATGGAGAAATATTTTCAAGAAAGTCTATGGATAGGACACCCTTTTAAATTGTTTCAAAATAAAAATATGTAGTCGAAAAAAACTAACAACAGACACGCACTAAAAATTATAAAATAATTAAATTTGTTTGTGTTAGTCATGATATAAGTATATTATGCAGCTAGCCAACTCGTCCACTGCTGGACATAGGCCTGCCCCAAACACCGCCACTTCGACCGGTTCTGTGCTTCTCGCATCCAGCGGATTCCTGCGGCCTTCACAAGGTCATCGGTCCACCTTGTGGAAGGCTTTCCAACGCTACGTCTTCCAGTACGCAGTTGCCATTTCAGAACTTTCTGGCCCCCTCAGCCATCAGTTCTGTGAGCAATGTGCCTTGCCCACGGCCACTTAAGTTTGCAAAACTTAGGTAAGATCCGATCCGGTTCTTAAGATCCGTATGAGAACTATGTTAACTTGGTTCTGCTACGGATCTCTTAATTTCTGATTCGATCACATAGTGAAACTGCAAGCATAGCCCTCCATTGCTCTTGAGGTGTCTTTCAGCCTTCTTATGAGGCCCATTGTGAGCTACCACGTCTCAGTACCATGTTTCATCACTGGAAACACGCACTGGTCAATGATTTTCGTCTTGAGACAGTGCGGCATACGGGCTTTTGACATGACCTTCGTTTTGTCCATGTTCATTTTAAGACCCACTATTTCGGAAGCTCTAATGAGGTCATCGAGCATTGTACTGAGGTCCTCCATAGTCTCAGCCATGACTACTATATCGTCGGCAAACCGAAGGTGAGTGATATACTCGCCATTGATGTTGATGCCAATCCCTCTCCAGTCCAGAACCTTGAAGACATCTTCCAGTGCAGCGGTGAACAGTTTCGGAGGGATTACCTAATTTACTTAAACATAAATATTTTATATTTTCTTGAAAGCTTGAGACGTAAACGTCTTTTTTACACTTTAGAGTTTTATTTAGTACTTTTTAGTTAATTACAAGCTTGTAATAAAAACTTAATTGTATCGTATATTCTTCATTTAGAGAAATACAGCCTTATCATGCGTGAAATCATGCGTTCAGCACAGGTTATAATCAAAATAGTCGACTAAACACAGAATTTTAAGAATAAAGTTTTATTAATAATCTGCGATTTTTGTATCTGTTGACTTTGACTGACAAAATTCAAAAATTTCATCGGATAATTTGCAATTGAATATTATGTTTATTTAATTGTGTATGCGATGGTAGCAATGAAAATGATACGCACCCAGGATTGGAGTAACAGGAAAAGGTAATGTATCCTCTGAAACTTTATCTACTTTCCATTGTAACGTGACCGAATTAACCGATATTAGCCGATATTAGCTATGTATTTACATGTTCTTTATGCTTGTTTACATGGATATTCTCTTATAAAAACATATAGGTATTTGTCTATTCTATATAACTTCCTATTGCTTTTGCATTGGGGTTTCAGTGTCTTTTAATAACAAGTATTATACTTGTCTACAGTTACAGTTTTGCTGCTATGAAAGCCACTATGAACCTTGCAAAGACGGCAACGGAGGAGACCATGTTGCGTGAAATAGATGAGAAATGAGTAGCGTGAGAAAATAATGGCACCCGTCTTTAGAGAAATAATAATTGGAAGTCAAAAATAATGAAATTATAATAAAACTAGCTTCCGCCCGCGACTTCGTCCGCGTGGAAGTCGTAAGACACCTTAATGTACTATAATAACAGCCACATTTCATAAAACTTTCCTGAAAGCTTTAGTACGTTTGTAGTTTTGATAACAGTACAGTTGTCTGTGTGAGAAGCAGCTTGTCCTGAGGTCGACACCCGCAGCCTTAAGTGTCTGCCCCATGATTGGTTGATAGTCATAGCAAAGCATACACTCACAGGCAGTTACATGCGCTTGAGCTGGAAGGCATAATTGTGGGGAATCGTAAAGTGGTATTCGCGGTAAAAACACTGTCTCGCCAACTCCACAACCTGTTAGAATTTGCGCCTCGATGTGGTTTTTTCACAAAGACACGACTTTAATTACCCATTTGCCTTCAATTTGCTAGAATACTGTGGTTAACCGCTGCAGCTTGATCATTTTTGAGCATTAAAGTGGCCTGTTTACACACCCAATAATTATTTTGGTACGGTATTCTAATAATGCCCTTTAAACCAGACAAATCAGATCTTCTAAAGTGGGTATTTTTCCAAGACCCTCAGGGAGGTCCTCCTGACCGCCCTCCTCTGGTAGAGTACCTTCACCAACTTTTATGAGAACATCATAGAATTTTTGAGGACGTGTATTCCCGCCAAGCTCAACTGGGGAGTTGAGACAAGTTCAGTCTATAAACTTGCGATCATAGAAACAACGTTTTCAATGAACCATTCACCTCATCAGTCCTAGTGGCTCGCGTCGCCGTAAGAAGTGTTTGCCGGAAATCGCCACTAAAGAGAATTGTGACACCGCCCATCAAATCTTGGTTCCTGCATATGTCCTGCTGGGTTTTGTTTATAGCTTCCACTGTTTTAGTATTAGCCATAGTGCATAGTGCAGTTCTATAGGATAAGAACGCAATCCCTAAGCACGCGCCTCTTGTCGCTGTTGCGCGACACCCCAAAAACAGGTGTTTCTTTGCTCTTTAAATCAGAAAGAATCTTAAGGCTAGGTTGTTCCGGCCTGTGGGCCTTTGAAACGCTACCCCCGCCTCCCCCAAATGCAGTGCGACGTATTTATTTACGATGAAATGTCAACCATTTAGCGGAAAATCCATGCCACAGTGTAACATATTGCAGTTGATCAACTGGATTCATTTTGTTTAGGTTCGATTTTTTTTCCTTATCTTTAGGTACTTTATTTTTATGGTAGAACTAAAATCATTACTTAAAAATACCCTGTGTAGGGTAAGTGTCCTAAAAGGTACTGATATCTACACCAACCTGATACCGATATGTCGGCAGCAATAACGATTCGATTCGATTTTGTTTTGTTATTTTATATACGTACATCTGTGCGCTCTAATTATTAATCTTAGTTTTAGATATTTTTTCTCAGTAAGTGAATTATTTATGCAATTCTAAATGAGAAATAAGGTTGTTCTTAAACCAGATACCGATATAATTATTAGCTATACCCATTTATGGTATGTAAAGATTGTCACCTGTCCACCGGACCAACCACGGTAAGCGTTGCTTAACCTGATCACTCGATCCGTGCGGCTGTTATTAATTTGCTACAAACCCCAATAAAAGCCCCATAAAATCTATATTTACACAAGAAAAAATCATGTAAATGCATCCACAACCTACCACATAAGATCCAGATGGCCTTGACATTCACTTTCCATGTCGTTTGATCGAAAAGAAGATGATATTCATAAAAATATTTAACGGCTCAAGAAACCGGTTCCGGCGATACAATTATTATGGTAGAAGACCTTAGAGAGTGTACGTGACGGGAACGATACGACATCTTTATTAGAATAGCATAAATCTTTAAAATTAGCTTCAGCCCGCGGCTCCATCCTCGTGGAAGTAGATTATCACGCAAAAAAGTAGCCTATATCTTTCTCCATATCCCAGGCTATATTTCTGCTAAATTTCATGACGACCGGCTCAGCGGTTTAGGTGTGAAAGCGTAACAGACAGACAAACAGAGTTAATTTCGCATTTATATTATTATAGTAGGTAAAGGGATTGGTAGGGATTACAAAATACAATAGAGAACCGAAATCTTATTTATTATGTCTAGTTTTATCGTTGCATTTGACATTAGTACAGTTCATGTGGTCTAATCGCAAGCTTTTCAGGGTTCCGTACCTAAAGGGTGCCATCGGCACCCTATTACTAAGCCTCCGCTGCCCATCCGGCCGTACGTCCGTACGTCTGTCTGTCAGCGGGCTGTATCTCATGAACCGTAATAGGTAGACATTTAGACATTTGTCGACTAAGAAGCAAATATTCAAGGATGTCTTTGTGATCAACACCGTAAAAACCGGAAGTGATCACCGCATGGTAACAGGCACATTGAATCTCAATATCAAGCTGGACAACATGGACAAAACGAAGGTAATGTTGAATGCCCACGTAACTCCCACTCTCATGAAGATCGGAGACTACACTCGAAGTTGTAGACGATTATGTTTACCTAGCGCAAACTGTCCAGTTAGGTAGGTCCAACTTCGAGAAAGAGGTCAATCGTCGAATCCGACTCATCCTACATGCCTCAGTATCTCAAGACGAAAGTCTTTGACCAGTGTGTGTTGCCAGCGATGACATATGGTATTGAAACGTGGTCGCTCACAATGGGCCGTACCAGAAGGGTAAAAGTCACGCAAAGGGCAATGGAGAGGCCTATGATCGGAGTTTCCCTACGTGATCGAATCAGGAATGAAAAGATCCGCAGGAGCGCCAAGGCAACTGACATAGCCCGAACAATTGCCAAACGTAAGTGGCAGTGGGCAGGGCACGTTGCTCGCAGAACAAATGGCCGACGGGGATGAAAGGTTCTGGAGTGGCAACCACGTCGCGTACTGGAAACCGGAAGACATAGCGATGGAAGGCCACCCACAAGATGGATCGATGACTTTGTGAAGGCCGCAGGAATCCGCTGGATGCGAGAAGCGCAGAACCGGTCGAAGTGGAGGAGCTTGGGGGCCTATGTCCAGCAGTGGACGTCTTTCAGCTGAAATGATGATGATGAGATGTATATCAACACCATTTCAGCCGAAAGACGTCCACTGCTGGAGAGGGTTATTTTAAATTGAATATCTAAACACGATATAATAAAAAGATTTGATATTTTTTGGGAGGTCAACCACCGCTGCTAGACTTATTACTTAAGTATGAGGTAAAAAAAAACTGTTTTAAAATAACTCTGAATGATTTTGTGAAAACCGAAAAGTAAAATCGTTTCACGAACGCCCCCGTCCCGTTGGTTCTAAATAAATGGTGATGGCCTCTGCTCTCACATAAATCGTAAAAACGGAATATTTCCTTAACATTTTAGTATGAACGACAATATTAGGTATAGAAACCTGTCATACCTACAGATGCTCAAAAAATTGTAAGCTAATGATAATTACCTCTAGTTTGAGACGCAAATGAATTCTCTTAATAGTCGTAGGTCGTGTAGTAACGGTATTTCTGTTTTTCTTTTACTATAAGATAATAACGGTGTCTGTAGTAGAAATTCCACTTTTTGTGAGTTAGCTATTTCTTCATCTTGAATGGTTGTGATTAATATTTGTACTTTTATTAAAAACGTGTTATTTGATTCATTTTTTTCTTGCCCGTTGATTTTTTTCCAGTACTACTTTACTCTAGCTCTCATTCGTGAACCTTTGACAGTCGTTACGGGTCGTCAGAAGCCTGAACGTCTGTCAACCAGTCTTACCAACGGGTATTACGCAGTAACTGGGTTATGGAGGTCAGATAGGCAGTCGCTCCATGTAAAATACTGGTATTCAGCTGCATCCGGGGAAAAATCTAGGCAGATAATGAGAGTCAGCTTTGATATCTATTTATTGTAGACGTTTGTCTATTACATGTTACAAGTGACTGCACACATTCATCTTCAAAGAAAAAACATCATCTTTATTAGTTAGTTTATCAGAAAATAATAAAAAATCTTTTCCTTCAGCATCTGTTTCATTTCCAGCTAAACCTAGACAACAACTCTGCCTAGATCAAAATATCACCTCGATCCTTGATACAGATCTCCACCTCCCACCTTTGCTGGGTCACTGCTATTGTTTAAACTTGCTAAACTATCGTTAAACAAGATAACTGTGGCTGTAAAGTTCAAATCTAATAACATCTTGTAGCAACAATCAGCATCTCTGAGGTACTCGCGGATCAATACATCTTTATATGTACCTAACTAGCTTTTGCCAGCGACTTCCCGCGCGTGGAGGTTACATACATCCCTAACAAACGTTATACCGGGATAAAAAGTATCCTATGTGTTATTCCAGGTTACAAACTATCTATGTGCCAAATTTCATCCAAATCCATGCAGCCGTTTTTGCGTGATTGAGTAACAAACATTCAAACATCGAAATATCGAAACATATAAACTTTCATACTTATAATATTAAGTAGGATAGTAGGATTGTAATAGGAAGTAGGATATATGTATATATAGGGTAACTGGTAATTAGTGACCGATATTTAAACACATGATTGTACTCATCATAACAAACAACTTTCCCAAAAAAATGATTTTTTTTTTATCTACCTTAATGACCCCAATTTTATTACCCCAATAGAATATTGAGTACCTAACAAGAATAATACACCATCAGCTGTAATTTTATTTAGTTACCTACGAACAAAAAACTGAATCCATTTGCATTATTCTTTTTTTCATTAATTTAGCAATGAATCGCAAAAGAATAATGCATGGTAAAAGTGATTTTTTGTTTTTTTGTTTTTAGGTAACTTAATTAAATTACAGCTGATAGTGAATTATTCTTGTTAGGTACTCAATATTCTATTCGGGTGATTGGGGACATGCGCCAGTTAAATAATAAAAAATATTTATTTGGGAAAGTTGTTTGTTATGATGAGTACAATCATGTGTTTAAATATCGGGCACTAATTACCAGTCAACCTACATAGTAGGATAGTAGGATTAGCGTTTAAAGTTAGCTGTTCTAGTCGTCACTGGAACAGCTAACTTTAAACGGACATATTCTTTTCCGATTAATTTGAATGGATGTTGTTACAATCGAATCGGTAAACGTTAGGTAAGACGCCCTCGGCTAGGTAGATCGACAAATTTCACATTGTGGCTGGTAGCAGCTGGATGAAATTTGCCAAAAATTGAACTGAATGGCGTACTATAGGAGCAGCCTATGTCCAGCAGTGGACTGCTGTATGCTGTTGATGATGATGTTGTGAGGGCTTATTAAACCGCAGTCAAGACCATTCAATACTTTGTCCTCTCTAAAACTAAACGATGACATACAGTAGGTGTGTCGTCGTGCTTTGTAACACGCGAGGCATAATATCAAAACTCGCATATATAATTATAGTCTATTCAAACTCAGGACAGCTGTAAAGTTCAACATTTTCAGACAGCTCGTTGTGATATGAATAGGATGCAAAAGTCCGTTTGCCAACTGCCACCTTCAACGAGCCCATTAAGGCTAGTTAAAGAGTAATATATAATCGATTTTGAAACCCCAAATGTGTGCTTTTAACATTTATAACCTGCCGATATTCTGCGTCCACACCACGGCAATGCTCTAACACCGGCAAGTAAAATGTATGGAAACATTATAAGATGCTTTTAAAGTCCCGAATAATTCGTTTTATAAATCAATCAGCTTACAAAACATTACCGGTAGTTGTAACCAAAATGATCTTGATCTAATAAATTCTAAGCAATTTATAACAAAAACGATCATTTGGTTATATTCCACAAATGGTAAGTATTATTAAAATAACATCCATAAGAAATCGAATTAAAAATTAATCGTATCGACCTTACACCGAATCAATTTATCGATTGCTATTTGATGACTTGGACATCACTACAAACTGGTTTGGTAAATCAAAACTGTATGCGTCTCGTCAAGTTAATTATAATTTAGGAGATGTATCACACATGGTATTTCCCCCTAATAAGGTAGGAGGTCGAATGGCATTTATATGCGAGTCACAGTCGAATAGTTAAACTTACTTAATCGATTTAAAGAGCTTAATCCTTATGTCTACTTACTTTATAGGTTTGCTGGTTTTATTATTTATTTGCTGGTTATATGACGTTCTAAAAGAAGAAGCAGAAAGAGTTCCATCAGTCTCGAGTCGGCTTGAGCTTGGCAAGAATATGTCAGCCCGTGGTAAAGAGATTATCCAGATAGTAGGTAAGATTGGTAGCTCAGCTTATTGTCTAGAAAAAGAAGACACTAGGCTCCACATACCTAGGTGGATCGAGTTTATTCTCCATCTACTGTTAAGCTCCTAATTCCGATTGCTACATCAAAATTCTAATTATATGTATATGCAAAACTAATGTGGTTTGTTTGTTACGGTTTCTCGCTAAAACGGCTGAACGGATTTGGATTAAAAAAATGGCACACTAATAGACCATCACTTGGGTAAGGACATAGGCTACTTTTCATGATGAATCGTTGACGAAATCGCGTGCAAATCCTAGTTCTTTAGATGCCAGATTTTCAGATAGTTTTCTCAAACAACTTGTCTGTCTTTAACTCATTACGTACTATACATACATGAGTAAAGATTATTTATATTTATAAGTAGGCAATATTTACGTTTAGTGTTAGTTCTTACAAACTAAGCTTGCTTTAGTCTCGCTGATGTAAGTATACATTCTGATTGAAGTCCATGTCGCACTGCAGGCGATAAGCGGAAGCGATTTATTAACGCTAGTTCTTTCTCTGTTGTATTTGGTTGATTATGTAATAAGTTTGAAAACTTTCTCAGGCCAAATGTTTCTTTTTTTTCCTCCCATTAACTTTCTTCAATTAGCATGTTGCAGTAAATGAAATAATTAATAAAATATGAAACTCAATCATTTTTTAATAATTGATGTTAGCTGTAAATAAATATGTTGCTATTGGAATCGCACGCGGATACCTAACTGAGGCGGCAACTTTCCTTGCACGCTTTCTGCCGTTGCCGCTGGACACCTTGGCGGATATGGACGCGAGGATCGATAACCGAATCCGTGCCATCCACCAAAGTGGCAATGGCATGCCAGGTATCATTGTTGTTCGGCTGAGGTGAGAGGAATGGTGAAAAGATTTTGATTAAACCAATACGATTTATTACACTCTACTATAAAATTTTGAAAAAAGTAATTTATTTTCATTTCATTACAAAGCTAAGCATCTATTGGTTGTAACTCTTTTGTTTATTGTTTTAAACTAGGTAGTATGATGTACATAGTTCAATGCAATGTAATGATACATCATTCTAAAATAAATAACAGACAAATCATGCTTTTCATACAGAAAAAAAAACTCTTACCAAGCGATTCCCAACCGCCCCGCTGCCGGCTTGCCTCTAAGCCCAGGGTTTACGATGTAACATGCGCGCGGGCAGGTGTCGTAACAAGGTGAAGTTCAATGGGTTACACAACATTCCACGAAAGGTTAATATTTGCGAAAACCATTTGATGAATTATTGATGAAAATTAATACTTTTCTGCATAAAATATGGATGTCGTGCGAATTTTTGATTAAAATTACCCAATCATCATCGTGTCGTCATAAATCGTAATCATGGACGTTTAATTATGGCTTTGTGATACATATATCACCGGTTTTATAGTCGTGATGTAATGTCTCTATTTATGAAAATGTAGGCAGTTTCAATTTGTTTTTTCTTTTCGTAAGTTGGAGTTCGTTTTGGTTGGTTGGTTTCGATAATAAAATTACTTACTGTAATTTTATTAATATTGATCGAAAATGTATTGTATTGTAACCAAGGATCACTATTTTCTTTTCCGAACCTTAAGGTACCTTTAGGTACGTATAGGTATCAGAAAATGAGGCAAGTTATAGGAGTAACAGTATTCTGGCCAGATAATATAATTACAGGTTCATTCTTTACACACCAAGATCCCTCCGTGCTTCGGAAAGCATTGAGGGGCTTTGACAGTCGATATGGGCCGAAAGGGGTATCAGTAACTGGGTTGTGGAGGTCAGATAGGCAGTCGCTCCGAGTAAATACTAGTATTCAGCTGTATGCGGTTAGACTGGAAGCCGACCCTAATAGTTGGGAAATGGCTAGAATGGTGGGTGATGGTTGGGATGATGAGAATAAGCTTTGATTGAGCAACCGACCAGAATGAATGAACTATAATTATAGATCTCCACAAAGATGCTAAATTTCATTGTAATATTAGCCAGCCAATCAAAGTGGCCATGGTCTTTACTTTGTGGTTAGGTTTCTACAACCGCGGCAACCTGCCGGACACATCGCGCAATTACACATATTTTGTACAAATTAATCATATATTCTTACATTACGAAATACGTATTGTTGCATCATGTACCTCTGACTTTTTGCCATTGATGCATTCACAGAGAATTTGTGACGTCAGCATTGGAGGATTGCTTTGATAAATATTATGTGGAATTTACGTTTGCTGGAAAAGGGCAATTTGGAATTCTGGATATAGAAGTACTAACATTTGTTGGTACACGGGATAGATCTTCAACATTTTATATTTTCCCCAGCTGTTCAGTAATTAGCGATATACCCTTCTAATATTATAAATGTGAAATTTTATATGTTTAGAAGTTTGGATTTTTCTTATTCAATCAAGCAAAAACGACTGAACGGATTTGGATGAAATTTGGCACTCAGATAGTTTATATCCTGATTTATGTGTACTTTTTTTAGAACGTACTTCTAACGTGTTTCGACCGCCATCAAATTAGCTACGGTTTAAATTGATAATTCTAACCATGAAATACCCGTAGCAGATTCTGAATTACACTTTTTTAATACGGAGTAAGTCAACATATGGCTTAGCTTCGATATGATCCTGTGATAGAGAGCAAGCTGAAGTAGCAATGGGCTGGCTATTTTTGTCGAAGGACCGAGCAGACGAGTCTTGGAATGGAGATCGCGTAACGGCAAGCGTAGCGTGGAGCGCCCCCCAGCTAGACGTACCGACGACCTTAAGAAGGTGCTGGGACAGACTGAATGCCGGAAAACACAGGACTATGTCCAACAGTGGACTGCGATAGGCTGAGCTGATTGATCATTGGTGGCACCGTGGTTACGAGTCCGCCCAAAGGTCGTAGGTTCAAACCAAGTGATGCACTTAAATTTGTGCGGTATCCACTAGCGGCGAGGTGTCAATTTTTCTAAGAGAGAAGCCGAAGTGAACTCGGCTTTAACTTACTGACTTATCAATAACTAGCTTTTGCCAGCGGCTTCGCCCGCGTGTTTTATACATTTAAACCTTCCTCTTTAATCACTTTGTCTATTGATGAAAACCGCATTAATCCGCACAAATCTGTTGCGGAGTTTAAAAAATCTAAGCGTACAAACACGAAAAGTGACTTTGTTTTATACCATGTAAGGAAGGATACTTACTAGATATCATTCTAAAATTAATATAGGAATGTAAAGAATTAAATCAATAAATCATCAATCAACATCCGACTTCCTGACTGACCGACTCCTTGTTAATTCAGAAGTGCCTGTAAATATTTGAATTGAAATAAATGCTTTAACCTTGTAATGGGGTGCCGTTAGAGAGGTCCCCGTTCAGTGGAGTGGTCTAGGCTGATGATGTTCATCTTATTTTGTAACTTACGCTGGCGTAAGGCAAAGTAAACATTATAGTCTTCATGGCCTACGTTAATTAATGGTGCCGGTATTGTTACAGCCCACTTGTCACTATAAAGTATTGAACTGAATGATAACATCTCACGCCTCTTCTTGTAATGGCGATGGGTAGTTCCTCGAAAATTATTGGTTCTTAATTAAAAGTGATGAAAAGCCACTTTTAATTAAGTGCTATATTTTACACATTTTTTGTTTCTAGAGTTGATTAATGCGTGTATTGTTCATTATGCCTTATGATCCAATGTGATCCTCATAGTATTGGAACATCAGGTTATAATCTTTACTATATATTTAAGGGTCTACATTATATGAGTATCAAAATTAAATTCAAGTTCATTTTATAAAAATGAAAAAAATAGCCACACAGAAACTAAGATGCTAATCTAAATTATCATCAAATTCTAAACAATCAGACAATGATGCTCACCTCCTAAATGCTACACTCATCTATATCTACCGTGAAATACTCCAACTTTGCTACCAGGGAAATCTTTGCCCAAAACAAGGTTTCTAAGGAAATTTACTAATTTCACAAAAAATACCAAACTTACGACAACACTAATAATATTGTTAGAAAATTAAATATACGTGTGGCAACACAGAATGGCACATCCGCTCCTTACTTCACTCAGTTACCTGTCGACACTTGTCGAAGACGAAGTGTATTTTTTGCGGGCCAATTACTGTAAAGATAAGGTAACATTGCCCATTCATTTTAATAAGAAAATATTTATGATTTAGAATAAATTTCTCAGGCTATGGGTAGTATTACCAAAAACCTTTTAATGATTTGTATGGCTTTCAAATAAGGGTTATAATTCCGCTTAAAATCATGGTGGGTAATGTTGGCTAAAAGTCCAGATAACTTTGACCGCCTTGAAAATTGTTTGTATAATCAAGAAAGCGATGACAAATGTTAAATTTTAGTAAACCAATGCATGCATTTGATCTTAGTATTGCCACAGATAAAAAATACGTCCCGGGTTGCATACAAAAATCTTGAAATATCTGGTTTTGTTTGATAAATGTGGGCAATGTTGGCGTGTTTCACCGGTATACTAATATTATAAAGAGGAAAGATTTGATTGTTTGTTAGTTTGTTTGCATTGAATTTGCTCCGAAACTACTGAAACGATTTGAAAAATTATTTCACTATTGGGAAGCTACACTATCTCCGGGTGGGGTGACACAGGCTATATTATATTTTCAAAAAAATTAGGGATCTTTACTAAAACTCCAATAATGTAACCCAAGGTGTAAAAAAAATACCTAAAATATTCTTTACATCGCGTGCGCTGCGAAAACAATTGATGATAGAATAAAAATAAAATTTATTCAAACCTTTTTTTAAATATTCTTTTTTAGTAACCTGACGCAAATAGAAGGGTTTATGTGTGTGTATTGTAATTAATCATTAAGATTTTTTTGTTAAATACCCGTGCGAATCCGGGGCGGGCCGCTAGTCCAAAATAAAACAGGACACTATGGCACTAAGATATCTGTATCCATTCTCAAAATATCTATACCGTCTACGATCCATATTGACAACACAATACTTCATCATTATCATCATCATTTCAGCCGAAAGACTTCCACTGCTGGACATAAGCCTCAAACACCGCCATTTCGACCAGTTTGACACAATACATATAGAAAGAAATCATGTCAAGTCGGCTCACATTCAAGCTATTTACTCACAATGGCAGTCACGCATCAATTCTCGTATAGATTTACCAAATATGGCGGGCCACGCGTTATATGGAAGCTAGTCGACAATTATATCCATTATAGTTGAGTCGTCTTAATGAGAAAATGAACGTCTTCATTTCTTTTCTAGTTTGCTGTTTAATATTAAACGGTCAAGTTGAAATAACTTGCAGTCACCACCAGTGTTACAAACCGCGAGGCGTCCAAGAATTTAATAGACATTCAGACACTTGGTTACATCAGGGGGTGTCTGATACATCTCACTTACAAAATATCGAAATTCTCTTTATTATATTCAAGTTAATATGGGACTTATGTTCTAAGTAATAACAACCACAGTGGTATATCGATCAGATAAAGCTACGCTTGACGCGGTTGGTCCGTGGACGAGTGATCATCTTTACATACTAAGACCCCTCTGTGCCTCAAAAGCACGTTAAGCCGTTGGTCCCGGCTGTCATTCGTGGATCTTTGACAGTCGTTACGGGTCGTAAGAAGCCCGAAAGTCTGACAACCAGTCTTGCCAAGGGATGTCGTAGTATCCAGTAACTGGGTTGTGGAGGTCAGATAAGCAGTCACTTCATGTAAAATTCTTGTATTCAGATGCATCCTGTTAGACTGGAAGCCGACCCTAACATAGTTGGGAAAAGGGTAGGCAGATGTTTTTTTTTTTTTAAGATTCAAGTTAAGATGAAGTTATTTTACAAATGAACCTTCCGGAATACATTCTCTAAATGCATCACACTGCATTATAATCCATTTGTGCAGTTTAAAAAACAAAGCGGTCACATAAACAGACTCGGTAATATAACAAGTACTATGCATAGAAGATTGTTCACGTTTAAATAATGGTGCTAGAATAAGTTACTTACAAGATCATTAGACTCAAGCTAATGTGTTAATTCGACATCAATCTCACATATTTTCCCTGATGTTGTTTTTCTTTCTTTCAGTGCGATTTGGTTCAAAGCTCTTATTGAGACAATGTTGAAATGTTTCTGTTGGCGTGAATTACTCAGTGATAGTACCACCTGGAGCTTAATTAGTATGTCATAACCACATTCACATCTCAGCAATCTCCATAGCAAACCTATTTTTGAAATACTTTCACTATCCACTCATAGTTTCAACACTATTAGATGAGCTAAAGCGTGGGCACACAACATACGTTTGCCTCCCAAACTAATAAACTTGTAATGTTAACACGCGGTCACTTGTTAAATACCAATAAAACCTTATAAGTAATACATTGCTGCATCTGCGCTTTACTTCAGTCTGAACATAATCAATTTAGGATTCCAAGGCTGGTAACTATAAAATTATAATAAGATGAACATCAAACCGAAACGAGCCATCATGTCCCGAAGGCCGCGCTGCTCGTAAATTAACATATTTCTTAGCAAGCTATTGTGGAATTCTCACATATTTGGGTCCCTTCGCATTTAATTAGCCATTAACGACGTCATTTGTTTTCGAATGATTTGAACTCTTGCGGTAATCAATCATTTCTTATTTATCTAGCTTAAACATTTTTGTTAATTTCGAAACTATATTTACTTGCTTCTATTATGTGTTTTAGATCTTTCAAATCTTCAACGTTATTGTAAATCTCGTAATCAAGTTAATCGACCTTCAGATCTATAAACAAATATTTAAAAACGATTGCGTTTCCAAAGGATGACACGAGTCATCTCTGATTGTTATGAAAAGGCCACTTTACATTTTATTTCAACAGTTTGGTAATCCTTCAAGCATTTAACATTTTGTAACTTTCATAGGAATTGTGTCGTCGTATAGGAAAATAAACGAATGTATAAATTATTACTATAACATAAATTGTTTTATTAACAAAATCGTTCAGGATCATATCACAGATCGCTTGGAGTGGAAAAGTAACAAAGGAAGTGGATAAGGAAAAGGATGAGTATTTTTTGGACTAGATATTGGGATTAATGGAGTAGAATTAAGGGGCAACGGGGAGATGAGCACCCTGGGGCTGGAATCCGTTCTCGTCGGCGATGTAGACGACCTCGTAGCGGATGCCATCGGGGCCGGTGTAGGCGTAGCGGCCGGTGACGACAAGAGTCTCGCCTTCAGTGCCAACGTTCTTCAGCTGACCCTGCTCACTCTGGGAGATACCGTTGGAGGTCTCATACCTGTGGGTAATGAAAAAAGTAGTATTAGTATAATTTTAATCAGAGAATAAAACAAATGGTGTTTATGAAATTCTAGACTTTGCAGAAACATCAACAATGAGATCTTGAGTTTCATTTATAAATAAGAAAAAAATTTAACACAGTGAACTCATAATGGGGCTTTTTTTAAACTTACTCGTAGCCGTATTTGTCGACTCCGATGTTGTCGCTCTCGTAGCGAACGATCTGGGCATCAGCGTCGGGGCCAGCGGGGGCGGCGACGGCGGCGGCGACGAACAGGGCGAGAACGATGAACTGTTGGCAGAAGACACTACTGTTAAAGACCAGCTAACACCAAAATTAATAAAGACCAATTATAACGATCTTGAATTTTTTAAATTGTTTCACTGGAAAGGGTGATTTGAAAAACACTTTTCAATTTGTAATTTCAAACGTACCGATTTCATTTTTGATGGTGTTTTTTGTTTGTCCTGGAACTGTTAGTGATTGAAAGGCAATCGAGCGACTGATGCCTCTGTGTTGTCGCTCTGCCTATTTATAGTCGCCGGCGCATCGTTGCGCGGCAAGGACGCGCTTTGACATTTGAACTTAGAATCTTCTTCGGCCACCGATGTTTAGCTAAAGGTTCTTTGTGACATGTCCGGCTTGCTCAGATGGCTCATATTGATATCAAACGCCGACCAAAGCTTAATGATATGGTATTTTAATATACTTTGTAAATATTTGATTGAATTAAACATTGATAATAGAAAATAGACACATACTGAGAAGGTTTTTTTACTATTACATGAGCATGTCCTACAAACGCAATTTCGCGTCAGAACGTTTCATAAATGTAACTTTTAATCTAGATTGGAACATTATTTTTGCAGAAGCATTCCATCCTTCAATCAGTCAATTACATGAAACTTTCCTTTATGGAAAATGGCAAATTTCAAATGAAAGCATTTAAATTTGGGTTTACAACGATAAGTACGTAACTATTGTTTTTAGATGTTGTAGTACTTACTCTTCATTTAACCTGGAAATGTTTCATGTACCTTTATAAACAGTTACAACAATATATCATCATCCCAAGGCTCCGATGGGCAGACAGAGATAAAGTCTCACTTCTCTCCTGGCACATTAACATGGACGATCGCACGCGCATGCTTGCCACCGTTCGATACCCATTATTTAAAGTTTTCTTACAATACTGTACACCTTGCTTCACTGTAACGTTTCTGTGAGGTGTTTGACAAAATAATGTTCAGTTTACCTGTCATGATTTATATTTGTTCAAAGCACTACTTACATAGTTTTAATCACTAATACCATAACTGGTAAAAGGTGGGTGGAGTGTAGGTACACTCCTCTGCCCAACGCTTTTGGGATTATCGTCGTGATGATATTGTATACGTTATTTAATTTTATAAATAATCGTTATGCGTTTTTTGACGGAATGTATTGCAGTTACTGTTGCCCACAGACACTTCTTGAAAGAGTATTGCCTAAGTTAGAGACTGGTTGAAATTCCCGTGTGCTTGTAATTCCTTGCCACCTGGACCTACCCAACAAACGTGAACACTACTGAGCGGCAAAAATAGAAGCATTGTTAGTAAAGGAACTTCTATAATGACTATAACCATCCTCATCATCATTTCAGCCGGAAGACGTCCACTGCCGAACATACGCCTTCTCCAAGCTCCGCCACTTCGACCGGTTCGGTGCTTCCCGTATCCAGCGGATTCCTGTGGCCTTTACAAGGTCATCGGTCGCCTCGGTCGGTCTAGATCTATAAATCTATCCTTCTAATATTGTAAATGTGAAAGTTTGTGGGCATGCATGGATGGATATTTGTAACTCTTTCACGCAAAACCTACTGAACAGATTTAGATAAAATTTGGCACACAGATAGTTTATAAGCTGGATACGATACTTTTCATCTCTGTATTACTTTCCCGGAAGATAATTTCCAACACTAACGCGGAGCCGCTGGCAAAAGCTAGTATATATTATGAATTAAAGACGCCTCCCGTGTCTATCTGTGGGACTGCGTTATTCTTCTGAACTGAGCAAAAGATTTTAAAGCAGTTTTCAACATCATCTAGAGAATTTATTCCGAGAGGTTATGTGTATATTATTAAATTAAAAATAAACTTTCGTATTATAAATAAATCTTGATGTTTATCGTAAAAACCGTGTGAAGGAGGGACGCGTCGCTAGTTCCAACTAAAACTTTAATTAATTAAGTACCAGTTCTGCGAAGTTCACAGGTTACCCGTCAATAAGTACCTATGTTCGGTACACGGTGATTGGCTGTACCGCATATTATTGTTATATTGCAAGGAAACAATTTACAGTATTTGGCTCCAAAGTCTAGCCTGAACCGTAAGGAATTTATCCACGCTATGATTTTGGAAAGGGCAAGCTAGCAATTAACTAAGCCATTACAAGATGAGGTGGATGTATCACCGTCTCAATATTAGAGCGGCCAATAGGTACAGGGTCCATCATAATTCACTGAGACACATAACACGCCGGTCTGAAAGTGCAGGTCGTGAAATAGTACAGGGTGAACTGAATTTGATATTTATGTCATAATTGTACTATATAAACAGCGCAATCATGAAATCAAAATCAAAATCAAAATCAAAACCCTTTTGCAAACAAGTTTTTACACATACTGTGATTCATTCTTTTCTAGTAGGAGGCAGAAAAAAGTAGGCTTTACTTTGTTTCTGAGTAGGTATGTGATGAAGGTAAATGTAAAGTTAAGGGGTAGCAGATCATAAGCAAAATTCTAAAGTCTCGTTTCATGATCCGAATTTCTCAAAAAGTTCTCAACGCTAACAATATACTGACCTCATACCAGATTCCGTCAAAAAAGATCAGCTTTTAGAGGCGACTGAATTTCTAGTTATGAATTACAAAATTTTGCACTCATTAAAATAAAGAACGTTTGAAAATCATTCACTACAACTATTCAATAGGTTAATTAATAAAACTAGTGTTATTTAAAAACTACAATCTAATATTTTTTGCAATTTACCTATAAAGCTCATAAATTCAATGTCTGTGTTAATTTATGTCAGAAAATCATGTTTTCATCAAAGTCGTCAGCATTTAGGTTTTATTAAGAACTACACGAGCAGTGAGCGTGTCGTTGCAAGCAGGTTTAAGGATAAACCCGCTAAACGCATACTACTGACCGGCCCCTGGTTCAAAACATGGAGATATCTTTATTATATGCCAACTTAATATTAATGTATCATAGCCATCAATTTTTTTGACTAAATTCTATGAATGAAATTAATTAAAAACCGCATCAAAATCTGCTGCGTAGTTTAGAAGATCAATGCAGTGACACAGACAGACACCAAAAATGACTTGAATAATAATATATTGAGTCTACTGCCCGCAATTATTGACTGTTCTTTTTCCCAAACCAAATAAAGGGGTGTTTGGTTGCAGCCTTTATCACAATCCGGACCTATCGCTACGTCCTCCATTTGTGTGAGTTTCAAACATCACGCCTTAGCCACTCTGTCACCATCTGTCCTGACCTGAATTCCCTGTCACTACACAGATGGTCTGGCCTGAATTCCCTGTCACTACACAAATGTTCTGGCCTGAATTCCCTGTCACTACACAAATGTTCTGGCCTGAATTCCCTGTCACTACACTGATGGCCTGGCCTGAATTCCCTGTCACTACACAAATGTTCTGGCTTGAATTCCCTGTCACTACACTGATGGCCTGGCCTGAATTCCCTGTCACTACACTGATGGCCTGGCCTGAATTCCCTGTCACTACACAAATGTTCTGGCCTGAATTCCCTGTCACTACACTGATGGCCTGGCCTGAATTCCCTGTCACTACACAAATGTTCGGGCCTTAATTCCCTGTCACTACACTGATGTCCGGGCCTGACCCTCCTGTCGCCACACTGATGTTCTGTCGTCTACACAACATATGATTTTCATTTTTGTAAGATGTAAAAGTCACGTTTAAATTCAAACCTATTTACACGCTTTATATTAGCTTCACTTGTATGTTTGTTTGTTTGTTTGTTTGTATGTTTGTATGTAACCGACTCCTTTAGACGCTATTTTGACCCACTTTAAACGGTCAGATATCATTTAAACTTTGTAGACTTATCGAGGACCTATGACAATTCAATAATTAAAAAAAAAACAGAAAAAAACACGCTTTTGTAGTTAGAAAAACTAAAAAATAGAAAATAAATAATATTTAAAAAATACACGCTTTAAAAACCACACGTGGGGTGCTTGATATTAATTGATTATAAAAATACCTCAAAAAGCACCCCACGCTTTTTAATAGAATTAAATTCTTTTCTACTTTTTAGTGTGGTTTTTAAAGCGTGTTTTTTTTGTTTTTTTAAACTATTATTTATTTTAAAATAAACTGCATGCCATTGTATTATTACAGAGTGTGCCCTGCACTAAGATACCTGGAACTTCCCGTATATTTACCAAATTTTATGCAAATAAAGATACTTAAGTACTAGTTATTTGCTCCTGCCTGGTCTGAAGTCAAACACAGCATATTACGTACTATGTAGTAGTACGTAACATTGAACCCTTTTTTTTTTTTTTTTTCTGTGTGGGAAATCATCAAATAACTTCTCCCGCTCTGGGTGGAGCGGGAGGGCGTGTCAGACTTTTACTGACTAAAACCCACCCGTGTTCCCTCAGTTGCCTGTGTGGCAGGGGCGGCGGTATCTCTTTCGAACAACCCGCACCCCCGGCAGGCATCGGCCCTTGCGGGCCCCATCTGTTGCTGCTGACATCTCTTTGAGGCGCGCGTGGAACACAACGCGCCGTCGACCCGGGCTTGGTCCTTACCGGACAGCGAGCTACCCATTACTTGCCGTCCGCAAGCCCGTGCCTACGGTGGCCGGGAATCAGCCTGGGATTCCCGACGCCCAGGGCGTCTCCTGCGAAGGCCACGGCTGTGAGGGCGCATGTACTGCATCTCCCTTACGTGCGCCGCCTCCCTCTTTGCGAGCATAACTGCTTCGCTGAAGGAGGCGACTGCCAGCCATGCCCTTTCGCTCCGTACCATGGCCTGGACCAGGATCGGACGCGAGAGATCGCCGCCGCCGATCACCTCCACGAGGACACGGCGTTGCTCCGCCCAAGCTGGGCAGACCTCCACCGTATGCTCCACCGTGTCCTCTGGGCGATCTTCGCAATGGAAACACCCGGGCGTTTCCTCCCGCCCTATCGGAAACAGGAACCTCCCGAAACAGCCATGTCCGGTGAGGACCTGTGTCAGGCGGAAGGTGAGGACGCCATGCCGCCTCTCAAGCCACTCCTCAAAGAGGGGACTTACCGCCGCAATCGCGGCGTGCCCAAACATTGAACCCTCCGATGTAAATGTAACTTCTACCAACGAACTCGTTCTCCAAACTCCAAAGACTGACAAGTTTCTGAGGACCAAAAGTCCCATATCTATGGCCTTTAGGTAAAGCCCAAGGATTGCCAGCCAACTTTTTTTATTCATGCATTTTTATGCATTGCCTTACCACAATCTGGCCTTTCATTTTACACAGAATTTTCGTTTTATTTTAGACTTCCTGGATCTCTGTCCTCTAAGGAAAACCATATAGATACTTCAAGCTTCACAAAAAATGTAGAGACCTTGAAACAAGATGAATCAATTCTACGGATACTAAAATAAATAACTAAAAGTTCACGAGCGCGCCTGACATTCTGCCTGCCTCATTATGTTATTAGGTTTCTATCTGTTCCAAAGGAAAATCTTCTTTGTTCTATTTCGAAACACTATTTATGATTTACCCACCATGTATGGAACAGCTGATTGAAAAATTTCTGCGCTGTCTAGAATGTTATGCTGAATTCATGGTTACAGTTTGCGCACTGGTTAAAAACTTATCCTATATACCCAGTCTGCTTACAAAAAAAAAAACAAATATATCCAATAGTTTAGCCTCTGGAGGTAGTCAAAGATCGGCAACACGACGATAGACCTCTTGGTGTAACAGGTGTCTATAGAAGACGATAACCTGTTCACGTCAGATAAACAGTCCATTACATAAAAAACTAGCCGCTAAACAACATCAAAATGTAGTGACAAATACGTCTATGACCAGTTAAGAGAAAGCAAACACTAAACAAAAGAATGTCATAGCAAGAAACATCACTTACTCCATAATATATCATGATTGCGAGCACCGCCGCGGGCGACAGCTAGTCTAACGTTACGTCACAAGACGATTGATTAAACAATAAACTTTTGATGCGCCCGCGCTTGTTCTCACCAGCGAGAATGTGCATATTTTTTGTTTGGGTCAAATTTAGTACTTAAAATTTTACCCCCTTCCTGTTCTGTACACATTGATCTGATATTTGGTACACACCTTTAGTTTTGATAACAATACATTTGAAAATATAAGTAACGAAATCAAAACTAAAAACTTGAAATTAAATAAGCAAAACAAAATGTTTTGTTAACGTTTTTAACTAAAAACTAAAAAATAATTCGGTAAAATAAAATCGTGCGGCGCGTGAATCATATTTAGTCAGGTTACGCCCCACGATTTTATTTTACCGAATTATTTTTTAGCTTTTTTTTCTATTAGAGGAAATGGGCTACAATCCACCACACGGGCCTAATGCAGGTTGTTAGATGTCATATGTCTTTAAATTCTTCTACTGGATAGTCGAGACCGCTACCATTATGCCACCACAACTAACATCGCTTACGAAGGAACACAACACACACACACATATTCATTGTCGTAAAATAGATATCTACAACAGACTTAGCCTTCGTTTGCTATTATTTTGTTATGTGGTCCGACATACTTGTGGTGACGTATGCGACAAGTGCATTTTTTACATTTTTTTCATACTTTAGGGTGGACCCACAACAGTTCTAGCGGAGAGAAGTCCTGGGCAGTGGCTCTCGAGGGTTCGATGGTAAGCGCTTTCCTTTGGGTAAATTCTCTCACGAAGTGAGGAGGAATGTGTCCTAGCAGTGGGAACTATAACGAACAGGAGCTGATTTTCACAACAGTTAGATAAGTTTATGTGTTTTTCCGATACACGAATGCTATCCTTCTGTCTGGCTCATATTTTTGCGTCTGATCTTTTGAACTATGCTTGTATTTATGTAGATCGTGTCGATACGAGAGAAGACATCAAAGGGCTACTAAGAACCAGCCGATCGTAGGTAAGCAAACCTAAAGGTTTTCTACTATTGCGATATGAAAAGTTATAGAAATATCCACTTACGGAATCGATTACTGAGATGGTCCTGTATTTTATACAGATGCACTAACGATGACCTTTCAACCTATGCGGGGTGTGAGCTGGCTTTGAGTGGACGAGTCGGTTGCATTCCATAGTGCAGGGAGGATGAATCTGTGACAAGGGGGCTACGGTTGTCATTTGATAGAAAATTCTGGGCACGAAATTTTAGTGAGTTTTATATTTTCATCGCCTACAGAGTCTTTGAGAGCAGTGGTGGCCCAGTGGTAACAGCTGCAACTTACGAGTATCAGTCGTAGGTTCGAACCCAGTCTGGTGTTTTACTTTGTGTAAATTATTTCCTCATCACGGCTTTCAAAACGGCGATGAAAAACATCGTGAGGAAATCGGCAAATCTTAGAACCAAAAAATTTGAAGATATGTGTCATTTACTAACCCGCACTGGGCCTGTGTCCCAGGAGTGGGAACGTTGTATGGCAGTGTCTTTAATACTTCATCTCATTTTCTTGAAGAAACTTCCAAATAATAAAGGATTTTGATGCAATACATTTTGAGATAGTAATTCTCACCGTACATTTTTTTTTTAAATTGGTAAAATAATATCTACCTAATAGAAAATATGGCACATTTATTTTGTGAAAGGTTCGCCATCTCTGACATAGACGTTTATTTACACCGAAACCTAGGTGCTTGAGTGAATTACCTACATTTTAATTATACGAGTATTAACTAAATGCAACTTAAAGACGAAGCCCTCGCCGTCATCTTGTAGTTTTGAAGTAATGTTGTTTTTGCTTTGCTTAAACGATTTAATGTTCATGCAAATATTTTGGTCTTGATCAAAATTTTATTGTGCATGAGATTCTATGCGGTAAAACCTGTCTATTACACGTAACAATACCTCAAAATATGTTTTTAAAATTTGAATTTTCTTCGTTCTAATTATGGTAAAGAACAGGCCCATTCAGCAATAAAAAAATATGTGATTGTACAGACGCCAGCACATCAAGCTACCCCAAACTGTAAAATTTTCCCAATTGAACTTGAACTTTAAACATATGTAATACAATTAAAAATCTATCAAAGAAATTTGACAGATTGGGGTAGTTGATGTGCTGGCCTCTGTACCTAATCTAGATAAAAATAAACAATAGATGAGTGGATATGACGTACGCTGATAACTAACCTACTAAATGGCTACTGAACTGCCAGGGGTGCGGGTTGTTCGAAAGAGATACCGCGGCCCCTGGTACACAGGCAACTGAGGGAACACGGGTGGGTTTTAGTCAGTAAAAGTCTGACACGCCC
The DNA here is from genome assembly GCA_949091785.1 of Polymixis lichenea. Classification (NCBI taxonomy): domain Eukaryota; kingdom Metazoa; phylum Arthropoda; class Insecta; order Lepidoptera; family Noctuidae; genus Polymixis; species Polymixis lichenea. The sequence continues at coordinate 1,807,526 of OX420934.1, forward strand.
TCCTGCTCCGCCCAGAGCGTGAGAAGTTATTTGATGATTTCCCACCCAAAAAAAAAATCCTACTATCTTACTCCTACTATCCTACTCCTACTATCCTACTCCTACTATCCTACTCCTACTATCTTACTCCTACTATCCTACTCCTACTATCCTACTCCTACTATCTTACTCCTACTATCCTACTCCTACTATCCTACTCCTACTATCTTACTCCTACTATCCTACTCCTACTATCCTACTCCTACTATCTTACTCCTACTATCCTACTCCTACTATCCTACTCCTACTATCCTACTCCTACTATCCTACTCCTACTATCCTACTCCTACTATCCTACTCCTACTATCTTACTCCTACTATCCTACTCCTACTATCTTACTCCTACTTTCCTACTCCTACTATCTTACTCCTACTATCCTACTCCTACTATCCTACTCCTACTATCCTACTCCTACTATCTTACTCCTACTATCCTACTCCTACTATCCTACTCCTACTATCTTACTCCTACTATCCTACTCCTACTATCCTACTCCTACTATCTTACTCCTACTATCCTACTCCTACTATCCTACTCCTACTATCCTACTATCCTACTCCTACTAATATTATAAATGTGTGTGTTTGTATGTTTAGACGTTTGGATATTTAGATGTTTGGATGTTTGTTACTGAATCACGCAAAATCGGGCCAACGGATTTAGATGAAATTTGGCACACAGACAGTTTAAAAGCTTGATTAACACACAAGATACTTTTTGTCCCGATAGTACGTTCCCATGGGATAATTTACGACCTCCACGCGGGCAAAGCCGCTTGCAAAAGCAAGTTAATAATAATTAATTAATATCACACATTGTAAAAGTCCGTCGGAGATCAGAATACAATAATTAATTTAAAGTAATGACCCCAATGACCGTGGTGAACACAGAAACTAATTAAAATCATAAACATCAGACATTCTTATTATTAGTTGCGATATATCACGTTAACTGGTTGTAAGTTGTAACAACTGGTGAGACAGGGGTCGCGAACTTTCGGGTCCACTGCCGTAGATGGGCATACAAGTGTGTTTGCATAGAAATTATTTAGTGGAATAGAAAAGATAAATATCTTGGAAACACTTACTTAACTAGTCCGTAAACAAATATTTTAATTTTACTAAAATGGGGACATTTAAGGCCTAAAATCTTTTAAGAAAACACAACAGCTTCCATGGTGTTGTCAGACAATTGTCAAAGAACAACCCCTAGTTGTTTCTGCCTACTTCAGGCAAAGCCAATAATCATTAACTTATTTATAACACCTGGTACACAAACCTGTCTATCGATTATGATTGCAAAAAGGTTTACATAATCAGCCTAGAATGTTCCCACTGCTGAGAGAGGCTTAACCATTTTCAAAATAATAATTTCATAAAAGCGTGGGGTGGTTTTTGAGGTATTTTTATAATCAATTAATATCAAGCACCCCACGCTTTTTGAAATTATTTTCTGTTTTTTAGTTGCGTTTTTAATGCGTGTTTTTTAGATTTTTTATTTATTATTTATTTTCTATTTTGTTAGTTCTGCTAACTACAAAAGCGTGATTGTTCAGTTTTTATTTTTTTAATTATTGAATTGTAACTGATCTTCGATAAGTCTACAAAGTTTAAATTAAATCTAACCGTTTGAAGTGGGTCAAAATCAAGTCCAAAAGAGTCTGTTACAAACAAACATACAAACATACAGGTGAAGCTAATAAAAAGCGTGTAAAAACATTAGCAGCCTGGAGTCTGGGTTTATGCCCGGTTGATGGCAATAGGCTGGCTCTCTGTTACGTGGGTCTTGAATAAAACTGGCGAAATGTGGGTGTACCTTAGGTATCTATAATGTTCCCACTGCTCATACACAGGCCTCCTCCCAGTGAGAGGGAGCGGGATGTAATCCCCCACGCGGGCCCAGTGTAGTTTGGTAGTTGCCACATGTCTTCGATTTTTTGGGTCTAGAACATGTTTCCTCATGACGTTGTTCTTCACTGTTTTGAGAGCAATGGTGATGAAGTAATTTACACAAAGTAAAGCGCCTATCTGGGTTCCAACCTACGACCTACGACTCGAAAGTCGCAACCGTTAATATAGGTATACCTTTGCCTACCTCCTATACAAGCGTGATAATATAAAATAAGAAAATTACCCAAACATAAAATGTTGACCACCTCTGAACTACGCGCCCGGAGGTGCCCCACCTCTGCAACAACATAAATACAGGTGTCATACGCGCCGACAAAGGCAGGCAGTCATCCTCTTGCGACAATGTTGCTGATTCATCGACACTTGCAGCTTTCAACGGATGACTGTTATGACTGAGAAATAACTCAAGGTCGTGAGACGTCAGCTGGTGGTTTAAAATGAGGTAAAAGTGATGTACGTGAGTAATCATTGAGAAAAAAGAAATGGAGAAATCGAGTTATAATATGTTTCAGTCCACTGCTGGGACACAGGCCCTCTCTCTATGAGGAGTGGGCTGAAATCCACCACGGGGGCCCAGTGCGGATTGATAGATTTCATGTGAAATCTTCACGATGTTTTCGTTCACCGTTTTGAATAACAAAGTAAATAATAATAATAATCATTTTACTATCAGGCAACTAAGGCCCTACTAAGATAAAACCTAAACTAAGATAAAATATAAAAAATAGATAAAAAACGAATACATATTAAGAAACTTATTAAAACTATAACTATACACGTAAAGTGGCCGGCGTCGTGTATTGCTGTGAGGTGTCGCGTGGAGGAGGGCTTGGGGTCCGAAGCTACGACCTACCACTTGGCCACCAAAACTACCAAAACCTTCCCAAGATATCGTGATGTAGCTAATAACCTAAAGTAAATCACCAATGGTATTTCGTTAACATAATATTATGGATACGATTACCCAGAGCATACTAGTCGGGCAATCATTAGCAAAGGCTGTATCAATTCCTCGATCCGTTTTAGGACTTAATTTCAGTGGAGAACGTATATTTATGAAGCTATTGTTAAATGCCGTGGTCGTTTGGTCTGCCACATGGACGTGGTGCTTTCACGCGTGGAAAGTATATGGGATTAATCTATTTTAAAAAATGTTTCCCGTCATGTGTTTTCTAACCACATTTAAAAATCCACTGCGTTTAATGGAGCTAGACAAGTCCAAGAAATCTAAAAAACATAGGAAGTGAACTTTATATCTGAAAACATCATCATCTGCCTAGCCTTTTCCCAACTACGTTGGGGTTGGCTTCCGGTCTAACCGGATGCAGCTAAATCACCAGTACCCAAGCACCAGTATTTTACTCCACTCCACTAACTGGGTAATATGATATCCCTTGGTAAAACTGGTTGTCAGACTTTCGGGCTTCTGACGACCCGTAACGACTGTCAAATATCCACAAATGACAGCCAACACCAACAGCTTAACGTGCTTTCCGAGGCACTGAGGGGTCTTGGTATGTAAAGATGGTCACCCATCCAAGGACCAACCGCGGCAAGCGTTGCTTAACCTCATCGATCGACCCCAAGCGGCTAATATTACATAGCCACAAGCCCCTTATCTGAAAACATATTAGGTATTATAAGCATATAGATCACATAAACCTGCCTAATCTGTGGTACAGACCGACGCCGGCGCATCAATGCAAGATAAACGCAATAATATAACTTTTAATCACTACATAGTATAAAACAAAGTCGCTTTCTCTGTCCCTATATCCCTATGTATGCTTAAATCTTTAAACCTACGCAACGGATTTTGATGCGGGTTTTTTTAATAGATAGAGTGATTCAAGAGGAAGGTTTATATGTATAATACACCGACCTCCACGCGGGCGAAGCCGCTGGCAAAAGCTAGTTTAGTTATAAAATTGTGAGCTACACAAAAACACGGGAACTGAACAATACTTCAATAGTAATTGTATCGTTAAGAGGTAATAAAAAAAACATTTATTTTTTGGTTGGAACCCAAATAATACCTACTAGTGGTCGCCCAGCGCACAGCGGTCGAAATTCGGCCATGTTTTTTTAATCAATTTAATGTATTTTAAATGCATTATAATATAACAATATTAGCTTTTGCACTCCTTTTCCATTTCAACTTTAACTGTGCCTATTCCTTCGTCCGTGTAATTTTCGTTAAAAGGGGTACAGACGCCAGCACATCAACCTACTACAATCTGTCAAATTTCTTTAATAGGTTTTCAACTTTATCGCTGAAGCATAAGGTTCAAATTTGATTGAGAAAATTTGACAGTTTCGGGTAGGTTGACCCGCTGGCGTCTGTACATACCTACCTATACAGTTTTTGCCTCACGTATTAACATACAGAAGATAGATATTAATATATTACTTTATTCAGCAGTCGTTGACGCATCATTACAAAGTAAACGAATTAAAATAAGTTTTAATTGAATACTAAAATGGTGTGCTATGCAAAAAACACAGGAACTAAACAATACTCCAATGGTAATTGTATCGTTATGTATGTATTGTATGCATTACATCCTCGTAACCACATCGTTCTATTGACTTGAAACATGTTATTTTATTTTTTTTTTGCTCAGATAGTTAGCGATGTTTCCTGGATTATAATTCACTGACAGTTCTAAAGATCAGGAATCATTAGAGTTTATAAATATGTATGTTTTATTTTTTGCATACTTGCTTTTATATGCGGCAGAGATCGACCAATAAAAAATACCTAAACGAGCATTTGTTTTGAAAATATGAAATCAAAAGTGTCAAAGCGAGATTTTCAGTGACACTTTTCCTAAAGTATTACTGAAAGCTAATTACATTTCGGTGCCACGCCAACACTATGAAAATTATTTAAATTTTAATCATTCATTATTATTTATAACTAGCTAACCCGTTATAAAACTAATAGTTTTAAATAAGATTTATGAGCTAATCTTGAAAAAGTTAAGACTTAACAAGAAATGAATAAGACCAGCCAATAATTCATTTATGTAATTGTTTTTTAATTGAATAATAAGATTTCCTACCAATTTTATATTGTGGTGCATGTTAAATTATCATGAATTTTATAACTGAAGGTTTGGCAAGCAATTCGTTACCACATTACTGTTGACCATAATAGTTACAAATGACAACCTTCCGACTCTTCGCTCGTCTACCAAAAACGCCGACATCTATAATTTTCACATTAATTTAGAAATAAATACATTAAGAACGCATTTATTCGTTTATAAATAAATTAAGTTGCTCCTGCCCATCACTCAATGATCACGTGAACGTATGTTAAAAAGCAAGGTTTTCAATGTCAATTCTTCGGTAGATATAAATATTCTAAATGAACTTTGATGAGTTTCAAGAATGTAAATTATTGGAATAATTCAAATTCTTGCAGCTCATCATCATCATTATTTTTTACGATTATACTCTGCCTATTGCGTCGACGATCTGCTCCGATTCTGATGTTTTAATTGCCTTGAAATTGAATCAATCAAGCTTTTTAGTGTGGAGATCCAAATGTCATAAAATAAATGTAAGTCATAAAATAATTTTTCATTAAATTATATATTTTACCTCTTCCTGTTGCCAACATTCTGGTTCTATATCATCAAAAAAATAATGAAACTGCCACTTGTTATCAGTTGTAATTCAATAATCATTAATTAGAGTTAACCTTTATAGCTTTAATTAATAAAAACAATTTGTTTTACTTTTATATGAAATGCGTATTACAACAGGGTTCATTTATCAACGCAGACTTGATTCCATAACATTAATATTGTATTTGTCTAAATATCTAATAATATTTTAATATGAATAATTAATTCATGATGATGATCTATGAGGCCATTCGAAATCGATACGGCATTTATTAAGATTGCTGCGTAAAAATTTAAATAGCAGTTTCTTTATTTGTTCAAATGTCAGTATACCTAAGTCAAGGGTCCACAGGAGGGTAACAAATAAAAAGGTTTATTTTTTACTTATTATAATAATATTTATCAAAACTGGCTGGATTTGCAAGTTTTTTGGCTGTGGCAGGCCGTGGATACCTACAATAAACTTGAAGCATCATCTAGCATTGTCTAAGCACTGTATGAACGGTGAAACTTTTATGATAGCTTGAACTTATGATAAGCCAAAGGCACACATGGTCTGCGTGAGCATTTACTAATTCACAAGTGCTCCTCACACAAATATGATCGGTAATGCCATGCATCATACCAGCCTTCGGTTTGGTTCTTTAACGTATTACACAGCTGCTACGGATGAAGTCTTCTAAACGCTTAGGTCACCTACTCAAACCCTCTGATAATTAAATATACAAAAAGCGTGGCAGGGAAATCGACGTGCAACCTTTTACCATGGAATAAGTACATAAGTTGGAAAACCTGCATCGATTTTTTTATTTAAAATAAAATTGCTATTCCATTCATTTAAAGTAAAATAGCTGATTTTTTTGTTGATAACTGACGAAACTTTTCTACATTTCTACCCTAACGGGTTTAGAAACATGTGTTGCTATCATGGTACCCTACCACCCAGTATATAAGACCTTTGTTTTAGGAAAAGTTTGGGAACCTGCGGTAGAGCCAACTGACCCACATACATACATCAAACGTTTAAGTCTCCTGTTTCTTTAATATTTGTATAATAAGCCTATAATATTCCCACTGCTGGGGCACAGGCCTCCTCTGGGTGATAGGGAGTGGGCCGTATCGGGCCGTAATTGGGCCTAATCTTGATACGCATACTGCCGTAGTTTATAAATGTACCTGTAGACGTACTTTGTGGTTTTATAATCTTATTTCCATACGGGTCTCGCCCGACCTTGCGTTAAATTACGCAATAATGTTCGTTCTTATTCGGAACTTGAGGTTTTCTTTGATTCTGTTATTTTTGGTGTTGATGATATCATTTCAGTCTTGTGTATTCCGAACACGATGCATGGAGCTTTGGTTTGGTTGGTAATGACAGGAAGTTATTGTAGTTTAGTTGAAGTCATTGCTTCTTTGACATGCCCTAGTCTTATCTGGGTTTTTCTTGGGAAAAATATGGATAAAAAAAAATATAAAAAAAAAAAAATATGGATTCTTTACCCACATTTCCCCAGTTAGGTATGTTTAAGTAAGATATAATAGAGGACGAGCCTTTTGCCGTCAACCGAGTACAAATCGAAAATCTGGGCTGCTACTGAGAAATTCAATATAGAAAAACCCAATAATACTTTGCTCGACCTGGGAATTTAACCAAGACCTCATACTCAACAGTAGCGCTTGCGACCACTGCACCAACGAGGCAGTCACAAAACAAAACTACGTTTGTTTGTCCGTAAAAGAGAGGGAAAAGGGAGAAAGGGTTTCAGTAGAGGTTAGAACACACACTAAGCCAATGTGCAATCTGTATGTTTTGTTTTTAGGTATCATATACAATCGTACTACTCGTAATATTATAAATGTGAAAGTTTGTGAGTATGTATGTATGTATGGATGTTTGTTACTCTTTCACGTAAAAACGGCTAAACGGATTTGAATAAAATTTGGCAAACAGGTAGTTTGTAACTTGGAATAAGATATAGAATACTTTTATCCCGGTACTACGTTCTCGTGGGATAATTATCGACCTCCACGCGGGCGAAGCCGCTGGCAAAAAGCTAGTTCAACATAAACCTGCACAAAATCCGTGACACATTCTCTCAGCAGCGCTAGTTTACGTTCACAACGCGACGTAATTACAACTTACTGTAATATTTTTTACGTCTTTGACAAACTCAAATAAAATATGGTAATTAAAATGTTTACGCAAGCAACTACCAAAATTAAGTATCTTTAAAAAGTAGAAGCTCCTCAATATGCGAGTTTAAAATATCAAGTCATAACCAACAGTTAAATGGCTGCTGACCCTTTTAACTTAAACACCGTAAAGAAGATTTAACCGCATTCCCAAAGTGATTGAAACCGCACCCTTATTGCGTAACACGGTTACAATCACGATGGCAATAGCTTATATTTTGACAGCTTAACAATGTTCATTGCACATGCATAATAAGTTGTAAATGTGTCATGCCCACATTAAGATGAATGGAGTGATATTGCTGAACAGTCAGCAGTATTGCGATGGTTTTGATAAATAACTTTATAGGTCGTCAAGTTCGTTTATTTTTTTTCATTTACTTTTAGAGGCACCGGCTTATCTGTAATAGAACATACAATCAGCGGCAATAATATCGGGACGAACAGATTGTTCAAAATGATCTAAACAACTATGAAAATTAAACATTAACTCAATGACACAGGGTATGTTTCAGAATGAAGACAGTACACGACAACTGTCATTCTGACAAGAACTTTATCCAATTGAGATAAAGTTTAATTTTAGTAATTGTTGAGATCATTTTGAACAGCCTGTACGTCCCGATATTTTTGACGCTGACTGTACATAGGATAATCAGCCTATAGGTAATGTTCCCACTACTGGGACATAAGCCTCCTCTCTATGAGGAGGAGTGGGCTGTACTGTAATCCACTAAGCAGGCCCAGTGCGGGTTGCTAGATGTCATACGTCTTTGAAGTTTTAGTTCTAGGAGAGTTTCACGATGTTTTCCATCACCGTTTTGAGAGCAATGGTGAAGACAGTCTAGGTACCGAACTACGACCTACAAGTCTTAAGTCTCAGCAGTTACCACTGGACTAGAACATGCTAAAGCTTCTCTTGTGCTACCCCTTTCACACCCATTGTCCCGAAAAAAAAAATCATTTACCAAAATAATGACATCAAGGCAACCACCAAGGATTTCATAAAAAATAAAGAATACGTATAAATAGGACCATGTAAAATTATTGAAATGAGCAACTTTTCGTCAGTCCCTCATAACTTGTCACTCACTACTTAGCTCTTTCATAATGTCTACGTAAGTTTATTTTACACCATCTTTAGTAACTCTAGGTCATCTCTTACAAAACGGTTTTTTACTTGTTCTTGTTCTCAGAAATTCCTTTATATTAGGTATGTGAATGAGTGGTAAAAGAAATCCCTCAAGGTTGGCCGGTGTTGTTCTGTAGAAAGTTATCACTTAACGCCTTGGTGTGAATTTTACAACGCTTATGAAATTATGCTTGTTGTGAATCATTTAGTGAACATCATCGTTTCATTCACGCCTTCTTCGTGTATTTTTAATAAACATGTAGCCATGTAGATAGGTAGTATTATTTTTAAGCACGTTACATTGCAACGTGGTTTTTTTTTCATCTGACTTCAAAAAAGGAGGTTCTCTTTTCGATAGTTTTTTTTTTATGTTTGTCGCAACAGTCATGGGTACCACAGTAAAAAAGTTAAAAATAAAAAATATGTTTATGTAGGGTAGGTACTTTAAAAAAACCACCGACTTCCAATAACACTACAAAGTGAATAAATACGTTTAATTTTGGAAGTCGGTGTCAAAAACACGAAAATACAAAACCAAAGACACCGACTTCCGAAATTCACTTTGTCATGATTTTTGTATGCGATTTTTTTTTTATAAACTTTTTTTCGTTTATCGGGATTCTTAAATAGGTTCAAGCTATTAGTGGTCAATTTGGTCATTGAATCGCAACTGCAAACATTTTGTTAATTTAAATACGCTACTCTCCTTTAGGGATTCACCGCAGTCAGCAAAAAAATAACTGATGAAATCCTTGGACATTACAAAAACTTCACAAAGATAACATCATCTAACTAATGCAATAGGATTAAATCCGTGCATCCGTTTTATACCCATGCTTTAAGTTCAAGGCTGCATTCAAAGATATAATGTCAGTGCTTCACTGTAATGTTTTACGGATATTTACATATAAGTATAAATAATTGTAATTATATTAATATTACACGGGGCTTTCTGACCTCTGCCCAGTATTAAGGTTGTCACATACTCAAGGATATGCTACAATTCAATTTAGCGCTTTGTGCTTTTAGAGGTAGGTATGCTACTTCTTACCATATAAGTAATACTAGCTTTTGCCCGCGGCTCCACCCGCGCGGATGTCGGTTATAGCGAAAAAGAAGTAGCCTATGTCCTTCTCCATATCCTAGGCTACATTTCTGCCAAATTTCATGACGGTCGGTTCAGCGATTTAGGCATGAAAGCGTAACAGACAGAGTTACTTTCCCATTTATAATATTTATTATAGGGATTAGTAGGGATTATAAACGTGAAAGTTTTTTGTTTGGATATTTGGATCAATTTGGCACACAGATAGTTTGTAACCTGAATAGATAGGACATCACATAGGACACATTTTATCCCGGTAGCACCTTCCCGTGGGGTAATTGCCGACCTCTACCAATCTCCAATAAAACGTTTAAGCTGTTGTTTCAAGTCAGTTGAACCGCTGTTTACTCTTCTATTAGGAACTCGTGTTTAAAAAGTGGGCTAGGTTAGCATAAGGTCCTTGGATACGATTCCCCCGGTCGGGTGAAATGTTATTGGATTTTTCCATATGGATTTTTATTGTATCAGTCCGAAATATAGGTTTGTGGCCGGTGGGTAGCAATTGGCCATTAAACCACCCCTGTTACATGGGACTTCAACATAACTCGTGAAATGTAGGTGTATACATAGGTACACCTCTGCATAACTCTTCTGGGAACAAAGGCGTACTGTTATCGGTTAGGCATAACCAGTTCTGGGCGAAACCTCCATAAGTTCCATTTCTCTCGATCTTTTTTTCTCTATTCCGTTTCTTCACGTCAATTCCTGAGAGCAACAACTAAACATCAATACGTCAAAATGTCATATATAAATAGATTTCATTAATGTCTATCAACAAAAGCACTAAATTGTGGTCAATAATAGTTGACATTTTCTACATATAGCTACAGCAATCAATTGCCATCTAATTTATGTTTCGAAATTAATTTATAATCATTTATTTTCCATTGATTAGCTGTAATTCATGGTAAAATATGCGTTTATCAATGGTTTTAATTCTTACAAAATGTTAATCTATTCCGCAATTAGTTTAAATAAATAGAGCTTGGTTACTAAAGCTACGGTTGCCTAGTGTTAGATTCATTTATTTTTATTTTTGAAATTGACTAAACTGATATATTGATAATTCAGAATGATTATTTATGTGGTAACACCAAGCGGTGACGTTTGACAAGTGGTCAAAAAAATCACTATCTCGTTCACTTCGTTTTGGGGACAGCTACGGGTCGGGCAATCGAAAGTAACTGTGTTGAGTATTCTAAATAATTATTGTAGCTGGTTGATTATAGTTGTAAAAGTAGCGGCTGCAGTCACGGCTGTCCTGAAAAGAATGGCACCGGGGTTTGATTTTACGGTGTCAAAACGGTCTAAATTATACATACGATGTGGCGGCCACCACTCTGAGCAATTTGTAACTTTACACTAGCTTTCAATGTAATAAAAGAATAGCTTAATTAATCCCAATTACATTTACTTAGGATGAATTAAGCTATATCAGTGCACAGTTAACAACTGTAGTGTTTACTCCAAAGCTTAATTTGATTAATTAGCTATCGGATCATCAAATTTAATTAGTGATATATAAAACGGAAGACCTCGCCCACATTCCACTATTTTTATAACGGCCGAATCGCCTTGACACTCAATGTTTTGGCCCACAAATGATTAACATCACCTATAATTATAAATCAAATTAAAATGTAAGTTGTGTGTGTGTGTGTTGCGAAGTTCAAACCTTGAGTTCTTCTGCGCCATATCTCGACATTGGTTCCGATATTTTTTTTTCTTGCTAGAATATACAAACAACTGATTTAAACTATTGTGGACTACATACTTGCACCAGCATGGATATAATTTTTCATATTACCACGTAGAACCGGTAATTCAAGGCAAGCATTGAAATTGTAACCACCTGTCGCTACTCTCAAGCACCACACGGCTTGAATTGTAACCACCTGTCGCTACTCTCAGGCACCACACGGCTTGAATTATTCATCATATTTTAACGGATTTCGTTACTTCATTTTTCCTTCATGTTTTACACCACAAAATCCCATTTTTTACATTTTCGTATTGTGTCTAACTTCTACCCGGATATGTAACAAATGGCTCTCTTCTTCATCGTATCGGTGAAGTAGATGGGTGTCTGCAAAATTCTTTCAATTCCTCATTCATTAATATGTAGTTTTAATATTATAAATTAACGTATTAGTATTTCTGTGTATGTCCTCTGCATATTCACAAATACCTCAGACCTTAATCTTCGGATCGAATTCTTAAAATTCTTTCTCCAAAGAGAAGCTACAGCTTCAACTGCCGAGTGCCATAGGATAATAGAATGTTTTCCTGTATATTTTCCACTGCGCAATAAAATCCCATGAAATAAGAAATGTTAATTTGACACAGAATCTGATGTAAAAAACACATTAGAATAAAATAAAGACAATATACTAAAAAATAAAAATAAAAAAATTAGAATGTACCTGACTGCTCCCAAGGAAAAAAGATAAAAGATAATTTATTTGTCAAACATTTGTTTACATACGAATCGAGCATGCAAGATCAAGGTATTTGGTATTTGTGTGTATGTCCCCTGCATATTCACAAATACCTCAGACCTTAACCTTAGGATCGAATTCTTAAAATTCTTTCTCTAAAGAGAAGCTACAGCTTTAATTGCCGAGTGCCATAGGATTATGTTTTCCTGTATATTTACCACTGCACAATAAAATCCCTTGAAATAAGAAATGTTAATTTGGCACAGAATCTTATGTAAGAAACACATTAGGATAAAATAAAGAAAATATACTAAAAAAGAAAAAGAAAAAAATTAGAATGTACCTGACTGCTCCCAAGGAAAAAAGATAAAAGATAATTTTTTTGTGAAACATTTGTTTACATACGAATCGAGCATGCAAGATCTTAAATATAGGTAAAATTCCGTACATGTTTTGCCTGAGGAGGCGTACAATATTTTTTATATAACATACAAATAATTTAATAGAATAAATACTGGTAATATAATAATCACTAGAATTCATTATTACATTTTTATGAGAATAATAATCATATAGAAACAATAATATAAAGTTCAAGCATGTTAAATGACAAACAAACTCAGAGTTCACGGTCTCTGTTTTTTTTTTGGGTGGGAAATCATCAAATAACCTCAGTCCTGTCAGACTTTTACTGACTAAAACCCACCCGTGTTCCTTCAGTTGCCTGTGTGCCAGAGGCCGCGGTATCTCTTTCGAAGAACCCGCACCCCTAGCAGGTCTCTGTTAAAGTCTAAACATCATTATTAAGAATCACTATTATTTGTCACAAAATCTAAACCTTTGTCTAGATATACGGTTGAATGTTTTTATTGAATGATCGGATTAACCCACTAACGTATTTGGTTATTATAAATTATGTTCGCGGTTTTTCTGCGTAGGCATAACCATCGGTTTAAGGCTATTAAATTGTGTGGTTTAAATAAGCATATAAAGTGGCTTTGGTATCAAATTGGACTATGCATAAATATTTTATGGTCACGACGATTTTTGTTTCTTTAATCTGGTATGTATTAAAACGCTGACCATGATCTTATTTTATAAAATACCCATACTCTTAATAACATTGTAAGGTGTAAATAGGAAGCCCACAACACACAGGAACTTTTAATACTGTCTATCAACCTCAATTGCACTAAAAGCTCCCGCAGACAGGCGCGACGCGACTCAGTGGAACAATTTCCTTAAATTTAACTTAGAAATTGATCAATTAGAGTCGCGTCGTGCTGGTTCGTCGCACCTGTCTGCTGAGCCTTTAATCTAATTGTCACTGGAAATTCTCAATATTTAGAATAATTTAGATTTTAGCTTCACCAAGAACGTTAAGGACCTTACATCATAACTGGGTACACAACAATGGGGCAATTCTCGTTATTATAAAAACGTTCACAGTCTGATCTCTCAATCTGCCAAAATCACCTCGAGTTTCCATACATTATTGACAAGTTTTTGACATTTGATTGTCGCCGAGGTAACACTGCGACTAAATTTTGAACGTTTTTTATTACTTGGCCTTCTGCTCTAAACGAGATTTATAATTTTTATTATCCTTGGAAAATTGACTTTATCGACACGCAAATAATTTTACGATAGCTTTGTGTTAGCTATAATTAATCCTTTTATTGCTTTGTTATTTTTTTTTTTTGTAATTTAGAGATCATTCCGTTCGTCTCTTTCATAAAAATGTTGCCAAGGACATTTTTATACAATGACATGTTACACTGATTATTCAAAGGCTTAGTTCTTGTAAATTTAATGTAGCACAGTGATAAGCCTTCGTATAATCAGTCCTTTAGACTCCAAACATGGATGTCATTCATCTTTATATGGCAATACTGTGACCCGGGATACCGCTATAATTATATCATCACATTAGATATACCCATGTAATTATCATAATGGATCTTATTCAACCCATTAATTATCTACGGTATACCTACACACCATCTATTAACAACCGGTTGGAGCTGTGATCTTCTCTATAAGGTAGGACACTGCTATATAAAAATATACATAAAACATTTATTTTAAACTACTTAAAACTATAAAGGAAGAAAGGTCACATCAAATAATAGCGTTAGCGTTTCTTATGAAAATAAAAATGATGGAACTAAGTAAGCCAAGAAATATAATCTAAACCAGACGGGAAACGGAAACTGGACTAGTACGTAAATAATGTGGGTCAAATCAAAATATTACACTACACCACAGAAATGCGTTAATCACGTTTACAAAAGCTCCATATTTTCAGTCAAGTCTCGATCCCGTGGGAATAACGGGATAAGGACGTAAAAGAATAGCACCATCAATTTTCTTCCCGTGGGTGTCGTAGAAGGCGACTAAGGGACTTACTAGAGAATGGGCAGCAGCGTTCTCTATGCATTTGACCACCATACTGCGATCGCCAACCTGCCTGCCGAGCATGGCGATTATGGCTAACCCCGCCCCTTTTGGAGGAAGCTTATGTCCAGCAGTGACGTCTTTATGAAAGTGTTACAAATAAACATACAAAAAATCAAAGCATTACTCTTTACGATATTAAGTTTACATAAACAAACTTATCGACTCGTCTTCAACGATTGCACGTCACCCCATCTCTTTAATTCATTCCGACGCAAACTCTTGACCTCTAACTTTTGCACAAATCCTATTAAAGCGTGCTCTTGCAAAGTTTCCCACTCCTGCACATAGTTACCGTGCACAATTTCAACAGGTGTGAGCTATTGCTTACGATATGTACATTTGTGTGTGAGTGTGTAAATGATAGGACTTCAGTCTGCAGTGTGTAACAATACTTAAGGCCTGCTTGCACCACAGCAAATCATTTTGTCAAACGTGTGGCAAACGATGTTTTAAATACGTTTAGCGCTAAATGTATTTAGTGATTTATGGTGCAAGTGAGCCTGAGTGTAAGTTTGTTCGTTTATCCGGAAAAAAGAAACTACTAAATATTATACCCTTAAAATGAAATCCAAATTACTGCGCCTACCCTTAATAAACGCTATCCCGGAGTGTACTTCGGTTCTCGGGGTCTGTTGGGGTCGGTTTCCAGTCTACCCGGATGCAACTGAGTACCAGTATTTTACATGGAGTAACTGCATAACTGACCTCTAAAATCCAGTTACTGGGTAACCCTTGGTAAGACTGGTGGTCAGGGCTTTTGACGAACCGTGACGACGGTCAAACGTTAACGAATGACAGCCAGGACCGGACAGCTTAACGTATTTTCCGAAGCACGGAAGGGTGTTGGTATATAAAGATGGTCACCCATCCACGGAACAACCGCAGCAAGAGTAACTTAACCTGATTGATCGATCGTGACGCTATTATTACTTAGCCGCAAGCCCCACTTCGGTACTCCGGTATACATCTGATCTCAAAATATGATTAGGTTTCCTATTATATTTATCACAAACATGTAATCTCTGTCTCTGTCTGTCTTAACTACATACAAAAACCTGCTTTGGATTACTTAAAATCTGACCATCATGGTGCAAAAAAATCTTAAGCGTGAACACTTAATTGAATTTAAAAAATTAAGAGTAAATCGCTTGCTATTTTTATTACTAGATATTTATTTAACATAACTTCGAAAATTTCTATCATGATTAATTAAACATTATTTTGTATCTAGTTATATTAATAGTCCCTGTCAATTAGTCAAGGTTACTTCCCGTATGCATTCCGATATAATTGCAAAAAGCGCAAAAAATATGATGATAAGCGATGTGCCAATTTGTCAAGTAACCATTTATCATTTATTTATTTGAGGCCGTAAAAGTGCAGCGATAAACATGTCGTTAATTAAATCACCTGTTAAAATAAACGGTGGCGATAAGCACTGCCGGGTTTAAGGCATGAGATTGCTACAATAAGCAATATTAGCCCAAAAGAGAATCATGCTAATTAAATCCCGATCCAGCCTGTCCCTTGCTCTCCTCCCACAGGGGGTGCGATTAGCGTGGAGTCGGTTATTTTTAATAGTTTAAGCCCTGTCTGAAGGCCTTAATTAATTGAGGCACGCACTGACAAGCCCGGTTAAGCCACCGCCAACCTCCTAGGTTGACCTGCGAGATGCCATTCTCAAAAAATAGGCACAATGCTGGCTATGAATCACAAATTTTTATTGTTTCAAGACTCGTCGAGTAACGTGTCTATAAGATATCAATTCACAGACAACGGTCTTTGTTCCATCTTACGCGATATGCCATTTCACCTGTATACAAGAGGATCTAACATTAGGAATGGCACTGGAGGACACCGTGGAGAAAACTCCACGGTGTGTTACAGTGTTACAGTGGGTTACAGTCCCACATAACTGCGCTATCTTCCCGTGGTAGCGCAGTAGGCATTTCTCCACGTTAAACAAAAAAAAATGCCCGGGTCGATGGCGCGTTGTGTTCCACGGGCATCGTCAGAGATGTCAGCAACAACTGGTGGGATCCGCAAGGGCCGATGCCTGCCAGGGGTGCGGGTTGTTCGAAAGAGATACCACGGCCCCTGGCACACAGGCCACTGAGGGAACATGGGTTGGTTTTAGTCAGTAAAAGTCTGACACGCCCTCCTGCTCCACCCAGAACGGGAGAAGTTATTTGATGATTTCCCACCCTCAAAAAAAAACAAAAAAAACCTCTACGTGGACTAAGCCGCTGGAAAAAGCTAGTTTCATTATATTTGCGATCGACGCAGTTCTTTAAAAAGAACACGAGAAGAAGAATGGGTGGATAACCATAACTTAAAGTTGACCTGTCTTTTAATTCAAACACGGCCAGACACTGCCGGAAGGCTTCATGATTAAAGGGCTATTGTACCGTCTGTTACACAAAAAACATTAGCTCATATTGAAATCTTGCAAAAGTGTACGTCCAAGCTGTCATTCCGTCTACACGTTACCAAATATATTACTGACAGATGTATGCGGGATCTATTTAGAACCATCTTCTTGGTATAGGTAACGAAACGGCACTTGAGTAGCGATGCAACAGAGATCCAATAAATAAATATGAATTAAAGTAGTTTTTCGTGTCTACCCGAGCGACCGCGTTGTTCTTCTAAACTACGCAACAGACTTTAAAGCGGTTTTCAAAATCATTTAGAGAATTTATTTCGAAAGGTTTGTATGTATGTGGTTTATACCATTTAAATGAAATTACATAACAACAAGAAATCTTGACGTTTTTCAAATCTTAAAAACCGTCCAAAGTAGGGGTAGCTAATTCTGTATAAAATACCTGCGTACTTTCGACAACTCGTTCAAATTACACTTTTTTACGCTTATTTCTCAGCTTCTTTTGTACTGTAGCTACCGATTGTATTAACCTCGGCTTCTGTTGGCTATCTACTCCTGGCAATTGGTCGCAGTCGCCGTGACATTAGCAGTAAAGCTCGACAACCGGTTGCATTATATCGTGTTATGTAAAGTGTTGTCAATAGAAAGCTGAAGAGCGGGTTATTATAGGTAATAATGATATTTGTTTACCTTAAGGTACGGTAACTAAGGTCAGATGGAAGTCGGTCAAACTTGGCACCTGCTAATCAGCAAGAATGTTGTTTTAAACTAATTAGGAACAGTTTTATCCGAATGAAGCAAAGCCAAACGAACTACAGAAATAATGTTCCATTCTGACCCGGAACTGTTTCCACATATTAAAATGTATTTTTTTACTATAGGGCCTAAGCATCTTTATTTCTCAATACATGTTTATTTAAAATATATTTATGCTTTTAAGGATTTTTTATAAAATAATGGGTACTCCCATTGCGAATTCAAACAACTAATAAATTAAATTGTTATTAATCAAATTGATCGTTTTTATTAGAATTTTATTAGTTAGTCACGATTTGACTGAAATTATGCCGATGAAGCACGAAACTTAATTGTTTTAGGCCGGATTTTGAGTCAGTTTTTAAAGCAACTTATTTTTTTACTCTTTTTTGATAGATAGATAAATAGTGTACAAGGTTGTGGTTATATAATTAAATACGCTCGACACAATACACATATGTTGACATAATTCTGTTTTTGTCATTTTCAAACGATTGACGGCCATTTAAAACGTTGTTTTTGTTGTTTTGTGGAGCAATATTTTGTAATTTAACCACTAAAAATGTTGAACTTCTTTGTGCGCAAATTGTGCTAGTCTAATGGATGTTGTTATTTATGTTTTTTTTTTCTATTAATCCAATTACAACTACCAATTATCCCCTTATAACTAAACCACAAAATTGCTGTAACCTTCTATTAATAAACTGTTTATAAATAAAGACTATAAATAAAATATTTAACATAATTTTCAACTTAATTCTAAGTTCATATCGCACCTTTGGAATTATAGAGACATGCCAAATTAGCCGCAAGCAAAATAGGTATCTATAATTCTAAAGGTGCGATATGCAATTTGTTAGGTGACGTAGGATGCACGGTGTTTCCGCAAGCAGTAAGCAACTATAGCTCGGCCTTTTGCGTCAACGTGATGAACGAGCTTTATTTCAAGTATTTTGCTTCAAAAATAGCAAACAAATGACAATAT
Source organism: Polymixis lichenea (assembly GCA_949091785.1). Taxonomy (NCBI): domain Eukaryota; kingdom Metazoa; phylum Arthropoda; class Insecta; order Lepidoptera; family Noctuidae; genus Polymixis; species Polymixis lichenea. The sequence goes on from OX420934.1 coordinate 1,826,566, forward strand.
TTTTTTAAATACCTTTTGACTTATAAGATTTATGCATTCATTCAGTAATTATTACAACATTTATTCATATTTACATAGTATAAAACCAAGTCGCTTTTTATGTTTGCACGCTTAGATCTTTTAAACTTAAAAGAGCTTAAGTAGGTTTATACATCGGTGAATTTCTCAGTAGGAGCCCGCCCGTCTATTCGTGGTTGGTGGATGGTAATAGTCTCGCCCCATATAACATGGGACTTAAACATGACTGGAGAAATGTAGGTGTACCTTTAGGTATACTGCTGCATAACCGTGCTAGCTCTAAGAATAATTTAAGTAGTCATACACGTATACTTAACAGAATGAACATATTAAACAACATAAAAACTCAATCAGCCCACAAGTCAATAGTCTCTAACGGTAATGTTAGTGACATAATCTGCGCTAATCTCAAGGTAATAGCGTTACGAGATAAAGCGACGGTAATGAGAATTTGATCAGCTGATTGTATTACTATCGGAGATGTTATCAAAAGTGATTGTGAGCTACTTTGACAGCTTTCAATATGAAACAGACAGAGCAGAAGGCTCACTTTGGGATCATGCAGTTAGAATTTTTTATATAAATAAAATTAAAATAGCCTTTATTTCCTCTGACATTTTCGACATACACAAGTTTTTATAAACTAGGTATATATGTTTTAATGTTTTTAAGCTCTTACTTTATAAAATTGTATATAATACAAACATAAACTCACGCCTTCTTGCTATGGGGTTAGGCAACCACCCACCACCACGCCACCTGCCACGATCCTTTAATACTCGTTTCGCTTCTTCCAGATAATTTAAATTTATTATGATATAACTTAGGTCGGTAACTACTCGTGTATGGTTAATCTTTCTGGAGGAGATAAAGAGGTATATTGTTTAACCAGAATCTTCGATTGAAGTCAAGCAGAGTTTCAGTATAAAACCTATTTAAATAAAAACTCTTTTAAACCACTATTTAAGCTAAGCTATTGCATAATCAGGCTATACTGCTCCCAGTTCTGGGACACACAGGCCTCCTCTCTCTCCGTGAGAGGAAGTGGGCCGTAATCCACCACTGGGGGGCCGGTGCGGGTTGGTAGATGTAACATTTCTTCGAATTTTTGGTTCTTGGATATGCCGTTTCTCATCATGTTTGCCTTCTCCGTTTCGTCACGCTATGCTTTGCAAAAAACACACTAAACATAAAATTCGCTTAGCTAACAATCTCCAGATGTATTATACACGAAGTGCACGGACGAAAATTCAGTCACAATTCCGCATCATACAAAAAAGCAAAGAAAAATCATTTGCTTTAACGTAACTTTTGTAACTTTGCATGAAGTGAGACTTCTGAAGCTTTACTTTGTTAAAGATCATAATCTAATGTTAATTATCAATGCAATGTCAATTTGAATACATTAGTCATTCATTTAAACTTCATTCGAATAATTATTTTTAAATGTTAGGCTTTAATGTTGTCTCAGAGGTTGCAGTATTTTATGTTTTAGACATTGATGCGACTGAAGGTAATACATAAAACTTATTTCCTTCATTATTTTATTAATTCGATTTCGCGGTTGTAAATCTTGTTTCTAATAGCAACCTTCAATTAATTATTAATTGTTACTTCAAATAATAGTACCATAACAACACATTAAAATTAAAATACATTATATTTATTTTATCGTCTACGTGCTGTTGTGGACGACTTTTGGCTGAAAAAACGATACATCGATGGGTACCCATCCTGAAAATTCTGAAACATCTTAGAAGAGAAATATTGATCCTGGATCATCTGGACTTAGATTATTTTGACTGAAAACTAAGTTTTAAAGACGTCATGCTCATTTTCTAAGCCAAAGGATAGGATAAATTTAACAAATAATTTATTGCAATATTCTATAGATCCATAAGGTGCATTCAACCTAAAACAAGTTAGCTAACGTACAACTTAGTATTAGCTCATACGCAAAAGGTTAGCCGATTCCTTTGAACGCGTGTCAAATAGTTAAGTAGTTAGGATTACTGTAGCTAATGTTAACTTTTAATGTTAACAAGGTCGAACTCACAGTTTTTGTTTGCAAATATTTCGTAATTTTGATATCGGCGAAGTCATCAGACACGATTGACCAATGTAACGAATGAAGTTTACGTGGTGGAGAAAAATAAGATCATGGAAATAGTCAAGCCCAGTGGTAACGACCCCGACTTACGAGTCGTAGGTCGTAGGTTCGAACCCAGGTAGGCGCTTTACTTTGTGTAAATAATTTCATCACCATTACTCTCAAAACGGTGAAGGAAAACATCGTGTGGCAACCCGCATGTCCTAGATCCAAAAATTCGAAGACATATGACATCTACCAACCACCCCTCTCGAAAGAAAAGAGAAAGGGGGTAGGTAAGATTATGGTAACAAGAATTCCTTCAATTTCCCTTGGGAGCATCACAATACTCTCCTGTAAACACGATACGACATAAGAAAACAGTTTTCCTAAACTCATTCTTCAAGTAACAACACTAACAGCGATCGTTGTCCTCTCCCTAAAAAAAAAAATTAAAAAATCTAAAAACCACGGTTTACAAACCAAACTAAAAAAACTAAAAATAATTTCAAAAAAGCGTGGGGTATTTTTGAGGTATTTTTAAAAGAAATTAATATCAAGAAGCCCACGCTTTTTTGAAATTATTTTCTGCTTTTTTAGTTTGGTTTTTAAAGCGTGTTTTTAGATTTTTTATCTTTTATTTATTTTCTATTTTTTAGTTCTGCTAACAACAAAAGCGTGATTTTTCAGTTTATTTTTTTAATTATAAAAAATTATGGAACAAATTTATAAAATTATTGAATTTTCATCGGTAAGTCTCGATAAGTCTACAAAGTTTAAATGAAATCTGACCGTTTAAAGTGGGTCAAAATCAAGTCCAAAGGAGTCGGCTACAAACATGCGTACAAACAAACATACAGGTGAAGATAATAAAACTGTGTTAAAAATAACAATAATCTTAATTTTTTATCGTGTTTAGATCAATACCCCTGGCGCCTGTCGAGTTTAGCTAGCCAATTTAAAATAACCCGACTGTAAATCTAGTCCAGGCTAACTGGTTTCACGATTGATCTACCGACAATGGCTGGCCTTATGTAACTGTGTGCAAGTAGACATTACAGGTTGTCTACTCGACAGTCTACGGTGACTCAGAGCATAATGTCAATAAGGTTGACATTCACTTCAGTCAAAGTGTTCAAGTAACACCACAGGTTACATTACCTTTTTATTATAAAATAGAGACATGTAAAGCTTTCAATTATATTAAACCATGAGTTGCATTGTTGCAAGCGTCAAATGGGCCTTATTCGAAAGGTAATAGTCACCGAAAGGGCAATGGAGAGGACTATGCTTGGAGTTTCCCTACGTTATCGAATCAGTAATGAAGAGACCTGTAGAAGACCTAAGGTAACTGACATAGCCTGAAAAATTGCCAAACTTAAGTGGTAGTGGTAAAGGCACAGAGCTCGCAGAACAGATAGCCGAAAGGGCTAAAGCCCTTACCTTAAAAGGTTCTGGACTGGGAGGCCTTCCAACCTTAAGTCTCCCGGTACGCCTACCGGGAGACTTAAGGTTGGAAGGCCTCCCACAAGTTGGGCCGATGACCTTGTGAAGCCCGCAGGAATCCACTGGATACGGAAAGCACAAAACTGGTCAAAGTGACGGAGGCCTATGGACTGTGATGATAATGACGATGAAGCGTTAATTACACTTTGCTTTCAATTCCATGTAAAATTAAAAAGCATTGTTAATTAAACCATTCAAGCAATTCTGAAAAATCAAGTGGCCATTACTACCATGTCATATATTACGTACACTATAATATGTACTTAACATGGAATAAGTACTGGGTAGTTACCCAGACAAGAATCTCAATTACCAATCAAAATCATATCTCCCACGCATCCACTTTTATTTAACTATAAGATCTATAACAAACAATATAGAGTTGCGCTTGCACACGGCATCGTGAAAGCTTGACATTTGCACTTGACTCATCCCAAATGCCACAGCCGTTTCGACAGTCAGGTGTCGCAAACGACTAACTAGTAATGACACGCGTTCTACATGGTTGATAGTTCGCGCCATGATAGATCACATCACGATTATTATACGTAATTGTGCAGGAAGAGTTACTTTATAAAATATCGACTGTTATTACGATTTGCAAACGGGTTTGCAGCCCTGGATACAAAACTTCATTATACTAATCGACCCAAATGTAATTTTTTCGCAATTACGATATTGGTCCCACCTGTATAGCTCTTGTCGCTCATAATATCGTTTATTTTCGTAATATAAACTGGGTCGAAACGCTCGAGTCACGGAGCTCGACTGCGCTACTCCTTTTTAAGATTTTTTTTCGCCGACTGATCGACGCTTCACAGGACCAGAGGTCCAGCTCATTCTTTCGCCAAAGAAGAGTAGTCTTCTAGTCTGCTGGACACGTTTCCCGATGACAGCGATGCGGACGAGTTCTACGACGCCTAAGTGTCCCTTTATTTCTTTGTCATCAATCAACTCAGCCTATCGCAGTCCACTGCTGAACATAGGCTTCTCCCTTACTGCGTCACAATACCCTGTCCTCCGCTTTTCGCATCCCTAACCTTCCATCTACTTCCGTATTTATTTGTATAGTAAGTTATTTTATTTAGTTCGCATTTTATGGTAAACAGTTAGTTATAAGCATTGACTTCAATAAACACAAATGGTTCGCACAAACTCGATCACAGTGATCTGGATCACGCACTTCCTCTCACGTTTCTATCATCTCAAGTGCCACTCGATCGTGTCCTATGAAGTATGTGTGTGTCATTAGGATGCAGACCAGTCTTAGATCACATATCACAATGTGTGTCGATACGTCAGCCCCTCATTATCGATGAGGTGGATGATTGATGGCATTATGATAAAAAAGTAATGATGCCACTGTAGGTTTTTATTGTGACTCGCGCAGGACGATCAAAAACTAAACATAACATACTCAAGGAAACAAAAGTAAAATTAAAATTAAAACAGCAAGTCCTGTTTTAGCCTTGGCCTATAAAACTAGAAACCTAGATGACTAAAAAACCAGTTATTTTAATAAGCTCTATCCCACGTTTTTGCCCCATATAATTTTTATTAGGTATCATCTCGTTTGTCAATCTACACCCACTCAATATTGGATTCAAAATATCTCACAAAGGACATCAATTCAATATAAATAATCTAAAAGCAAACGCTAAAAGGTTAATCTGGACATTATTTACATTTCCATATACATTTAGTGTTATTAGTGGAGTGGGTCTAGTGACCTGGTTGCCGCAAGGTCCTCGGTTCGATCCGTGCCGTGCCATCGTCCGTTTTATGGGTATGTCCATAGTTCTGATTCTTCTGATGCGCCATCTCTGTTATGGTATACGATAAAGAGCACCTATTCTATATCTTTAATCTATCTTCTCCATTGAACTTTAACTAAGTTTTTAACCCCCGACGCAAAAACGACGGGGTGTTATTCGGGACGGTGATACCCAAGTAACTCACCAACAAACAGCAGAAGTATTGTGTTTGGGCTCATTGTATAGGTCTCAATGAATAGGTTATGGATAAATGGTGATCAGGACGAGGAATGAGGATAAATTAGTAACAACCTTCACTGTGGGAAACATACGCAATGCTGCGCAGATTTAAGCGAGACGTTAAGTTTAAAAAGTAGGAAATAAAAGTAAAAAAAAAAGTAAATTTATTTTTTTATGGGTCGGGGTTTTTTTTAATTTTTAATTTAACTTTTATTTCCTACTTTTTAAACTTAATTGACACAAGTCATGACTAACCAGTGAGTTTCTTCAGGATTCTTGTCTTTACTAGTTTACTTCATAGGAACTAGTGCTAACATGATCGAACTAGTTAAGTAGGTATCTACTTATCATAAAAATGCTTTGAGATACGCTAAGGTAACTTACGAAATTCAAATTTTGCTTACGTTTTTTTTTTTTCAATTTGCAGGTCATTCAGCTTGCATGTCGAACATAATATTATTCGCGACAATAACAAATATGTATTTACACAATTATTTTCATTAGAATCATCAATAGTTAAGATCCTACTAAATATTAATATTTCGTGAAACAGTAATTTAATGAGATTATATGAACTGCGAGCTTTATTGATTATTTTAATTGTTATAACTTTGAAAATACATACTTTTTACTGTCGCGAATAATAATTTTGTTGAAAATAATAGCTAGCACAAACATGAAAATTGCAAAATCGTGAAAAAAAAAACGAATTGCGGGCTGTCCTGGCGCCTCCCCCTTAAGTAGTTACAGGCAAAAAAAGAAGAATTTGAAGTTGTTAAGTCTTGAACTGAAAACTATCATGCAGGTATTATATGACTAAATGACTCTATAGATACCTTTACGTCTAGGTTGTTAAGATGATACAATGAATAATTAGCACCACAGTGCTAAAAACTGCATCTCGTTGAATTGATGTCATTTCTGTATGCAAATTTATTTTATTGCTTTTCTAGCACATAATAAAAGAAATTATCAAATGCAGCACCTACTTACATAAAACTTAGATAATAATTCTTAACAAATCGTCTACAATCGAATGATCTCTTTTGTGCACAGTTTATGTTGAAATTTGTTATAATTTCCGCAAACACACTGAGAAGGTATTTATTCGTATGGCAAAATAGTTTATTAGCTTAGAACACGTCACTGCAAAATACTTCCTGCTTGAATTTTTTTACTAAGCCGTAAAATATTTGGCAATTTGAATCGATTTCAATTAACACAACAAAAGAAACTTGACATTAATAAGTTAACATTATTTTAATAATAATGTGAAATTAAAACAATAACTGCCACGAAATGCGGAAAAGACCATTATGGTTACGGGCTTGAAATAACTGAAACTTAAGAATACAGAATGAGTCATGAGGATGTGGCAAAATATCAAACAAGAGCAAGATTTTTCAGCACCTGACTAAGATGAAAACGTTCAATGGACTAGCTTACCAGAATTCAAAGATCTTGATTCTCTGTGATGCAGCAACCGCTGAACACAACGCAACAAATAGTGAGCAAAGTTGATTCGTCTGATTACGCCTTAAAGACGTACGAATTATAATTATTAAAATCAAGCCCAGACAGGTGCTTCACTTCGTGTTAATTATTTGATCCCCACTGCTCTCAAAACGGTGAAAAATAAATAATAGTTAAAAAAAAACTAAAAAAACACGCTTTAAAAACCACACTAAAAAGTAGAAAATAATTTAATTCTATTAAAAAGCGTGGGGTGCTTTTTGAGGTATTTTTATAATCAATTAATATCAAGCACCCCACGCTTAGTTAGCTTAGTTTTTTAAAACTATTATTTATTTTCTATTTTTTAGTTTTGCTAACTACAAAAGCGTGTTTTTTCTATTTTTTTTTTTTTTTTTATTGAATTGTCATAGGTCCTCGAAAAGTATACAAAGTTTAAATGAAATCTGACCGTTTAAAGTGGGTCAAAATAGCGTCCAAAGGAGTCGATTACATACAAACATACAAACAAACAAACAAACATACAAGTGTAGCTAATATAAAGCGTGTAAAAACATCGTGAGGAAACTGGCATTTCCTAGAACAAAAAAAATTAGGACATGTGACATCTACCAACCCGTACTGGGCCTACGAGGTAGATTATACGGCCCATTCCCTCCCATCAAGAGGATGCCTGTGTCCTAGCAGTGGGCATATTATAGGCTGATTATACTTATGCTATAATTAACATCAGAAATATGAATACTAAACACAGCATTTGCACGCCTTTGTCAATGTCATCACCAACAAATATTACACAATTGCTTGTATATCAAAAGTAATAACATACAATTATAAAATTGACAAAGACAATGACAGACAGTCACTTTGTCAGCCCATCACTAACGCCCATATTATTGTGTAACATGTATAATTTATATGCCACTCTACAAACTAACTTATTTCACACCAAAAACCGCGAACTTAAAAATCCAATTAAAAATTATTCGCGCATATCGTAAAACATAATTTGATTTTCTAACGCTTACAAGGAACCTAGTGCATACAATATACAACCTTGCAAGCTTTCTAGCTTATAGGAATACCATCAAAATTGTCTTACAACACGATATAAAGGCTAAATCAGACAGGAATGCTGCGATTTCACGGCTCGTCGCGGCATCCGACGCGTTTACCTTGACACGGACCTAATGTCGCGCGTCTTCGCATAATTAGATAAAAATAAAAGTATAACTCGCTTAGATCGCGCGTTTTGTTAACTCATCCATTCGCTGGACGCGTGATATCGTGTGGTGTGTGCGTTGTCTGATGCAGCACGATATTGTTGGTCAGTTGGGAAAAGTTTAAAACAAACTTTAGAAGTGTGATTTTTCTGTTTCATCAATAATTTAAAAAAAAGTTAATCCAGAAATTTATTTGAAACTATTTTACGCTCATATTTTAATGCCCTAAGTGTATACGTAAAAGTGCCTTATGTGGAATTCCATGACGCAATATATGTCTTTAGAAACAACAAAAATAATCGTTCGTCCTTCGCTTTGATTAAATACTAACCGTACGACAGTGTAGCCGCGCACTAGCCATAGATCAACAGGGGACGTCGTCCGAGATGTGACCAGCGTGCAGACGCCCACCCGTGGGTTACGGTCATCGTTACCACACCGTGCTCCCACGTGGCGCTTAACTATGGGTTTCACATCTAATTATATGCTTTGCCAGTGATTTAGAGGCTGGTTTATGTTGACTACGAATAATGTGGCGATGTAATGAACAAGTTAATAGTATGTGGCCATTATTATTTCTTGTAGCGACGTGAGTTAGAATTAAATAGTATAGGGTAATAAACTTCTATCGGTAGAAAAACTACCGATAGAAGTTTTCTACACGCAACCAAACTCGAAGATAACATTTTTAAGGTGAATTTATGTTATTAGGTCCTTTTCTTACATATAAAATTGGCATTATGACAAACTTGGTGTTCGGTTAAGAATTCCAAATTAAAATTTGGGTTTCCTTCCGAATTTAGTGATTTTTTTTTCGCATCATTTGATTTTTCCTTGGCATCGTTCTGTTCACAATATGGACAACTTAAAATATCAAATAATTTACGGAGCTAAGTCCCACAGTGGCACCACCGTTTCAGTAACAGCTTGAAGGGTAAAAATAATATTTTCTGTTGTATTGCCATGAATGTAGTCTTATTTTTTTAGTTGAAATGATTTTGTGACACATAAATGTGTTTGTTTTTCTCCAAATTAGCACATCAGCTACTCGATAAACACTAAAAATAGTTGGTACCTACACTATAAATGAAATTTTTCCTTATACACTCGAGAGCAATGAATCCGGGTCACTTAAAGAATGTTAAAAATCTCGGAAACTAAAAATGATAGGTTAATGCAATAAATTGTATTTAATAGACAATGTAATACTCCTTAAATGAAAGTAAAAAAAATATGAGTCACCATACATTTTATTAACACAAAATTACATAAAGAAAAAAACTGCTGATCTCTCCTTAAAACAAAAATAGGAAACATGAAATTTTTGAACTTTATTACGATTTTCTTGAATTTTAATACTTCGTATTGCCTCCTCGTGCTTCCATTAAGTACTGCGTTTACGCGGTTTGGCATGCTGTACACCAAGTTCCTTATACGATTTTGGGGAATATTCTCCCATTCCTCTGTGAGAGCAATTTTGAGCTCACGAAGCGTGATTGGGGGAGGGTTTCGTTGTTTTACGCATCTGCCTAGCTCGTCCCAAGCATGCTCGATCGGGTTGATATCCGGGCTGCGCGCTGGCCACTCCATACGAGTAATGTTCATCTCTTGAAGGTAGTCATTCACAATCCTACCTGTATGAGGTCGGGCATTGTCATGCATAAATATAGCATCCTCACCTAAATTGACCATAAATGGACCAACGTGATCATTGAGGATTTCTTCCACATATCTTACGCTAGTTAAAGAGCCGTTTTCTATGATCACCAGCTCTGTGCGACTTTCAGAAGAAATTCCGGCCCACACAAGTACAGACCCACCACCGTAGGCTACTTTTTCTTCGATGCATGCTTGCTTGAATCTTTCCCCTGGTCTTCGATACACTCTGTGTCTTCCATCGTGCTTGTAGAGCATAAATTTTGATTCGTCGGAGAACATAACTTTTGACCAATCTTCAATACTCCAATTTACGTGGCTCTGGGCATATCTTAGTCTTGAAATACGATGCCCACGCTCCAGTTTAGGGCCGTTTGCAGGTCTAAGGGGTTTTAAGTTAGATTCAGCAAGCCGACGTCTTACTGTCCATGCACTTGGGTTACTTCCTCCGAGGCGTCGAAACTGATTTGTGAGTTCAGTTCCTGTGAGAAAGCGATTTCGAAGCATGGTGTTCACCAAGTATCGGTCTTCTCGTGCTGTGGTACACCTGGTTCTGCCCGTTCCTGGTCTGCGTAGGTTAGAACCAGTTTCTTCGTAACGTCGGAGAACTCTTTGTACTGTTGACAGCGACACACCGACAGTCCAGGCTGTATCGCGCTGACTCCGGCCGGTTTCCAGCATTGTAAGTATTCTGGTGCATTCTTCAGGCGTAAGCGACATAATTTCAGCTTGAATAATGAATATAGAGCACTATCAACATGGTTTATGTACCCACATAAATGACAGATTACAAACAAAAGCAAAACCAAATGCTGTAATTTCGTAGTTCCATCTTCGAAAGTGGCCCTTTTTCAAATTTGATTTTTTTATGATATAACTTTACAATAACTAAGAAGTTTTAATACCTTCATTTAAGGAGTATTACATTGTCTATTAAATACAATTTATTGCATTAACCTAGCATTTTTAGTTTCCGAGATTTTTAGGATTCTTTAAGTGACCCGGATTCATTGCTCTCGAGTGTATTTTAGAACCAATTTTTGCAACATTTGTATTATTAACGAGGCATCAAGCTGCATAATGGAGTGTCTATTGGAGCTTTCAACATAAATTAGATACTATTTATAACTTGCCATTTTCGATGATTTTACTAACATAAAAGAGACAAACGATGACGAATGAATATTCGATTGAAAGAGCGCCTAAGCTGTTGCACCTGTATTAAATCATCGATTTCTCAACGCGCACACGCAAATTCTTCATTTATTATGAAATGCATGTAAGTATTTACGTTAAGTGTGGGTCGATATTTATATAGCCCAATCTCTTTATTGAGAAATGGACAAACAATGCACAGCTTCGCTTATGTCACTTGGTTTATTGCTAAAATATTTTAAAAGCAATCTTTCGCCATTACATTTGACAAGTTGAAAGGTAATGCCGCGAGCGAAATTGTTGAAATAATATACAAACAATACGTGTCATCTGGGAGTGATGTGAGATTTTAATTTTAGATTTGTAGACGACACATAATTAACGATATGAACGCTATTGTTTAATCGTTGCGTTATTAATTTAAACAAATTGCAATGTGGTCGGTGTAGACATGGTGAGGCCCTTGCGCACTGCTGCGGGCCATAGACTGATATTATTATGAAACAGTTAATGTTACTGTAAATTTACAGCCCACAGCTGGGCATAGGCTTCTGTCCATGACATCCAGCTATTTCGATCCAAGGCTAATATATATCTATACCTACATATAATAAAATCGTAGCGAACCTAAACAAAATCAAAATTCAATGCACAGTAGGCACATAAAATTTTTATTTTACTTTTTTTACATTTTGTGATATTATTATACTATATGATATTTCGTAGAACGTATACACAGTCTGTTCAAAAAATAAGGTGAATTTTAATTTTTCTCAAAAAATATTTATTTATTCATCAATTTTTATTTTGTCCCCTTCAAAGTAGTCCCCCAGATATAATACACTTGTGCCAACGTTTTTTCCAATCCTCGAAGCAGTTCTGATATGCACTTTTTGGTATGTCCTTGAGCTCTCTCAGCGATTCGGTTTTTATCTCCTCAATCGTCACAAAACGGTGAATACGGTGGCTGAGGCATAATTACGGTGTTTTTAGTTTAGCCAAAATATTACGAATAAGCAATGACGAGTGAGCAGGTGCATTATCGTAATGCAAAAGCCATGAATTGTTTTTCCACAATTCCGGACGCTTCATGCCAAAAATTTCCGAAAAAATTGTATGGGATGAGGCAACTGTTATGCCGACATCCTCAGCAACTTCTTTAATAGTGATTCGACGATTCTCCATAACAATTTTCTTCACTTTCTTAACATTTTCATCGGTTGTTGATGCGCTGGGGCGTCCAGGGCGAGAGTCGTCATTCACATCTTCTCGAGTTTCTGTGAAAAGCTTGTACAAATTTTAATTTTTTTTTGACTCACTCACTGTATACCACTGTCAACATTTCAAGTATTTTTGAGCACTTAATTCCATTGTTGACACAAAATTTGATGCAAATTCTTTAATCCATTTTTTTCGACAGCAGAAAATCACTCAATCAATCAATCAGAAAAACACGCAAAACACTTCTAACTTGTATGCCTCTCACAAACAAACTACACATGCTATATAGCTGAAACTTTGAACATATGTTCAAGACGAGTGTACCAACATAACAAAATTAAAAAATCGATAATCAAATGTAAGTAGCCCGCGAAATTTGAAAATTAACCTTAGTTTTTAAACAGACCTCGATAGAATTTATGAATCAACATTTTTTGTAACAACAGGATTTCATGGTTTACATGTAATTATTGGAACATTATTTCTTTTTATTTGTCCTCATTTTGGATTTGAAGCAGCAGCTTGATATTGACATTTTGTAGATGTAGTATGATTGTTCCTTTACATTTCTATTTACTGATGGGGAAACTAATTATTTCTATAGATAATCTCGTACAGAAAAACTTGAAGTGTACTCTTCTGTCATCTTTGGTTACAATAAAAATAAATATCGAAGGTTAGATGACTGTTAAAGAAAAATCCTACTACTCCTGCTAATCCTACTACTACTGTTATTATATTAGTTTAAAGTTCTTCAAGAATAACCTGCAAGAATGAAGAGTGTATCATTGTAGAGCCATTAGTTAGTAGTATAATCAGAAAGGCAGCCGTTAATCAATTTACTCAAGACGAAAAATTTCGCAAGCAATGGGAAAATACGTCTGAAGGCTGCGGGTGTCCACCTCAGGACGAGTTGCTTACTCCCGCGTCACCAGACCTGACTCTCTTCGTATTTCGGATGCTGGAACCAAAACTACAAACGTAGCACTTATACAGTAATTTTTATAAAAGTGTGGCTGTTATTTGAGGTAAAGTATGTTCTTACGACATTCACGCAGAGGAAGTTGTGAAATTATATGAAATAGCAAATCACTAGATCTGGGTAGTACATACTTCATATAGTTCCTTTCTATGAAAAATTCTGTAGTCGTAAACCTTTCACAAAACCACAGGAACTACATACGGTCTGTACAGGATTTTTTTTAACCTGAGCGGAAACTGTAACCATGAATTCAGCATATCATTCTAGACCCCCAGCGCAGACATTTTTCGTCGGTTATACAAAAAAAAATCTCCTGTTTCTTAGAAAAATGCAATACCTATGCGGTCAAAATGTATGGTACAGCTGACTTTTTTGTATAACCGGCGAAAAATTTCTGCGCTGGGGGTCTAGAATAATAAGCCGAATTCATGGTTACAGTTTACGCATTGGTTCATAACTTATCTTGTATATTCGAGTAAAAAATCCGAGCTGGGGCTCCAAAGTTTCATGCAAACGAAATCGTCAGCAATAGCTTTAATAGTAAGTACCAATACACGACAAAACCTTAATGATAAATCCAAGTACGAAGTTATTCTAATCAAACTTGCAAAACAAAATGATGTCAATGTAAATAGTTTAATGTACTTATTATTCCGTGGAACGGAGCGATCATCGGAAGTATTGGAATTAAATTCCATAATATATCTAGCGTATGCCCTTTAAACGAAGATGAGTTGTTTTGGGTAGGGTTGGCACTCTTAGCGAATTGCTGCAGTTCATTATTTTATTGGGATATTCTTAGGGATTTACAGAGTCCTACTATCCTACTTCCTACGAATATTATAAATGTGAACGTTTGTGAAGATGTTTGGATGTTTGTCACTCAAACACGCCGAAACGGCAGAACGGACTTATGAAATTTGGCACACAGATAGATTATAACCTGGATTAACAGATAGGATACTCTTTATCTTGCTAGTACGTTTTTTTGCGATAATTATATATATAACGACCTCTACGCGGGCGAAGCCACTGGCAAAAGCTAGTTAAATAAATATTTGGAAACTTTCCCTTCATTTCTTATTGTGACTGTGTCTACCAATACCTGAGGAGGCTCGGCCTGCATTGAGCAGTTCATTCCTCAATAATAATGATAAAGAAGAAATTGCTCGCTCTGCAGCCGTCATAATATAGGAAGATAAACAGACACACATATCTAATCATTTATTTACCCTACCCATATTCAAGCAAATAAATTATTTGATTTGATTGATTTGACAGATAATTATGACTATAATATTGTGGATTAAGGTGGAAGTCTAGAACTTCAAATTTAATTTTGAACTTGAGAATGAAATTAGAGGGTTGTATTAATGATTTTAATAAACTATCACTAAATAAATATATTATGTATAGGTATATAAAGGAATAAAAGGGAAGAGCTCACTGGAAATCACAAAATTCGTCCACATCGCTGTCATGGGAAAACTGCCCAAAGGGCTGGCAGCGTTGCTACGTGGGATGGCAATGCTGATTCTTTGACCTAAGAATAGGCCAGCCCCTGCAGGCTTAGCATGACGCTTCTATTTCTACGAAGACAATTTCGAATGACATTTCGTTTCTCCTTTTTTGACATCGCACCGTAGATATCCTTTTACAATCTATCATTTTGTCTTTCGTTTCTAACGATCTTTGTCTAGGTCCATATAAATGTAGATTATTTCAGAAGAATGTTTCTTCCCAAACTATCAAAATGCCATAAAGTAAATACGATTATCTACAAAATCATGATTCGTTTAGAACGCATAACTGTGATAATTAATTGTAAAACATAGCTGTATTCTCCTATTATACATCATTTAGTTAATAATCATGTATGTCTTTTCTTTGTAGAAAAATCAGTCCTCGTGCTAAGCCTACAGGTCACGTTAAGAGTCGACCAAACGCTTGGCGATGTCCCAAAATACTCGATGGGCACTCGGACCCCACAGCCCTAGTATTTTAAACCCAAATTATTTGAATTATTATAATTGATCTGCAAGTTGCAAAAAACCTAAGAAAATTTTAATTTCACAGTCATAACATGCCACATTTTTTCAACACATAGCGTTCTGTAGTTTCTGCCTACCTTCAAAGGAAAAAAGATTTCATAGGCTTGTTTGCATGATAAATAATTTTAGTTCTGTGAGTAAGTTTATACAAACACTTTCACACGTCAGTCATATTTTTAAAAACTAGATGAGGTCTGTGATCCTCCTATCTTCACTCTGTGAAGAAAAGCCGAAACAAACTAAGAGGTCACTATCATTTATCACATATTTTCCAAGTTCTTTCAGCCCTGCAGTCTTAACAGTCCGGTATGGGTTACATCCCACGACCCGCCGCCACTCACGATGCCATTATTTAATTTGACGAGGACTCTGATTACCACGGTGATTGTTGCACGCCCATCTATTTGTCTAAGGCTCCAGGCTCGTGTGACCTATCAGAAGTTCACTATTATGGTTACAGAAAAGGTTATGGATTAAGCTATCGGTCTAGTAAATACAAAGGAGAGGAGGCGATGGGCCTTCTGTGAGACATTTTGCTGTTTCGAAACTTGAGAATTTCCCATTGAAGCTTTTTGGAAAGATGTAACTGGTCCATTTCCATCTTTCTACGCTCGCGTGTAACATATAAGCTAAACGTGTAACAAATATTATTTTCGAGCCCTATTTTTTGGGCGAGTAACGTTTGTGTAACCGCAACCAGGAAATTATTTTATAAGTAGAAGTAGGTACATATTATATGTGCGAGACTGTCTCTACCTGTAGGTACTAACACTAAACTTAGCTATAAACAGGTTTTATGCAGTATCATTTCACGTCATATTAGAAGGGAAGCTTAACCCAACCAAAGATCTAAGCGACGCTTAGCCGAGTTTAAAAATATCAAACATCCTGCTGACATCACGATTATCCCATGACATAATCCATTTATTTGTAACATCTCAGGACATACATGTGTATCTGTCTGCACATAGTCTGACCCTGACCTTCAGTCAGACACCATACTTACATTTCATCCGTTGTTCGAAAGGAATGACCTGATTATGTCAGACGTACAGAATACCTAGGTCTGACGTCATCTAGTGTATGACCTAAAGGACTTGACATATAGCATATATGGTGGGATTTGTTTTTATGATTTGTGAATGTTTATTGATTGAGATGATACAGTGATGAGTCGACATTCCGTTGGTGTCAGTTGAAACTATTAACTGTTTTTCGACACTAATATGGCAATGAGACCTTTGATTTATAACCACAGAAATATGAATGTGTCTTTTGCTACGTTGTGTTACTGTGGACGAGCTGGGGAAATAAACGGCTAGTGTTTTACTTTAGTCCTATATTGCAAGGAAGGATGGGTGGGGAGCGACGCCTTTGCCCAGGAGTGGGATGATGCTATCGAGCTAAATGGCGTGCAATTAGATAGCCTTATGTCCAAACGTGGACTGCTGTAGGCTAATGATGATGATGGGATGGTGCAAGCCATAAATAACAGTTTTGCGGCTCGTTCAATTATAAAAACACACTTCTTTTCTCTGTGGTAGAAAATTTTAAAGTTCACTCGCATACACATTTTTGGATCTGTATGTTAGAGCTGATTTATTTATTTAATTAAGCCTAGAATTAATAAAGTAAGTCTTCTATCTAGTTAAGAAAATTTATACGTACAATCATCCTGCACAATATTTTTTGCGTCAAATCATCCTACACCCAAGTATCAAACACTTCCATATCATTATCTCCACAAAAAGACAAGCACAGTAACTTGCACGACGAACCCTTAAGACATCGACTACAAAGGGATGCGGCACACTTTGTGCGCGGCACGCGTCATGAGATCAAAGAGCAGCCGCTGATTGTCACCGTTACACCTAACGATGCTCATATTAGTACGTGTAATTGTGTGAGAGGAAATGCTGTGTACCTTAAGGGGAAAGCAGGCTTCATAGTTGCAAAGTAATTAATGGTTTGAAATTATTAGATTTGATTTTGTAAGATTACAATAATTCGGAAGGGCAATGAAACGGTAACGGAATATTCAACCAATAAAAACACCGGGCATTTGCCAACAGGAAGTTACGTAGTTGGCATGAATAACATACAGGGTTAGTTTCAAAGACTGGGCAAATTTAAGGGTGTGATACAAACCATCGGGCTAGACAATTGTCTCCAAGCAAAAGTATCTCATGTGGTAATCCAGGTTATAAACTATCTGTGTGTCAAATTTCATCCAAATCCATTCAACCGTTTTTGCTTCATTGTGTAATAAACAGTCGGATGATAGGATGAAAGGCTACTGACCGATGATACACTTAGTTCACCGAATTAGGCATTATAATAGAGGAGGATCACACTGCCAGTCCTCTTGACATTATCCTTTAGTCACCTTTAAAACAATGCGACCTTAATAAACAATACAAATCACCTTGAGGTCACCAGTTCACGGTCCCGCTCGTTACGTGATATTTATCATAAATATTCATAAATAATAACTGCAAATTAAATAGTAATCACCTAGATACATTCCGTATTATTTTACAATCGTTATCATAATGTTAGAGCTAGTTGAACGTTGTAATGTAATGTAATGTGATGTGCGAATGTCGGTCAAGTGTCATGATTACAATCTATGTATGCATAAGTGCATTTTAAGTATTTAGTATTTATTTACTAAAGAACACTATTAGCATATCGTCGTATTAATGGGAAGACCGACTATTTATTATTTATTTTTTTTATTTTTTTATTTGGGCATTTGCCCAAATTATCAAAACGAGATATTTAATTTCGAAAGTTACACTAAAGAAATCTCTGATGAAATAAATTATAATGTAAGTTGTATCAAAAATTGAAAGTTACAAATTTGATATTTAGTCGGTTTCCCCATTAACACGACGATTTAACCTCTGTCAAAAAAAGGCTTAACCAGGCCTTTAGTCAAGTTATAGTTACACTATATTAGAGAAAGATGTTTCTTAAATAGAATATAAGACATAATCTCAGAGACTATTTAAAATATGATAATATAAATTTTGCGCATCTAAGAACATTGATTAATATTATTTTGTTCTCTTTTTTTTAATTTTAAGTCAGAACGTTGACTTAGTTTTGTTTGTTCTCTTTCTTTTTTATTTTAAGTTTAACTTGCTGTTAATTTGTTAACTGTACGTTTTGGCGAATGCTGTTGTACAATTTACAACACACAACTTTTTAAATAATACCTAACTTAAAATTTAAAATCAATGCAGTTTTTGTTTTATTTCTGAGCAGGCACTTCAATAACGAAACTAATAAAGTATACACATTGCACTGACAGTAAACAGACTAATGTTACTCATTAATTGGAAAGGTCAAGAAAATTGTAAAACCGACGTTTTTGCTCAGTAATTAGTAATACTATTTAAACTGTAACTTAATATATTCTTATTTATAGACGAGTAAAACCAACTAACATTTTTGTTTTTTTACAATTATTTAGATTTAGAACGGTTTTACAGAACCCAATAGGAACCAATAACGAATTATTCTAAGTCAATAAAAACAATAGATAACACTTTGACAGTAGCCTTATTTCATTGCATATTCATGTTTTTAGGTTATACAGGTAAAACCAACTAACTGGGGGTTTCACGACATTTTTCTCGTTTTCTGATTTTATTCTAGATTTGCAGAACACAAGATTTAGTGATTTGAATTGATAATTAATTGTTCTAAATATAATTTGTGATGCAACTTACGTTATAATTTATTTCTTCAGAGATTTTCTTTATCTAACTTTTAATATGAAATATCTCGTTTTGATAATTTAGGCATTTAGTCGGTTTTCCCATTACTATGACGATATTCATATTCATATTTATATTTACATTAATATTTAATTATTTATTGTTTATCACAGGAAAAAGGCAGTTCTTATAATTAGCTATTATTTTATCACTGTAACTTACCCATAGGGTGTACAATATGTATAATAATACGTATGTCACTATCGTTGGCTAAGTTAAAAATAATTAATAATAGTACAATTACAGTCTTAGTTGTTAGTGGTTACAGTCCATTGCATTGGTTGTTTTAGTCAACGTCATTTTACATTCATTATTATAAGTACATAACTATTACAGTCATACAAGTACCTAACGTTTAAATACATAAGTCAACAAAATCTAAAGATAAGTTTAACATGTCAATTTTAGTCGACCTCTTATACGCACTAATAGACATAATTATTACGGTCGTGCAATTACATATCGGTCGATAAGAATTGTTGGTCGCTGTAATAATTAACTCAAGACAACGTTTGTATTCTTTCACTAGAATTGGCTTAACTACTGACAGGTCATATGAATTACTTCATATCATTGTTTATTTAACTTGACTGCATAAACCCTTTTTTTTTAATTTTTATCAATTAAATTTTCATTTATTGTTGAATGTTAATTATATGCTATTATTGTATAGAATCAAGTTCTTCTAACATGACAGACAGCTGTGCTGTTGGGGAGTTTGTTGCGCCACTTCTTCATCCCAGCTTAAGCACTAGTGGTGAAGGGCGGGCGTTTTGGGGGACTGTCTTATGTAATTTTGACGTTCAGAAAGTGCTGACTCTCAGCCTAGTTTGAATAAATAACTTTTGATTTTGATTTTGATTTTGACATAAATTAAGTTTAAACAAAATAAGAAAAAATAATATTAGTTTTACAAGTACAGTTTTAGTAAACCTCATACTACGTTCATTATTAAACATAATTATTACAGTCATAAAATTACAGTGTGCACCTATGGTACATCCACATTTCGCCAGTTAAGTATATAAAAGTCCCATGTAACGATGTGACGTAACGTGTGTGTGATGTGGACGAGCCTATTTTCCATAATTCGGGCACAAATCCAGACCCTGGGCTACTACTAAGAATTATTATAACAAGCTTAATAATATTTCAACGCTCACAAAATGTCATAATACTCACAGGAAAAAGTGCAACACAAAATCACAATATCGCCACCCATATCCCCCTCCGAACAGTTTTTACGCTGTTACCTAGTTCGCCACAACTTTCTGCTCATAGGTGGAAAGTTTCACCGACACCCGAGTGTCGGGTGTTTGGTGTCGGGTGTCGGGAGTGCCGGCGGTGTCCGACAGTTTTTGCGGCGCCACGTGGAGTGTTATTAAATTCGCAACTTTGCATGAGAGGTAAAAAGTGGCGCGGACGGCTAGACTGGATTATGTGCACATGTTAAAGGCAGGCTGGGTATTGTTAACAATTACGGTGTGTGTGTATACTTTTATTACCGACGTGTTATTATTTGTTCACTACCCAACATTAGCCCGCTGTTATGTGAACCAATAAATTGAATAAGTATCTAAACTAGATCGTTTGGCCACAGGCTCTTAAGCGATACTTAAATATTTCTTTCACCCTTTTTGAGATGAACTTCAATGATTGATACTAAAAGCGACCATAACTACCATTCATGCAAATGCATGCAACGTATAACGAAATACCTAACAACCAGGCAATATTTAACCCAACGAAAATCTTGCAAAAGATACAATAGACTGTCTTGGACAGGTCCACTCAATCTGTGTGGTTCTTTCCTCTAAAGACCATTTCAGACACCAATCTACATGGTCTTCCCATGATCCGACCGAGAATATGCCTGGACTTATCTGGAAATGAGACTGTGACCTCTGAGCCTGTTTCATGTTTCAGCCTTTCTTCTCAGAGAAGTCAGATAAGAAACACCGACCGCATAAAAGTGTTTTGTACAAACCTACTTACAGAAATAAAATCATTTAACACAAAAAGAAACACCTGTGACAAACAATATCAAATATCCCATATTCACAGCCACCAAGGAAGTATATCTTTAAAAAAATCCAATAACAGTTCACCACCCACCTGTCCCCCTGCCTATCCTCTAACCCATAAACAGACCATAACAGCCCTAAGTCACAGATGATGGAGGGTCAGGCCGCGGCTATAAAACTTATGAATTTATGGGAAAAAAACACCATCGCCTCCTATTGTGTGCGGCTGATGGTCGGACTAGTTTTTGATAAATAATATTATTGGTCGGATGTGGTGCAGAAAAATATTAATTTGTACACCAAACTAAAAAAAAATCTCTACCAACTCTCTCTAAGTTTTAAGTAAAAATAATATATTGTAAAAATACAATTGTTCTAAATGCTAATGACCGGTTGGAACTGTCTACTTCTAAACATATTATTTCAATAAATTATTATCCAGGTTTTAATTAATCTTGTACAATTATTGTGCCAATTTAGACACGACGAAACAGAATTACTGGACGCTCGCGTAATTCACGAAAAAAATCGCTGTTTTCTCAAAATCAAATGTACAAGAAACTTTTGCTGCTTTTGCGCGTAATTTAGTTAATAGGTAGTTAACTTATGTACTTACTATAACTTAACACACTACTTACCTTGTTCACAAAGAAATTGCGTACACACAAACTGTGACCAAAATGAACATTAATCTAAACTAACCAAGAACTCGGCTACCGGAGCACTTAGCATAAATCTAGAAAGAAACGGAATAAAAAGAGCCGTGTGTAGTGTTAGTAATAAGTGTCAAAATACAGCAGTTAATTCTTCGCGAGGTGGCTGACTAACGAGCCTGGCTGAAACATTGCTTAAGGCTGGTGCACCTACTGCAGCTATACTATGTTGAGCTAAAATAATGAAACTGTCATCAAAACACAGCAGTTAATTCTTCACGAAGTGGCACTAATGAGGCTGGCTGAAACGTTATTTAAAGATTGGGTAGCAACCAAGACTATTCTTTAATATGAGTAAGTTATTCTCATAATTTTAGGTGTTCTAATACAATAGGCCGAACTTCAGTGATAACAAAACCAGTATAATCAGACCTTGTATTCTAAGCTTCTTAATACGCTAGACCAGCACAAAGTCAAAGCGTTACCACTGACGTGCGACAAACCATGCATAGCTTTAACATTATTTACACTTGAAGGGTAGGTACAGGGGCAAAACAAGGAACGTCACAAAAAATTCAAATATAAATTCAGTGTGGCAACACTTGCGTTATCGCGCGTATTTTTATGTAGCATTGTGTATATTCCTTCCTATCTTCAATATTTCAAAACCCTGTGCAAAAGTGGGAACATCCCTAGTGAAACGGAACATAACATGGAATGTCAACTGTCAATGTCAGATAAAGAAAGGATAAGTTTTGTTGTTGTTGTAAAGTTCCTATTAGTAGTTTCTAAACAATTAATATGTAAGACAAAGTTATATACTTTCAAACATTACATTGTTAATTACACCAAAACCTGTTTTCGTGACATTCCTTATTTTGCCCCCTTCACTTGAGCACTGATGCAGAGATCAGTCAGAAATTATATCAAACTAGAAAAACATAAACGTGTTGGGAAATAACCAGTATCAATAACCAAAACTGGCAAAATATGGGTGTCCTATATAATATATCTCCTATCTTCAGGGAATTCAGGTAAAAAGTCGTGTTCTATCTATGTCAACAGGCCAAAATAGTATTGAATGCGTGTTTAGTAACCTCTTCGTGGCCGTTTTCAAATAAAAATAAAACATTTTTAACACGGTCTTTAGCGAATCTGTGCGAGCTTGCCTTAAAGCGCTGCGGCGGGCAGCAATATACTCCTGCCCGCGCCCCCGCGCTAACTGACAGCGGTAGTGGAGTCCGTACGCCACGCTAGCGATCCGCTCATAAAGTATCTTTGGTGTTTTCCTATTTACCGGTTTGTTCTATAAGTTTTACAATAATAATCATTATACCCCTTATACTGCTAAACGCACGATCCAATAATTTAATTAACGCAACACCAACCCCTAAGCTAAACTCTCCAAACATTCGTTTTACTGCTGCGATATTTTTTCCACCGCTTCGAATCGCTCCTATCATGTACTGTAGCACCCCCTTAATTCCACGCTCACCGCTCACAAAGCAATAAATAAGCGAAGAGACAACACCTTGTTAACTGGTAATAATTAACGACGGAAAAATAACGCTGCCACTGGCCGACCGGCTTTATTGTCTTACGCTCCGATGAGCTTTACATAGTTTTCTATTAATTTTATTTTGTTGACAATTTGACGGTAGTTTTTTTATTTATGTATTGTTCTAGTGGGCAGGTGGGGAGGTTTTATTAAACTAGACAATAAAGCAAATAAGTGCTTTGGTAGATAATTAATTGTTTAATTTTATCACCGTGTTTAATAAATCAATTTTCTATCTATACATAGTCACGCTTTGGATAAAGTAGGTCAACTCTGTCATTCAAAATGAAAGATCAATTGCTAAAATGGCATTAAGTATGGAATGCATTAACACCCATTTGTGCACCTCATCATCATCTGCCTATCCTTTTCCCAACTATGTCGGGGTCGGCTTCCAGTCTAACCGGATGCAGCTGAATACCAGTATTTTATATGGAGCGACTGCCTATCTGACCTCCACAACCCAGTTACTGGGTAACACGATACCCCTTGGAAAGACTGGTTGTCAGACTTGTGCACCTATAAAAGCAAAATTTGGTAGTTTTTTTTTTTTTTTTTTTTTTTTCTGGGTGGGAAATCATCAAATAACTTCTCCACATACATAACAAATTTGGTAGTTCAATTATGTACAGTTTTTCTTCCAAAACAAATAAGCTGGTAAAATTTCAAACTAAATAATATTCACATAACATTTTCCTCATACATCCCACACACAACAGATAATCCCCCCATATTTCCATTCAACCTCACATCTCGAATAACAAAATAAGGCTACACTATAATTACACTAGAAACTTTTCAACTCCGCTGTGAATAGCTACGCCGTAGCCCGTAGCGCGTAGCCCGTAACATTGTAGCGCACCCCCGGCTACGGCGTAGCGGATCGGGGTTGTTTACAAAAACAAGATGACTGGCTTAACGCGCCCTCCCGTGTCTTTATTGGTCCTTGTAGGCTTGTCTGACACTGGATGACTGTATGCCGCAATGTGAAAAGAAATTAATTAAAGATTTTTCTTTTACCTGATGGTAATTCGAATTAGTTTTCACAGTAATGAGTATGTTTCAAACGAATGACACTTTTCTTTTTATGTTTTCATCACCCTATGGTTGACTGGTAGAAATATTACCTATAGTATACACACACACACAAACACACACACACACAGGACAACTACACAACACAGGAGAAATTCCTAGTGTGGGGCAACGTTTTTTTTTAAAAAAAAGTATTTATGGACGAATATGGATATTTTTTTTACAAATAAATAAATATACAATAAAATTAATCTTCACTTTAAAAAAAAACAACTTAATGACAGGAAACAATCCTCATGACACGATCGATGCTAAAAAGCTATAATTTATACCTACATAAAAGTAATGAACCACTTTTTTTGTAAGTCAAAAAAGAGACCTTCCTGTTACATTCCACTTACACACTAAACCAGCCTTTATTTTCACTAACTAACTCTAAACCCGAACAGCTTTCCTACAAATTGACTAGCAACACTGTATAACGCGGTCCTAACGCAACAATAGTCGGGTAAACGAGGGAGGTAATGGCGCGACGCCGGTTAACTTTTACGTTCAGGTGCTTGCAGCGTAAACAGGTTTTCACAGGAACTCTTAGCATAGTGCAGGGATAACATGAGTTTGCTCCAGTTAGTAGGTTGTAACACATTCCGTAGTGTTAAGGAGTTAGCTTTGTGGTATTTTGGACAAGGGACTGGATTTTTCGTACCGTGTCGGTTGGTATATCTGATTCTATTGCATGCTGTTGGGAATGATTTGATAGATATGTAGTCAAATTGGTTACGGCACTGACTAAAAAGTGGTAAGAATTTAATCAAATATGTAACATTAAAATTTTAAATAACTACAATGTATGTAATAACAGCTATTAAGTAATTAATTCATCATCATCGTCATATCAGCCGAAAGACGTCCACTGCTGGACATAAGCCTCCCCCAAAAGGAGGATTTGCCATAATCGCCACGCTCGGCAGGCGGGTTGGCGATCGCAGTATGGTGGTCAATGCATAGAGAACGCTGCTGCCCATTCTCTAGTAAGTCCCTTAGTCGCCTTCTACGACACCCATAAGAAGAAATAGGATGGTGCTATTCTTTTACGTCCGGCACCACACGGAACACTAATTAATTAATAAAATCTATATCCTAATTTAACTAAAACTATTCACAAATTAAAATATAGCGTCGAAAAATTCATCCACATCGCTGTCGACTGGTAATGTTCCTAATAGACTGGTGGCATTATCTCGGGCCAAGGTGAAAACCCGCTCTTGGGTGTGTCAACCAGCCTTTTCCAGATTTTCTACT
The DNA here is from genome assembly GCA_949091785.1 of Polymixis lichenea. Taxonomy (NCBI): domain Eukaryota; kingdom Metazoa; phylum Arthropoda; class Insecta; order Lepidoptera; family Noctuidae; genus Polymixis; species Polymixis lichenea. The sequence continues at coordinate 1,852,291 of OX420934.1, forward strand.
GATTACATAGATGTTATCTCGAGTTTATTGTCCTGGCTGATAGGGTCAGGATCTAACCGTGTGATGCAGTGTACAAAGTGGTATTTGTGCGTCCACTCAATAATAACTAGTGTTTTAGCCATACTACAATAATGGCCTGTAATTATTTCTATAATCAAATATGTTATGTAGCGGTAGGTAAGTTCAAACTCCCCGAACGCGACGTAATTTATTATTCCATAAAAATTGGCAACAAATAATACCTTTTTATTCTATTTGCGCAATAACAACGAAAATGCGAAACATTATTTCTTTCACGGTGGAAGCGCAGGAATGTACGTGAAAATTTTCCACCTTTTTTGTGATTCATGTTTTAAAAATTATAGCGTCCTAAAATATAACATGGCGGGTGGTTTAAAAATCTTGCGCGCGCTATCTACTGGCGGCCGGCCAAACTACCTGCACAATAAATAATACAATCTGAGCTCGCGTGCGGGGGGTGAGCACACCTGCGACTTTTTGTCGCATGTTAGGCTAGTTGGAGTATCTACTTGCCACTTTTACAAACATTCTTAAACTAATCGACCACTCATCATTTTGGTTTTCGCGTACATCACACTTGTATTCTCTATACGATTAGGCATATGACCAGAAGTGTACTTATAGTACGCATACAACCACTCCATTTGGTTTTAGACGTTGATGTTCATTTTGATTGGACTAAATCCTTCAGTTAAATATCTGCTACAAACACACCTGTAACAGGAGTCTAACTGTAAAGTAAAACATCTTACATAATCCGAATGAATATTCAGTAACTGACTATGTAAGTACTTTGTATTTTTATAACAGGTATCACGGTTGCGTTCACCAATAAAGCCACTCGCAAAGCATTAAGGAAGCATGCGTTTTAAAAGTCGCTCGTCTGCCCCACACACGCGTTTTGCCGCGAGCAACGGGCGACGATAACTGCCATTGTAATAGGTGCGCATATTTTTAGGCGCACTTATTACAAACAATAATAACGCAAGTAGGTGGACTGTGCGTGAAATATTCGCGCGTTTGTGTGCGCTGATCCGTACCGAGCGATTATTTTAATGTAGCTATTTAAAAGGGTAATGGTTTTTCTGTGAACTTAATGTTAACTGCACGCTACAGTTTTGGAAAGAGGTAAGTAGAGGAGGGTTGGTTTTTTTGGTGAATGGTTCCAAGTGGTAGTCCTTAATGCATTTTATTTTAATCTGCTACTTGTCTACCAAAAAGGCGTTAAGGCTGATTGACATTTGTATTAGTTAGGTAATCCTTGACGTCTATACGTGGTTCTCTCAATCCGTGTGGTTCTTTCCTCAAAATATCTTTTCAAACACCAATCTACCTACATGGTCTTCAAGTGCTCTGAATAAGATTATGTCTGTACTTTAAAAGAGACCTCTGAGTTTCTGTCGGCCTTCCTTCTCAGAGTAGCCAGAAGGGAAATGCCGACCTCACCTAGTTTTTTTAAAATATCATTAACATGTAAAGTATTTGTACAAATCTACTTACAGAAATTAAATCATCTATCAGGACAGTTAACAATGAGAAACTGTCTCATTTGTACTGATACTTGGACACATAACTTGATACTTGAACTAATTTCGTTACTTGACTATTGCTTAAGTAAATCAGTCATTAGGTATAGACGTTACCCATATGTTCTAAATGTTGAAATACATCAATAGCAGCGATAAAACTTTACTTCAAAAAACACCTGTGAATTCGCACATCACGGTCAATAAAACTCGTCAACCTGTTTCCAAATTCCCCTAAAATCGTAAAACCGTGTCTCATCGTGCTCTTTGAAAGTATTTAAAAATTAATTGCACGCCTTTCAAACTGACGAAAAAATCTCTCTAACTGGAAAAGTTTTCAAGCACTTTTTTCTTTAAATTTTTTAAGTGAATTGGTTTGGACAGGGATTAAGGGTCTCAGCTTTTAAAGATTCCTTCTTATTTATTATGTTTGTAATTAAATCCTGAGGAGAAATCCTGTAGTTTTGTAGGTATCCCGATATTTAGGAGTTACAATACGGTTAAGATCGTGAATCGATTCACGAGGTTACGATCCATTACAATCCAGAAGATCGATTCAAAGCAAAAAATCGGGCATCCCTGTTTAGGACTACATTTTAATCTGATATTTAAATATATTATGTGGGTTTCAAAAGTAGATAATCTGGTAATTTTAACTTACACTTACTTAGTTTCAAATAACTACATATTATAAAAACAAAGTCCTCCCACCGCGTCTTTTCGTCTGAACGCGATAATCTCAAAACTACCGAACGGATTTCGTGCAGTTTTCACCAGTGGACGGAATGATTCATGAGAAAGGTTTAGGTGTGGTTTCGTGTAAATTGGCTGAAATATGACGATGATTCTTGAAGATGTCGGAACAATCATGCCGAACCGGAGCTTTACTGGCGTGTGCCGCCTTAACCAAAATAGTTATATAAAAACAATATATCACGGAATTATTCCTCTAGGATACTTTTAACCTCGGGTTAATTTTTTGACATCCACGCGGGCAAATTCGCGGGCTAAAGCTAGTATTAACAGCTAGTATTTACACATTTTTGTTCATGGCCCACTTGCGGGCATTCGTTTGGTACATAGCCTTTATCACCCCTCCTTGTATAACCTCTAACAGCTAGTTTGTCATGGCAACATCCTTATTAACATAGGTATTAAGCAGCAATTAAGTAAGTATTTTAGTCTAAGTTCATCTCATCGCCAAAAAAACTGCAACCATTCAACGCTATCCAAATCTCCACGCTTACAAAACTGCAACTTTCAAACAACACCCAACAAAATCTTACAAATATACCAACCAATAAATAAAAAAAGTAAACTAAAACAAAAGCGCATCGGAAGGCGAGCATAGGGTGCAAGTGAGCAACACATTGATTCACCCTCGACTCAAGGTGAGTAAGGTGAGCGGGTGAACCGATAGCACGCCCTCCCATTAGGTACGCATCGTCTACGCGTCTAGATGTATGCTGGAGTGGAGACTGGATACCGCATTTATATCCCTGCAATAAAACGATGTGTTTGAGTGGTGGTAACGTTTGTCAATATAACAGTTACAAACATAACATACCATCACGCTTTGTTTCCCTGAAGGATTCGGCAGAGGTGTACCTATACGTGTTCACTCACATTTCGTCAGCTATGTATAAGTCCCATGACATAACAGTTATAAAATCTGTGTTAATTAATCTTTATAGAACAATAGCTGTTGCCCGCAACTTTGTCTGCGATCCAGGTTAAAAAATAGCCTGTGTCCTTACCCAGGTCATGGTCTATTTGTGTGCCAAATTTCATTCCAATTTGTTTTGCCGTTTTAGTGTGACAGTGAACAAACAAATTTACTTTAACATTAATAATATTAGTTAGAATTGTTAATTTTGATCAGTTGACACCTCAGCTAACTCATTTTTTTTTGTTTGCAGGTTCCCGCAAATGCTTCAATAGTAGCTTAAAGCTATTTGGCCAATAACCGATAAGTCTCACTTTAATAGGCCTTATTTTTAATAGCTAATCGAAATTCTCTGACGTGTCAAGTATCTAATCAGCATCAGTGCGAATGTCGAAGATTTTTGATGGCTCGCAGTGTATGGCAACAAGTGACCAGAACGTCGACCAAAACTGCTGAAGGCCATATTAACAGAAGTCTTATTTGTTTAGCAATAAAAATAATACAATCAAAGATCGTCTTCCTACATCCCTGTAACATCTTAAAGGCATACAAGGGTGAAACTGGACCGAGCATGAGTCAGGTACTTTAGATTAAGCGTCTAGACGACTGTGTGTCGCGAGCCTTATTTATGACCTTAGCACACGTGTATTCAATTTAGATACACCAGCGTTTTTGGATCATTTTAGAGATATTGTTCTTGCTTGTTTAAATTATTGCTCTGTTGGAAAGAGTTTGAAATATTCGCAGGTACACGAGGTCCTTTTAATTTAAAAAAAACTCACAACCTAATGTATGTATTTGTTACCTGTAAGAAATTAAATGAACGTAGTTATGACATGAATATACATACTTAACTTATAATTTCTTAGAACGAAAAAAAAAATTGGTAAAAAGATTAAGAGAAAAAAAAGGTTGTAATGAGAAAAATCCCTGAATTGTATCCACCTCATCACATTATGAGTCATCATCACAGAGTGCAGTAAAGGCTTATTGGTAACGGCGGAGACTTACGAGTGTAGGTCGTGGATTCGAACTCCAGCAGACTTTTTACTTTCTGTAAATTATTTCATCACCACTGTTTCAAAACCGGCATCTCCTAGAACCTGTGACAATGTGAAATGTGACATCCGCCAATCCACACTGGACCCGCGTGGTGTATTATGGCCCACTCCCTCTCACAGAGAGGACGCCTGTGTCCCAGCAGTGAAAACATCACATTATTTCCTAATTACAAATAATTTTTCCGTTTTCCTTCTTTAAATAGCAAATAAAAGCAAAGTTGTTTAACAACATGCTCTTTTACATTCAAACAACATCGTAGAATTGCCAATTCCCTCCCAATTGTAAGCATTCGAAGCGAACTATTTTCATTTGCACACCTGATCGAGCGATTCCGTGCGATCGGACGCGCACCGAGGCGAACGCTAGCGAATGCCAAATGGCTACCCGATTCCGGTGCAGTATCTCAGAAAGAAGTAGACAGTTTTACTTTGCTTACGAAGAAGAAGTCACGAGGTATTTGCAGTGCGGAGGTGGGATGCGTTATTCTTTAGTCGCTTATTCCCATTGAGAGGTAGGTGGGGAACGAAAGTTTACATGTAACCTTTAATATGGCTAATTGAGTTCATACTTCTGTGTCTACATAACTATGTGATCAGTCTCCTCCAAAGGCAAAGTGTTTCATTTCTCGCCTTTTGAAATCGAACACCTCGTCGCATCGCTTTTGTATGTGATTATATTTCGTTTATTTATTTGTTGTCCTTACTAAATACATTTTTTTTTAATAAAATAACCTTACAAAAAATATTTGAAAATATAAAAAGTTGTGGTCCGCTGGTATTGAGAGCAGGGTCGAAGCTACCGGCGCTTAGGCTTCAAGAGACAGGAACCTCCTCACGATGCGAGCCGTATCGAGGAGTACTGCCATCTGAATCAGGCCTTTGATCCAACCGCCTAACGATAGCGTCGAGAGATGTTGATCGAGGCTTTCGGCCATCAGTCCATTGGCTGATACGACAATGGGCACAATTACAGCCGAGCTCATATTCCGTCATGTGGAATGGTAACATTGACTATCATTGTGCGGCGCACTGACCCGTCTATCACCACTATATCAGGCTTATTGGCTACTGATTGTATTATTATTATAAATCTAATAGGTATTGTAAGGCAATAGATAGCGCTCGAGAACGGTCATGAAGATGACAACTACGAAGATAGCAAAGCGAAGACGGTGCTTTGGTTCGCATATTGCACTGAGGCTTTCCTTCTCTTTTCTTTTGAACACCGACGGCTTAACCTCTACCTAAAAAAATTGTAGTTATTTTTAATGAAATATTTTTTCAATCTTTAATCTTGCTTTTCTGAGCTCTTTCAGTATTATTTTACCTCTTCACCGCGCTGAGTGCTTTCTAGCAGACCATTCACGTGTGACATTGCGACCTCTCATACCCTCTTCAAAAAAAACCTTTTTCTTTAAACAAATGTACCTCCAATCCTCTTCAAGCCCTCAATATTCACCTCAATATAATCGTAGCTCTCCACTCGTGCGCACCGGACATTACTCAGTCCGGAAACGTGCGCCATTTCCCCCACCTGTCGCCGCGTCACTTCCGGTCGGATCCTTGAAACTTGACCGCTAGAATGGACTGAAAGGATTTATGTTTGAGAACAAAATAACTGTCTTCACACTTTCATTTCCTGGTGGGAGAGTTTGGTGGCACGGCGGCACTTATTACTTTGAAGAAAGTGATTTTAAAAATCTTTATTTTGGTAGAATGATTCTGAGAAAGACAACAACTTTGTATTATTGCACATAATGAAAGGCTCTGCTATCACACACCAGGAAATACCTGTCAAATAAATCTACCTACCTTTTCCCAACCATGTTGGGCTCGGCAGCACCACCAGTATTTTACATTGAGCGACTCCACATCAAACCTCCACATCCCAGTTACTGGGTAACGAAACCCTTTAGACTGGTTGTCAGGTCAGACCTTCAGGTTTGTGACGACCTGTTAGGACTGTCATAGATTCACAACTGACAGTAGCAACTACGTGCTTTCCGAGGCACGGAGGGGTCTTGGTATGTTAAGATGGTCACCTATCCACGGACCAACCGCAGCAAACGTAGCCTAACCTGATCCATCGACCCATGCGGCTGTTACAAAATAACTTAACTACAAGCCCTCCAGCAGGAATTACTTGTATCCTGTGGAACAGAGATACAGTATTTGACTCAACCTTACAAAAAATTATAAAACTCAACAATTTAAAACATTAAAGACAAAGTTATAGCGTAAACAAAGGGACGTAACTCAGAACTCGCGCCACTAATAGAAATGAGATTTAAAAACTACACCTTGAAAAATAAAGTAACTGTCTGTACGTTGGTTTATTCATAAACTATAATGAAAATTAAAATATGTTCCAAAATGTCGATTGGAAGATAAGTGAGCTTGTTACAGCACCTTCCTATCTGCAACGATAACTATAACGTTTGTTGGGAGATTCTAAATCATCGTATTGATAACAAGAGGATTATCTTTATAGAGCACGCCAATATGTTCCAGAATATTCCAAACATACAGCAGCAATCGTTTTCAGCCTTTAAAAAGATGCATGACGCCACGTTAGAAAGTCTTCACGTCATCAAAAATCTAGGTGCGCATATTAGAACTTGGGGTCCTCTAATTTCGCATATTATGCCGCAAAGGTCTTGTCTTCAGAAAACATACCAACAAATACAGTGGATCATCCTAGGTTTATACAGGTGATTTTCAAGAATTTAAATCTTGTTTGAAGAATTTCTAAGTATATATACAGAAGGATTTTTTTGTGTACATATTTGCTGTGATTTCATTACACAATATTCTTCACTCATGTCAAATAAGTCACACAAACCCGGCTCAAACACGAGTGTTATCCGCACCCTAGACACGTAACTACAAATACACAAAATAAACGAGTACGTTCACGCTACACAACTTGGAAGGCGGCCAGACTTCGCGACTACTCCTTACCTGTTACTACTCTTAATTTTATACACTTTTTGTTCATTTACTAAGTTGGGAAATTCTTGTTGCCGTAATGCCACAAAGTAAAATTGAATTAAAAGAAAACAATATTAGTTTGTGTCCCGCGTAGTATTGATTAAACTCGATAGAAATTCTATCTATAAGTTTATCCTCAAAATGTTTCGGTTAGATCAAACAAACACAAAACCAGAATAGCATCAAGAGCTTAACTTCCTTGATATTTTTGATACGTATAATTAAGTCCGAATGGCCTAACAAGAGAATGCACTGCCCTATGTACACAAAAATAATTTGGTAGGGCGAGGATAGAAAGAGCAGTTCGCTCGTTTCGCACATGCATTCAATGTGTAATAGTTTTTCATTAAGTACCTGAAAATTTCAGCCAGCATTCGCACGACACGCTATATATGTGAAATTTGGTGTAGCTGCTCGAACACTACGCTTGAAGATGAAGAGTAAACCTTTGAATAGTTTTAAATAAATTTTAACAAAATAAGTCAGTGATTATTTTCCTGAATATTTCAGTTATCAGCAGTAGTGCTATAGTGGACCAGTGGTAGTGAGTGGCACACCTCATACTCACTATCAGCACTAACTCATAGTGTAGGTGCGACTGACAGTCGACACACGCGCCTTCTGATTTATGGCGCTGTCCTTCAGTGCCATAGATTAATAGAGTAGAGGTGAAACTGGAGAGTGACCCCTTTTTAAGGTCAAATACTTTAGATGGACAGCATTTTAGGCATCACCTATCTTAACGAACAAAACGTACGACTTCATAACTCACTGAATCTTTCTACAGTCAAAAATCAAAAGTCATTTATTCAAGATAGGCTGAGAGTCAGCACTTTTTGAACGTCAAAATTACATAAGACAGTCTCCAAAACGCCCGCCCTTCACCACCTCCTAGTGGTTTACTTGGGAAGAAAAAGTGGCGTAATAAACTCTTCAGCAGCACAGCTGTCTGTTGAGTTAGAAGAACTTGATTTTTATCCAATAGTAAGTAATTAACATTACGAAAAACAAAACATTAAATTAAACAAAAGATTGAAAACAGAATTAAGTGTATTCCAAAAGTATGTTCTGAAAGTTTAAACAAATCCTGATTTCTGTTTTTGAAGGTTCCAACTTAATATATTTAACAACAATTGTTTTAATAACTGTTGAAAATTAAAGTTATTCAATTATACTCAATTTAAAATTGAAAAACGCGTTTTAGGTGAATCTTAAATTAAAATTTCGCATTGAGGTCTTCAATTTTATTAATCTAATCTAATTATTTGTAAGTGCGTAAGTATACATTGTGTTAGTGATAAGTACTTCAAATAGTTATCCACAAGAACTTTTTCTGATCCATTTGTCCACATTTTCAGCAGATACTTTTGAAACAGATCAGTGACATCGGGTGCAGTGCTTAAGCACTAAATGTCAATGTATAGTGTTTGCAAAGACCTACTACGTATCTATAGTTACATTTTAAAGAACATAAAATACTATGAAACTTCATACAATCATCATCTGCCTCGCTTCTTCCTAACTATGTATGAGTCAGCTTCCAGTCTAACCGGATGCAGATGGGTACCTCTATATTACATGGAGCGAATGCCTATCTGACCTCCACAACCCAGTTACTGGGTAATACGACACCCCTTTGGTGAGCCTGGCAGTCTGACTTTCAGGCCCCGTAACGACTGTCAAAGATCCACGAGTGACAGCCGGGACCAAGGCACGGAGCGGCCTTGGTATTTAAAGATGGTATTGGGTACCCATCCACGGACGATACGTGAGGTTTATAACTCAGCCACAAGCCCTTTTTAAGAATCGTTATACAATGTACTAATACTGTTTGCTCGTTATTAAAACACTTTTATTTTGTATAATCTGTTCCGTTGTAGTGTCTATCTATTGTTAATTAAAATAATATCATATTCCCACGACTTAGAGTTAAAACTTACTACGACTTAGAAAAAAACATTGCTTCTAATTAAATTGCTTGATCGAGACCTACCCAGATTTAGCTAGACCTTAAGAAATGAATCATCTGCCAGGGGTGCGGGTTGTTCGAAAGAGATACCGCGGCCCCTGGCATATAGGCAACTGAGGGAACACGGGTGGGTTTTAGTCAGTAAAAGTCTGACACGCCCGCCTGCTCCACCCAGAGCGGGAGAAGTTATTTGATGATTTCCCAACCGAAAAAAAAAATAATCATGAATTTAAATCATACAGACACACGGTCAAGTGTAAGAATCATACAATTAAATGTATCGTTATACCTGTTAGAAAGAGGCAACGCTCTACAACATGTGTGATGCTATCTCTCTCATACACAAGAGTAATGATATGTATTATTATGATTGTCAGTTAGCCAGTGGTCACGATTAAAATAACTGAACTTTTATCTAAGTGATTGAGGATCAGTTTTTGATCATTAGTGAATGTTTGTATTTGAAACATTAAGCTCGGCGACGTTCGAGCATTGAAACTGACTTGTGAAACAAATATTCTGTGTTAAAACATCTTTACGCTGGCCACAAAAGAGTCATAGAATATTAGTAGTAATTTCTAACCCCCATATTCATAAACGATTATTAAAGTTAAATAGTGTTTAAACGTCAAAAATATATGGTTAAACATACGCTAATCGAATAAGGGGGTGATTGTTTAATGGTTTTATTTGTTCCTAGTAAAATACCTCAAAAATAAAATTAACCTACCGATCTACGTATAATCAAACCTGTGATTCGGTCCTATTGAAAAGCAGAAGACATTAAAAAAATTCTGTAATTAGATGACCATATACAAGTGTCACCTCTGCTCTGTACAATGTTAGTCTGTGGCACTGAAGCCCAACAAATCAACGCTATGCATATTGCGCGGTCACCGGTGTCGCTGAATTTCATACATCAACACGTTTTTTGTGCTTTGTTCGCGAATTTATTGAAAAATATAGACATCTCTATTAAGACAAGTTTTAGGAGTGACTTTTTTTCTGTAAATCTATGGGAGGATGTAGAGGTAAATTACAATGTAGTAATCTCATCACTTTTAATATTCCTACGTGATTAAAAACGATGGATAAAAAAGCTACATGTTTTAAATATACCGTGTAAGACCTACAATCTTACACGGTATATACAGATTAATTATGTTCCAATAAGGCACTCATTGTTAGCTTATCTCCCTCGACTTCTAGTTAGTGAAGATATCCAACAAACCTTTTAATATATTTTTATCTAAATTCCCAACCCTCCTTACCCCCGATATGAAAACATTTACCGGTCACTAGCCAACAAATCATCTAAACTGGACCGATCTCATAAAGCCATCTTCCATACCACCGTTACATCTTGAGAAAATATGCACAGAATGTTCAATCTGTACGACAACTGCCACCAGAACCTCAGGAAAGCAACCCGCAGATGAAACCAAAACTAGCACATTCTAAACTGCGGCATAATACTTGTAAACATGTGATCACAATCCACGAAACTTCAGTGCAGGACGTATATCAAACAGATTGCTGGATTTTGATTCCGATTCCGACTTGCTAATTTAACTCGATGATTTTTATTAATTGATTAAGTATGAATGTGTTTATTCATTTAAAATTGTAATGACCTGTTTACCTACCTGACATATTTTAAATTCTTTTTTTGTAATGTTTTGGCATACCACCTGTTAATTGTAATTGCTTGTTTATGTTAATTTTGCACGCCATTTATTGGCCAAACATAATGCACATATTTTAGACAATATACTATCTGTAAGCATACCTATGTTCAACAAAATAAATGATTGATTAATTGAGCAAGCCAGATGAGAGTCATCATCTGGCTTGCTCAGCAGTAGCGCCTGCTTCCGCTATTCCAACGAGGCAAACCAAACAATCTAAACTAATTATTTACATGGCGTGAAACGTGTACACTTTTTAAAATATGCCCTTACTTCAAATCGTTGGCTTTTTGTATATTCCTATACTGTGGCAATATCGTCTAGACCGAGTTAATTTTCTGAATACCTGCGCACAATGCCCGCCCGGCGTCGTCGTGGAAAAAACACGGCATTTTTCTTGACAACAATGGCGGGCTCTTTTATGGGATCTTGCGTGGCATTTAAGTTATTGGTCGAGAGCAGGTGGACGGGGAAGATATTAGGTAATGGGCTCCGATGATGGGGGGCTTCTTGTAGGACTTTGAAAGGAAATATTTTTAGTTTAAGAATTTTAGAAAATGCGGTTTTGGAGCACAATTTTGTAGTTTTAGTTTGGTCTCGATATACAGTAAATTACATAATTTACTGTATATCGAGACCAAACAAACCAGTGCATCAAGTCCAAGTGAACTTGACGCACTTGTAGAGCAGTGGTGGCCCAGTGGTAACTGACGCGAATTACGAGTTGTAGGTCGCAGGTTCGAGCCCAGGCAGGCGCTTTACTTTGTGTAAAAAATTTCATAAACACTGTTCTCAAAACGGTGAAGGAAAACATCGTGAGGAAACCAACATGTCCTAGAACCAAAAATTCGAAGACACGTGACATCTACCAACCCGCACTGGGCCCGCGTGGTGGATTACGGCCCACTCCCTCTCACAGAGAGGAGGCCTGTGCCCCAGCAGTGGGAACGGTATAGACTGATAATGACATGGACTTGTGTTTAAGACTTATTAGGAAGATCCAGTGAATTCTAGTTCTACTACACACAAACTAATTACTCTGGCTATATTTACTGTAAAAATACAGAAGGAACTTGCCAGCCCAGTTGGTGTAGTGGTCGCAAGCGCTACTGCTGAGCCTGAGGTCCTGAGTTCGATTCCCAGGTCGGGCAAAGTGTTATTGGGTTTTACTATCCGGAATTTCTCAGTAGTTGCCCGGAGTCTGGATTTGTGCTCGGTTGATGGCAATAGGATCGCTCCCTAATACATGGGACTTAAACATAACTGGCGAAATGTGGGTGTACTAAAGGTAGACCTGTGCCTAACCCTTCGGGGAAACAAGGCGTGATGTTATGTTATGTTATGTTATAAAGAAGACACTTCTATGAGTAAGCTCAATAAGCAGTAAGTGCTGGATATATTAAAATGACTAACTTCCGTACGTGGCTTCGCCCGCGTGGAAGCCGGAAACTATCCCGCGAGAACGTACCACCGGGATAAAAAGTATTATATGTGTTAATCTAGGTTATAATCTATTTGTGTGCCAAATTTCATCCAAATCCATTCAGTAGTTTTTGCGAATAAGGAAATATTAGTAAGAACTGCACTACTTTTAAATCTTTTTAAACGTCAAATTAACTTCTATCCGACAATTGAAAATCGGTCGTCCCACACATCCCAATCTACATTCACTTCCCAAGCTATAAAGTTTTCCTTAATTATCAGTATCTCCAGCTTAGTGCTAAGTTCAGGCGTCACCTTTGAGGTGAAATTAATCGTCCCACGTCTATTATGTCTATACTGGCGTCTTAACTTTGCCACTGTGCCGTCTGCCGATCGCGTGGGCTTCTCCAAAGGGCACGACACACTTTGTAGAGATAGTCAAGTTAGGTAATTACTTACATCTATTTAAATTTTGACGCCTTTCGTAGGGGTTTTCTACTGCTGATTTATAAAATTAGCTTTTAAAAATAACTTTGACTGGAATCACAATTTCTCTAATAAAATAATGCAGACCCAAAATATTAGTCTGTCTGATGTGGATAAAAGTTTGAATAAATCCGCTTTTTTAAGACGTGACTTTAAAAATAGAGCTGTGCCTCGCATATTAGTAACATTTCCTACTGAAACTAACAACAGCAAACCAAAACGAATAGTCGTTCTGAGTGGAAAAGCGCACCGTTCACCCCAGATCGTCTGTAAGTGGCGGCGCTAATAAAGTCGTCTCATAGTAACTGCGGCTAATCTCACCCGCCGCGTCGAACCGCCTGTGTGCGCACACCTTAAAGACACGCCGTAAGACATAGGAGAAGGCGAAACTTATATGAGGACCAACAACAACATTTTCAGTATGTGAAATCACTTCTATGCTCTGTTAGTTCTAGGCAGCGTTCTAGAAAACTCGAACTCTAAAGATAGTTGAGTTCAAGACATAAATGTCAAAATAATTGTAAGATATCTTGAACATCTCGCTTCTATTTTCCACCTTGTACCGAGACGTGTCCAAGGATCGGCCAGACGAACGGTTTAAACTAATCTTATTATACTTGAAAGCGTTTATGGGATCATTGTGGCAGTGGCAGGGTAGTGCCAGGGTACGCCAGGGTAATGCCGCGGTAATGCAGGGTAACTCCAGGTAAAGGCGTGTGAGTAGGAAGTTGTGGGACTATTAGAGGTCGTATTACGTTTATGTATGTAATATAACTATTTTAGACGTCTTGGTTTTTTTAAGATCGTGAATGTGACCTAATTGAAGTATTTGTGTTTTATTCTCTGATACTGGTTGCTACATGAAGATTCCATTTTTATGTTTTGTTGTTGTTAATGCTCTTACAACTTATTTGCTATACATAAGTATTTCGTTATAGTCATTTGTATTAATAGTTCGTTTTTCATGCACAATATAAATATTTTGTTTTGTAATAAGAATAAAACCGTGCTACTGAAATAAAAAAACAAACGAAGGTCAGTTATGAGCAACAATGAGCAATTGATTTGCAATAAACAGTTAAAAAAATATTTAAAAGTAATTTACTGAACACTATATACTTACTTAGATTGTTTTCATAAACATTTAACCCTTGTTCCACGGAACTCAACCTCAATTTGCTCGTTTAGACATAAGACCTACAGGCCTAGATACTTTTTATCTAAAAAAACTGCATACAATAAAAATAAAATATTTAAAACAAACAATCAATCAAGTTGAGTATAACCAAGAGATAATGAATGGCACGAACATGTTCGGTGAGACTACTCCTGCGGCGTCATCTGTCAGGATTATACCGACTTACCTATTGTACACCTTGACATGTGCCGGAGGTTTTATTACTACGACGGTTATTGCTTCTGAAACCTTACTAAAAACTGGTGGTGTATTATGTGATTGTGAATAAGCTACTCCAGGCTGATATTATTATTATTTATTATTATTATTATTATTTTTATTTCAAATTTAAGTAAGACAGTACAATATAAATAACAAATCTTAAATGAGCATATCGTAAACAGAAATTCGACACTACCATCTGTGTCTGAACTAGATAAATAAATATCTGTATCTCAGACAACAGCGCTCTTCCATATAATGTACATTTAAAGCTTACATGTTCAAGTTTGCTTTGATTACCTATATACATTTTTCGTTATGTGCAGTAGTAGCCAATTGAACCGAAAAGAAAAACAAAGGTAAAATTAATTATACGAAAATCAAACTAGCGTCTTTAAAAAATGTTGTTCAGGTAAATAATGACAGAAATGGTTTATAATTAATTAAACAAAACGATACGTCTTTACTTCACTTCACATTATAAAACGAAGTCCTCTGCCGCGTCTGTCAGTCTGTTCGTGATAAACTCAAAAACTACTGCACCGATTTTCATGTTGTTTTCACCAATGGATAGAATGGTTCTCGAGGAAGGTTTTAGTATATAATTTGTTAAGGTTTTTTGTGAATTCGTTGAAATACGATGATAATTGTTGAGTATGTCGGTTAAAATCATGCCGGCTGGAATCTTTACTGGCGTACGCCGCGTAAACCAATAGAGTTATGTGAAAACAATGTATTACAGATTGATTAACACATAGGATACTTTACATCTCGATAGTACCTTCCGGTGGGAAAATTTCCGACCTCCATTACACAGACCTCCATACAGTAATGAGACCGAGTACAGAATACAAAATACCTGGGTTCGATTTCCAGGTCGGGCAAAGTGTTATTAGGTTTTTAACCGACTTCAAAGAAAGGAGGAGGTTCTCAATTCGACTGTATGTTTTTTTTATGTTTGTTACCTCATAACTCTCGACTGGGTAAACCGATTTTGATGATTCTTTTTTTATTTGAAAGCTCGTGCTTCCCGTGTGGTTCCATTTCAATTTCATATAGATCTGATGATGCGTTTCGGAGACAGACAACGGAACTCTTCAAAAAATAACAGCAAATCAACGGCGATTGCTGCTATCGCATGAATATGCATTGTTTTGACCCCAAGGATTATGAAATTTCGAATTAGTGGGGTAGATACTATAACTAAAAAGTGAAAAATAAAAACTTTTTCCAAAAAAAGCAACCGACTTCCGAAAAAAACACTATAAAGTGAAAAATAACTTTAATTTCGGAAGGCGGTGACAAAAAATTTAAATACATATCCAAAGTCACCGCCTTCCGAAATTAAAGTTATTTTTCACTTTGTATTGTTTTTTCGGAAGTCGGTTGTTTTTTTTGGAAAAAGTTTTTCTATCTCGAATTACTCAGTAGGAACCTGGAGTCTGGATTTGTGCCCGGATGATTGCAATTGGCTCGCCCCCTATTACATAGGAGTTTAACTGGCGAAATGCGGGTGTATTATAGGTACACCTCTGCCCACCCCTCCGAGAAAATGAGGCGTGATGTTAGGTATATTATATTACAAGATACAAAAGTAACTAAGCTTAATGTTTGTTTATAATATGCTTTACCAATACGTCACTTTACATAAATGTGGCTGTCAGGATGTGGTCTAAATAAGGTAAAATAAATATCAGGTACTTACCTAATACTCCATGACTGCGCCTATACCACAAATAGACCGCGGTGACTTACCGATTCACCACAACCCTTATAAAAT
Organism: Polymixis lichenea; assembly: GCA_949091785.1. Classification (NCBI taxonomy): domain Eukaryota; kingdom Metazoa; phylum Arthropoda; class Insecta; order Lepidoptera; family Noctuidae; genus Polymixis; species Polymixis lichenea. Next base: position 1,868,300 of record OX420934.1, read on the forward strand.
ACTAGCTTTTGTCAGCGGCTTCGCCCGCGTGGTGGTCGAAAATAATCCCACGGGAACGTACTATCGGGATAAAAAGTATGTGTTAATCCGGGTTATAAACTACCTGTGTGTCTGCTGTTTTGGCGTAATTGAGTAACAAACATCCAAACATCTTCATAAACTTTCACATTTATAATAGTAGTAGGATTTCAGTTCACTTTATCAGAGATATCTACAAAATAATTATTACAACCACTCCACCCAATCTAAAGGCCAGGCTACTCCAATACTCTTTGCCCTCCAGACATAAAATGTCCATAAATCTGTGCTCTTATTGTCTCAGTCATAACATAGTAGGTGGTGCGTCCATTTGCACAAAATATTTGTATGTAAAGCAGAAGAGCAATCCACTTACAGCGTCTTTTACCTGCACGGTGCTCGTCTGTTACATTCTGCTACTCACAGATGGACAGTGGAGGCTGTAGAGACGAATTGTGCTGTCTTTTTCTACGAGTAAATACTCCAAGACAAAAAGTGTTTCCTTAAATAAAATTTTAGCATGTTCGGCCAACGCTCTAGAAATATCTTGTTACGCAAGACTCTTTTATCTAAAATCCCAAAACCTGTCACCGTTGTCTAAGCAGAAATGAATGTCTGTAACAGCGTTAATTGTGCAAGTAAAGTTAGTATGTACGTTACTTTTGAAATCAATACCTAGTGGACTTCAGTTATTAAAAGGATTTAGACATTCTTGATCTTACAGCATTTTCCGGGGATTATTGAAACAAATGGTCCCTCGAAAATGTCTCCACAGCTTTGGCAAGTACATATGTACTAGCAACTGATGGAGGCATTTAAAAAAAATGCTAAATTCGAAATTGAAATCCAGCAAAACGAATAATTCTCACACGAAAAATTAAAACACCCAACACCAACTCCACGTCTCCCACAATGCACAATTTGCCAAGGACTTACCTCTTCATAAAGAGGGCTGGAATTTTTCTTTATTGTCGGGATTATTTGAGCGCCTTCTCGTGAGAGGTTTACGCGATCTCAAGATGACTGCGGCCCTTTTACGACAGTATCAAACTGCTATTCACCTTTATACTTTTATATTAAGTTATTGACGATCAGATTCTGAGAGCGTTAGCTTTTTACTTAGAGTTTATTGCTGCAGTGAGGTGGAATTAGATCGATTTTGAACTGAAACTGGAACTTATGTGTGGAGTTATAATGAGGACATCGCTGTGAACATGTTTGAAAACGGTGTTTTGGTTTATCTACGTTTGTTTCCTTTAAGGTTTACAAAGAAGTAGTAGTTTCCTTATGTTGGTATATTGGCGTGTGCTAGCTGACAAATGGCAAATTTAATGTTTTTTTGTGTTTCGTAATTTTAATTACCTACTATTGTATAGAATCAAGTTCTTTTAACTTAACAGACAACTGTGCTGCTGGGCAGTTTGTTGCGCCACTTTTTCTTCCCAGCTAAAGCACTAGGAAATGGTGAAGGGCGGGCGTTTTGGGGGACTGTCTTATGTAATTTTGACGTTCAAAAAGAGCTGACTCTCAGCCTAGTTTGAATAAATGACTTTTGAATTTGATTTTGATGTAAATTATGTGCTATTAAGTAATATGTTTAAATTGTTTTTGACATATCTCGTGACCCTGGTACCGGACCTTTGAAAGGCGTACGAGGAAACGAAGTCAACTCGTAGAGGCCCTTAATATCATTTTAAAGGATGAGAAGGCACCAACCAAAGATTATCCCCGAATGCACTATGAAAGTGCACCCAAGAACACAACCCATTTTATTTTGCAAAACTTCAAGATCTGATCTCTTCACTAGTGTTTAAGCTTTGGGAACACATAATAACATTATCGCCGATAATCTTCCCACATTGGGCACAAATGAAAATGTAGAGAGAAACTCTCATGCTGCATTTTTCTTTCGTTCCCAATCAACATTCCAGCTAACTTTGCTCCAAATAAATAGTGACAGAGGTAGATATTCAGTTGAAAGTTTTCGTTTCCAATGTGCAGCGGATTCCTGAGCTGAGCACACTAGACAACGCGAACAAATAAATTATCATTAGTGTATGTAGCTCACGGCAGATGCACTCGACGCTGAGAGTAGAAATGTGGATGTGGCAGGTCAGACCCATCATATTACACCTTTTTTTGTTGGGTTGGAAATCATCAAATAACTTCTCCCGATCTGGGTGGAACGGGAGGGCGGCGTGTCAGACTTTTACTGACTAGAACCCACCCGTGTTCCCTCAGTTGCCTGGGCCGCGGTATCTCTTTCGAACAACCCGCACCCCTGGCAGGCATCGGCCCTTGCGGGCCCCATCAGTTGGTGCTGACATCTCTTTGAGGAGCGCGTGGAACACAACGCGCCGCCGACCCGGGCTTGGTCCTTACCGGACAGCGAGCTACCCATTACTCGCCGTCCGCAAGCCCGCGCCTATGGTGGCCAGGAATCAGCTTGGGGTTCCCGACGCCCAGGTCGTCTCCTGCGAAGGCTGCGGCCGTGAGGGCGCATGTACTGCCTCTCCCTCACGTGCGCCGCCTCCCTCTTTGTGAGCATCACTGCTTCTCTGAAGGAGGTCACGGTTAACCATGCATCATATTACACCTCAGCTATCAATTTCAGAGGGCATGGAAAGCCTCGTGGTATTGATTAAGGACTGCAACATGCATAACTTGTGCAAGAAAAGCATGTAGAACATTTTGATGACTCACACGTCAGGTCCAGTTGAAAACCAGCGTCAGGCACTAGTTGTGTGGCATTTATGCTGAACTGGGCCTTTTTAGCGCAGCCGTGAGGCACACTTTGACGTAGTTTACACTTTTTGTTGGTTCTTTATTTGTATTATTTTGCTGTATATTGTGTGCCTTTTTAATCTGTGCTAAATAAATGTATTTTCTTTCTTTCTTTGATGTTCATTTTGAGTAACAGGGAGCGAGGGCTGTGTCATCTTTCAGACTAACCTCGCTCCCTGTTACTTTATGTTAAGTGACTGTTACAGATTGCCTGTAGAAGTAATTGATTTAATCGATTATGATTCCTCTTTTAGATAAGTGACAACAGAAGTAAGGTTGGCATCAGAAGCTACATTTATTTTTCAAGGACTGGCTGCACGTGTATGCCACACTATGGGCCGTTTTAAAACAACATCTTTAAGACCTAGCCCCATCTGCCTTCTCCATATTTTTAACAATAGAACCCCGATATTTATGTTCGTACCTCCATGCCTGGTGACACAGTGTGCACACATTCAGCCAGCACTTACGGTGAGACGGTACAAATTGAAAACGCGCTCAACGGTAAACGACAGTGATTTGTCGACCGTTTCCATCTCGCACATTCTAGCTAAGACTTCGTCTAGCTCCTATGAATTACTAGGTTTTGTTAGTATTGCTTTGACCTTAGATGATCAAATTAGTATTTATTCAAATTCAAATTCAAAATCATTTATTTCAATCCATTTTAGATCATATTGAATTAACATTTGCAATTAAATTGAAATTTAAAATTATAATCTTAATATATGTTTATAAAATATTGAATTCAAAAATAGAAATAAAAATTTATAAAATTAAATTGATTAATAATACGCCTGCCTCTGAGTCATTTGTTTGTTTCATATCAGCCCAAAGACGTCCACTGCTGGACATAAGCCCCAAAAGGGGGGATTTGCCATAATCGCCACGCTTGGCAGGCGGGTTGGCGATCGCAGTATGGTGGCCAAATGCATAGAGACCGCTGCTGCCCTTTCTCTTGTAAGACCCTTAGTCGCCTTCTACGACACCCACGGGAAGAAATGGGATGATGCTATTCTTTTACGTCCGGCACCACATGGAAATGTGTTTGTTTGTCATTACATTAATCATGTAACAATGGTTAATGTACTGACAATCAAACCTGTTCATTTTAACCTTAACGTTTTAACCTATTCATTCAACATTGCCGGTCTCCAGTCTAATCAGATGCGGCTGAATACCGGTATTTTAGATGGAGTCTGGCTTCTGAGAACCTGTAAGGGCTGTCAAAGATCCACAAAAATAGCCGGGACACAGAGGGTCTTGATATGTAAAGATGGTCGCCTATCCATGGATCCGCGGCAAGCGTAGCTTAACCTGATCGACCGACCTGTACGGCTGTTAATACTTAGCAACAAGCCCTGCAGCACCCTAATTTTGGAATATGAATTGCCTTTTTATTTCATACTTATGAACAAACTTAGCTATGGAACTTATTAATGGATGTCTATGTCTAATCGTAAAAAACTTCAGGTCTAAGTATTCTTTTCTATCATCTTATTAGTAGTTAAATAAGAGAATAACAAACATCTCCAGTAAAATGAGTTTTACTATCAGCTTCATCTATTAAAAGCCTACAAACCGTCTCAGCCTAGACTGCCAAACTAATAACAAAGTCCCGTCAGTCACTACCAAGTTTCAGGTAAGTACGATTTTTTATCAGCTTCAAGTCGAGTAGCAAGTAATCGACACTCGAATTAATGTGGCGTCACTAACTCGGCCGACGCCGGCGCACTTTTAAAAATCTCTCTTTCTTAATTTTTACATCGTTGCAAGGTGTTACTTGTTAAGGGATGGGGCAATTTATTGAGGGATTTGTCGATATGTCGATTAAATTATGTTTAGAGGATGGTCTGTGTGCCAAATTACGTAACTTAAAAATCGACTAAATATATAATTTATTTCGAAACGGTTATGTGCTACAAACAACTGGTTTTTTTTTTTTCAAAGAATGAACGGGTGGTCTAGGACGAACAATGAACATATTCACATCAAGATAAACTTTAGATGGAAATATAAATGCAACTCCATCATGCACTTTAAAGCAATGCGAACTTACATTTGAGTAGGTACGCACATAAACAAAGAAGCGAAATTCTGCAAAATCTTCTTAAGTCCAGAAAAATACTTACCAAATATCGATAACTTTCTTAAAGGGACTTCTACACACTACCCATGTCTACGTAGAAACCTATTAATAATTTGCGGGTGGCAAAGTTTTTAAAAGTGTTTTCCCCGGTCGGCACCTTGTCGGACGGGGGTGGGCAGAGAGAGGGCCCATTAATTACACCACCTCACTTGCTCATGATATTGTCGACTTTTTATAACCACGGGGTGTTCATGAAAATTGTTATGTTGGCGCTGAATACGCGTATTCATCCCCCGCTTGTTTAGATTTTTTGGGGTCAAGAAAAGTTGGAAGTTTGTGCATATTTTTAGGAAAGTGATGATGCTCTTATTTTAACGTGTCAAGTTTAACGAGATGTTCTATTTATAAAGAATTTACGGGTAGGTCCATGTTCTCCTCTAAAACATACACACACACACACTACACACATACTACACAACACACACACTACACAACCGCACTATAGGTACCATACGTTCAAATCTAGATTGTACGTATAATGTTATGAGTCATAGCTTCAGTAGCACCAGTAAATAAAATGACCAACAGGTACATGAAATTCAGCACTAAGCAGGTAAGGATTTACCGTAGACATTTTTCAGAGGCAATCAATTGCCTTCTCCCACGGCAAATTCACTAAATAATTCCTACCTCATTTTTTCGCCATAACACTAAGTTTTCGTACGCAATTACATCACCTATTCATCTCTCTGGAAGGGAATAGGAAATTGCTCAGAAACTTTTATCAGAGGCAGAGCCGTCACTCAGGGCGCGCGGCCATTTTTCAAAACTCTCTCGCAACTGAGGTGTGCCTGCCGGCGGCGGTGAAACTTGTGTTTTACGAGTTTTTGTGTCTCCCTGTATTAAAAGTTATAGTAGGGATCTTTTTCTTATAGGGTAAGCAAGGGATGATTCCGTTGAGATGGCATACGATCTGAAACTGATTTTGGTTGCTTATTTTAAAACAATACTGTTAGCTGTTATTTCTTTTGCCTACTTATTTACACGGTAATGTACCAAGATAAATGCAAAGACAGGTTTAAGTATTCGCCTGCAGGCATCCAAGTTTTTATAATAAGTACTTTCATCATAATTCTTTAAAATAATTGAAGACCTGGCATAAATTAATAATAAAAATCACTTAACAACTTTTTAAGACTAAGAAGAAAACCTCCAGTTTTTACGTCCGTCAAAACAGGAAGTCGCCTAAAGCGCTTCCGGCCGATAACAACATCCGGTGCGAAGTTCCGTCGAACTTTCGGTAAACTTTCGGCAAGTTTCGAGCGAAGCAGGTGCTCTTTTCGGATAAAAAGTGGCACCTTTTGTTGAGAAAATCTTTTTATGTGGAACTGAAACAGATAGGATTTTACGACAAGATCATTGTGGAGCCCTTCGAGTGTGCTAATCTGTTTTTAAGAGTTTGTGCAGATAATAGCGTGACGGAGAGATTTTTTTAAGTAACTTTATTAGATGTTGAGAGGGTCTTAGCGGTTGTTAAGAAAAGTTCGGATTATGCCGCTGAGATGCGCACTGATTGTGTTTGAATCACTTGTGCAAATAATTTATGAGTAGGGATGTAAGAATTGTATGGATTCACAAGAATTATAGGGTTGCACAATAATTGAAGGACTGAAATAACCAGTTTGCCACAGGTTATTTTTGATCAATAGTGGCGCAGTGGAAACGGTACGACTTACAAGTTGTAGGTCGTAGGTTTGAACCCAAACAGGTGCTTTACCTTGTGTAAATTATTTAATCACCACTGCTGTCAAAACAGTGACGGAAAACATTATAAGGAAACCGGCATCTCTTAGAACGAAAAATTTGAAGACATGTGACACCTGCCAACATGCAGTTGGCCCGCGTGGTGGATTGCGGCCCGCTCCCTCTCACAAAGAGGATGCCAGGGTCCCGGCAGTGGGAACATTCTAGGCTAATTATGCTATGCAAACTTAGGGGCAATTCTCGTATTTTAAGAACGTTTACAGTCTGATCTCAGTGTCAATCTGTCTAAAATACTTCGGTTTTTCATTTATTTTTGCCATTTGCTTGTCGCTGAGATGAGACTGCGACTAAATTTTGAACGTTTTTAATTAGGAGATTGGCCTTCTTATCGGTCCGGTCGAGACTCGATACAAGAAGACACTATCACACACGAATCTCATATTGACAGTTTCTAGGAAAACTTCAGTAACAACTGACCGCCTGAGTTGTCCTACGGTACCTACGACTAACTTCAGCACATCACTGAAAATTCAAACGTAGGCCATTACTAACGCCAACAAAAACTCACATTACCATTCCCACATACATTACGCGCCTACAAACATATCGTATGTCCACAAACATTTACCTTAGATGCTCCCAGAACTCTTGAAAGTAACCCTTTCCGTCTCGGGGGCGTGATGGCGATAAAAACTGATTGCAGCGTGTTTACGACACCTGACGTGACGCCGTGACACCTGAACACGGCCCTCCGAGGGACGTTTAAAGGGGAATGTTTCCCTTTTTTAATACAGGGATTTCGGGGAAGGAGCCCAGTTAGAAAAGCTAAACTGAGTACGTGTTGAATAGGCTATAGGATGATTAAGTAGCAGTTTAGAAGAGTGTTCAGCAGCTGTGTTACAATTTTAGTGTACGATAGGTAAAGTACTCATATTCTTTCTATGTATCCAAAATGACTTGTCACATAATACAAATTTCGTTATTTCTTCCATCTTTTTAAGACGATTCGACCCCAATCGCCTATCAAGACATTTATTAATAGCTCAGGTCAGCTGGACCCTGTAAGTATTTATAAGAATATAGAGAACTAGATATCTTTGCATTGTATAAATTCAAACTTCTAGTATTGTATAATTGCATAGCATATGTTTGAGCACTATGTTCCTACTATAAAGCTAACGTTTACAGGGTACGTCTTTCATTGACTTGAATTTGCCCTAGCAGCTGAGAGTATGTCATGCTCACTCAAATGTCTCGCTGGTGGTGGCGTGTGTGTTGGATCATTAAGTTCCCTTCAAAATGGTTGAGCTGAATGGTGCTGATCCATACGTCATGTTCGTGAACGGGCGCCGCCAGTAGGGACTGGTCATCTCTTAGCTCCCACGGCTTATTTTAATTCCTGAATTGTTATTTTATTTTTGTTTTAAATACGGACGCTTTAATGTGCACGTCTTTTTACATCGTTGTCACATTGATAATTTCAACATAATGATGTAACCAAGTTTTTGTAACAATACCATGATTTTAAAAGAGTGTCCATGGAGTTTCTTGCCCGTTCTTCTCCATAGGTACCTATGCTTTGGAATGGGCAACTAGCTTCATCTTTCTAACTCACCGACCTTGACAATTCAAAAGTACCTGTAATTTTATTTGAAATAAATGCTTTGAGTTTGAGTTGAGTTATTTATAGTAGAGTTAAAATAAGGATAATACATCGCGCTTCAAGCAACACTCAGGTATTTATTTAAGCATCCTTTTGACTCTGTTTCACATGCCATATTATTGCACTATTATTATAAATAGCCTTTCAATAAATGAATAGGTAGGCACTTACACCAACGATGAATAGAATGTATACTCAGGATCACACTGCCAATTCTGTCAAATCACAAGGTGTTTTTGCGACACAATGCAGAATCAAAGCGCCCCTGTAATCACGGCGCCCTGTAATCTTACTGATTAGTGATTACAGACGGCACGTGGGAGGTACGGGGGTAATTATTAGATACCGCATAATACGTAATTATGGTGAATGTGTGGCTGCATCGAGTGTTGAGTGAGATTTGGTAGGATGGGGTGGAGTATTGATGACTTGGTTGGTTTGGCGCTTTAGATTGTGGTTGGGATCCTTGCTCAGGATAGATATAAGTATCTATGGCTAATATCATTCTTCTCTACTCTCTACTAATCTGGGTGTTTGTGAATGAAGGATTTATGTTTGAAAGTGTACTTGTCTTTGGAGAAATCTAGCTAGATAAAATGTTAATATATATACTTAATAATAAAATGGGTATTTATTAGCTAACAACACATAGCTGGTATATAATAGTGTACCTGTAATTAATTCCTGTTATCAGCCTAGGGCCCAGCCAGCCTAGAGGCCCCAAACCTACCGACCATGCAGGAGGTCAGCCCGACGCTGCCTCAAGCGAGGACCCGTGATTTGTGGTATATGCTCATATCATAGTACATAAAGCACCCGTAAAGCAGAAAAAGAAATCTTGGGTCTCCAAGGCGTGATACAAATAATAACTCGCTTCGCTTACAACTGTTCCTCCTCCGGTTTCTCTTATTTTCCGCATATGTCTCCAACGAAGCTCCTATTTCTACAACATGTAACAAAAACCCTGTTGTTCCTTCTACCCACGTTTTCAGAATCGGTATATATACGTAATAAAGCATGTCATTTATAAAAACTGTTCAACAAAAATAATTAAAATAAATATTTAATTATGAATATTTGTAATGTTTAACTGATTTTGATTAGATCAAAGAAAGCCGCCAAGCTCGTAGTCTATTGTGCGAAATAAGGATACTTGTAAAATCAGATACTGTTAACATTTTTTTTGAATATGTCGATTTTAATAGTTGTTTGATGTTGAACTCTCGACTAGCCAATGCTTATTTTTTAAATTATAACTTCGTAAATGTTGTGCTTGTGGGTAAGTGTATACGTCCCTAAAAGGAACAACAGGGTTTTTGTTACATATTGTATATTTTATTGATAAAAGAAATGGAATCTCTCCAAGGCAGAGTGCTAAATATCTTCAAGCCTGCGTCGCTTACTATTGCTTCTTAGTTACTCTTTATTCTTACGTTATTGTGTAAAGTCAATATGGCGACAGACATGGGCATAGACTGCAGATTTTCTGATTTTTATTTATACCTTAAGCAATTAAACATAACATAACATCACGCCTTGTTTCCCCGTACGGCCGGGCAGAGGTGTACCTATAATACACCTACATTTCCCTAGTTACATTTAAGTCCCATAAGGGACGAGCCTATTGCCATCAACCGGGCTCAAACCCATTTTAAGTAATTAAAGTGGATTTGATTTTCTAAATGGAATTGAGATGGGGGCGGGGCTAAAATGTCAAGTGCATAGGGGCCCTGGATCTCTAAGTCCGGGCCTGCCTGTGATCTGTAAGTACCTACCTACTATTAAATCTAAAGTGTCAAAGGTCAACGTAAAATTCAAAAACACGTAAGCCTTTCTAATTAGAACCAGCCCAACAAATCTGCAATTAAAATTTAAAAGCCACAACAAACTTTACTAAATTCGACACCAAAAATTGCGGCAGCCTCACGAACTCCATCGATTCACATAATCGGCTCAGACAGGTGTACCACGTCGATGCTATTTTAATTTCCAACTAATTTCGGCGCTCGTCGCAAAGCGGATTGCAAAGTTTAAAATGAAGCGACAGTGCCGAAGTTAGGGCCGCGGCCTGGCGATGCTAAATTCCCTGCTAAATCTGTTTGGAGTTGCCGAGTGCTGACTATTGGTAATTACGTTGCGACGTCGAAGTGACGGTAAATGGGCTATGATTGAGTTACTTTACAATACTGTGATTGGAACTTGGGAGGGCTTAGAGAAAGGTGTTTAACGAACTGATTGATTTGAGATCGAATGTTTAAGTTTTCTTGTTAAAGGTTAATTTAAGTTCGCAATGAAATGATTTAGACTGTAATAGGTACTTTTCTCAACTCGAATTCTAAGAACAAGACTTTATCCACTTAATACCCATGTCTGAGATGTCCTCTGATTCGGGCGAATATCAAAGTTAGGAAAGAGTGCTAATTATTCTATTGAAGGATTTCGTAGCACGTCGTAGCTGTGTCGTAGCTTCCGCGTAGCAACGCTCTACAGGATCTAAATCTTAATATTCGGCTACACAAATATTTCATACATTTCTTCCATCTGTTTTTGAGTTTTCCTGGACGGGAACAAGTTAATAAGTTGCAACTTAGGTATTCCCCATGTTACCTCCATATTTTCCAATACATTCAGCCTGAAATGTTCCACATGAAAGCTCAGTATAACTGCAAAGAAAATGTCTCCGTTTACTTTAGTGTTGTATAAGTTATCGACGCGGGAAGGTGCTCCACGTTAAGACGGCGGGCGCTTGCCGCGGCACGCGCGCTTATCGACACCGCCCAACGTGTAGGGAGGTGAAATATCGACAATTATCGATCTCTGTTTTACAGTTATAGTTCACGACGAATATTGAGTGGCCGTAAAGTTAGTTTTGATGTGGGTTTGTTTTGAGGATATTGTATTTACAAGAGCACGCAAATGAAACGCGACCGCGTTTTTTCAACCATTTGCAACTTTAAACTAAGACATACCAGTTTGTAATATGTGGATGTAATTCATCGAAATCATGATCTCCCGCCACGAGCCCTTTCAAACCAAACTTACTTTAATTTCCTTTGCTTTACCTAAGATTACAGTTCACGATAAAATACGCATGGCCAGTAAATCTATGGTATGGTATAATAATAGTAATGAAGTCGAAACTATACACTGAATCGTCATCAGTACCATTCTCCTGCCCTCATCCCAATTTATTTGTTAACGGCGCAACATGTATTTTTTTCCACACTTCTCTATTAGTCATCTCCGTACTCAAACATTTCTGACCATATCATCATTCACACAGTCAATCCATCGTTTCTTTGGTCTCCCCCCACTCTTATAGCCATCGACATTCATACTCAAAACTTTCTTCACGACATTTTCCTCATTCTTCCGTATCACATGCCAATACCATGACAACCGATTTTCAAACTACTTTTCAGTTATCGGTGCCACTTTCAGGTCTTCTCTCATGTATTCATTTCTTATTCTATCCATTCGTGTAACACATCCCTCTTAATATTCTCATTTCAGCTTCATGCAATTGCCTTTCATTCATCATTTTTGTGGCCCAACATTCTGGCCCATACAAGACAGCAGGTCTAACCATGGTTTTATATCCTTAAGATTAAGGGGAATGTGGGAGTCGCAGATTGTTCCGGTGCCCTGCCGCCATTTCATCTATCTAGTATTAATTGTGTGCTTCACCGTCCGATCTACTTTGCCATCGCTTTGCACGAGTGAATCGAGATACCGAAAGTCGAAGCAGACTGGGAGAAGCGCGCCATCAAGCCTATGGCTCCGGAACTGGAGATAAAACGAAACCTGTACATTATTATTTTTTTAGTTATTGTTACGAGGTGTAATTAGGAAAGAGTCTGATGCCAAAAATATCGACGGTCCCTACGTACAATCCCCTAAGTGGCAGATACGTGATTTCCATGTTTTGTTTTCGTGATCTTCAGGCCAGCCTATACTATCGTTTAGTTTAACATAAAAAAGTCTAACATGGCAAAATGCACTTTAAATCCATCATGACATTACATTAACTAGAACATGAAGTACACGTGTTTGAAACTTTGAAGCGCTCTCCTGTAAAATTTGTCATTTGTAGTTAGGGGATTATACGTAGGGACCGTCGTCGATATAGTTTTTAGAATTTTTTGCCTGTTTGTGTGTTTGTCTGCGACACGTTGCAGCTGTAATGTGCGCATAGCTTTATAGTTATAGACTGACTAAACAACTCCGACATTTATCGACTCATTAAAAAACAATAACATTAATCACTTAATCGACACAACAATCGACTCAGCCCCTCACTAAAGCTGACACCTTCGAATATATTACTCCGTGCCACTGAATCTAATCACGATCTGACGGATTAATATCTAACCGTGTTCCCGTCTGCTGGCTAAGCCCACCGGCCATTCTGTGCCCCATTATTTAACACCTTTAATCATAGCACCTTAAAACCCTGACAATAAGGCCGATAATTTAACGCACAAAGGTCAGGCTAATCTGGTAGTTTAAAATATTGAGTGGGTTACATCCAGGGGCAATTGCGAAGATTTATTATTATACCTGCGTATTGTTTGAATTGTTGTTTAATATTGGATTAGAAGGCCGATGGGTTTAATGACGCAGTGATGGATTGTGATCGGTGTTTAATACGGAGTAGGTAGGTATTGGTGGAGTGGAAGTATCTGATAATTATTTTGTAGTTACGTTTAACTTATAATACTGTTGGAGTTTGTATCTAATAGTTTCGTAACGATTGCTACTGGTGGTCAGATCGTACTCATCTTCAAACCTTTGAGTGAACGGTAATGAGTGCCGGCTTTACCCTACCAGCCAGCTCGGCGCCATACGGCTTCTTGCAAATGTTGTTTATTTTTTGTCACTATTACACTTGTTCACGATCCACTATTTTCAGAATCTCAAGATTTTTAGTGTGCGTTACCCTGACAAAATATTGTGCTGACCTGTGCTTTAGAGAGGTGAGACTCTAACAAATAATTAGTGTACCATGAGGAACAATTTGTTTATTATAAGCAAAATTTGTTTGAATTGTAGTTTTAAAGTTATTTCAGAAAAAGAGATTTTGCTGGAGTTACGGTTCCAAACGTTACCCTGGCAAAATCATTTTCAAAAATTCGCCTAAGCCCGTAACCAATTACATGAATGATGAAGATAGCTTTTGTTGCAAAGTAAATGTTTGTAAATAGCAAAATTTGTGTGTGTTATGGTTCTTCAGTCATTTAAGATTTGGCTGCGGTAACATTTTGGGATTTCTCAGATCTCGAAAACGGCTCAACGCAGAAGTCTGAAAAAAATACCCTTACGACGCCTTAATTTGTTTAATTGTGTTTAAACATTCGTTTTTGATTTGATTGACGTAAACCAATGTAATTAAATGGTTTAAAAATCAGAAAAAACGGATTTTCAAGTAAACCAATACACTTCTAACCAAATAAACAGCTGTACAAAATACTTATGGTAGACGCTTATAACGTCAGGAATTTCGGATTTTGTAACTTTATACGAAATGAACATAAAAACAAATATGATTAATTTTACACTGGTCGTTCTTTAGCAATCGAATACTTATTTCCCATAACATTAAGGAACATGCCATACTTTAAACATATTAAAATTTTTACAGCGCGGTTGGCACAGTGGTTAAGCGATTGACTGCTGTGCTGCGTGTAGCGGGTTCGATTCCCGCACGGAACAAATATTTGTATGACCTACAAGTAGTTGTTCCGGGTCTGGCTGTTTGTGTATGTGAGTTTAAATGTTTGTAAACGCACCCACAATACAGGAGTAATTCCTAGTGTGGGGCAACGTTTTTTATAAAAAAAATAAAAAATAAAAAAAAAATAAAAAAATAAAAAAAATAAAAATTCATGAACATTCGTTCCTGTGAATTTCAGCTCTCAATTACGGCTTTAATGAAAGTTATATATAAAACAAGAATATATCAGCAATTCTCTAAAAGCCGACCAAATCAAAAAGGTCACGTAAAAGCGACCGTACCGTAATCTTCGCAAATTAGCAGCTTAGTATCCGATATTTTGTGCAGATATGCAGTAAAACGATATTTGTGAAGTCGATTTTTTTATATTTTCAAGTGCAGGTACCATATTACACAATTTCTACTAGTTTTCTATTTCATATATTCAAATCATGTTAATTAATGGCAGTTTTGAACAATTTAATGTATCATAATTGAAGATAAAATTAATCATATTCGTTTTTATGTTCATATCGTCTAAAGTTACAAAATCTAAAATTCCTGACGTTATACTTAAGCGTCTACCTTAAGTATTTTTACAGCTGTTTATTTGGTTAGAAGTGTATTGATTTACTTGCAAATCCGTTTTAAACCATTTAATTACATTGGTTTACGATAACCGAATCAAAAACGAATTTTTAAACTAATTTAAACAAATTAAGATCTCTTATGGGTATTTTATTCAGACCTCTGCGTTGAGCCGTTTCCGAGATCTGTGAAATCCCAAAACGTTACCGCAGCAAAATCTTAAATGACTGAAGAACCATAACACACACAAATTTTGCTATCTATTTATAAACATTTACTACGCAACAAAAACTATCTATTCATGTATTTGGTTCCGGGCTTAAGCGAATTTTTAAAAATGATTTTGCCAGAGTTTTTTCTTTTATTTTGGGTGGGAAATCATCAAATAACTTCTCCCGCTCTGGGTGGAGCGGAGCTCTCGGAGGGCGTGTCAGACTTTTACTGACTAAAATCCACCCGTGTTCCCTAAGTTGCCTGTGTGCCAGGGGCCGCGGTATCTCTTTCGAACAACCCGCACCCCTGGCGGGCATCGTCCCTTGCGGGCCCCAACAGTTGCTGCTGATATCTCTTTGAGGCGCGCGTGGAACACAACGCGCCGTCGACCCGGGCTTGGTCCTTACCGGACAGCGAGCTACCCATTACTCGCCGTCCGCAAGCCCGTGCCTACGGTGGCCGGGAATCAGCCTGGGATTCCCGACGCCCAGGGCGTCTCCTGCGAAGGCCAAGGCTGTGAGGGCGCATGTACGGCATCTCCATCACGTGCACCGCCTCCCTCTTTGCGAGCATAACTGCTTCGCTGAAGGAGGCGACTGCTAGCCATGCACTCTCGCTCCGGTCCATGGCTTGGACCAGGGTCGGACGCGAGAGATCGCCGCCGCCGATCACCTCCACGAGGACACGGCGGGGCTCCGCCCAAGCCGGGCAGACCTCCACCGTATGCTCCACCGTGTCCTCAGGGCGATCTTCGCAATGGAAACACCCGGGCGTTTCCTCCCGCCCTATCCGAAACAGGAACCTCCCGAAACAACCATGTCCGGTGAGGACCTGTGTCAGGCGGAAGGTGAGGACGCCATGCCGCCTCTCAAGCCACTCCCCAAAGAGGGGACTTACCGCCGCAATGGTGGCGTGCCCAATACCTACCATCTTGAAACCATTACTTCAGCAAAATCTCTTTTCCTCAAATAATTTTAAAACTTCAATTCAAACAAATTTTGCTATTAGTAAACAAATTCCACCTCATGATACACTAATTATTTGTTATAGTCTCACCTCTCTAAAGCACAAGTCAGCACATCATTTTGCCAGGGTATCGCACACAGATTTTAAAACTCCCGTGAGTTTAAAATACTTGATGTCGTCATCATTCCTCCATATTTCTTCGAACTTATTTAGAGGCAACCATAAGGGGCAAACTACGCTAGGAGGCCTCCTAGCGTACTTCGCCCCTTATGATTGCCCATCACCACCACCATCCTTACCTATATCATCACCGTCCTTACAAGGAGCCACTTGTTAGGACGATGATGATATGAAGATGATTAGTGAAAACGGACATTAGATATTAATATTTTACGCAGACCGATTTTTACCGGCCTATAACCCTGGCAACAACTAGTGAGGCACTCTACATCGCTACCAAAGGTCGGCAAAGTATCGATCAACGATCAACTTTCTCTGCCATTATAAAAAAACCGTCTATCAAAGGCACCAAGGCTTGCCCTCCAACCTAGTGACCCAGTAATGTGCACTAGAACTAGATGCTCGCTAAAAGGTGTGAAGTGGTGGCGCGTGCTCGACAGTCGATGTATCGACGTTTCAGGTCAAACGACCACTGAGTGCGACTTGATGTGGGGAGGTAAGGAGGGGATGATGTCGATAGTTTTGAATAGGTAATTACCGGTGGGAATTAGTGACAGGTGTTCAGAAGACTATATTACGAAGCGGATTTGATCAGCATTAAATTTATGATGATTGCCAGCCTAAGGTAGAAGACATTGAGAGGACACGTTATTAATGTGTGCGCAGATAAACACCTTGGTAATGTTTGATCATACGCATTCATGAATTATTTAAAAATCTACTCAATCTCGAATCAAACCTAACCTGTAGCCAAGTGTAATGGCTAGAAATAAACATGAATATCTAGTTTGCCGGCTAATCCGACAGTTAAAAACCTATTGCATTTTTTTTTTAAATGTATTAATGTTTGTATTTGAATATCAGGTGAGCTAAGTTTCACAGCTTCAAATTCCCACATTTAACCTTGATTCCTAACATCGATACTAAGTGGGGTACATCTCTAGTGATCGCTGTCTAAGTGCTAGAGGGGCGGCATCGCGGCAGTCAGCGTTTTGCAAACGGGTTGAGTGTCCAGGTGCTTGGCTGAGTGTGGCGCGTGGCCGGATGTGGGCCAAGCCGATAATGGGCCACGTCACGTTTGAGACGTTTCATTGGGGTTACTGTGCTCTTTATACATAGGTGTAATAACCATTTGACCAATACACGTCGCTTTTTTTTTCCGATTCGTCGTCTGTTACAACCTACATAAATACGTTGATAAAACATGCAAAAAATTTAAGCCAGTCAGCAAATTTAGGTGTCTGTCTGCAAAACTTGCCCCTTAGGTACAAAAATGCCTCAACAGACGTGTGCGTAGTCGCAGCGGAAAAGTGTCGAATTTATTCATTTCAGTTTAGCAGATATTTAGTGTATGACGTCGTGTAATTGTGTGTGGTAAATACAAATTTGTGCATACACTCTTAAAGAGATAACGTTCTAATATTTCCAGTATAGTATCGTTTTTGGGTTTAATAGTTTCGTACAGGTGCGTACACAATAGTTTAGCAGATAATACATCAACCACTGTCTGTTTTCACACACTTTATACAAAATGGATTGAAATAAATGATTTTGAATTTTAATTTGAAATTTGACATTCAAGGCAACGTGTGTATAAAATTACAACTCTGCACTAAAGTGTTTTATATGATTTTAATCAAATAGCCTAACGTCAGCGCAGCGGAAGATTATTTCCGCAGTTTAATGACGCACAAATTTCATTTAAACATACACATACCTCTCGTTACACACTAATTATTGAATGCATTTTTTTTTCCTATGGATGTCCATAGGAAAAAAAAGTGCCGCATGGTGTTGAATAGCTCCCCAATGGTTGGATGCACAAATTTGTATTTACCATACACAATTACACGACGTCATACACTAAATATCTGCTAAACTGAAATGAATAAATTCGACACTTTTCCGCTGCGACTACGCACACACATCGGACTCGTAAAGATTCATTACTGTAGTCAAGTACAAATTAAATTATCAACGTTGCGATTTTAAAGTAGGCAAGTTGTGGGGGCCCAGTTGTAACGACGGCGACTTACGAGTTGAAGGCCGTAGGTTCGAACCACAACGTTGTGTAAATTATTTGATCACCACTGTTCTCAAAACGGTGAAGCATCGTGAGGAAGCCGGCATGACTTGGAACAAAAAATTCGACGACATGTAACATCCACAACCCACACTGGGCCCGCTGGTGGATTACAGCCCACTCTCCACACAGACGGCTTGTGTCCCAGCAGGTTGAACAATATATGGTGGTTATGTACGCTTTTTATGCTAAGTTGAGGTAACTACAACATGACACTTAAACAGAGGCCCTAGTGTGAGTTTCATTTAACCATCTACACCAAACGCAGTGAGCGCGTTCGGCTTTCCGATTGGCTCTGGATAGGTGACGGACCAAATTTGTGCCTCTGATCTGTAATTTGTAGTTTACAATAAAACAACAAAATAATGTATTTGTGGAAAATTTATTCGTGATTTTCGAAGTAGTAAAATAAAAACTCTACTAATCAACACGCTACATAATTATCAGTGATTTAACTCTATGTGCCTTGGCTCCGTTGGGATTACTGATAAGGCACAAACACCTTATATTACCGCTCAAACCCATTTCTAACTCAGAATAACACTTGATCGGGAATTTGAAATTTAAATTTACGACACACGTAGTTCAGATTCCATTGACGGTTACAACATTTTGAATCCCTACATCTAAGAACGATTTTATACCGTTATTGTGTTTTAATAGTATTTGCATTTGATGTCGTCTACGTCTAATGACATTTATGGCACCGAGATAAAGTTCAAATTGGAATGATTCAGACTTCATAAATGCAAGTACTATAGTGTTGTTCTCCTGCTTACAATGATCAAGTGATATTCAGTTTAAAAGCCCCTTCACACTAGCGTTTGTCCAGCGTAGGCGTTCGATGAACGTATCCGCAGCGTAGACGTCGCGACGAGTGCGTCGCGTTGTCGCGGCTTCTCTGCTGGGGCACATGCGTACGGTACGCTACGCTAGCGCCGCGGATGCGCGACGCATGTGCCGCGTTACTGCGATGTCATGTACAATCGAGTTTCCTCGTCGGAATACATATTGTTAATGATATTATCTACCGAAACGAAATTGTGTGACGTCTGCGCCGCGGTAGCGCGGCGTTCAACTAACGAGAGTAAACTACTAACTAAGAGGAAACGCTGTCTGCTCTAGGCATATGTTCATCGAACGCCTACGCTGGACAATCGCTAGTGTAAAGGGGCTCTAAGACCGAAGAATAATCGTGTCAATTATACATTAAGGAACTTTGTTTTCCTGTTTGGTTTCCTATGCTTTAATATGGGTTCATAGCCATGAGACATAGCAACATATTTCGACTTTTAAAAGCTGCATTCTTTAGGCGTTTGTATAGTTAACATGATTAAAACTTCTTCTCCATTTCTTTAATTACATACACAGAGCACACTCTATCTAAATTAACGTTACCCCCGGATTTTGAAAGCTCGTAAATGATTGCCTGCTTGGACAGCCAATCGGAACAGTTTACGTGAGATTCGACCAATTAGAGAGTTTTTGAAACTTTCAGAGATCGCGGGTTATGTGACGTTATGTAACATTCCTTAACGATGATAAAGCAATGACATTAATTCATATTTTTATTATTATTTGGAACTTTCGAGAGGAGCTTACTAGTGGAGTACACAAACTTATAATGTAATACAAAAATCATACACACTTTAAATAATTTGTATAATTATATAAATTAAACATAAAAATTATACACACCGTAACTTTTACGTGCTACTTAAAAAAAATCATTAAAGATCTTGTATGCTTTAATTAGTATGAATGATTAAGAAAAGTACAATTTTTCCTTACATATTGTATAGAATGTAGATGAATTAAATACTTAAACACGTTGGGCTGTATTTATAAACGTTGCTTAAATTTAAGTGATGATTCGCGGCTGCTGCTTAATTTTTTTCTTTTATTGACGTCTAAACGTCTCATAAGCAACGTTTATGAATAAATCCCAACGTGTTAAGGTATTTAAATCACCTGCTTATCATCCCTACTAGTCAAAACACAAAAACGCCTTGCCGTAGAGAAAGGAAATGATCACATCATTGTTAAGTAACGAAAAATATCATTTTGGACGGAAATAAAATAAAATAAATGTTTCTAACGCGTTTTGACTTAAGCTAATAATATTCTATTCGCTTATCCGTAAGCAGTCTAAGTAAAATAAACTTCAATGAAAAAGTTATAAAACTATAAAGAACCTAAATATAATCTTACACCTAATTTGTATGCTTGTATAATTTTTCTTGTCTTGTTAAAGCGATAAACGACCTTATGCGTCAACGATTAGATTCAGTTTTATCCTAATGTCGTGTGAAATATATATGAGTATCCATTATTTTCATAATACATGGATCATGGAAGAATTCAAAAGTTTGGGTTAGTAAGAAGATTAGAAGGCGTGAGATTTTTTAATGTTATAGGATCATTCGGCAATGCACATTTCACAAAATAAATCGTATTTGTAGTGGACTTCCAAGCCATCCGAAAACATCATTTGAGAGTACGGAATATGAGATTCATCTTATTTAACAAATACATAGTAAATATTATATTGTATAGAAACAAATGAGTGTGTTGTAAGTAAGAGATTCATTAAAGATAGCTTGAAGCCTAGACAGGTGACAGCAAGTAGCCAGATGGCACTTAGTGGGAGAAATACTTTAGAATTTAATGTACGATTAATTATTTCTGATAGTCAGACATTTCTATTTTAAAGTTTGCTTGAATAACATTCATGATTAAGGATGTGAACGATTTTAGTCGCATGTATGTTGTGAGCCGAATTTGTTGTTCTAAAAGACGAAACTTTTCGTCTTTGACCGAAATATGCACCCGAATAAAACCGTATTACTTCCTCACATATTATCTTAAGGATATTTAATATTACAGGAAGAATTGATTTAAGTCTAGGTTTTTTAGTCATAACATGACATTGGAAAACTCGAAATATTGTCCATACAAATGTTTTTTGTTGTATTAATTTGCATTAATCTCTAGACGTGAACTTTGATAGTTTTCAAATAGAATAAATGTTTTCGATATAATACTTTATATAATGCTTAGCGAAATACATTTTGTAACAGTATTTTATAAGATTTCAGACCTTATGTTTTATGCTGCGTATGAGGTATAGACAGAAATACATGCTTTTGTTTGTGAAGTTTGTGAAGCGTCCTTAAACCGCAGTGTTTTGTGTACTAACAAATAGTTTATTATATTTATAAATATATTGTGTGGTTTTTTCAGCAAGCACTGGGTCACAAAATAAGAAGGTACAGATATCCTGCTGAGAAAACAATGGAAACTCCCAAAGTGATCGAAGAGATTAACACATGAGCTTTTGCGCATGAGTTTTTGCCGAATCCAACATATCGGGGATTGTATGTACCTATCTTACTTAGTTTTGGATTTCAAGAACTGTTTCACTGTCACTATTTGTGGTTATAAACGGCTGATTTTAAACACTATACATTTCATTCACTGAGAATATGAAGAGCTAATATTACGTGGGTAAGTTGCAGGTATACCGTCTTCGGGTGGTCCTTGTCACAATGTAAGTGCACAGTGCCCGCTAGCAGTAACGTGACAGCTACGTGCACGCTACGTGGGCAGGTATATGTCGCCCCCCGGCGGGTCGTGCTCCTTGGGCGCGCACTAGATGAAGAACTCCCTCCGCTTGGTGACACGCGGGCCCGTGGCCGCGGCCAGCGCCGCCGCGTCCTGGTCGGCCGCGCCGTCTGCGCCGCGCTCCTCCTGCGGGACAGAAGGGACGATTATAACAGTTCTTACTGTTTAGTAGACAGTAATACGACTTGTCCTTCAGTAAGACCAATATGCCAGTGACAACCGTACAGTAAAATATGAATATAATGGCATTTCGGCACGGAAAATATCACAATATGCTATTTGATTTTGCAAATATATGATTATGACATTATTGCGTTGTTTGTTAAGAAACTTTGAGCGAAAGACCAGAAAGTTTTATGGTAATAAATAAAATAAAATGTATTATTAAAATAAAAAAGGTATTTACTCCCTGACTCCCTGACTAGGTGGTACTTGTGTTACAGGAGTCAGTGTGTTCGTCTGTTTTTGGAACAATAACAATTTATCCAATACGGGAATCGATCACTTTTCCGAATATTTTTTGTTCGAATTGCATTTTACCGAAAACGATTGACTCTGGTGGTGACGGTGATGATCTTTTCTGCTTTATGCATTATTTGACATATTTTTAGATAATCGAAGTATCATGTGTCATAGGTATTCTTTTACCGAACTATATTTCGCTGATTTACAGAATAACTTTTTGCTATTGGCCGAAGCCTCTTTTGAACTTTTTTCATTTGCCAAATGATTTATTTGCCATATTTTCACCACACCGCAACAACATTTTACGGAATATTATTTGGTCACCGGTCTGGTTAGCGGGTTACGTGGTAATAGCATTTTCAATATTAAACTAAAATCGTGTCATAAATGTCAATATGTTGTGCTACAAAATTTAATGAGAAACGAATCGCTGCAAAACCGACTTCTCGCAGTCTTGTCTGCCCTAACCCTAGAGTGTAATTTAAGCCCGCGTAGGCGCGGAGGGGTGGGGCGGCCGTGAGCTGAGGAGCAGGTGGTTTGAAGACCGCCGCCGCGGCTGAGTACAGCAAGCCCAAGCTGCGGTGGTGAGCGATAAAACCATCTGCGATGATAAGCTCGCGTGGGGCCGCCCAAACCCCGCAGCGCCGAAGCCGTGACAGAAACAATGCTTGTCGCATGTTGCATGCTGCATGCGTGCTTGCACGCTGCATGCCTGTTTGTCTACCTACGCTTAGAATGGTGCCTGATAAAAAAGTAACAGCAAAAATTAAAGATGAAATAGTGTGTACAAAATTTTTGATGTGTTTGGTGAAATTTAAATATGGTTATTATAATGATGAATGTTCGGAAATATAATACTTCAAACAAATGTTATTTCGGCTACGTGTAACTTCGGTAAAAAGTTTTTCGACCAAATGAAACGTCGGAGTAAAAAGTTATTTTGTAAATCAGCAAAATATAGTTCGGTAAAATAAGAATACCTATGACACATGATACTTCGACAATCTAAAAATATGTCAACGAATGCATATACCAGAAAAGACGTCGGTCAATAGTTTTCGGTAAAATGAAATTCGAACAAAAAAATTTCGGAAAAGTAATCGATTCCCCATAAGCAGCCTATAACGGTTCCACTGCTGAGACACAGACCTCCTCTCTCTAAGCCTCCTCACAGTGGGCCGTAACCACCACGCAAGCCCAGTACGGGTTGATGGATCACGCATACAACATTCGAATTTTTGGTCATTTAAGACGGCGCCGGTGCCGGTTTCTTCATGATATTTTACTTCACCGTTCCGAGTGCAGTGATAATGTAATAAAATACACAAAGTAAAGTGACTTTCCGGGTTCGAAAATCGGAGCCAATATCACTGTACCAACACTGCTTTCAAATAACGCAACATGAAAAGAAAATGTAATGCATTACACACATATATTCTACATTATTTTAATTCACAAACTCGGTAGAAATAAACTGACCTGTGTAAGATATTCTCCCTTATGCCTTGATAGCGCGCGCACCAGCACAATGGCTACTATGATCAGCATCAGGAATATGAACCCTAGAACCGCTGTAAATACACAACTTAGTTAGCAATGCACACACAATATAAAATAGTATAAATAAATAAATAAAAACTTTTTTCTATTTAAGCCTTAAGTGCTAGATGTTTATAAATGCCCTGGACTCCACACTAGGATTCCCTGTGTTGTGAGGTCCAGTCTCTTCCCACGTAATTTAAACAAGAAAGAAAAAAGAAAGTGAGTGTGTGTGAGTGTGAAAGTGTGGAGTGTGTGTGAAGTGTGTGTGAAGTGTGTTTGGGGGTGTAGTTGATGAAAATGGGTGGTTTGGTGTGTGCATATCTATTTTTTTTCTCTCGTTATGTCAGATATTATGACTGTATGTACAAAAGGTTTTCCGTTTGTTCATAATTTTTGGGATGCAACCATTTAAAAAATGGCATTTTTACGGCTGATGTACGTTAAGGTGAGTATAGTTCTATTGTAGGAGTAGAATTTAGAGTAGAGATATGACTCAAGAAATGCAAAAGATCTGCGTGCAAAAGTAGAATGTACTCTTGATTCTAAATCAGTAAATCTTTATTCACCTTAATGAGCATCCTAATCAAATTAGGTAAATAATTAAAATAATTGCTAATGTTTGAAAACTTTGAAGCAAAAAAAAACAGTGACGATGCTATAGGCCACAATTTTGTAAACTATCCTATGTTTGCATTTTAACTGCTAAACGTCAAATATATATTTTTGGAAAAATAACTTTACTACCCACAATAAAGTTCAGTTTTGCGTGACAACTTCAATTTTTAAATTCCTTTTTAATACTGTAATCAACATAATAGGGTATTTTACTCTATACGAGAAAAAATCTAAAAATATATTGATATAGCTTAGGTAAAATGCAGTCTGAAAATGTGAGTTTTAGTTTATGAAACAACAAAATAAATTTTAAAATACAATTTAAAGATAACAGTTTTTTTATCTGTTTTTGAACACCATGAAATAGTAGCCGCCATGTTATTACGTCATGAGGCATGTCAACTGAGCAACTTTGTACTTTTATTATTTTCGTAACCAAAGTAATTTTATTCAAACGCGATTTTAAATTATTACGGCAAAATTATTT
Source organism: Polymixis lichenea (assembly GCA_949091785.1). Taxonomy (NCBI): domain Eukaryota; kingdom Metazoa; phylum Arthropoda; class Insecta; order Lepidoptera; family Noctuidae; genus Polymixis; species Polymixis lichenea. Next base: position 1,893,094 of record OX420934.1, read on the forward strand.
CAATCAGTAAAAGTTTTATGAAAGATTTTGAGGTTGCTGCTGCCTTTTTAACTAAGTTTCATCCTCCTATAGTTGATCGTTTAAATGCTGTGGAAATAATACAAGAAATAGATGGGTATATGAATGTAGAAAATTAATTAGCTGATTTTATTATTAGAAATAATTATAATAGGCGTCGAGCTAATTTTGCCAATACCTCCTGGTTACTTAGGGGTCGCATACAATCTCAACATATAAGTCGATTAACTTATTTTATTTATTTATTCACAAAATCCACAGCTCTTTAACAGTTTCACTTAGGATAAACAAACTAATCTTATAGCCAATTACGGATTTACAATTTAATAACTACACTTATTATATGCATCAGAAACAAACAGGATGTCATGCTAGCACCCTATAAGCATATCTAAGTGTGCAGTGTGGGTGGGTGTGTAGAAGTGTTTGTGGGTGTGTAGAAGTGTGTGTGTGTGGAGTTGTAATGTTGTAATTTTATTTATGTTTTAGTCGACGGCTCTCGTAGAGGAAGGGAGGCTATTAATAGTAATGCATTACTGTAATTGTATTGTAGGGAGACGAACTGTGGGCTGCTGAGCTCATATAATGTTTATTATATGGTACCTTAGCTGGGCTAGGTACCAAGATCATATAGTACCACCTGCACAATTCCTATACCAATTCCATTTTAATTATAATAGACGAAGACGAATGAAATAAACACTATATTATATGATTTTTTATTTTATTTTAGACATCCTTTCCATAACTCCATACTTGTCCATACCTACCTATGACTTGAAGTCATTGACTTTCATTCCTATGATTTTTCAAGCATTTTCTACTAAATATAATAACTATTAGTGCAAAAGAACATATTTTGCACTTCAGGAATCAGCTGTTAGTTAAAGAGTCTAACATAACCTCACTTTTACTTAATCTCTTATATCGCTGTTTTCAGATTGAAAAAATCCGCAGAATTTTCAGTGAAAGGTTGATAATATTTATGCTATTAATTGACACCACTTTCATCTTTTTACATCCAGGCCCAAGATTGTATGTAATCGTTTCAGTCTCCTTTGAAAATGTAAAATTTAAATGCATTTTTATGCCACTAATCGATTAAATAAAAATGCTGTGTTTTTTTAATGGTTTATTAGCAGTCACGAATCTAATTAAGACACTTTTCAGAAATGAGTGTAATACCATATTGTCACCGTCTTAAAGTTGGTGTTTGTTTAAGTAGTAAAATCATGGATAGGAAACGGATGTGGATGTATGAGTTTGTAGGAGTTTTGGAATTGGGCGTTCGGGCTTTCATTTCAAGCATTTGCTACAAGACTGAAGTGGTGGGGGCCGGACTGCGCACGGACGGTTGTTGTTACTTAAATACAATAGACACGTGCGCGCGCACTCTCCCGACGCGGCGTCGGCATTAAGCGCTTAAATTAAAAGAGCCCTTTACATGCGAAAAACCGTAACGGTTTTATTAACCAGTAGAGTAGTATTATTAGTTGTTTTGACCACTGAGTTTTTTTTTTATAACCGACGAACATTTTTATGTTAGGGTTTTCGTATCTAGGATTGGGTTGATGTGGTTTATTTGTTATACATTATACGGAATATTATGTGAGTACTAACTGCCCAGGATGGCTTCGTCCGTGTTATGCAGGTCCAGTTCGTGCTGCAGGTCCAGGTCGGGAGGCGGGCGCGTCTCCAGGCGCTCGGGCGGGTGCGTCACCGGCTCCACGCCGCAGAAGTCCTCGTTCAGCACGCCTGCACATAACATTCGTTTAATAAGCTGTTTAAAGTGGATATAAGGGCTCGTGCCTAAAAAAATAACAGCCGCACGAGTCGATCCAAGGTTCAGCTACACATGCCGTGACCATACGTGGATGGGTCATTACATATCGAGAGCCCCCGTGCCTCGGAAAGCACGTTAAGCTGTGTAGTCAGTAGCCTAAGAGTCTGACAACCAGTCTTGCCAAAGGTAGTAAGTATCATGTCCTACGGCATTCTGCTGTGGGGCAAAGCAGCTGACATTCAAAATATTTTTATTCTTCAAAAACGAGCTGTTCGAGCCATTAACCAACTAGGTGCTAGAGTTTCTCTGAGAGATTTTTTTAAGGATATTGGGATTCTCACGGTCGCATCGCAATTCATCTTGGCCAACATCTTATATATCAGGCAAAATATACACTTGTATACTAAAAACAGTGATATTCATAATATTAATACTAGAAATAAGGACAAACTACGTGTTCCCTTTCACCGGCTTCATAAGGTTCATAACTCTTTTGTTGGTCTTGGTATAACTTTTTATAACAAGCTCCCCTCTTCTTTGCTAGATTTGAATTTTAATGCGTTTAAAGTTAAAGTTAAATCCACCCTCTGTTCAAAGGCTTACTATTCTGTCAACGACTACTTAAACGATAATAATTGTTGGTCGCTGTGATTAACTCAAGACAATGTTCATGTTCTTTCACCAGTATTAGCTTGACTACTGACAGGTTATATAATTATATTAGTTCATGTGTTGGTTTATTTTATTTGCCAGTACTATTTTTTCAATGTTTTGTTGGTATATAAGCCTGTGCTAGCTGAGATATGGCAAATTTAATGTTTTTGTGTTTCGTAATGTTAATTACCCACTATTGTATAGAATCAAGTTCTTCCAACATAACAGACAGCTGTGCTGCTGGGGAGTTTGTTGCGCCACTTCTTCTTCCCAGCTAAAGCACTAGGAAGTGGTGAAGGGCGGGCGTTTTGGGGGGACTGTCTTATGTAATTTTGACGTTCAAAAAATTTTTGAATAAATGACTTTTTGATTTTGATTTTGATTTCATGTTACCCAATAAGTTATGACACATCACGTTACAAACTTTTCGAAAAAAAAAAAATCAACGTAAGCATTAAAAAAAACATGGCTAAAAATTAAATAAAAGTAGGCTCAAGTATCAAGCCGTGTCAGTTTACTCATAATTTTGCTGCTTCATGCAAATCGCTGTGTGTGTGAGCCGTGCACGTGTAGTAGCAAGGCTCAATACCTAAAATTGAAGCGCGTCAATTCGTAAATGCGCCCTTAAATATCAAGTTTAGCTACAAACATAACAAAGTGCTCTCACCTCCTAAACTCCTAACATTGGGCGGCGGGTCTTGTTGGAACAGTAGCTTCAGCGGGTAGATGTCGTCGAACTCGACGCGACTGACGCAGCCTACGAACCCTTCGTTCATGCTCTCGTTGCGTCCGATGTACATGTACTGGATGTTGTTGAACTGTGCGTCTGCGGAGTCTTTGATGTCGAAGTTGTATTCTTGAGTTTCATAGCCGTCAACCTTAGAAGGAATTATTATGAAATCATCGTTTTTAGATCAAATAATAGGCTAGGCTATTCAATGTAGTGGTGTGATAACAATCATATCAATATAACGGTCCCGCATGACGCAGGAAACTCGTGAAAGCCGAGAAAGATAAACAAATCAAGTATCTTGACTTGGCTCGCGAGGTTGTCGACATGTGGGATGTGGACTCAGCGATTATTGTGCCAATAGTCGTTACAGCCAATGGCTCGATAGTCAAGAGCCTCGACCAACATCTGAGGAGGCTCTCGTTCGGATCAAGCTGGATCAAGGGCCTGATTCAGAAAGCGGTACTTCTTGACACGGCTCGCATTGTTAGGAGGTTCCTCTCTCTGGACCCTGTTCCCCCGATACCGGTGGGCTACTATTTTTTATATTTTTAATTATTTCTATATTTTTAATACTAATATTTTAAAATGTAATTTATATGTGTATTTATTCAAATAAAGGAAATAATATCAATATTATGAAGTGACGTGACATAATGTATCGATGTTATTTGGTGATGTGATATGTGATACCAATAATATTGATTTCATAATTAGTCACTAGTAAGTAATGGAGGATGCGCTAAGTTAGTCCGCGAAATTTAAATTCTCTTACATTTTTGCTATTTACAGGTCAGTGAGAAAGTCACTATTTCATGAAAAGTCATTAAAGGGGATTAAATAAACTAGGAAGGTTTATTGATGACTAAGCTTTTGCCAGCGGCTTCGCCCGCTTGGAGGTCGAAAATTATCCCACGGGAATGTACTATCGGGATAAAAAGTATCCTATGTGTTATTTCAGGTTACAAACATCTGTGTGCCAAATTTCATCCAAATCCGTTCAGCCGTTTTTGCGTGATTGAGGAACAAACATACAAACTTTCACATTTATAATATTACTAGGATATTAGGATGATCATAATTCTGTAAAGCCCTATTTTTTACGGTCGGGAATCATATTTTAGTCAACATGATATTGACCCTAAGGTCGCTCACAAATTTAATAGTAAACTACAATTTTACTGTAATACTCTACTATCTCTCTCTGTAATAAGCTCACTATTGTTTTTTTTTTAAATTGTTACTTGCTATGATATCATGTGCCAGCTATCAAATATATAACTATGAACAGGTGGGGACCTGGTGACCGTATTACAGGTTTTGCTACCTACCACAGACACCAACGATTCACAACCAAAAATCGTTAGCTATTTCTTGTGTGTAAATATTGTTTGTATTTTTTTTTTGGCTTTTGGTGAGAAATAAACACTTTTTATTATTTACAATTAATAATACAGCAAAGCTGATCTTAGGTTTTCATCATGATTCGTTTAAAAACACTTAAGACTAGTGCCCCACATACCTGTAAAACCAAAGTAGCTCCACTGTTCTTCCTAGACAGTCTCACGTCGTGGTACTGTCCTAAGGCAAAGTGCTTCCCTTGGAACACGATTTCTTGACGCTCGAAGCCGAAGTCGAACACCACGCGTAGATGACCTGTGAGTTAAATAAGATTATTATAACTGATTTCATGGAGAAGAAACTTTTTATCCGGGTTTTGGTTCGAGCCAAGTCAGTGTATCAAACGCAAGGCATATAATCAGCACACGGCTCAAGCTCGTCTAACCCGATACATTTTTGTATGGCATACAGTAGCGTGACACGTCCTTCCTCCCTCTACTGTGCATCAGCCCAAACAAGCTCATTTTAACAACAGGAGAACATTTTTTTAGTTATATCTCTATCTATTTATATTCATGCAAAATGTGCATAAAATACTAGCATATTTTTAAATGAAACTAAATAAACAAGTTAAGACTCACCAGAATTAGAAACCTGCAGCGTAAGATATTCTCCCGAGATGTTGGAGTAGAACCCGAGCAGGAAGCCCTTGGGGTTGGTGGTGGTGAACCCAACGCGGATCTTCTCCGCGATGGTGGAGCGCCACGAGCCCAGGAAGTCGTACTTCACTATGGAGTTGGGGCGCAAGTTCACGCCGATCTCTGGGGAGGAGAATATTAGTTCGGGTTGAGTGAGACTGACGAATGAACTCTTTCTAAAGGTCCCCATGATAGAAGTGGATTAAATAATGTTTGCAGTTTGTTGCTATAGGCATTAAATTCAACAAAGTTTGACAAGGAGTTTGTCATTTTTTTTGTTCTCTTAGTTTTATTCTAGTCAGCAGTCCTAGTACAGGACAAAAGGCCGCGCTATGCTTTATCCACAGTTCTGCAGACCAGTCGTTTTATCAGGAGAAAAGCTTGTCTCGCCATCTTTGCATGACGTATTGGAGTAAACTTACCGTCAGCACAGATGGGTCCCTTGAAGGCAGTCCAGCGACAGTCGCAGGAGTACGAGTCGAAGCCCTCGAGACACGTGCCGTTGTTGAGGCACGGAGACGACGAGCACTTGCCTTGACAGCCCTCCGATACTCCGTACAGACCTGACAGGAGAATATATTTCATTGATTTGTGTGGTAAAGGTAATTTTTATTTTTACCTAGCATATCAATGATTATTATTTAGGTAAGGCTTGTTCCGTGGGGTGCCGGACGTAAAAGAATAGCACCATCACATTTCTTCCCGTGGGTGTCGTAGAAGGCGACTAAGGGACTTACTAGAGAATGGGCAGGAGCGTCCTCTATGCATTTGACCACCATACTGCGATCGCCAACCCGCCTGCCAGGCAAAATCAAAAAGGCGTGGCAATTATGGCAAATCCACCCTCCCATCCATCCCTTTCGGGGGAGGCTTATGTCCAACAAAGGACGTCTTTCGTCTTTCTTCACACAACAAAACGATTAATTTTCATTGCCTTGCCAAGAAAATAAAAGAAGCATATTCCCTACCCCTCCTAGCATATCCCCTGAGGTCCACCGGCCTCCCATTGAGCAGTAGCGCCCTCATGCAGCCCACGAAGCCGTCCTTCCTGTCCAGCGCGGCGCCCAGCGCCACGCCCGTCGTCAGGTGCAGCGCCCGCACGGGCTCCTTGGCCGTGCGGATCTCGTTCTTTAAAGCGCCGTCTACTACTACGCGCGCTTCTTTCCTGGGAGAATATAGATATTATTAGATAGACAGATTAGATGTACTTGTCTTCCATAGAACATGGGAGAACTGCTCCTGCAAATAAACGTTCAATTCTATGCTGTCCTAATAGAAAGCTAATGTGGCGCGACACACGATCAAATGTAAAGTCAGAACAATCGTCGGGTCGTTGATGTATGGATATTAATTTAGGCCTAGCGTGTATCAACCTCAGGCCCGCGAGCAACCAAGTGGCCTGCCAAACGCTATCAGCTAGCGATGGTCTTTTGAATGAATGAATGAATGAAATGCACCGATCCCGGCGTGGTTTGACCAGACTCGATTAATCGAATGAACCCCAAGAATTGCACTAGCCCCTGGAGCCTCATGCTTCATGGTGTTACAGAGGCCATTGCATATCGAGAAGTAGACCGCGGGCGCTGTAATGGTCGGGACACGTGCCCGTAGGTTAGGAAATAATTGCGAGCCTACCGGATATGCATCCTTGAGTAAGCATTGGGCTAGTGGAGAGACGAGTGGTATTTATTTATAGAGCATCTTTTCACGACATCGCCGGCATGTTGATTTGAGTCGAGCTTCTTGGGTAGGTTCAACTGTTTTCTTAGCTCTTTTCTATGCCGTTGCTTCGCTATGTTATTTGTTGTTGTTTTCATAGTTTCTGGTTTTTTTTTTTGTAGATATCGCTAGCCGTTTTCTTGATCTTATTTCTGTTTCCAGCCATGTCCTTCCAAAACTTGATTCCCATGTCGAAGTATTTCATGTCCTGTTTTAGGTTGTCGTTCCATGTGTAATAAGTAGGTCGTCCGACCTTCTTAGATTTAGCCTTATACTGCATTGCTGCATGCAATAGGTGTGGTTTATCTCGTCTGAAGATGTGTGCTAAGTAGCACATCCTGTGGTTCTTGATGCGTTTTGTTACGGTTTTTCCGTCTAAAATTTGGTGCATTTTCTTAATTCTTGGTTTATTCCTGGTGTGGTTAATCAAGTCCCTCATGATAACTCGTTCATATTTTCTGAGGCTTGATCTGTTCGCTTTGGTGAGGGTCGATACTTTTAAGCCATATATCATACAAGGTACGATAACCATTCGATACATTAGTCTAGGTAACTTCCAGTCCATCTTTGAGTTTAGTATGAATGGTAGTAATAATTTGGCGTTTCTCGTGGCCTGTTGGCATCGTTTTCTAATTGTGCTTTTTCCGCTTAATGTGGATTTTATTTACAGTCTTGGCCAAAAGTATTGAGCACCCATGACATATTCCAGTTTTTTGAGGAGTATCAAATCGAAATAATTCAAAACGTTTTATAAAGGTTTGCTTTGTATTTATTAATGGAAAATTAATATTTTTGGGTCCACCCTTTGCGTTAATTGCGGTAGAAATTCTTTTTGATAAAGAGTTTATGAGATTTGTACAATCTTCGGCAGTAATCACATTCCATTCCAGACGCAGGCAGCGCTTCAGCTCTTCTTCGTTGTTGTTTGCGTGGCGCCTGTCTCTATGCTTTAATAAACCCCATAAATGTTCTATAGGATTCAAGTCTGGAGACTGGGCAGGCCAGTCTAGAAATTCTGTGTTATTTTCCCGAAACCATGCCATAGTGCGGGCAGATTTGTGGCATGGAGTGTTATCTTAGGATGGAGTGTTATATGCATTAGGTTTTTAAACTAATTTATTAAATGTTATTAGGACACTAAATTGCACGTCCTCCACTCACTAAATTCCACTAAATGCAACTCGCCTCAAAGTTTGATTCGTCTGACCACACAACATTTGACCAATCTTCTGCGGTGAAACTTCGGCGTTTTAAGGCCCATTTATACCGAGTTATTTGTTGTGGTCGTAGAGCTTCTTCCTGGCTTTACAGCCTTTCAGACTAGCTTCTTGAAGAGAATGGGTTCTTAATTTCTACTTACAACTCAGCAGCGAGCTCTGAAGATGTTTTTCTCCTATTTTTTTACAACTCTCTCAGTAACTGACGATACTGACGGTCTGTGGTGATGCGTTTGCGCCCTGTTCTTGGTCTATTTTGATGTGAGGGAATCGTTCAATAGCATATCGCACGGATCGGCGCGAACATTTCACAGTTTTGGAAATCTCTACCTGTGATTTGCCTTGCTCATGCAGAAGCTGTACCTGCTCACGTTTTTCTAATGAAAGGTCGTTTCGTTATGGAATATTACAACGATATCACTTAAATCTTCTGAATTATACACCAAAAGCGCAGTAGATCATTGGATGTGTCCACAACGAGTGATAGTAGCAAACTGATAAATAAATATAAAAATACAAATCATGTAACCAGGTGTTTCATTGCTACCTGCGCCGTGATTCATTATTTCTAAACCTTTGTAGATGGCCGACAAGAGAATCCTTAAGCAATACATTTGAATATTTCCCATACAGTGAACGAGCGTAATTTTTAAGGTGCTCAATACTTTTGCCCAAGGCTGTATGTGCCTAGGTATTTGGTTTCGTCCACTGTTGATATACTTATTCCGTTGAGGTTAACGTTGGTCGTTAGCTGTGTTGTTATGGGGTCCTAATTAGAATTTTTGGTTTTGTTAGGTCAATCCTTTGCGTTAAAAATATTGTGTATCTTGTCGACCACTATGGGCGATGAAGTCGCCGAGGATTATAAGCGTACATATCCTCGGTTTTTATCTAATCAAGTTTAATACGCCTGTAAAGGATCTGATTGCTTTCGAGGAACAACTGTTGATGTGAGAGTTGATTTGTACAGAGCAGTTGGCTTCTTTTCCCATGCCTACCTCGAGGTAGCTGACATCGCGTCGGTATCCTTTTACTTTTAACTACTTAAATTTTGGCTTACTTTCTTAATAGAATTGCATGACCCCGGTGTGTGTTACCCGCTTTTCTTGAAGGGTGCCATTCAGTGTGTGGAGATGTATGTTCCTGAGTTTATCCCTGTTTCCTGTGATTCTAAGTGAATCGCCAACGTCTATTTGATTTTTTTACTTTGGCTGGTGTCGACGCGCCGCGAACGATTCAAGTTTCAATGCACAGGTCTGGGCAAGTGTGCTTGATTGGGGTAGAGGTCGGATTTCTGAATGTTGTGTATCCAGTATGTCGTTCACGATTACGACTGATAACGGTGTGAGTAGTGTTGATTCTTGTTGTTCACACGGTGTTAATGAGTTAACTTATGGAGGGCTATTCATTAGAGGCTGGGGTTTCGTGGGCTTTTCTTGTTCTCGTGTGTTGTACCGGTTACCTAAAGGTTTGGTATGTTGTGGTGTTTTAAGGTGGTATTTAGGATGTGGCTGTTGGCGGGTACTGGTTCGCCAATAGGTGAATACCCCTGTGCGTTTCTGATTTTTATGTGCATATGCACATTTACGAGATAGTATTTGGACGCGACGATGATGATATCTTCGCCTCCCCTGAATGCTACATTAAATTGTGCGGTTATTTATTTTGCTATCCTTTGTTCCTGGAAGAGAATGCTGTTGGGGAGAAAATCATGTACAATATTTAGAAGTGCTAGGCGAATTCTATCATCATGTCGATGTTCCAAGACATATGCGGCGCGATCTTGACGAACATTTCCAGATCAAATGTTAAGCCCATTGAATTATTTATTTGGCGGGCTATCGCACTTACCAAACAATTCCCACCTTTTGATATGGTCACAATTTAAACACAACCCATTGTAAAGATTTTTTTTGTATGGCAAGTCACAGCCACATGCAAAGGGGCTCACTTGACCATTCTTTTTGTGTCTTTTTTGTTGATTTATAGAAGAAAACCGTGCGATGCGAACTTTAGAATGAAGGGTAACTTTTTTGTACACTTCAGCACACGTGTGCCTTCTAGCCGACTCAAATTTCGTTAACTGTGGCGTTTCAATCAGCTAGCGATGGTGTTTTGAGAACAGATTTCAGAACTTTAAACCAGGTCTAATAAATATTTTTCCTCGACCCATTCTCAATTGGTCAAAAATAAAACAGATTGCCGCCAGATACAAGTTGTTAGCATTAAAACTTCTTTAGAATTTTGAACTATGAGTAATTAAGTAACTTGAAAGTTTTGTTTTAACTGTAGACCAGTTTTATTTACAAGATGGTCCGCTGGCTGACACGGAATCTTGGTTTGGAAGCCTTGTATTATACTATGCGAATATGGCTCCGATTGTGTGTATTTTAGAGCTATGTAGCTCTAAGCTACTATATACTACATAATTTTAAAACTACGTAGTTTTAATGTGATGCCCGAGGTGACGTTCGTATTATCTATATTAATGTGACATTTTCTATTATTTTGAACCCTAAAGTACTTAAACATTCCCAAGTTCCAACCCACCTGTTCCTCTCGATGCTGACGGAGTGCCAGTTGTTGTCGGCGAGCCGGCTGCTGGTCTCGACCGACACGCCCAGCGGAGTGTCGCCCACTTGGAACTGGAACTGTAGCTGGTCTCCGCCGATGATGGACAGCTTTATGTAGTCTTGAGGACCCTATGTATCGAGGCCATACAATATATACAAATTATTTACACGCCTTTTAAGTACTTAATGAGCAGTATTTATTGCGTCGTGCCGTTGAGCCCTAGCTAGCGTTTATTTTTTTAAATACCCGGACATGACGCTCTGTTTTTGAATATAAAATCACAAAATCCGCATGCGGGCTACAGATTCACATCTTTCAGCGATAAGATCTAAGTTTGGAAGGCATAATGTCGCATTTTTTCCAAATGTTTTGTCACCGTGAACATACATTAAATGCGTTTGTGCAGCATAAAATTAAGATATGCCATCCATTCTCTTTTTATGTTTTAACCTCAACTTTATAATTGTTGCCTGTTACCTGAGGCTCCGATAAGATGTAAATGTTTCAAAAATAACATCAAATCTTACCTTAGAATGTAGTAGCACAGCATTATCCCTGGTGGTCTTGAACTCGAAGTAGATGTCACCACTGTGTCCCAGGTCGAACATCGGCAGCGTGATGACGGAGTCGGATATACGGAACGTTACCGCGTTACTGAACAAATCTATTGAAGAAACGTCAGTGTTAAGGTATTTAGAATGATGAATTTATGATCGGAAACGATAGGTTTGTGCGATAAGTGTATGAATCTTGTCTAACGGCGGTCTGATGGCAATACTATGTTAAAAAAATACTGTAATATCGTGTTGCGTCCCTTTCGGATTAATGTTTTTCATTTTTTTTTTTATAATATTTTAGTGCCGCCCTGTCTGTCCTTTTATTATTCCGTTTCATGAAATATACAGTTTTGTAATAGCCAAATCGTTTAGTCTTTTAAGTTTGCCTCTCCCAAACACGGCATAAAATTCAGTCTGCCAACCAGTACTTCAACCAATCAATCAACTCAGCCTTTCGCAGTCCACTGCGAAGTACTGTAAGTACTTATCTAACGTTAAAGATAGAGATAGATATAAACAAGCTACATACCGTCTCCCTCACACAGTAGCGGTCCGAGTGTGTAGCGTCCTTCTTTCTCGTCGAGATGTGAGCCGGTGTCACCGAACCGCAGTTGTTTCACTGGCAAGAATTCTTTATCAGTGATTTCACCACCGTCCACTTGGAATTCTGTGAAGAATATTAAATCCTATTGAATGAATAATTGTGATGTTAAAGCCCGCTTGCACCACAAATTGCTGTAGACGTTTATTGTAATGGTAAACGTATATAAAACATTGTTCTTTTTCTGTCAATCGTTTGAAGATGACAGAGAGAGAATTGTGTTTAGTGCTAAACGCATTTAGTAATTAGTAGTGCAAATTAGGTTTTAAGTCTGCTATTCGGACGTTATTACATATTTAATGTATGAAACTGGACAATTTTGCGCAGTCAGTTAGCCATTTTTGCTTCATTGTGACTCGGAAAAAACGTTAACCCGTTCCGCAGCTGTCATTCGTGAATCTTTGGCAAGCATTAAGGGTCGTTAGAAGCCCGAAAGTTTGACAACCAGTATTACCAAGGGGTATCGTAATATCCAATAACTGGATTGTGAAGGTCAGATAGGCAGTCGTTTCATGTAAAATACTGGTATTCAGCTGCACACTGGAAGCCTACCCCAACATAGTGGGGGAAAAGTTTGGCAGATGATGATAAGCTAGCTATTTTTAGTCTTGGTCAACCAAAAGTGTATCATTTGAGAGCGCCTTTATTTCGTAGCAGAAGAATTGGTCTTCGTAGTTAAAATATTAAAAGTGAAGTGCGGTCGGTCGTTATATCAGGAATGATTTACTGTATAATGACACCTTAAAAAAACGTGTAGGGTCGGGGGGAATCCTATCAGAAACGAAGTTCCTTACGGTTTTTCTAAAACTACCAATGAAGATAGAGCAAACGACGTTACGTTTACTCTATCTTTAAAATACTTAACTTAATTTTGACCTCACTATCGGTTTCAGCACCCTCGAAGACCATGAAAACGACACTCATGATGAAAACTTTGAAAATTTTCGCAACCGCCAGCTTGGGTTTTCATTTTGAGCCAAAATGAAAACCCAAGGTGGCGGCACTATATGCTTCAGCACCCTCGAAAACCATGAAAACTATCTCACTCTCGCTTTGTCTTTCTATTATATATAAAAAAGTCGCATGGAGGGAGTATAACACTTTTTCTTTACGTGACGATTTCTACCACAAGCTGTGCTAAAGAACTTCGTTCCAAAAACATATATTTGAAATGAAAACTTTCAAGAAAGTGATGTTAATTATGCATCATTTCCATCATGCTACTTACCATCGGGCTTCATATGCTCCGCGTCACAGTTGCACCACTTGGTGGGGTCGGCGCACGAGCCCAACACGCCGCACTGGCACATGCGCGAGCCCGGCGTGGCGCCGGCCCAGTAGTCCATGCGCTGGCCCGTGCGGGACACCCACCACGCGAACGGGTGAAAGGAAGACTCTTCGCCTGTTGAATAAAATCAACTTATTTTAAGCCTGAAACCTGAGAGCTTGCTAAATAAAATCAGAAGTGCATCTTCTGTCAAAAACAATTGTCAATGCCAAGTGAACAACAACACTTAGGGACGCATTAACCGATTGCTTGCCACACGATAATATCTTTTCTGAATTATATCCAAAATAATGATCGTACATCTATTCCCTACTCGATAAACAAAATTACAAAGGGCAAAACCATATGCATATTAGTGTTTGGTGATTCAGATTCAGAGATAAGGCACTAGTTTGCAGATCGGCGGAATGTTGATGTTGCGGAGGTGGATGTAGCTTTACGCTGAATTTTAATTGTATTTGTTTATCTGTGCCTATAACCTACAACCACTAGAATATAAGTAAAATTGTTACTAACCCTTTGGACTCTGGTCTGAAATAAAAGTTTTCTATTCTACTTAAGTTTTGTTTCTCGGATTATTATCGTGAATTTTCGGCAAAATCCGGCCTGTCTTTGGCTCTCTCCGTCACGGCGGGTAGTAAAATGAATAAATATATTTAAAATCCCACTTACTCGGCGAGTTCAAGAGCCGGGAGTGCTTGCACATGTACTCCAGATGCTGCATGCAGTTGTGCGAGCGGTTGAGCAGCGCCTCCAGCTGCGCGCGGCCGGCGTCGTAGGTGACGTCCTGGCGGAAGCTGCCGGGCTCCTGGTAGCCGTCCACCACCGTGTTCTGGGACGAGCCGTGGTGCACCGCCGTTATGATGCGGCCGTCCGCTGTGTGGGAACAATTGCTTTAGACATGGGAAGCTATTATACATGTGCCGGACATCTACAATGCCCCACATACAAAAACTTCAAATCAACAATTGTGAAGAACACAAAAAGTAAAGTGGCTCCATCTACAATGCCATATGCGAACTACTCAAGACTTGACGTCACACCGCAACTACATCGCGCAAGCAGAGTTTACCGAGCGATCTACTTATATACAAGATCCCGACAGCAATCGTCGGGCAGTAGCCCACCAGACACAACACCCGTCTGGTCGGAGGATCCTTCCTTTCCAATAGAGTATGAGTGAACTTTACACCCTGTTCCTAATACCTCCATATACAAGAGGAACAGAAGATTAAAGGGGCCTTGGTATCTGGCTTAAGGCAACCATAGACATTCCTCAAACGTATACGTAGCGTGGATGCGATGGTAACGTCGACGTATTTTCGATATAAATATGTAAATGGTTTATTTGAAATAAATGCTTTAAGTTGAGTTTCATTTGAAAGTGAAGTGAATTTCCAAATCAAACTATAACTCAAAACAATTATTTCAAACTAGCTGTGCCCGCGACTTCGTCCGCGTAACTTTTTTTTTATTTCATTGCTGCTCAGTTCCTATTAGTTGCAGCGTGATGTTATATAGCCTATGTCACTCAGTAAAGATGTAGCATTCTAATGGTGAAAGAATTTTTAAATCGGCCCAGTTGTTTTTGAGTTTATTCGTAACAAACATACAAATATACGCAGGTTTCCTCTTTATAATATTAGTATAGAAGTATAGATTTTTTCTAAAATAAAAGTAGCCCAAGTTACTCCTACAGCTCTCTTACATCAGCTACCTGCCAGTGAAAGTCCCGTCAAAAACGGTCCAGCCATTTCAGAGATTAGCGGGAACAAACAGACAGACAGACTAAAATTACAAAAAATGTTATTTTGGTATATGTACCGTATATATGTTCATATGCATGTAGCAAAAAGCGGTTATTTTAATATTATAAACAGACACTCCCAAGTTCATTTATATGTATAGATTGAAAATCGGTTGAAATAGAGCCAGTTTTACTTAACAAGCTGATGTCAACGCCTTAGGAGTTACCAAGAATGTCTGCAGAGTTACCGCCAAAGTAACTCCGTACACGCGTAATAAAATTTCAAATAAACCATTTTAGGTTTCGTCCATAGAAAACAACAATTTTGTATGGAGATTCGTACGCATCTGTTCAGCTTTCCACATCTATTCAGTTTTTGCTGCAAACAGGTATAAAATGAGGACAGATGTGTTTTTATCGAACACATTTATCCTTTGTGCCGCAAAAACTGAACAGAGCTGAATAAGTACAAACATAGAAATATTGCAACTTATATGTATACCTACTAGGGCTTGCATTCGAATTATTCGAATTATATATTTTTTTCGAATATTCGACCAATTTTCATAACACCTGACTGCGATCCCTGATGTCCACAAAATATAAATTTAAAGTTTATTTGTGGTCAACAAATACCGTCACCACCGTACCATCGTACTATCAACTATAATAGCCAATATGAGTGTTGGATCTATATATACAAAAAGAAACTAAATTATCTTGAAGAACAATGGGAGGAGCCTGCAGGAAACAGAATAGACAGGATGATTACTTGACTTGAGCTGTTGAAAGAGATGGAGTGGTTCTATGGACAGTTATACACGTCAACAAGTAACCCCGTTACAGAATCTGGCAAACAATCCAAGAGCTAGACTGACCCGACACTATACCGAAGACATCCCGGACGTCAGCTTATACGAGATTAGGATGGCTCTGAAACTGCTTAAAAACAACATGGCGCCGGGTAATGACGAAATTACCGCCAAACTCCTGAGGGCCGGCGGAAAACCCGTTCTTAAGGCCCTCCAGAAACTGTTTGATTTCATTATACGAGAGGGAAAAATGCCACAGGCATGCAACAGAGGTGTGGTAGTATTTCGAAACTGCTACCTACCTGCTCCTACTGTATCTAAGACATTGGCAAATAAAGAAATGATTATTAAAACAGCTTATTTTTTTTAAGTATTCGAATAATATCGAGTAATTCGAATATTACCCGAAAAAAATTAACAAATATTCGAATGTGAAAATTTTACGTATATTTGCAAGCCCTATCTACATTATCAGCAAATAAATTATTTCTATCTTTCTTTCTAAGTGTGGCTAGTCCTTAACAAAACCTACAATCTATTTTTATTGTGGTCTAAGGTCTACAACAACAAGTCAACACTGAATACTGTACAGCTGCAGCATATCATAAATCGTTATTACATTCTGTTTTTAATCTCATTTATTTGATTGCTACAAACAGATAAGATGGATAATTTTATTTTTTCTAAACAATAATACTTACAATAAAACTCGCAAGTAACGGGGAAAGCCGGCAGCGGTCCGGACCCGTCCACATCTATGTGTATGTCGGCCGAGCGCGACACTGCTTGTACGTTCTTGTACGCTTGGCATGACAGCGGGTGGACGGCTGGAATAAAGAATAATTTTAAACAGTGTTGATACGAAAAAAGTTCATGGTGATAATTCATGCGAGATTCGTAGGTGAGAATCACCATGCGAGATCTGACACTCATGTGTTTAAATATAAAACTTATTATGACATTAAAAGGTACAACTTTGTGTGAGAACCTTGAAGGAAAATACATAGAATAAGTCAGTAAGTATTTTGTTTTCGGTCTCACTGGAATGAGGACCTTTACTTGATCAATTGAGCCATAAGCGCTTATAGTAAATAGAGAAAGTAGATCGATAACAGGATAAGAAATCATTTTTAATTAATAATCGAGTGAAAATAAAGTGACTTACAAGTATGGCACACGGCGCCTGCGTATCCGGTACCTTGACAATTGCATGTAAACTCATCCGCAGTCTGCGTACACACTCCGCTGTGCTCGCAAGGATTAGGGTTGCATCTGTAAAATAATAGATCATGGTTAGTTATCAAGCAAATAACTGTACTATACTGGTGTCGCATTTTTTATTTAGTCGTATAGGAGATAACCGTGATCACATCCGAAAATTCTTCCTTACTGCTATAGTCCGTTCGCGTTAAGAAAATAGTGAGTTATTAGTGCAACTGCAGGGTAAAGGTGTTTTCACAATGGAATAAAAATTAAAAAAAAATATCTTTCCAAAGATTAAGTTTAATGGATAAAAATCAAATTAATTATCTTAAATTAAAAAAATCATTCGTAATATTTTTTCATCAGCGTCACTAGTATCTCCATTTGTACTTATTACCAAATTCCACATAACATTTTCTTCTTGTATCACGTGATTAAAGTCGAATCCAATCTCATGTAGAATTTTATGAAGTGTAGTATGTTTGAAATTTGGAATATCTTCATCAGCTTCTCAAAGTGCCATAATTTTATTTAATGTCGGGTAGTCGCTATTTAAATATATTGAATGAACTTTTCTTCTTATTGCACATTTGTCTAATTCAGCTAATTTATCAATCATGGATAGCCGAGCTCCTTTTTTGTGTGGCGATTTTAATGTGTTGGTTTGTTTTTGTTCTCGAATAATTTTATAAACTGTACTTTCAGACACACCGCATGCACTTGCTGTTTTTATTACTGTGCTCTCCATAGTCACATTTAAATCACACATTTTAAAGTACTTAACAACATTGTAAATTACTCTTCTTTCTCCACTATGAACTACCAATCCACTTGTATTCTTACGAACAGGCGAGATATTCATTTTTATTATTTTATGTAGGTACGCACAGAATACACAACCGTTAAGCCAAGATCTGCCGTCCACTGGTCACTGTAAACTTAGCTTTTTAATTTGTTGCGACCTAATTGGTCGAGGGGCAGGGCTAGGCCGGCGGACAACGATGACGTATTTTCTTAACGCGAACGGACTATAACCTTCATTATGTTTTGTACAAAGCTACATGCTTCAAAACCAGCGGCTTAGAATGTGCATTGTTTCTTACTGAAATTAAGATTTTTATCAAGTAGATGGCACAATTTCCATACATTAAACAAACCCTAATCGTTAATGCAGAAATCAGGTTTCATTATTTCAGTGCGATGTTACCTGTCAATCATCTGACAAGCGTCAAACACGACTTCGTTGGGACAGCAGTACTCTTCCTTCTTCCAGTCAGTCGGCAGTCTGTAGTTACCATCCACTGCAATCTTGCGCATGCAGCCGATGAAGCCGCGCGGAGGGGCCTTCCCACCTATAGGATTAAATGAATTTAGTTATGTTAGTTCTAGCTTTATTCTAAAGGAAACAAATTAAAAGTTAATGTAATACTGATGATGCTCGAGTGTATTCTGTGTTCGCAAAACACATATTTTTGTGCATTTTTTAAATAAAATAGCTTCCAAAAATATAAAAATAAACACTACAATTTTGTAGTGTGTGTGTGTTGTGTTTTGTGTGTGTTGTGTGTTTTGTGTGTGTGCTTGTGTGTGTTTTTGTTGTGTGTGTGTGGTTTTAACTTTATGTGCAGGTAAAATGGGTAAAACACATTTTTTTAATGCCAAATGTGTTTTACCCATTTTACCTGCACATAAAGTTCAATTCCGCATAATCTGAAAACACATACATATTTCTGAGTAATATGTCCCTAAAACCTACTCATAAAGTTCAATTTTACTACAACTTCAGACATTTTATTACTTTTTCAATGGTACTAGTAATTCTGGAATCAACTTAATTGACGTTATCATAAAGTTGATAATTGTTTTAATGGAAATAAAATCAACTGGAAACAATAAAGATTTGAATATGGTAGTAAATACGTCAATGCACGCAATATTGCTTCTCTTCTGGTCGAGTTTTACAACAGCCTATAAGGCTAGTCTACACTATGTGCCGAATAAGACGATTTCAAACCAAAACACTGGCTTATAAATTACCATTGCATAAATTAGCTTAGGTCAACTCAACTCAAAGTATTTATTTCAAATAAACCAATTACAAGGACCAGTCAAAGACCAATTACAAGACTGTCAAAGGGTCAATCGATCAGAAAGATGAAGCTTGTTGCCCATTCTAAAGCGTAATGGGTACCTATGGAAAAGTACGGGCAAGAAACTCCAAAGACACTCTTCTAACAACAACTTACCGGCAATATAGTAAGTGCTGCCCGTCATAAACCTCAACTTCTTGAGCGTCTTGACCGGCCGGTAGTCTATGGCCAGGGTCAGGCTGTCAGTAGCCATGGTCAGCAGCAGCGAGTGCCAGCGACCGTCGTTGAAGTCCTCCGCATAGTTGTCCAGTTTGACGCGAGGAGAACCGGGGGTCTCTAGTTCTACTTTGACTCTGCCTTCTTCTATGTATACCTGGAGAATACGTTGTAGGACGTTATTGGGATATTATCGATATGAGGAGGTGAAGGTCCAAGCAATGACGAAGTGCACTGCAATTTAAGGTAGGCCAGTGGTAGCCCAGTGTTAACTGTCGCAACTAACGAGTTGTAGGTCGTAGGTTAGAACCCAATCTGGCCCTTAACTTTGTGTAAATTATTTCATCACCACTACCCTCAAACCGATGAAGGAAAACATCGTCAAGAAACCGGCATGTGCTAGAACCAAAAAATTCGAAGACATTTACAAACCCGTAATGGGCCCGCGTGGTGAATTACGGCCCACTCCCTCTCACTGAGAGGCCTGTCCCAGCATTGGGAATATTATAGGCTCATTATGACTATGATGAGGTCCTAATAGTAACAATGCTGATGTTAATCTAGGCCTTTTAGAAGTTGCAATAAATTGCATTCGGCAGATGTCTAAGCTACCTTAAGAAAACAAAAAGCAATAAACTGTAATCTATTTCCTATTTAAAATCATGTGAAACGTTTTTAAGAGGAATAACTCCGTGCTACTTTGTTTTTCATAATAATCTATTGGTTTACGCAACGCACGCCACAAAACATTCATGAATTATACACCTCAACCTTCCTCATGAATCACTTCGGCCGCTGGTGAAAACTGTTTGGAAATCCGATCAGTCGTTTCTGAGTTTATCGCGTTCAGTCTGACAGACAGACGCGGTGGGGACCTTGGTGTTATGGGCCGCGCAATCATAGCCTGTCTACCCTAGCAGCAGTGAGGCAGGCGATTTTGTTTATGCATTTACGACTTTATTGCAAGCATAATAAAGTTATTTTTTGGCAGCAGCGTAATTTAAACTTAAAAATATATTTTAAAACGCACATCTGCTAAATAGAACTACAATAAATCTCACCTTGACATGTCCCTCGGTGTTAAACTTGTGGTATATGAGCAGGCCGTGTTGCTCGTAGGTGCGGAACTCTAGCGAAATATTGAGCGTGTTCGCGCCCGAGTAGCCGCGCAACTTGGCGTAGGAGCCTTCTTTGAGGAACGTTATGGGGACTACTGGTGGCTCCTGGGGAAGAAAATTTGTTGGTTAACGGTTATTGTCATTTATAAGGAACTATAAACTGTTGTCTGATTTCTAGCATAGTCTCCACTTTCATAAGACTTCTTAAAAAATATCTTCTGATGACTGGATGAGAAAAAAATATTGAGGCATTTAAAGTGCTCATTCGTACCTACCGAAGTTACTATTTATATTCGTTTAAGCTAGTAAATCCAAATCGACTCCAAAATAAAGAATACAATAGTTCAAATCTGACAACAATAGTTCATAACATAAGTTCACGCCTTGTTACCCCGAAGGGTTGGGCACCGGTTTACCTATATAGTACACCCACATTTGGCCTCGATCGATCGAGCGATCCTATTGCCATCAATGGGGCAAAAGTTGTTTATGTTTTAATTAAAACTGGTTAACTTACCGGACAAGCATAAAGCGTGTTAACTTTAGTGAACTTAAAGGCCTCTCCGGTCTCGTAGCCTTGCTTCAGGTCCTGGATGACGTTGGTGGCGTTCAGGTACATGTTCTCGATGCAGCCGGTGAAGTTCTGGTTCACTACTAAACCCTCCTGGAAGTTTGGTACGCCTCCTATGTAGAACTGAAATAAAATATGAGGTTGTAGAAAGCGTTTGCGGAGATATCTACATTGCCACATACGAAATACGTATCAAACTGACGTCACGCAAAACCCTGCATCGCGCAAGCAGAGCTTACCGCGCGACTTGCTAGTCATACAAATAGTACATACAAGGCCCCAACATCAGGCGTCGGGCAGTTAACACGCCAGACAACACCCCCTGGTTGGAGGATGCTCCCATTTATCTGGAGGTTAAGTGAACTTCACACACTGTTCCTAATTCCTCATAGGTTCTTTAAAAACCTCTAAAAGAAAGATTGCAACCGTTTCCATGTATAAAGACAAACGACTGTGACTGACTATGACAAAAGACCAAGGTCTTTTGGGATTTGTTGTGTCCTGTATAATGAAGATAATTCCAACCCCACATAAATTCTTTCATATTGGGAAAAATCAAACAGTCTATGGTTTTAAAACTAAACTACACCATTGAGAGCAAGAGGCGAAAGAGCCGTTTGTATTTTTACGAAAATCATCGTATTTTTTTTGTTATTATCTTAATGTAATGATTTTTATTGTGATTATTATAATATATAATAAATTACTTAGACTATGAATTTCGCTTCATTAGACAACGTGTAACGGAAGGGTATATACATACCAACGGCACGGCACGATATTGCTAGGGTTTTTTAATCCTATCTCTACATGTTCGGAAGTTATGAGAATTTTTAGTACATTGATACCAGAAACCGAACTTTTCAAATTGAAATAAACACATCACTCGGAAGAGATTTATCGTGATATTGGCAAGTAACGTGGAAAGTTATTGACCTACGTAGTGCGGTGACACGTTTGTTATGATTTGAATTTATGAAACATGTGAAACCGAAAATTTGGTATCAATTCTTAGAGTATTTTATTTTGAGCTGAAACTATGTATAGTGATTCTATACCAGCTGTTATCTTTAGTGCTTAAGGATATCAATAGGGGTTTCTGTTACACCCTGTAGAGGCTGTTGGGTTAGAGGGTGGTTGTACCAGATGTTGTTTAGTAGACTACCCTATAGCAAGTGAGTCATACTCACAGCCCTGTTGAGGTTGAGTCGCGAGAACTCTCCCTTGATGCGATCCTGCACGATCACTCGGTCCACTGAGAAGATGACGGAGCGTCTGTTGCGGGATATCACCACGTCGTGCCAGATGTTGTCGTCTAGGAGACTACCCACTGATAACGACGTTGATGTTCCTGAACCTGTTGAATGTTGTCTTGTTAGATACCAAAGCAATGTTCTGGTGGCAAGCCAGTTTCCACCACAGCATTGCGAGGAAGCAGCTTACACTAAATCCACCAATAGAATTGCTTAATTCTATATAGAGCAATGTTGTTATATAGCCATCCTATGTCTGGTGGAAAACCAGCCTCATCCACAATTTGTACCTGTTGTAACTGTTCATGTATACCAGTATTCGCCCAGTGGTCGAAATTCGACCATAAATAAAAAAGGCTACTATTTAAAATGCTCACCAAAATATTTTTTAGACCCTAAGACTAAGTACCAAGTAAAATATGTGTGTTGTATTGATATTCTTTTTGTCTGCCAAAATGGATAAATGCTTACCAAATCTTGTTTCCCTGAAATAGTAACATTAATAACCAAAATGACAGTTGAAATGTCAATGTCAATGTCAATGACAGTTCTAAGTAGCTGAATCAATATGTTGTGCTACAAAATTTTGTGAGAAAGGAATCGCTGCAAAACCGACTTCGCGCAGTCTTGTCTGCCCTACCCCTAGAGTGTAATTTAAGCCCGCGTAGGCGCGGAGGGGTGGGGCGGCCCGCGAGCTGAGGAGCAGGTGGTTTGAAGACCGCCGCCGCGGCTGAGTACAGCAAGCCCAAGCTGCGGTGGTGAACGTTAAAACCATCTGCGACGATAAGCTCACGTGGGGCAGCCAAAAACCCCGCAGCGCCAAAGCCGTGACAGAAACAATGCTTGTCGCATGTTGCACGCCTGCTTGCATAAACCATCTGCGACGATGAGCTCACGTGGGGCAGCCAAAAACCCCGCAGCGCCAAAGCCGTGACAGAAACAATGCTTGTCGCATGTTGCACGCCTGCTTGCATGTTACATGCCTGCTTGCATGTTGATATTTAAAAACATTGTACGATCGACCGTTAGCTTTTTTTCCTTAATAAAACTGACTAAATTGAAAGTTGTGAAATAAAATATTGGTTACATCTATTTAGCGATAATATAAAATATTTGGTCTGAAATATATGATAAATCTTAATGGCATAGAATAAAAATGAAAATAGGTTAATTTCTACAATACTTTATGAAACATAATTTGATGAGCATTTATCCATTCTGGCAGGAATTTTAAATTTTTGGTAGTAAAATAAGTACTTTTCTGGTAGGCGTTTAGACACAAGCCAATAAAAAATAAGAAATTCAAAATGTAAAAAAATATTA
This sequence comes from Polymixis lichenea, assembly GCA_949091785.1. NCBI lineage: Eukaryota > Metazoa > Arthropoda > Insecta > Lepidoptera > Noctuidae > Polymixis > Polymixis lichenea. The sequence continues at coordinate 1,916,607 of OX420934.1, forward strand.
GCTTTATGCATACCTTCTCCATAAATAGGGATACAAAGTTTTAAATAGATAGGTTTATTATAGCGATGATGTTAAATATTTTGGGCAAACCCTATTCGAACTTTGCCATTACTTTTTGTTATCCATAAGTTAAGAAGAAGTTACTACAACAACTCAGTATGTTAGTTACAATACAATACAATACAATGTTTTATGTCTTATATAATTATGTTTCTATTTTGAATGGCAAAAACAACACAATCATGTACATTGAGATTTCAACAATTTTGGGTGATTAAATGGCAGAAATATGGAAAAAAACTAGTGATTTTTCCTTTCATTAAATGCAATAATTGTTGAATAACTTACCCAAATCAATATTCAGCACAAGTCTATTATCCCTCAGCTGTAAGGCCATATAATCTCCCTGCGTTCCCCTGGAGTACATGAGCGCTCCTGATGCTGTACTGGTCTTGAAACGGAAGCGGATGACCTCGCGAGAAGCCGAGATGGGGTCCCGAAGTAAATCCATCTTGACGATGGAGGAACCGTTGAAGAAAAGTGTGTCGGCGACTGGTAGGAAGAGATTGTGGTCATGATGGCGAAATATGAGTCACAGTCACCTTAGATCAGTGTTTTTTTTTGTCAAATAGGTACTGGTCATTTTTACCCACAAAATACAATTCTTAGTATTTGGTTGAATATGGGTCCTTGAAGAAAGTCATTGGAGGCTACTAACATAACTACTCATGCAGGCTCCCGCTGTGAGCAATGTTATACATATAGTCAAGGATTTTTATACATTAACCTTGCAGTAAGTGTAGAGCACTTAAACCTGAACATAGCTAGACACTTGAATAATATTGAGCGAAAGGTGTTTTACTTTTCATATTTATAGCGCACTCTAAAGCAAGTAGTTAAAAGGATTTATAGAGATGTTATTTCCAAAGTAAAAAATATTTATTTCTATTATTTTGCATAACGTTTTAAAATACTGAAGTTCGTAGAGATCAATAAAAAGTCGCGGACAGATTTTGTGATCACTAAAATTGCTGTAGCAAGTTGACACAATAATAAGCTCTATTCGTCTAAGCATACGTACCATAATCGCATCCATAAACCTCGACTCTCATGGAGATCTTGTCACGCCATCGCATCGGGTTGATCCGTATGAACTGCGCTATAATAGGAACTTCGAATTCGTTCTTCTCAACCGTGTTGCCATCGTGGTTGCCTTCGAACATCTGTTGGAATATGAACTCTATCAGTTAGAGGTTTAAGTTCAATTTGGCGTGTATAATGAACTCTATTGATCAGATGTTTATGTAAATTTTAGCTTGTATTTGAAATGGAAAATAACTAAAATTGTGTCGTAATTGAGTGTCTATAAACGGCAGTTATGACACTTCACCTATACGGATTAAGAGTAAACAATTACTGTACTTGTTTGCTAACTAACTCTCTTTATAGTCATGTCAACACAGACTATATTCATGATTGTTTGCAAATGACTGAAAAAGTCCCTACAACATTGAAAACTTTACCGACTCATGTTGAAGGTATATTATGAGTTGACATGGATCGTCACATACTACTAGGTCTCCATCATAGACATTAATATTAGACCCATACTGAGCATTGTTTTAGTCCTCAATAATTCCTTAGTAGTCATTCCTATACGTATATAGGTACATCAGTAACCATTGTTGACGACGATGGCAAATGAATGTCCTCATCTCCCGTACCATCAATCATCATCTGCCTAGCCTTTTCCCAACTATGTTGGGGTCAGCTTCCAGTCTAACTGGATGCAGCTGAATACCAGTATTTTACATGGAGCGACTGCCTATCTGCCCTCCATAACCCAGTTACTGGGTAATACGATACCATCAATGAAAATAGAAATTATACCTTTGAACATAAAGCACATCTCAGACGCTTAATTTTTGTCTAAATTATAATTCGGCATCTTCCACTCGAGACTAAACGTCTGAACACAAAATAAATAATAGTAAAAAAAAAAAAATAGGATCAAGGAACGGTTCACAATCCAATGACGTTGGATTTCGGCACTCGGCATCTTTCAGTTGCCTGCCGAAAGGTTGAGAAATTAAAGGAGCAGACGATCATACATTCCTATGTAATTTTATCGGTGTCGTGTGAACGAGGAATGAAACAAAAATGAACATTCGTTAGAGTAAACCATTCACTCGAAAAAGCATCTGATAACACATTTAGGAAGAGATTGTTAGAACTACAAAACTCTGTTAGAAACGTCACCCCAAACCACCCTACCTGAGTGTACCCATCCTCAGTAGTCACAGGCCTCCAGCTCTCTCCATCATCAGAATACTGCAGCATGTACTCCGTGACGTACTCGTCAGTGGCAAAGCGGCCACGCGTGGCGATCCCGCGCATTTCCCGCCGCTTGTCCAGTTGGATCGTCAGGTGTTGGTAATACGAGCTCTCGCGGGCCGTCCAAGCTGCCGTCCCTTCACCGTTATTTGTTAGTTAGTGCTACTCTTGCAAATATCATCAGAAAAGAGTAGGTATACAGGCATTCTAGCTAAGTTACAACTAATTCTTGTAAGCAATTCTTAGACATCGCTGTTCAAGTGTGCCTTAGGGGCGCTGCACACATCTTGTTTGGGTTAATTTGGCACAGACGGACGGCAAAATCGAAAATACCTTTATTTTGCAGCCCTACTGCTCCGAATCATACCAACCCGAACAAGTGTGCAGCAAGCCTTAGGGCGTGTTTATTTGACCACGACGCCTTATGCAATGAAACTGTAAATGTGAATTGTAATGGAAAGATTATTGTTTTTGCCTGTACACCTAACTCTTTTGTTGGCTGTACTAAGGTGATTGCGGATTGCATTTCAGAGTTAACATAATTATTGTATTTGTATGGCATCCTCCCAGGGTTTTGGAGTTAGATCGTTATAAATGTTATATTTATGCTTGTATGAGAATGGATGGACACACCTCCACCTTCGTGGGTGACCCCAACAACGCGACATAAGAGCCAACAAATAATAAAGTTGTAATGGATGATGTTTTTTTTTTTAACAAAACATAACGGTTGTTATAGCATCCATGCAGCTCAATACCAATGATATTAAATACATTGAATAATAAGGCTGAACATCAAAACCGTGGTTTTGTTTAGGTCCACAATGGATACACTGAATGAGAGTAGAATCACAACACAACATGGTTCGTTGCCTTTTGAATCTCAGTCAGGGAAATATATTTTTTTGCAAACCACAATCAGATTCGTACCATTAAAGAGGTGTATGAATTAGTCGAAATGTTTAACGTTTAGTTAGAAAAAAGAATGAAAATATCAGCAGTTTTTAGTATGTACAAATGTGTCGGAAATTATGTTAAGCAGCCTTAGCAATTTCTTCTAAAGGACATGTTTGGCATATGAAGCAGTGTTTTCATTTAAGATTCTGAATGAGAAGCAGAAATAATCAATGGAAAGGTGGTCAGAAAAAAAACCAGAAAAAAGCAATTAATACTTAGTAAGTACGAATATTTGCTTTGTTATTTGATAAAACAATTAATAAAAGAGCTTTCAGTAGTGTAGGATATTATGAACATACTACACGAAATAAGGACTAGGCAAAGAGCCAATTTACCAAGGCTGTGGTAAATTATACTTTGCCTCATTTAATGTTGTCACAGACTCACAGTATTATTTTATTATTCTACTGCATACTGCTTCCGTTTATGAAGGCAAGTTTAATACTGTCTAATATTAACTTTAAAACTATATTTAAAAGTACTTATCTAAAAAGAGAAAGAACCGGCAAACTAAACACTACTCCCAAATTATAATTAATGTTAGGTACTATTAAAACGTGACAACACCACACGAAAACCAAACAAAAGAAGCTGTCGCATGCATACCAAACCTCTCAACCTGTAGTCATATTTTAATTATTTCATCTTATATTTTTACCTTGACTTCGCCTCCAGCTGCCTTATACTGAACGTAATCGAGTCCGTTGGAGCCATAGCTGATATGATACTCCTGGACAAACTCCTGGGAGTGTGCGCGACCCTGTGTGGTCACCCGCGTGATGTTCTTTACGTTACCGAGGTCAATGACCAGCTGCTGGTCGAAGTCATTCTCCGACGCCGTCCAAGCGTTCAAACCTTTTCAATGCGGGAAAATTTGCCAACTTTATTTCAAGGTTGCTTGCTTTACTTTCATTAGTAGGTCAAACTGTTAGTTGGTTAAATAAGACGTTACTGTTATTTAAATAATCATTTATTTGCCTTTGCCATTTATTGAACTTCTAACAACTAAGTTATATAATCCTAAACCTATGTAACATCTAATCCAGAAGCAACCCAAATAGTAATAATATAACATATCAGAAGTAAATTAGCGAACTTTTAACATTACAAGATTATGAAAATATTGTTTTTGTTTCACTATAAATTCGAGATTCATTTTCAACCCTTCATGGTCTAAAAGTGTTTCATTTGCTTCTCTACAAAATCAGAACTGAAATTAAAGTCCGGTTCATTTAAAGGTTTAGCTTCTTCCACTATTTCATCAAAGGTCAGATAAGTATAAGGCGAGGGTACATAGTTTCCATTATCTTCAACTTTTAATGAAACTGCCACAGCATGTCTTTCATCCAATAATGTCTCTTCAAAGATCCACCCCTCTTTTAGAACATTTTTCACATGCAACAATGTATCAGTTACTAGCCTCCCCACTTCCAACTTGCGTGTTTTTAGTGAAAAACTTATTTCGTCCAAGGGCACGGTTATACCGAACCCTATGTTCTTCACATAACTTTCTTTGAGACACCAAATGCGATAGAAACACGCGATCTGTTCCATTTCCGTGGGAAAACTTTGTATCGTCACCCATTCGTGTCTCGAAAACTGACGCGACATGATACGAAAGAATTCGGGGATGTTTTTATTTGCTGGTGGTTCTACTTTCATAACATCAATGCCAATATTTAGGTCTTTATTGCCCGCCAGTACTACAAAGTCTCCCTGATGAGACACGTTGAATGTTATTGGTACGTCTCCACCCTCCACTAAATAGGGCTTCCCCTTTTCGTCTCTGCTGAATCTTACTTCTTCATAAGGAATTGTAGTTGTTTCACACACAAACTTCCTTAGCATCAGACGTCCGACAAGTGATGACTTAGCATCATTCTGAAATACAAATCTTGCAATTCTTTGCTTCTCCTCTTGCTGTATGTAACTTGAGGCAGCTGTTATTTCCTCTTGTGTAGGTTTCCATTCAGTAGCATTGAAGGCCCATCTGACATTTGAATTGGCCATTTTGGTACTAAAGTCTCTATTTAGTATTGTTACTGAGGTCCAACTATATAGTGTTTTATATTGATAACGGACCTGCAGACGAATGAACCCAGTTACTTTCTGTCTTCGTTTTATTTTTATTTTTTTATTTTGTTTACAATTCACAGGTTAAGAAGCATAAACTATAATTTTGGCAACTGAATCACGAACACAACACACAGCATGCAAAAATAATGGCATGACTTCATCTTCAAGTGAAAATAAAATCAAATGATCTAAATTTTACCATCATAGCTGGCACATGTCCTACAGCATTCTTTAGCATTGTCATAACTTGTAATGATACATAACATTTTTGTTTAGAAATAGAATTTTACCAACTACTTTATAAGTCCACAAATGTTATGAAAAACTACAGGTGCAGCAAAGGCAAAATAATAGTGACAAAACAAAATTATTTTCAACATATAATTGCATGCTAACATGATCTGACAATGCTATATTATAACATGAACTTATTGTACTAACGGGTTCTTGTTAACACAAAAATAAAACAGTAATTCAAGACTTCATAGTCTGTTAATATTACTGATAACCTAAGATAATTATTGTTTGTTATTGCATATTAAGTTTCATTTAATTTAATAGGCATTATCAGCATGTCATCATGTTACATTAACATTCAATGCAGGTCCCAATCGTGACTTTAAACTGCAGAGAACATTTCGAAGTATTCTTTTTAATTTTGCCTACTTCAAACAGTACTATTTCTGACATGGGAGAATTACTACTTCAAGCAATATTATACGCATAACATAATAAATTAAATCTGAATAAAGCTAGTCTCAAGTAAGAATTCTTCCATTGTGCAAGCCAGAAGTTGGTGTAATCATCCTATGTCCCATACTCACCATATAACTTAGCATTTTCTGGTCCTCTGTCTCTTAAGCTGGAGGTGGCAGTCAACTTAGAGTTGGCAACGAGGGGCTCATTACATTCGTAGTCGTAATAATATCTTACTGAGTCTGAAAACAACACAATTACATAGTTAAACATTGTTTCGGTCATTTACAGTACGAAAATAGTAACTGGCACAGTTCTTTTCAGGGTTGAGTGAATTTGTAACGAAGTAAACAAGTATGACTGAAACGTGTAACACTTTCTTTGCAAACAAAGCCCAAACATATATTTTATTCCATAAGAGTTTGTTTGTAAAACCAAGCCACGTTTATTTTTCTACTAAATAAACGTTAAATGTTTGACTAGTAACAGGGAATACAGCAAAATTTGTACTGGAAATAATCGTTATACTAACCTGCATCAGATTTCGTAATGCTATGGCAAAGCAACACAAAGAAATAATACACGAAACCACTCATCATAATTTCATAGCTATTTTAGAAATACTAATAGTATTATGAACGTAACGTATCAGTCAGAAATTCACATAAAACTGTTTGATCATTACTTTAGCGTTGTTACAATCATCAAGCCGGACAACACCCAAGTACGCTTTATTAAACCAATACGTCAGATTCAAATAAATTATCCGAGTCTTATTGGCTTATGTTGTTTTACTTTACATAATGAGAAATTTTCCACCAATAGCTACAATGATATATAAAACAACGTGGTGAACAAACTGTTTTTACACGCGTTTAGAAACTATAATCTTTGAAAGTTCCTAAGGTCTCAAAATTGATTAGATCATGCAATTCTACTTATTCATCAGTCGTTGATTTGTTAGAAATTAATATTTGATTGTTATTATCGCAGATCAGTAAATGAAAAAATATGAACAAGTGCGAACACACTTTCTATTCTACTCTATTTTCTCCATCGTTAACGAACGTTCGATGATTTCGCCTATGTCAAGATATGAGAATGAACTTTCTGAAACGATTTTCGAACGCTTCTTTGACATTTTCAGATTGTATTGCCAAGTTCAACAAACTGTAACTCCCAATAAGTGGGAACTTGCTGGCGCTTTTAAATCTCTTGAATAATAAATAAATATCTTTGTGATCTATAATAAAATAAAATAATCCAAAAAACTAAAACGCAAGCTAAATTTCTAAATTTTTTACACAATTCACTGTTTAAGTTTTCAGGAAATTGCACGAGTGAGGAAATTACAACAACTAAATTTGCAACATTAACATTTTCTGCCGAAACAGGGAAATTGTGTTGATCGATATATTTTCGGTAGTGTAAAGAAATATGCGCATTTTGTGAAAAGTTTGTGATTATAGTACCGAATAAACTTAGTTAATAATTCATAATACGATTACACGGCGCTACTGGGCCATTTGTTGTTATTATATGGAGTGAAATCCCGTTACACATATATTATTTTTGCCACGTTTTGTGTGATTATTTCGTGATAAACTTGTATAAAATGCTTATTTTTGTTTGAAGAGACAAGTATATTATCAGGTAAATGTTTTTTTTTTTTCTCCTTTTGGCAATTGAGGTAAATGTTTAATTAGGCTTAGTAAACTTTTCCCAGTCGTTGACAATGAATCACCTGCCCCCATGACATGACATCAGACCGTGTCTTAAATGGACAGGCATTCGCCTATTAGAAAACAATGCCCGTGTATGTTGACCACGAAAAACACACTAAACTAGTAACAATACTTGTAAAATTGTTACTTGTCATTTTCACAAATTTAGTTGTCGACCTACCTACAACTTTATTTAAACTTATGAGGCAATTTCTCAATTCATAAATAAATTAACGAAACATAAACTTAACAAGTCAACACTCACTAATAAGACACAATTGATTTTCTATTGTATCGTTCCACATGTGGCACGCGCCGTGCTGGACCAGAGTAAAAACTATTATATGTATTTATTTCAACATTCAGTCTATAGGGACTATTGAATATATATTTTTAACATTAAAAGATTAACAGAAAATGTATTTCATCAGAAGCAACAATGTCAAGCATGTCAGACCGTAAGGCAGAGTTGGAGCGCAAGAAGGCGAAGCTCCAAGCTCTTCGGGATGAAAAGGATCGCCGCCGCAGGGAGAAGGAACAAAAAGATGCTGATGAGGCCCTGGTATGTATATACTTATTTATATTTTTTTTTAAATCCATGGAAATTTTAGAAATGCCTGTCAATGAATTGAAACCATACAATCTCATAGGTGTCTATGCGATTGTATGGTTATACAGTACAGCATTATAATGTTTACAATGATGGGACACATACCTCGTCTTTCTGTGTTTGGGAGTGGGCCATAATTCACTGTGTGGGCTCAGTGCAAGCTGGTTGACACCCATGGAACAACATTCACATATTCTGCAAACTTGGTGATCAAAGCAGGCACAACCCCATTCCGTATGAGACACGATTTAACCTGACAATACCTGCTAATGAGACACAATTGATTTTCTATTGTATCATGCCATATGTGGCACGCGCGCGCCGGACTGGAGCAGTTAAGGTCATAAAGCTGCATTATTGCACAATGTATAGACTGTTGGTAGGTACCAATTTAAATAAATAAACATTACTATTTATTTTCAATCCCAATATCCCTTGCAAATGAAAGTGATTAGTTGTGAGCAATAGTTGAAATCTGTTTGTGTAGCTCATAAAAAAAAACAGTACTTAGTGTTTCAATAGATTAGGTAGTTCATGTAATATTATCTCATCAGCATGGAACCTTCAGTCTATCCAGCGTGTTGAGTTATAAGATCCATCTAAAATGTGTAAGTTGAACACATTGAATTGGCTCAGCTGCTAACCTTAGTGACTGGAATCTTCTCAAGGGCAATGAAAGCACTAGTCATCATCTGCCTACTCTCTCCTTACTAGTTGCCGCCTATCTGACCTGTCCAATTACTGGGTCACATGATACCACTTGATAAAACTAGTTGTCAGACTTTTGGGTTTTCTGACTAAGTACTTTTAGCAGCAGTCAAAGAGCTACAAATGACAGCTGGGACCAAGGGCTTAACACGCTTTCCAAAGCATGGAGAAGGTCTCGCTATGTGGATGGTCATCCACAGGCTGACCGCAACAAGTGTAGCTACTTAAACCTTGAAGATCAACACAGGCAGCTGTAAAAACTTAGCCATGAGCCCATCTTGAAAGCACTAGACTAGCTATTCCTGAACTGATCTATCTCATTCCAGCAACGTGCATCAGCGGCTTCCAGCTTGGACAGCCGGCGCGACCTCGACGAGATGCTGTCGTCTCTTGGAGTGGCACCCGTGAAGGATGTTCTCTCTTCACTCTCTTCAATGACGTCATTGACTCCACCGCAGACTGCATCACCTGATGCTAGTCTGCCACACACTGATAAGTCCAGTTTACCTGCACATGGGTAAGTGGATATTTATTATCTTTACCTAAACTATAGTTCCGTGTGGTGCTGGACTTAAAAGAATAGCACCATCCCATTTCTTCCCATGGGTGTCGTAGAAGGCGACTAAGGGACTTGCTAGAGAATGGGCAGCAGCATTCTCCATGCATTTGACCACCATACTGCGATCGCCAACCCGCCTGCCAAGCGTGGCGATTCTAGCAAATCCCCCGTTTTGGGGGAGGCCTATGTCCAGCAGTGGATGTCTTTCGGCTGATATGATGATGATGATGATGACCTAAACTATTGCAGTTAGGACAGACCATGGAGTAATGAAAAAAAATGGAGATGTCGCTCAGGCAATTAGGCCGAACGCCTTCAGTACGGCCATGACGTCACAGTGGGCGCAGCCGAATGCCTTAGTTTTGAGTGAATCGTCATCACGTTATGGTCTGTTGTATTTTGATAGTTTTTAATTGTTTTAATTATTTTAATAATGAAGTGCTCTGTTTTTTGATGCAAAAATTATTCAGAATTAAAAGCGAAACATTGATGGCATAACATTTCACGTGTACATCCCTAAAACAAATATTTTCACTTTAAATCACATTTTCTCATTTGATCGCCAGCTTGTTGCTAGTGACGTCTGTCGTCGAGAGGATGCATTCTAACCACTTCTCAGCAATTTTGTGCTTTTATCATTATCAATGCATATTATGACCAATTTTTTAATCAAATAACTTGCATAGGTTTATTTTGCTCCCTATAAGTTAATTAACAGATAAATTACATACCTTGATGCATGCAACAAGATGATTTTAAAATATAAAAATGCGCCATCTGCCGGTAAGTAGTCGGTCCTAAGTGATGAATAAAAATGTGTGCATCTATCATGCTAGCAAGATTCTATTTTATCGAATTTATTATCTTCATTATTAAAACAATTAAAAACTATCAAAACACAACAGACCTTAACGCGATGACGATTCACCCAAAATTAAGGTTTTCGGCTCCGCCCACTGTGACGTCGTGGCCTTAATGAAGGCTCTCGCTCGGCCTAATTGCCTTGAGGCATCACCGCTTTTTTCATTACTCCGTGACTGTTACCCATAAATTGAACTGAGAAGAAACATAATTGTGCAAAATTGGACACTGCACCAATTTACTACCTCTTATTTCTTCATCGATATCAGAACTTAGCAGTGAAAGAAAACTTGATAATATTTCAAATTGTTTGGGCCCAGTAGGTGGTCTACTGCAGTGTCAATAAAAAATAACTATTTCTTGGTTAAGTTTCTAGATATAAAATGTACCAGTTCTCCTACCATATTTGTACTACTTATACAAGCTCGTCAGTATTGGACAGTATATGTAAAATATTCACATTCATAATCAGTGGCCCGAAGAAAGCGCCTGCCCTGCAAGTGGTAGCGGTCCAGTCCACAGATATTCCACCTAGAGAGAATGTTACCTACGCGAAGCAAACTCAGACCACGACCACAGGTGTCAATGAACTGCGCGATGGTAAGCTTTACGTGTAGTCTATGTAGCTAAAAAATTTGCTAGTTTTTTTTATTTTTTGAGTTCTCTGACTTTGGTTTCTTTTTGTCCTTGAGTTTTTGTAAACAAAGACTAGGTTTTATGCAAACATTAAATGTATGGTGTTTATTTTTGGAACTATTTAAAGGTATATGTGAAGAGCAGACATTGATAAGTATTATTATGGTATTTGTGATAGATATTTAACAACCATAAATTAATGCTGGACACAGACCATAGTTTCGACAGGATTAGTGATCACAGTTTGATAAATGAGCAAGCAATTTAGAAGCATTAACAAATTAATTTTCGTAATGTTAAAATCCTTTGATACCTACTTTTTAATATTACATCTTTATTTACTTCAGATAAAAACATTACAAGTTAATTAATACTGGGTTTTGGATTGTTTCTGTGTATACTGACATAATTATTTATGTTTTGTTCAATAACATAATTTGAAAGTTTGCATACCCATTTCAAACATAATATAATTTCGTTTAACTGTGATGTCTGGGTGTTGGTTTAACTATACTTTGTCATTTGCAAATAATAAATTTTGTTTAATCTGATTATTTTAAATATACTACATTTAATTAAATTTAAATTGCTGTTAAGTACAAAAAGTCCAAAAATGCATTACTCAATCGTCAACCTAACTACTCTTCTGAAAGAAATCTATGTCTTATTCAATATCAATATCACAATTTAATCATGTATGAAATTGTTTTGGAACGTATTTGCAAATGAAAAGAGCCCCTTGTAACCAATGACATCTCTGTAGTTTTTAAAACAGTATTTACTTTTCACTCATCTATTTTAATTTGGCCTTGATATGCTGTCTGAGTTTATAATCGGTTAATTTGTATCTTAGGAAAATAAAAACATTGTGTAAAATATATTATATTATATATTTGTGTTTCTTTTCTCCGGTAAGGACGGGTGCGAATCGTCGTAACCAATGAGAAAAAAAAATATACCAACTTGCTTTAAAAATATTAAGCAACTATATTTTTAGGTAATACCCAATTTCAAGGTCATTTTTACGCAAACCATCTAGTAAACAATTAAACATGCTTCTTATATCAATTCTTCTGTTCAATTTTCATCTACAAATCAAGCTTATACTGTATTTCTAAAACAAAAATAAATTCAGGCAGCATTCATTTGCGAAATTTTTATTTATTTTCTCAGCTTAACATGTTGTGTCGTCTTCCATTACCCTTCTACTGAATTAATGATATAAATTAAAAGTAAATACTGTATGAGACTTGTGGTGCAATGTTTGTGTTTGTGCTACCATAAAAAAAGGCTGCTCTTCCAATGCATCACCGCTTGCAGGATACATGGAGGACTGGTGGCGGCCGCGCAAAGGTAACTTGTACCTTATTAACATTATTTTACAGTATATATTTGTTTGTCCACGAATATACACTGTGATTGTTCTTACGTAAATAGTTTGTTTTTCGTGTTGTAAATGTAATTCTAATAATTCAAAGAGATTTGAGACACTGTAAATAATTTAATGCCGTTGTGTTACCTTAATGAAAGCATAGACTTGATAAGTAAATTAAATTGATTACCTTGAGAAATCTTTAAGAAGGAATTGTTTCTATCACTGCATGATTATTTAAAGTCACTTTAGAAAAATAGAAAATTGATTTATATATTTTGTACTTGAGAGTAGATCTGCACATATAAAGTAGACTTTAGATAACTTTATTTTAGTGTCATATTCGTGGACAGTATGACCGATCAGCCCCATACATGGGCCTAAATATGTAAAACGCATGCACAGATATTTGTTTACGTGAAATGGAACTAAACATATTCATTTAAAAACGTAAAGAATGTTCTATTCGCGAAACAAACTCCATTGGCTTATTAAAAGAACACCATGTATTATTCTTTTTGAATTTGACCGTTTGAAACCGTAAACCACCATTGGCCGTAGAAAAAGTACACTGTTTATATTTTGTTCTCATTTATTTAAATTGGATTTCATTTATTTGAAATGGATTAAATGGTATTAGACTTATTTAAAAAAAAAATGCAATAAGTTTTGTTCCATTTGAACTTGTAACTAATGCACCTTTTTGAGATATTATTTGAGTGCGTAGCCAGATTGTAAAATAAACTCTATGAACAAGGCATAGAGTTGAAAATAGAACAAATTAATTTAATGTTCCTGGCTACGCCCATTTTCGTATGGGTTTTGACCAAGTTTGTCCGAGCATGTATGTGTGTTTACCGTCAAACTAACGTCACAGTGTGCTGCACTTTACTAAACACTGACCGATGATGTAACTGACGCTAGTTTGAACGTAATAAGGCCGTGGACTCGGGAATAAGGGCATAGCCACAATAATCGTTATCTGTTGGTCTGTTTGTGCCGAATTTTGTACACAGAACTTACCGTATTCATCTAGGCCATGGCCGCATAGGAATTGCATGTGCTCACTACAAACTTAATGGACTAATATCAATTCATTGTGAATACCATCCATGCCATTTGATCAAGAATAATTTACATACGTTTATGTAAATATAACTAATAATATTTATCAAAACAAAAATATTCAATGGTTTTAAATATTATATCTAGATAGTATTGTAAAGATATGTATTTCATCACTGAACTATAACTGACAGAATATTTTTATTTTTTGTCCTTTTCTAGCGCACGCAACCGACTACTACGGTAAGTCATTATTCCGCCAGGACGCTTTCTGTCGTTTACCCTTAACACTACCTCTCTCTTATCATGTCGGTTAACACGGTGTCGGTTGTATATTGGTCCTCATCTCGGTCTAGATCTGTATATATTTAGTGTAGGTTATCCTTACTATCACGCTTCTAGTTATTTCCTACTAACAAATAGGTGCGGTACTCAGATTACTTGATAAATCAACTCAGTTTAGCCGAACATCTAGACCATTTAATCCATTTCATTTTATCAAGAAATCTGTAACGTTTAGTCTTTAGAGGGGGGTTTGAGTGACGCTACTCAACTAAAATATCATCATTTGATGCACGTTTAAGAGTTTACACGGAATTGTGGCCTTCCAGAGTTCTCCACTAGGTCTCCCACGGGGGACCTGCGTAACGGCCGCAGAAATATACAGAATATAATATGTGTATATGAATTATGGTGGTATTATGGGGTCGCCGTATCATTTCACGCTGTTTTACCCTTCGAGTCGACTAACATACACTGCACAGGTCCTAACACACGGACGCGCGTTGTGTGGCCGCGCCTGTTGCTGCAACAAACGATACAGCAACCACGTGACCACGCAACGCGACACGGTCATGCTGTAAAATATATAAGCACTAGCTATTTCTATGTATAGTTTGAAATTTTTATTTATATATTATGGTCGAAAGATACTGACATTGTTTTTTTTGTTTTTTCCTCCCTTTTCAAGATGAGTACAATCTAAACCCGGGTTTAGAGTGGGAGGACGAATTCACAGGTAGGTTTCAATTCCGAATCATACAAACAATCATTTTAACTAAATATAGCCCTTCGTAGAGCCTGTGCCTATCACCTAGCATGGTTTGTTGTCTATCTGTTTCTATTATGTAACGCTATTTATGACAAAGCTAACAAAAACATAACGTAGCATATATTTGTGTGTGTTTTAATACAGGATCCTTCATTTCTAATTAAGTTGATGGTCAGTCAGTAACGTGCTAGTAAATAATAGTTTTATAAAAAATCTTGACCCTTAAAAGACGTTGAAATATAAATCAAACGTAATATATAAATGAAAAAAATGTGCTTTTCAAAAGTGATACCACAGCAAAAATACTATACTTTTACTGCTGACAGTCAGCTGTAAATAACCCTCAAAATTCTCCCTGTATTACATTACATACATTCCGAATTAATTCTTCATTAATTATAAATAATACATTGAAATCCATATTGCATGTGACAGAAATACATGTTGTGTATGTATGCATGACAAGTGACGTCATCCATATGTTTGTAATAGACAAGTATTATTTTTATTTATTTTTTATTATGATGAAACATGTACCTCTCTTGTGGAGAGCTCGGGAAGTTATTTTGCATTTTTTTTTTAATATTCCAAAGCTTTCTGTCACGAAATGTTTAACGCTTGTAGGAATTTGTGTGTTTTAGTTGCACAGTTTTAGAGGAAATAAGTAGATCACATATCGTTCATTAAAACATGTTGATTTACTAGCTTGTATATGTGTAACTTTCAGTTTCTCTTAAATAATAAGTATTCTTGCCGAAAATATCAATTCAAATTAAGTTAAGAATAATGTGTTGCAATTGTATGGTAAAAGCGTGAAAATTAATCAGTCAGAATATGCATATGTAATAGTCTGGCAACATCCAGCATTTATTTATGCCTATCACAATGTTATTGCCTACTCCCCGCGTTGGCATATTGCTTAGTGATTGCAGTATCAACATAGATAACAACAGGAGTAGAGTATGGATATCACACAAAGTCATTTTCACTTCACAATTTACTTCTTTTCGAGAAACTGGAAGCTCTGAGAATATAGTTACAGTAATGGTTTTCTCTTTCTACGCTGCACAATAGAAGGTATTTTAACGAACGTGGTATGAAAGATGAGGTCCTATAAATGTGTGCATGAAATTATGCAGGGTAAGTTTTTATCCAGTGCGCAAATTGTAACCATGAATTCAGCATATCATTGTAGAAATTTTTCGTCGGTTATACAAAAAAAGATCTACTGTTTCATATAAAAATGCAATACCAACGCGGTCAATATGTATGGAACAGCTGATCTTTTTTGTGTAACCGACGAAAAATTTCTACGCTGGGGGGTCTAGAATGATATGCTGGATTCATGGTTACAGTTTGCGCACTGGATAAAAACTTATCCTTTTTTTAAATAGATAATTAATGTAGATACTTCTATCTAGATTTACGCTAAAGCCCATCGTTCAGGACGCTATTCAAAAGTAGGTTAGAGGGAGTGCTTTTGATAAAGGTCGTGAACGTCGGACTGAAAAAAAAATGGGGGTATCATATCTAGCGTAAAGGCTATTTCTGATTAGCAGCATGCATTCCGAAATTTTATAGATTTTTTGATAATATGCGACAGTTATTTTCAAAATTATGGTTCTGGTCCTAGGGTCTAGTTCAATATTCACTGGTAGTTACAGGATGGTTCTTGTTACTCATCTTACAATTTTAGGTTTTTATAATCAGAGTGCAAATAACAAAATAAGCTCTATAATCGTGATAGTAAAATTTAGGTTGGTCGTCGGTATACATCGCTAGGTTTTCGTAGCTTGTTTTAAAAGCATCTATCTTTTTTCTAAATACTAATTGGTTTTTTTAGTAAGTTGCTGTAACTGTAGTCTCATGCCATTGCTTTAGAGTTAAAAACTGCATGATTTCAGTTTGTTAAAATATTTGAATAAGTTTAACAAACTACGTCATGTGGTCGTGTGATCATTTAACTTGTAGTGATGACGCTTATAATAGCTAATATTCATGAACAGATTAAAATTATATCATTGACTTACAATATTGTTCGTCTTAGTAACAGTACGTGCTTTTGATAAGGATGAATAGAAAACTGGATGACAGTTTTCCACATGGTTTTATTTTAGGAAAATCGTAACCCACCTTTTTGCTTCGCCGTAGTCGGGTAAACAGTAAAAATTAAATAATTAAAAATTATTTAAAAATATAAGGAGTAATTAAAAAATGTGTTCATTCTGTGTTTCTATTTATTCTTTGCTATCGTACTCATCGGTTTTGCCTTAAATATAAGCAGCTTTTGTTAAAAATAATACATTTTTATTAATCAAGTAACCTTACTTACAGCGTGTTGTTTTTACCATAAATTCAATTATTATTAATTATTGCCATTAACTTCTAAATGCCAAAAAATTAACGAACTTTGGAAGACCAATCTATAGCATTCCGTGTTCAGAAATTCAAAATTGCTGCTTATATTTTGGGTATTAAAACGAACTAGTAAGACATCCATTTACACTCAGTAGTTAGGATTAGCTACACCAGTAGAGCAGTAGTTATATCTATCTTCATAACTCATTACATCATGTGTTTCTTGAAGTTATAAGAATTATAGAAAAAAATGTTCACAAGTCTTTTATTGACAATGAAAAAAAAATTAAATTAATTTAATTAATTAATCATTAAATTTTCGGAGAAACGCTAGAAATAACTGACTAAATAACTTCATGAAGTTCAATTTTAACTCAAAGTACGGCTGATTTATAAACCAACGCTCCTGCGAGCGCGTTGTCAAATTTTTAGATTTTAAATATCAATTCGAGATGCTGATACTTCTTTCACAATTTTGGCATGAATACGTTTCGGTAACTTTCTATTCTTAAATTCATATCAAAATTGCCGAAGTTAAATTTTTACTATTGTTTATCTGCGCGAAATTTTTTATTTCATACTGTATGGCATGAAAATATATATTCAACTCTCGAGCCCGGATGAACCTCTGCTGTCAGTGTTAAAGATCAGATTTAAGCACCGTATGGAGAAGTAACCTTGTGAAACTCATACCTACTTTATTATTTAACATGTTTAAGTTCCAACTATCATGATTTTAATCGTACACAAATAAACAAAGATCATTGAAAGTTTCCTGCCACCACCAAATACCATCAAACTTAAATTCCCCTTCAACACGAAGTATCAGCATACAGCTAAACAAACTCAAAAACAATTACACCACTTGAAACAATAAATCAGCCATATCGCACATACACACACCCCCCCCGGCAAGGGCCATTCTTATTCACCGTCCAGTGCTTACATTCGACGGCGACGGCGCGCGGCAAGGCGATGAGGAAGAGGCAGCATTCCACGGCAAGCTTCCCCCCGGCATACTGCCGCACGGACTGCCCACTGTCAAGGAGGTGCAGCCGGCTGTCACAGTGGAGCCGCAGGAGAAGAAAGATGAGGAGGAGAAGAAAAGTTAGTGGGACAGTTTAACCTGTTATAACGTCTAAGTTTTAGCGCGAAAATTGCACGCGGTTTCTGAAAACCTGAAGGACAATTCTCATAAGGAATGTTTAAAATACAGTCGGAATCTCGTCTTAGTCATTATCAACAATTTATTTGGCAAAATTGAAGGTAAATTCTAGGTTTTTTTTACTGATTGAGATAGATTAGAATGCAATTGTTCTATCAGTATCATCAGTATGAATGGTTTTAGTTATTTTGCAAAATTGTTTAAAATTTGTTGCTATTTGAGTCGTGCCAGCTCCAAAACCAAGCAAAACATCATGGTTCAGAGCTAGAAAATTTAAATGTGGGGTATAATAATGTCCTCTACAAAAAAAAAATCGGACATGTATTTCAAACTGATTTACTGCTATTGCAGTCACTCTCTGATACTGCCTCGCATATGTCTACCTCTCTTCCTATACTATAATATGCCGTGATTGTCAGTTCGCGAGCTGAGCGCGGACGAGAAGCAGACCATCATGCTGTCGTCGGAGTTCCAGCGCTTCATGTCGAAGGCGGGCCGCGTCATCGAGCGTGCGCTAGCCGAGTCCGTCGACATCTACACCGACTACACCGGCGGGGGAGACGCAGAGAACGCGCTGTGAGTACACCTTTACAGCCTAGCTCAACGAGGATTAAGACCAAACAGGAAATTATTTACCGTCAGTTTTTTCTTACACAGTACAAAAAAAAACGACCCTTCAAAAGGTTTAGGTAAACATCGTGAAGACATGGAGAAAAATTCACCAGCAACTCACATTAGGCCCGTGATACTTACTACACTAAAGTGTTTCAATATTGTAGTCCGAGAATAATACTTTGAATGTTTTTTTTTAGGTATTATGATGAGTATGAAATAATTGGTAACGTAGATTTGAAGTGAACCTAACATGTTTCGCATTTGGAAATCTATAATCAGTTCTTTTTTTTTTCAATATTTTTTTTTTTCTAATACTTTAGATTCTTGAAACTTGTTGCAAAAGCTGATAAGTCTTTTGATATGCAACACTGAGGCCAAGATTCACAGACAGCACTTTGATTTCACTTAGCAAAGTGTAAGTGCTTTGTGGGGTCCTTTTATAACATTGCGAAAAATACTTCATAACAGTGTTGAGAGGTTTTAATTGTCATTTTACTTGAAGTGCTTGTTTGTTTTTAACTTAACAGAAATACTAACAAATGGCCTTCGATTCTATTAAACTTAATAACACAAAAACACAAACATTCACGGTTAATCTTGTTTAGTTTTACTGTTTTCAACTTAACAGAAATTCTCACCGATGACGTTCAGAAACTCTGATTTCTACCTAACACCTTCAAAGTTAATTAATGTAAAGAGCAAAATAAGGCAACGCTTCGTTTGGCACAGCGACGACAAGTCGGACGCGCGCCTGTCGCTGGTGCGCACGTTCTACGACGAGCGCTGGTCGCGCGGGCGCTGCGTGACGTGCGTGGACTGGTCGGCCGCGCACCCCGAGCTGCTGCTGGCCGCCTACCACAACAGCGACGACGCGCCGCACGACCCCGACGGCGTGTGCCTGGTGTGGAACACCAAGTTCAAGAAGAGCACGCCCGAGGATATCTTCCACTGCCAGTCGCCGGTTATGAGTGCTACGTTCGCTAGGTAAGAACTCAAACTTACTATCAAAAGTGTTTTATGAACAATTTGACCAATTTTACTCGGCTTTCTCTTACTGCCTACTGACTAGAATAATGTCAATCTTATAAATTGACTTGAAACTTGAAGAAAAATAATAAAAATAAAGGATAAACTTTTTAAATCCGACTTAAATGCAACAGTGAAAACCGACTAAAATGTATCTGAAATTGAGACTTGTGCTTACACAAAGCATTGGTATAAGTAAAATAAAATTCTTAAAATTTTATTCAGGGAAATCCCATATTACAATTTTTAAACACAATTCAATTAATAAAAATGATGATTAAATAAAAAATATGTAAGTATTTTTTTTACAGATTTGTATAACCTTTCAGCGGTGCTTCAGCAGCTATCCCTGAAAGTAAAAGTGTAAATAATGCTTGTTCATCTAACCAGGTTCCACCCTAATCTAATCCTGGGCGGCACGTACTCGGGTCAGATAGTTCTGTGGGACAACCGCGTGCAGAAGCGTACGCCCATACAACGGACACCGCTGTCATCACTCGCGCATACCGTACGTATACATTGTCAGATTAATTCAAAATAATTGTTTAGTTATCAAAGAGGAAAAATGTTAAGAAGTAACTTACGAGATTTAGATGTTACATACATTTTATATTTGTCCAAAATTTATAACAACTTCGCACATGCAGGTGGCTATTCCACTGGGTAAGGCTATTTTATGTGTATAGTTTGTGAATACGCCAATGTGTTACCAGATTAAAAGGCATAATATCTACCTTTTAAACCTTCATCATCATTCACTGCTGTGTTGCCAACTTTACTGACAGCATAGACATGTTCCACGCGTGAGACATCAACAGAATTCACCCTGCAATCTGTTTTACAAAGAACTTTCGCACTTTAAAACATGCTTCTCATGTCACACTAAGTCTAATCATCTGCCTAGCCTTTTACCTCCACAACCCAGTTATTGTGTTAATACCCCCTTGGTAAGACTGGCTGTCAGTTCGGGCTACTGACGACCCGTAACGACTGTCATAGGTCTACGAATGACAGCCGGGACCAACGGCTTAACGTGCTTTCCGAGGCACGGAGGTATCTTGATCTGTAAAGGTCACCTATCCACGAACCAACCGCGGCAAGCATAGCTTAACCTGATCGATCAACACACTTACCCACAAGCCCCTTACATCAAGTCTAATATAAAATCTTTTTTCTTACAGCACCCAGTATACTGCCTCTCTGTAGTAGGCAGCCAGAATGCTCACAATCTGATCTCGGTATCAACGGACGGACGCATGTGTTCCTGGTCCTTAGACATGCTGTCTCAGCCGCAGGAGACGTTAGACCTTCAGCATCGGCAGAGCAAGGCAGTAGCCGTGACGTCCATGGGCTTCCCGCACGGCGATGTTAATAACTTCGTGCTAGGCAGCGAAGATGGGAATATTTATACGGGTAAGTTGCTTATTACTGGTAGTTTATTAATGTGTGTGTTGTACTCGTATAAGCCTTAAGGGGAACCTAGTCGCGGGCTCGAACTCACTGATGGGCCTGGCTAAAAAGCACGCTGTCTCACCATGTATCGTGTCCGACAGAGGTAGTATCCGTGATGAGCAGTTAGACACTAGTCTACACGCACAACGTTATTGAGTGAGATGCAGGATCATTTATAGTACAACAGGCGCGTAAAAAATTAAGAACAGTCATTCGGAAGATCGGGTTTTATGAAAAAACCACTACATAAATCAATGACCAATAAAGTTTATTGAATTTTTCGATATTTGAGCTTTGTCGGTACCGATTGGTTTTTCAGATTTTACACTTCTTTTAATACTTAAACATGCCCAAAGTTAGGTTAAATTTGCAAGAAAAACGAATCTTTGTTGGCTCCTAACTTTTTAATGGCTTTTTATTTTAGTATTCTGTTTCCGTACAGACAATATTAATAATGAGACAAAATCATACCATGTTTAATTTTTGATGTACATTGTCGAACAGTGGAGTAATACACTCCCAAAGTTTGTATGGGAAAAATGTGGACTAGGTTCACCTTAAGCATAAAAGTTTAAGAATTACTAAGACAGTTTAGGATGTTTTTTTTTATGATATTGAAGTTACGGAGCGGTAGGCTTGAAGATAAGAGCTTGCATCTGAAAAATAATGAAACCTTGGTTATAGGGTAAATACGCCATTGAGTAGACTGTAATCCAAATAACAAAACAAGATACACCCATTGAGATACAAAAAACCCAAGCCGACCCAATATATCAGCTATGATAAAAAACATTTTGTTTGCAAATTCAACCTTACACGCATGACTTAGTGATTTTTACAAAGCAATGTCCAAAAGTCTGACTGAAAGATGACTGACGATGATATCGAAACCTGCGCACATTGCACCCATTTATGCGGACGTTTTTGAGACGCCGAATGTGTATCTTGGGATTTTTGTTTATCAATGGATACACCGAATATCTGACTACCGTTGACAGTCTGCATGTAACACATTAATCTTCTAAAAGTCCTACTAAAGTGGAAGTTTTATAGTGTGGAGAATATACTCTAAGAATTACGAAGAATAAAACCAGACTACAAAAAAAAAACACGCTCAAAAAAAATAAGAAACATGAAAATATTATCGTCTGAAAGCCGTATGCTTCTTTGCCTCAAACCTTATCGATCGCTTACTACTGTAAGAATGTATTATTATGTTAGGGTAGGTGGCATACGACCACGGTTGAAATTTTGACTTTCAATAACTAACCAGAATGTTTTCAAGTATAGTCCATAACAAAAAATTGTGCAATCATTTTTTGTTGTACCCCGTACAACTAAAATATGGCATAAAAATTCTTCCCTATCGGTATTCGCTGTCGACTGGTAGCACATCCAAATGGCATGCCACGTAGAATAGCAAAACTCTTAGCCTGTAACGAAGGTAAAAATCAGCATTTGGGTCATAAGAAGTGTCAAGCAAAGCCGTGAAACGACTTCTCTTTTCGAGATCTAAACATGTGGAAACAACATCATAACCAATGGCAGATGTTACTTTAGAATTATATGTCGCAGTTGGTAGATTTTGAGGCAATGATACTGATCAAGTTCAAGTAAGTGGAATGACCGAGTATCGCGTAAACTACTCCCTCGACTTATGAATGTTCCAATTAACATAAGACAAAAGAAACTAAATATTTTAACTTCAGCACCATCTAACGGGAAAATGGCCACGAGCAGACTGTATGTTTCACCTTATAAAGATAAACTAACGTTGCATTATTTTTTTCCCAGGCTGTCTCTACGGCCAGCGCGCTGGCGTGACAGAATGCGTGGAGGGTCACGCGGGCCCCATCACCGGAGTGTCCTGCCATGCCGCCGCCGGCTCCGTGGACCTGTCGCATCTGTACCTCACCTGCTCCATGGATTGGAGCGTTAAGCTGTGGAGCCAGAAGGTATGATTGACTGTCTACAGAATGCGTAGAAGGACATACCTACTTAAATAAATAACTTCGCCACCATATTTAAGTATTGGGGTACTAGGCCGATTAATCTAGAAATTGCAAATGTAGGACACATAACAGTAGAATCTTACCTATAAAAATCGGAGGGCATGCTAGTTTAGTGCTAACAATCTATTAGACAAATCAATCCTACAATGTCCTTGACTTACAGCTATTAAATCTAAGGCGTTTATAGAAGTGCATGACATAGAAGAATGAAACTGGACGTTAACAGGAGTAAATCAGATTAAATGCGTTTATAGGATCAAAACCGACACTGCGCTAATTAATTTTTTAAGATGCGCCTATGAGACTGCAAGTTCTAGTAAAAAAAAATAATCCTAATAACGTTTATAAAACGAGTAATAGAATTGTATGTACTTGTAACGCAAATCTTCATAATAGATGCCGTTGTAAAATCAGTGATCTCAGTCAAGGCGTCTTTTGTGTGTCATGTTTATTTTTGTAAGTGTAAATAGTTTTTGACACTTTTATACGTATCGTATGTTTTAAAACTAGATGCTCAATTCATGGTTACAGTTTGCGCGCCTCTGTCCCTACCACCATGTTTAGGAACTTAGATAAATATTGTCTAAATTCGAATAAATTCATTATTTGGTGGAAACATTATGCTTAATTTACAAATCTATTTTTTTTTTTATTGCTCTACTCTATACTCCACCGTTCCTATGAAGATTTCGTCTAAACAACCCTTTGTATAACAGACATGACAGTGTAGTACTGAACCTCCCGTCCCTTCCCCAGGAGAACAAGGCGCTGTACTCGTTCGAGGACAGCGGCGACTACGTGGTGGACGTGCGCTGGTCGCCCACGCACCCCGCGCTCTTCGCGGCGGCCGACGCGGCCGGCAGGATCGACTTGTGGAACCTCAACAGGGATACAGAGGTCAGCTGAGGCCACTTCACTTGTACTTGGATATAACTATCATCGTACTGTAGTGTTTCTACTGAGTAATACTACAATTCCAGAATCAGCTACGACATAAATACACTTTCAAGGTCAAACTGTTACCATTAACGTCTAATGGACTCGAACTCGTGTGCACAACGCACTTACGCGACATCGCATACAAAGTAGGGATATCATAATCTCGCTTCATCACGTTTGATATTCAAATCATTTAGCATGGCAAGCACGCTCTGTTATCTTGCGGTTAGAAATCTTGCAATATAAAAGTTATTCGCGTATATTGCTTCAACCGTACGTAGTCTCCCTACTGTGCTATATGTATATATAACTCCTCATGTGGCACAAACTATGTGGCTACGCTCACCAAACCCCATTGTGAGTGGTCGGTGACAATATTTTTTCCAATCCGGACGTTTCGAAGTACAAGTACACAAATGTATGATACATTTATTATTGTACGATAAAATTACATTAACTCGGACTCGGTGCTCTCGAGGCAACGGGGCCAATATTTCAATAATAGCGTCCTGTACATTTTCCAGTTTCGCTAGCTCGGCGTATACCCTGTGGTTAAATAATATTTCAACCACACATCAACATGCTTCGGACAATAATGGTGAAAGTGATCATACGGACATTTGTCCCGCTTCTCCTCTGAATCCCCAGTTAATATTTGCCGCAGTATTTCTTGAGCAGTACCATCTCCGCCATTAAGCGACATAGCTCTAATAATCGACTTCATATTGATTGCACTTAGGTATGTTTTTTTCTCCTTGTAGCCACGCGAAGAACCAAACACGTTCTGAACGTGCAGACGTTCAAAGTAGACTGGTTCACGCTGGGTCAGTTGCTCACTTTATATGATCGACGCGTATTAACTTTAGGACTGCCCTCGATGACATCTGGAGCCACTAGGGTCATTAAACGACGGTTTGATAAACGCGCTAGCTCTGTGAACAAATATTTTAATAACGAACGACGCCGACGCCGGCCGTTACAACCTATGGTCGCAATGGTGATCTGAAGCTCACTATGAGTTATTGCAATAGTCAGTATTCATTCTCCATCTTACAATGTACTAGGCAATCTTCGCTTAGAACAATTTCGTTTTCACTCCTTTCCATGTTTTCTTCTGTTTAGGACTGGCTATCTGATGAATCATCTCTGGATTTTATGAGAAATTGAATTAACTTAACGACCTATGTACCACTTTCTCGGACTGCTGCTTGAACCATGTCCAAGTTGCAAAAAGGGCTTAGGTGCTTTGAAACGAATGTGCGTGCTTGCGTTTATGGAGATAAACAATAGTCTTTTAGTTCCATGAAACAATAATAACTTTGTGCTAAATTGTAATCCATAGTTGGACCATAATGCTTGCAGTATGTTCAAGTGGCAAAGAGGCTAAAATGCCAAGACTACAAAAACTCATGATGGCTGTACAGCTGGCAGTCCTTTACCCAGCATTAGATGAAAATGGACTGAAGAAGATAGTCTTGTGATGGTTTCACAATCAAAATAATGTATGTCCAGGTGCCAGTAGCATCAATCCAGGCGGAAGGTGGCGTGGCGTTCAACCGCGTGTCGTGGACGCCGTCCGGCACGCACATCACTGCGGGAGACGACGCCGGCAAGATATGGGTCTATGAACTGGCTGAGGTATGTACGACTTTCATTCTCAGACTTAAAAAAGGAGGTGGTCAACTCATTTGTATTTTATTTTTAATGTTTGTTACCTCAGAACTCCGTCATTTATGAACTGATTTGAAAAATTTAGATTAGGTTTGAAAAGTTGTTCTGATAATGGTTTTTGAGTTAGCTTCAATAATATGTATTAATTCCAGTTAATTGTGTTGATGATGTTATAAGTAATAATTTCCTGTCACTGTTATTCACTTAGCAAGTGAAAGTATAAGAATTTATGTAGGGTAGATACCAGAACTAAAAATAAAAAATAAAGTTTTTTTTTTAAATAGCCGAATTCCAAACACTACTTATTAAAAAATTAAAATACAAAACCAAAGACACAGACTTTCAAAATTAAAGTTATTTTTCACTTTGTAATGTTTTCTTTTTTAAATAAACTTTTTGTTTCTTCTGGTATTGTGCTTGACAAAGGACATAAATAACTGTCTGATGACTAGTGGCCGAATTTACGGCCTAAAGGACATTTATGTGGTGTAGCCCGGATGACAATAGCGGGATCCGTTCAAGTCCATCCAAAAGTACTGTTTCTAGTAATAAATATAGAGAAATGTTGCACACATGTGGCTGATGGAGTTCTGTAGTTTTAACCAAACAAAAAAATTTGGGAGTTTTGAGCCTTGCAGTGGGAGACAGCTTTTTAACTGTAACAAAGGTTATTAATCTGTCCAATAGAAGGATGACGGTCATGCATGAGCATGAAGTGATTCTGTTCCTTTTAGTTTCTAGTAGCAAACCATTCTGTTACTTTAATAATAATTTAATTTCTATTTTTAAACAGTCTTAATGTTGTCTTAATAAACGAATAATGTGTCACCCACAGCATGTCTCCCAACCACGTCACGACGAATGGTCAAAATTCGTCTACACTCTCCAAGAGCTGCGCAACAACCAAGCCGACGAAGAGACCGACCGGCTGAGCCTGGCCGCCAGTGGGCCATCGTCGCTCACCAGCCTCACCAGCCTGGCCAGCAATCCTTTAAGGTAACTGCTGGGTCAGCAGGCAAGACCGTACTGGCCGTGAGTGTCCGCTTTGGATGTGGTAGTGTGATGTTAAGATGAGGATGACGGAAACGATGTGGTAAAGCCACGTATTCATCGTAAACAAGTAACAAGCATTTTGCTAAAACATGTAACTGGCAACACAGCATGTTTCAGTGTTCCTATCAGTATGTTGCTGTTCTTACGCAGACTAGCAACATTTGAACTTGAAACTATAAAGTTGAGCAACTTCTACTAAGCATTTGTTTACCATGAATACAGGCTGTGTTTTGGCTGGGTAGTGCGATGCATAAATAAAAAAGATAACTAGAATTTGCTGCGTTAATGTTTGTTCTACGTATGACAGCGAAAAGGCGGAATATTTTATAAAATATATCGATAATGCATCGCACTACCCGTTAAGAACCTGATGAGATTTGTATGTGTCTTAAAAGAAGGTTTAAGATTGAATTGGCTGAATTTTCTATGGCTGTTACATTAATTGATATAATATGTACGATGGAGATACAGGATGAGTACTGATGTGATGCAAATAAAAGAAAAAAAATCAATATTACATTAACACATTCAAAGGTTGTTCAGAACTGAATAGATATGTACAGACAGATTGAAGAGTTGCATTGAAGCAATGTGAGGCGAGATTAATGTTTAGTTGCAATATACAAATACATATGTCTATACAACTGCACAATGTTAGATAGAATATTATTATGCATTGTTGTATTTTAGAACTTTGCTTACAACAAACAAATATAAGACAGATACAAATATAAGAGACTTAATACATAGACAAATGAGTATTTAGTCAATCACCTTGTAAATGCAGGGCCTCTAAACACAATAGGGTATTTTCCAATTTATTAAAAACTATTTTAATTTGAAGATTGGGACGAGATATGTAATAAAAATAAATTGATTTGTATCCATTTTCTCAATTAAAGCGATTTCAATCTTTGTGTAAACTAAAGTAGTTAATTGTAAACAAGTGAATGTCGAGTTTATAATTAAAAAGATTTTTAATGGAGAGAAAGTGGTACTACTGGTGTGCGGTGCCTCTGTGCACAAATACTTCTAAAACTGCGCCACACAAAGTATTTTTACCGGTGCCGTTTACACAAATCTGACGTCACGTGTGGTCACGTGATATAAAAGTCATCGTAAGGAGCGGTAAATTCAAAAGAACGAAAAATTTATTTGATTTTAATCGTTTTTAATTGAGAAAATGGATATAAATCAATTTTTTTAATTTTTCTGTTAAATATCTCGTCCCAATCTTCAATTTAAAATAGTTTTTAATAAATTGGAAAATACCCTATTCTTTTTTATATATTATTGCTATGTAGGTACTTAATTACTACTTACATAATAGTAAGATATGATAAATGTTGTAACTAAACATGTTTATTTAAAAAAACTCTCTCTTATAGTTAGAACAATCCGAAAGTTAATTATTTAAATGTTGAATGATATGTATATTAGAACTTACAATAGAAGCAGCTGATAAAACCTTATTTATGTAAAGTGATGTAAATATGACACAAAATAAAGGTGGCAAATAATATTATACTCTCTCTTTCTGAATGTAGAATAAAGTCTATGGCACAGTATTTCTTTAATTAAATAACAGACATAGACTTTCTATTACATTGCACTTATGGTTATTCAAGTATAAATATTAAGTACTTAACATTTTAACTGTGTAACTGCAGCATTCCTGCCACCTTTAATTTGTGTCCTAAGTTGCTAAAGCAAGTAGGAATACTTCTTATTACTGCTAACTTAAAGACAACATGAAAATGTGACAGATAAAGCTAAGTTAGTTTAGTTTTGTGTTATATCACTTAGTTATCTATATTCATATCTATATAATATTTATTAAGTACAGGTACCTATTTATAGTATTACTCAGAACTAAACAGATATTGCTTTATTGTAAAAGTTAATTCAAATAAACAATTGCTTATATAAAATGTGTTTTTATTTCTTTGTGATCTTCTTAAATTAGTTTGCACATTGATACAACTTTTAGGGAAAGTTACAACTTTTTTTTTTTTGTTATTTTGTGCCCCCTCCTTTGCTAATTTTGCCTTCACGAGTTTAAAAAGGAGCTTCTCTATTGATCAATATGATCACTGAAAACTACATAAGAACTCCAAAATTTCAACCAACTACACATAGGTACAACATGTTTAATAGTTACTTTAATGTGGTCTATAAAATCTTATATAAAAAACCGCACTACCAAAAAGACACTAACTACCAGGTGAAAAAACACTACATAGTTAAAAATAACTTTAATTTCGGAAGTTGTTGTCTTTGAATATGTATTATAGGTTTTTGTCACCGACTTCCGGAGTCGGAGTAGGTAGTTTTATAAAAAAAAAGGTTTTTTTCACTTTTTAATTATGTTACCTACTTACTCCACACCAGTTCGCATACCACTATTTGATATGTAACAAAAGTTAAAATTAACCGAGCAAAGCTAATGAGATTTAAATATGAGACCACACATGAGGCATACCCTATCCAAAGCCAAGCCAAGCCAAGCCTTATGTAACATCTGTTATACACATTATGGTATGCAAATAAATGAAATGTGAAATGTATGAAATGTGAAAGAGAATTTTTCAAATAAATTCACAACTGACAGAGATTTTGTAGAACATACATACAAAGTTGAGAACCACCTTTTGTAAAAGAATATAAATATAACCACTTATTCAGCCATTTTATGTGAATTAATGTTAAGTAGATATTTTTTTCGATCTGTTATCCCCTTTGTTTACATAATTTTTCTAAATTAGAGATTTGGGGTATACGTCCCATTAAACCTCAGCCCCATTAAAATCAACATGACGCTTCCTATTTTTACTATTTGGGTTGTTTATTATTTTAGTAGTCTTGTAACCAAAACAAACCTTACCCTTAGTTGGCAACTCAAGGTTAATTTTTTTCTTTTCCACATCATATCATAGGATGGGTTCCAGTCTTTTTAACAAAACCATTTCCCTTATTTGGCAGGAAGCATACCTAAAAATAAAAACAAAACCATGGCTTTCAATAAATATTTTACTTTGGACTGAAAGGTATAACAAGTTTCCCTTTTGACAAATTAACTTCCTCCCAACACGAGCATGTCAATGTCTTCCTGTCCATGATGTCAGTGTATATCTTGCCATCCAGATGATCCATCTCATGCTGGGCTATTCGTGCTGACCAGTCTTTAAACATTTGTGTATTCTCCTCTCCATGTGCATTCAGACCTGGGATGAGTAAATAATGTATGAGACACATTATGACTTAGGCTTATGCTCGGTTCCTATAAAGAAAAATGAATCATTTAGCTTACCAATGGTAGCTTTAGTCTTTACTGCCAAACAGCATATAAATAGATTTGAAGCTAATTTTAGCTGTGATAGGTAGCTACTTCCATATGGGAGGGGTACTATGGTAATATACTATGAATCCTTTTTTGAAACAAGGTGATTTTATTTAAAAAGATATTTAAACTTTTATCACTATACCTGTAACTTGGACTGATTTATATCTGGGTACTTCAGCCAGGTATCCTTGAACACTTTCACACCCCTCACTGTGTATTACTTTCTGGTAGTCAATGACCTTTACTTTGGGATTGATGAACACCTGAAAAAAAGGGCATTAATACTTAATGAGTTTATAGTACTGTACCTATTGGACATCACCACAGAAACGCATTTTTTTTACATTGAAACAGAATACTCACTTACAGTGAAAGGTACAACCTCAATTCCTCTTAGTGCAGCTATTTCCCTCGGTACTTTCGCAATTTGCTTCACCGTGTGTTTCATAGCAAATATTCTCAAGTTGACTCCTATCTGAGGCGCCGACATGCCGAGGCTATCGTACTTATTAATTACATACTCTAGTTTCTTGATAATGGTTTGTATTTCATTCGTTTTAATTTTATCGAGTGGAACAAGCTCAGAAACTTTACGTAACTTTGGGTCACCGATTTGCACGACATGTTCATACGGAGGAGCTGATTTGCCGTGTGCGGGAGCTAATCTGGCATACCAATTGAGTACTTTTCTTGTAACAGACATCTTATAAAACGGTAATACTGTTTGTATTTGCAGTATAAAATTCGGACTTAGAGTTTGAAGTCTTATCTACCAATGTTTTTACCTAATCTTTACAGGTTATAAAAACAGCTGTCGGCTTTGATTACAACATCATAAAAGTATATGTTATGACATTCATTCAGTGTTGCCAGATGACCGTCTCGCGTTCTCCCCAAACCTTCCCCGAAATCTCCCCAAAATTCAAGATTTGAAAGAAAAAAACCCCAAGTAAAATGGCAATTTTATAATTTTTTATTGAAGATACAATTTTATACAAATTCATCAATAGTGTCCATGACTAAATCAGCCTCTTCACCTGCGCCGTTTGCAATTCTGTACATTTTTTCTGAGTTAAATCTGTGTAGCATCTTTGAACTGGGTTTCAAATGAACATAATTATCCTTCTAGCAATGTATATCTTATTCGCAAGATGGATTCCGCAATGTGAATGGCCAATCTGTTTCGGAGTTTGTCTTTAATATTAGCTAATTGAGAAGAGGCTCTATCCACAACTGCGTTAGAAAAAGGCAAAGACAAAATTCCTAGTGCCGTACAGTACAGTTGTGTTGATAAAAAATCCCCAATTCCCTCCACACCCAGTTTTCTCTCCAAATATTCTCCCCATAACTTAATAAAACCCCTAAATTTGGGGGGATTCCCTCCAATCTGGCATCACTGCATTTATTGATATTTTCCCGCAAAGTTTTTTTTTAAGATTGAAAAGATGCGTTCACAATTTCACTTGGATTGAAAAGGCAAACGCGATCATAAAATTATAAATGGGCACCACTGCGGTTTACCACCCGCTCGTGCGGAGCTTCATGATTTTAAAGCGTATTCATGTCTGTAATTAAAACACTTTCGCAAGACTTCACACTGTGCAAACTCCTAGTTTTTGACAAAAAAATCTGAAAGTTTCAGAAAATTCGTCTTATTTTCATAAAAAATTGACTGTCAATGAAAAGTTGTTGTGGTAATGTACCCTATATTCTCTGTCTACGTAATGTACAGACGATACTTGTTGTTGAAAATCTATCAAAGTTTGACAGATTGGGGTAGCTTGATGTGCTGGCGTATGTAACCACAGAACACTACCTATATAGACTCCTAGCGGATTATGTAACAAACTTCTTCTCCTAGGTTGTTCCGTTTTAAGATCAGACAAAGTGACAGTGGATTTTAATAGCTTTCAAAATCAAAAATCAAAATCAAATCATTTTATTTGTCACTATGCAGGTACATAGTTTATAATAGGTCTTATAATGATAATGTTAGTGCGCTGCATTCTACTCGCAAGCATACAAATATTACACACAAGAATAATGAAATATGAAATGTCTGTAGGTATAATTAAAATGTCAAGCCATAAAATAGAAATACAATTATGTCAAAATTTAAAATATCATTCATCATCGTCAACAATAATCTTCCATAAATTCAGTGATTGAGTAATAACATTTACTAATTAAAAATTGTTTCAGTCGTTTTTTAAAAATAACTAATTAAGATTCTTTATTTCTCGCGGAATTTTATTTTAAAATACTGGAGCCATTTGATAAATACTTTTGCGGAAAAGAGCTGTTCGACTGCGGCCAACACTGAGAATATTAGATTCCCTTTTTCTCAAACGTGAGTTTGCGGGGGGCCTAATTTCAAAAAGCCGTGGGTTTGTTTTAACAAATACCGCCACTTCGTAGATGTAGATTGACGGGAATGTTAAAAGCTTTAATGATTTAAAATATGGCTTACAACTGTTCCTTGAGCGCAAGTTGCATATTGCGCGTACACATTTTTTCTGTGCAATGAACACATCATTTTTGTCGGTGGAGTTTCCCCAGAAAATAACTCCATACCTCAGAACAGATTCCACATAGCTATGATAGGCAGCAAGTACGGCATAACGATTAGCAAATTTGGTTAGCTTATAAAGAGCAAAAGAGAAAGTATTAATTTTTTTACATACTTCTTCAACCTGTAATTTCCACGTGAGTTTGCTGTCTATCAGTAGTCCTAAGAATTTTGTGCTGGATGTTGTGGTAACTGACATGCCTTTATAATTAATATTCAATGGATGTTGTCGTTGTTGTCGTTGATTAAAATGCATAATATTAGTCTTTTGTAAGTTAATTTGTAAATTGTTCGCCTCTAGCCATTCAATGATTTGACTTAACGTATTATTAATTTCTTGCTCATAATTATAAGATTCATCCGCTTTAATTACTATTGTGCTATCATCGGCGAACAATACTGTTGGGTGTTTTACATGTTTTGGAAGATCATTAATATAGACTAGAAATAATGGGGGCCCCAGTACAGTCCCTTGTGGTACACCAAACTTCAACATTCTATATTTTGAACGGTATGTAGCTTCGCATTTGGTTTTAACGTTAATATTAGATATTTCTGTATATTGTTGTCGCTTGCTTAAATATGAAGTCATAAGATCAAGTCCCTTACCCCGTAGTCCGTATCTCTCTAGTTTGTCAATAAGTTTAGTATGGTCAACGTAGTCGAAGGCTTTAGTCATATCCATGTAAATGGCACAAATGGGTTTTGCGTTGTCTACGACAGACATTATTTTCTTCAGAAAATCGAATACTGCAAGATTAATTGCTTTCAGTATAAATATTGTTTTTTTTTTAACATTTTTTTTTTAAATAGTTGCTATCGCCATGTACTGTATTATGAAGCAAAAATATAATTAATTAAATGAAGAATAATAAAGCTTTATTTGTATTAATTGTACTCTTATCGCACACGATCTAGAACTCTATTCATATTATGAAAAAAGGTAAAAGTCGCTTGAAGTCGGCCGAGCCCAAAAGGGGCTCGGCGGGGCTTTAGTTAAGCCTATTTCAGCCAATATTTTTGTTAATTCTCTCTTTGCCCTAGCAGTGCTTTATCAAATCTTGACAACGGTACCAGAATCAATGTTCGTTCTCAAGACGTTTTTGCACTACACGTAGGTATATAGTACTCTGAGCGCTACACAAATTGGAATTTCGACTCATAATGAAAAATTGAGGGTCGCGTGCATTCGCATGTACACGCAGTGTGACGTCATAGGCAAATCATAAATATCATGTTCAAAAAGTGTTAAAAATATGAGCTATCTTTTGAATGCTCAACCATTACTCTATTACTAAAACTGTCGTAGTTATTAGCGGTTGAAATCTTACATGTTTTTGTCGGTCAGTATTCAGCAATACTTAACGTACTTACTAATAATATCAGTACTCTGAGCGTGAAGACGTTTTCATTTTCACGTCATAAACATTTGACATGACATTGACAAATGACACGAGGAATTATGTCAAACACGAATTTTGGTCTTCGTACTGGACGGCCACGACCGGTTTCTGGGTAGATTTATTTATTTTAATATTCTATCTTCACTCTTCAATACAAATTCATAAGAAGCAGCATATTGATTGCTAACTACTTTTTACGAGTGTCGGTGATCTTCTAAATGAGTTGCTGTGTTATCACTGGATAAGAGACGTAATTTTGGCAAGTCAAATTTACAGATAACGTTGTTTTCGTAGGTCCAAAGTAAGTAATTATGCAATATAAGTTATCTGTAACGTAATTATTTCCATGTGCCGTATAAATTTGTATAATTTAAGGTATTTTGTTAAATAATATCCATACAGTGTTCGGTTGAAGTATTGTAGCTTTGTTTTTCTACCTGTTTGTGATAAAGGGTTATCCCAAATAGCTCCAAGCTCCAATTTTTGCCATCATGGGAACACATTAAACTTTATTTTTCGCACATTATTGAAATAATCGAGAAATCTTCCTACTACTACACTAATAGGATAGATAAACTTCTCTGATTCATAGTAGTTTAGCAAAGGCTATAAAAATGCTGTTAAAACTATGTTTTTCGTTGCTGCAGATTATGCCGAAGTATTTGTAGCAAAGAAATAATAATAAACTGGTTTCATTTTTTGCTTTAGGAGCTTATCAACAAATTGTGACAATTTTGCATTCCAACTTGTAAGTAAGATAAGTTTGGATTAAATCTATAAACTGGTGTAGTGACTTAGTATTTGATGAACTAAATCATTTGCAATTCTTATTTAAAAGCAAAAGGTTACAGGGTCATTTTTAACCAACTTCAAAAAGAAGGAGATTCTCATGGGTATGCCTCAGTGGTGGTTCCATATAAATGTTATTAGGCTTGGGTGGTTTTTGAGTTAGTTTCAACAGTACATATATTTTTCCACTTTGTGTAAATTGATGATGTTATAATAACTTCCTGTCACTGTTATTTACGTTGCAAGCAGTGGTATACGAATTTGTGTGGGGTAGGTACCACAAATATAAAGTGCAAAATATTTTTTTTGCAAAAAAACAACAGATTTTTAAAATAAAACAGGTAAAATAACTTGAAATTAAGTTATTTTTGGAAGTTGGTTGTTTTTTAATGAAACTATTAACAAAGCAGTAGTTCCTTTGCTAAATCAATCCAGATCAACAATATAATATCAAGAGCAAGTTCAAAATAACACCTATGTACTTGGTGATGGTACCCATTGGTAACGGCCATTATAAAAAATATATTTTGTTTCATAAGTAATTTTTTTCATTCAACTGAATGTAATACAAACTCTTTCTACAGATGTTTAAGGTCAGTGCCAATGTTACACGCACAGCGTCACACTACATAAAACGCACGATGTCTAGTCAAGAGCAAGACGTACTATTTGAAACACTTAACAATGCGGGGATTATAACTCTCAATCGACCCAAGGCATTGAACTCCCTCAATACTTCCATGGTATCAAAACTGCTACCACAACTCCAAGAATGGGAGAGTAAGAAGACATTGGTGATTGTCAAAGGAGCTGGTGATAAAGCATTCTGTGCAGGTGGAGATGTAAAAGTTGCCATAGATAAAGTAGAAGGCCCAAGGTTCTTCCACGCTGAGTATAATGTGAACTATCTCATCGGCAAATACAAGATTCCCTACATTGCTGTAATGAATGGCATTACAATGGGAGGTGGCTTAGGACTGTCAGTTCACGGCAGGTACAGGATAGCTACTGAGAAGACTGTGATAGCCATGCCTGAGACGAAGATTGGTCTGTTCCCTGATGTTGGAGGATCTTATTTCCTGCCGAGGTTGCAGGTCAATTTAGGTTTATATTTGGGACTGACTGGTGAGAAATCTTAATAAATAGCTTTTTTTATTCCCAGGAAAATAGTTTGTGTACATATAAAGAGCTCTTCAATAAGTAGGATGCATCTAAATTAACCATAATTGACCAATTATGCAGCAGCTCATGTTTATGATCAATTTGCACTGCAAATATTCAGAAATCGTCCAGTCAAAAGTCTATAAAATTGCCATAACTTAGTTACATATCTGTGGTATAATTAAATACTAATAATTTTCCCACCAATAGTATATGTCAATGCATTTAAGCAGAAATTGCAGAGGTGTTTTCTTTACAAATAGCGTAGAGTCATCTCAACACCTCGCTCTCTTAAATTTGTATATATATAGGTATATAATATAGTAGATATGTAAGCATGTATGTGTATTATAAGTTAATAACCTATTTATGTACCTATCATATTTAACAATGATAAAAAAGAATGATAAAATATCATAATGAATTCATTATGATATTTAATCGTTCTATTTTATCATTGTTCCTCTGATCCAAAGCACCTGCCAACTAATCTCTTCACCACCCTTGGTTGACTGGTAGAGAATGCCTAAGGCATTAAGTCCGCCTTTGGATCTTTTTGTGTGCAAAAAGTTTAAATAAATAATTTTCATAACAATTTCAGGCGATAGACTAAAAGGATGGGACGTAGTTAAATCTGGTATTGCCACTCACTACGTACCCAGCAAGAGGCTGTATGAATTAGAAATTTTGCTGTCGCGGTCTGCTGATGAGGTAGAAGTTAGCAACCTCCTGAGCAAGTTCCATGAGCCGTCAGATCAGTTCACATTATCTGATAACATAAAACATATTAACTATTGTTTTGCTGCCTCATCGATAGAAGAGATTATTGAAAGGCTGGAGAAAGTTCAGAATGATTGGTCTGTGAAAACTTTGAAGGTGAGAGGTTGCAATATCGTACTATTATTATCAATACCTACCTATAGTGTATTAGCTTTACCAGCGGCATCGCCCGCGTCGATGTCGGAAATTTTCCCACAGGAACGTACTTCCGGGATAAAAAGTATCCTATGTGTTAATCAAGGTTATAATATCTGTGTGCCAAATTGGTTGAGTAACAAACATCCATACATTCACATTTATAATATTAGTAAGATATGGATAGGATAGTAGGATTCTATTGTAATCAACCAATGATAATTTTACCATTGTTTTATAAAACACAAATTTTAAGTTTGAATGACACTGAACAAGACACAATAGAAGTTTTATTGTAATGATGTCTGGGAGCGGTTAGTGTCCCGAAAGTGTTAACTTGCCTAAGAAATGTGATTATATCATTATCCATTGAATACCTGTCAAGGGAATTTTCACATAAAAATTGACAACATCATCTAGTCGAGAAAGCAGGACCTCCTCTGTATTAACATCTTCAAACTCCTGTATATTTTCCAGACCCTCAGCCAGATGTGTCCTGGTTCTCTGAAGATCACGCTCCGCGGGC
Organism: Polymixis lichenea; assembly: GCA_949091785.1. NCBI lineage: Eukaryota > Metazoa > Arthropoda > Insecta > Lepidoptera > Noctuidae > Polymixis > Polymixis lichenea. The sequence goes on from OX420934.1 coordinate 1,954,253, forward strand.
TACAGCGCGGCGCCCAGCTGGACCTGGGGCAGTGCCTCAAGATGGAGTACCGCGCCGCCTGCCGCGCCACTGAGAACCATGACTTCCCTGAAGGTATGTAGACTATGAACCATCAAAACCTGTGTTTGAATATGATAGTGTAATTTATTAGCTGCAAAACATTCAATGGTGTTGCATAAAGCAGGGTATTTAAACGCAGGGGTTTTTTTTTCTGGGTGGGAAATCATCAAATGGCTTCTCCCGCTCTGGGGGGAGCAGGAGGGCGTGTCAGACTTTTACTGACTAAAACCCATCCCTCAGTTGCCTGTGTGCCAGGGGCTGCGGTATCTCTTTCGAACAACCCGCACCCTTGGCAGGCATCGGCCCTTGCGGGCCCCATCAGTTGGTGCTGACATTTCTTTGAGGCGCGCGTGGAACACAACGCGCCGTCGACCCGGGCTTGATCCTTATCGGACAGCGAGCTACCCATTACTCGCCGTCCGCAAGCCCGCGCCTACGGTGGCCGGGAATCAGCCTGGGATTCCCGACGCCCAGGGAGTCTCCTGCGAAGGCTGCGACCGTGAGGGCGCATGTACTGCCTCTCCTTCACGTGCGCCGCCTCCGTCTTTGCGAGAACGCATGGGGTTCAGTCAAAATCGTGTTTGCACGGCGATGTTCCTGACACACTGTATAGTGTACTAAACGACGCGACGTGTGGCAGGCGCGTGCGATAATAAAGCGTACGAGTAAGAAGAGGAATATTTAGTAAAGGATTTCTTAAAACTCTATACTAAATGCCGTGTGTGTTAGAGACAGTTTTACGACAACATCGCAAAATTGTACACATTGGTTGCCACTTACCTTAGGTCGATACCTCAGAATGTCATGAATTTCTAAAGCCCAAACTTCCCTCTTTCTAGGAGTTCGCGCCCTCCTGATAGACAAAGACAACAGTCCCCAATGGAAACCCAAGACCCTCGCGGAAGTAACCGATGACTACGTCGAGAGCTACTTCAAAAGGCTGCCTCAGGAGAAGGAGCTGCAGTTCTTCGACTCCAAGCTGTAAGCTGGTCTGTGACTAGCACTACAGGGTGTAAGCGAATTTATATTTTGTTAATTGTGGGTACTGATATGTGATGTTTTATGTCTTATTTTGAAAAGTATAGGTTTGTGTCTCTCGTGTTGGAATGAGCTATACAAGATAATGAGCAAGATTGTCGTGGGAAAAAGATTAGTCACTCAAAGAAGGCAGCAGGGCAGTCTAGGATGCCATTCGTGGAGGGTCTTTAAAGGGTACATTTGTCATTATCATCTGCCTTTTTCCCACTATTTTACATGTAGCGACTACCTATCTGACGTCATCAACCCAGTTGCATGTCGGTAGGAGGTAACACGACAGAAGGGTTCAGTCAAAGTATAGGAATTTATTAGTAAAAGTATGATTCCGAGTACACAGCATTGCTTACTTATGCATTTAGTGTGCTTGTTTTTAAATAATAAAACTTATGACGTAACATTAGGTGTTGGGATAATCATTTGCATAGCAAAAAAGGCAGTTAGGATACATTATCTCTTTATTTGTCATTGAGATGTGTGACATATGGTATAGCACTGTTAAAAATTCAAATTGGTCAATTCTGATGCAATTTATTCTAAAATAAAAGCTTAGTATCTGGTATACAATCTGCGTTCTTTTTGATTTTGCATTATTAGGTTTTAAAATGTAGGGATAATTTTAAGAAAACTCCTTGTTTCGGTTGAGAAGGTATCAAATGCAATCTGTCGTCTCTCATGCTGGGTTTCCCGTGTCAACCTCTACATTGTTCTAGTAAATAAATATACACGTCATATCAGTACCCACAGCCTTCGACTGATAAGAAATATGGTGCAAGAAGTAATGCAATTAAACACATTTAATTATAGAACCAGGTTTATTTGTAAGTCTACCATGTAAGTTAAAGAGTTCCTTAATTTAAAAAAAATCATGTTTAAAAGAGGGGCTTATGGCTAAATAATAATAGCCGCACGGGTCGATCGATCAGGTTAAGCTACGCTTGCCGCAGTTGGTCCGTGGATGGGTGACCATGTTTACATACCAAGACCCCTCCGTGCCTCGGAAAGCACATTAAGCCGTTGGTCCCGGCTGTCGTTCGTGGATCTCTGACAGTCGTTACGGGTCGTCAGAAACCAGAAAATCTGACAACAGGCTTATTAAGGGGTATCTTATATCCCTGTATGTGAGTTTTGGAGATAGGCAGTCGCTCCATGTAGAATACTGATCCTTAGCTGCATCCGGTAATGCTGGAAGCTGACCCCAACATAGTTGGGTAAAAGGCTAGGCAGATGATGATCATGTTTTCAAGCTGTAAGTTAAAAAACATACGAAGTAGATTATGTGACTCGGTGCAATGTCCGCTTTCATACATTCTTGGGACACTACTTCCACCACCTACCCTTCCGCAAGACATATTTTTGTGTACATTTTATTCTGCCGGCGTATACCTCGTAATTGCTTGACCACACTTAGGTTTTTTTGGGTGGAAATCATCAAATAACTTCTCTCGCTCTGAGTGAAGCAGGAGGGCGTGTCAGACTTTTACTGACTAAAACCCACCCGTGTCCCTCAGTTGCCTGTGTGCCAGGGGCCGCGGTATCTCTTTCGAACAACCCGCACCCCTGGCAGGCATCGGCCCTTCCTGGCCCCACCAGTTGGTGCTGACATCTCTTTGAGGCGCGCGTGGAACATAACGCACCATCGACCCGGGCTTGGTCCTTTCCGGACAGCGAGCTACCCATTACTCGCCGTCCGCAAGCCCACGCGGAAATCGGCCTGGGATTCCCGACGTCCAGGGCGTGTCCTGCGAAGGCTGCGGCCGTGAGGGCGCATGTACTGCCTCTCCCTCACGTGCGCCGCCTCCCTCTTCGCGAGCATTTGTGCTTCGCAGAAGGAGGTGACGGCTACCCATGCACTCTCGCTCCATACCATGGCCGGGCGCGAGAGATCGCCGTCGCCGATCGCCTCCACGAGGACACGGCGGTGCTCCGCCCTAGCCGACCACCCTTAGGTTGATTGTCACTTCACGTCACAAAACGACAAGGTCTAGTTGTCTATGTGATAATTAGATAGTTTCAACAAAAGTGAACCTTCAATTTGCTGAATATTGTTGTGAAATGTGGAAGTAAATAAAGCCCGATTCAAACTTTAGGGCTGCTCGAAACATGACGCGAGTCGCTGCGCGAAAACAAATTCACGTGTCAGCCGGGGCAGAGGTGAGGTACTGCGCAGCGAGTGACCCACTCTAGAGACACCATAAAGTTTGAATCGGACTGTACGTGGTCGACTATACCATAGTCAACTCTTGCTAGAAAGTTCTTGAGTCTCGTAACTTCAGGCTACACATTGAATCGTTGTGTCTACAAAATATTTTCTCTTTTTCTTTCTTTATAAATCTAGTTATGTGATGGACTCCATTTTGGTAGACAAAGTATAGTTTAACTTATGAGTTGTGTCCGTGTCACACAATCGAGTTCTGTAGTAATTTAATTCAGTATGAGAAATAAGCCAATCCATTTGTAGTGTAATAGATGCCTTTATAAGTTTCCAAGTGCGGTTAGAATATGAATGTCCTTAGTCTGTGACCAGTTGTTCACATTTTATATTGTTTATACTTGTATGTTAAAGTGATAAAATTAATATGTAATTTAGAAGCCATATTGTAATAAGAATGTTTAATGAAGGTTTAAGGTTTCGGTTAAGGTTGTATAACCGAATGAATAACTTGGATAATTCCAAATAAAAAGTATGACTTTTGTAAATGTGCCTTTTTGTAATGCTGTTTAGTAATTATACATACTTACTTACTTAATCATAATTATGTAGGGAGTGTGGAAGGTAATTTAAAACCTGCTTATTGTTTTTTTTTTCTCTGAGTTAAGTCATGCTTTTGTAAATCTGTATAATCAACATGTTTAACTGTAAGGACAATACAATATAATGCATTTATTTTGATTTTTATAAAATTATACAAAAATCTTTCTATGTACTTCCTTTGGACGTATATTTTGTGTAAAAATGTATATTGAATGTGTTTGTTGTCTGTTAACCAATTAAAGAGCAAATTATATACAAACATAGTATATTTTCTTTTAAATATTAAGTAAATAAAAATGTGTAAGAGTGCCAACTAACGTAATTCGGCGCGGCCTATCGAGTGGCATCAATATGATAGCGTAATAAGACAAACAACTATTATAGTTGTTTGTCTTATTACGCTATCATATTGATGCCACTCGACCATAAGACAAACAACTATTATAGTTGTTTGTCTTATTACGCTATCATATTGATGCCACTCGATAGGCCGCGCCGAATTACGTTAGTTGGCACTCTTACATGTATGTAAAGCGACTATGGTGTTTTTTAGCTTATAGCATGGTGCCAATTACAGTTATAGCCACATAGTCGATAATAGCTGTTTGTCATATTACGCTATCTTATTGATGCCACTCGATAGGCGGCGCCGAATTACATTGGCACTCTTATATGTCTGTAAAGCGACTATGGTGTTTTTTAGCTTATAGCATGGTGCCTATTACAGTTATAGCCACATAGTCGATAATAGCTGTTTGTCATATACGCTATCTTATTGATGCCACTCGATAGGCGGCGCCGAATTACATTGGCACTCTTATATGTCTGTAAAGCGACTATGGTGTTTTTTAGCTTATAGCATGGTGCCTATTACAGTTATAGCCACATAGTCGATAATAGCTGTTTGTCATATTACGCTATCTTATTGATGCCACTCGATAGGCGGCGCCGAATTACATTAGCACTCTTATATGTCTGTAAAGCGACTATGGTGTTTTTTAGCTTATAGCATGGTGCCTATTACAGTTATAGCCACATAGTCGATAATAGCTGTTTGTCATATACGCTATCTTATTGATGCCACTCGATAGGCGGCGCCGAATTACATTGGCACTCTTATATGTCTGTAAAGCGACTATGGTGTTTTTTAGCTTATAGCATGGTGCCTATTACAGGTATAGCCACATAGTCGATAATAGCTGTTTGTCATATTACGCTATCTTATTGATGCCACTCGATAGGCGGCGCCGAATTACATTGGCACTCTTATATGTCTGTAAAGCGACTATGGTGTTTTTTAGCTTATAGCATGGTGCCTATTACAGTTATAGCCACATAGTCGATAATAGCTGTTTGTCATATTACGCTATCTTATTGATGCCACTCGATAGGCGGCGCCGAATTACATTGGCACTCTTATATGTCTGTAAAGCGACTATGGTGTTTTTTAGCTTATAGCATGGTGCCTATTACAGTTATAGCCACATAGTCGATAATAGCTGTTTGTCATATACGCTATCTTATTGATGCCACTCGATAGGCGGCGCCGAATTACATTGGCACTCTTATATGTCTGTAAAGCGACTATGGTGTTTTTTAGCTTATAGCATGGTGCCTATTACAGTTATAGCCACATAGTCGATAATAGCTGTTTGTCATATTACGCTATCTTATTGATGCCACTCGATAGGCGGCGCCGAATTACATTGGCACTCTTATATGTCTGTAAAGCGACTATGGTGTTTTTTAGCTTATAGCATGGTGCCTATTACAGTTATAGCCACATAGTCGATAATAGCTGTTTGTCATATTACGCTATCTTATTGATGCCACTCGATAGGCGGCGCCGAATTACATTGGCACTCTTATATGTCTGTAAAGCGACTATGGTGTTTTTTAGCTTATAGCATGGTGCCTATTACAGTTATAGCCACATAGTCGATAATAGCTGTTTGTCATATTACGCTATCTTATTGATGCCACTCGATAGGCGGCGCCGAATTACATTGGCACTCTTATATGTCTGTAAAGCGACTATGGTGTTTTTTAGCTTATAGCATGGTGCCTATTACAGTTATAGCCACATAGTCGATAATAGCTGTTTATCATATTACGCTATCTTATTGATGCCACTCGATAGGCGGCGCCGAATTACATTGGCACTCTTTATATGTCTGTAAAGCGACTATGGTGTTTTTCTCAAAGTCGTTCAGGATTTTTTTTCTTTTTTAACAAAAAAAACAACAACAACAATCGAGAAGCAAGGCATGTCGATCAAAAAAAGCTCCAAAAGGTCAAAAAGGTACTTCCGTGATAGAACCAACGATATCTAATTCACCAGTATCAATACCGAAAACCAGGCGCCTACCCAGGGAAACTAGTCAGGCCCCTCGCGATTCCTACAGAACAAGGGGGGGGGGGGGGGGGGCGGAGAGGTCCGTACAGGGCGAACAGCACCACGAGCCGTCGGTCTCCACCACAGCAGACGTCGAACTCGGTCGCTGCGAACAAGTCGAGGGCACCTGCTATGCGCCGATAGCTCAGGTACAACACGCTGGTAGAATTTCGCATTTTCATGATTGCTGGCTCAACATAGCAATTCCGTAATTTTAAATTGGATACGTAATGGTTTTCCTATTTCGTTTGATTATAACGTGACACAAACTCATGTACCTTATGTTTCAAAGTCAGCGGCGGAATAAGTCGACATGTTTTTAGTTATCCAAAACTTTTTAAAATTAGGTGCGGTAAGCCCTTGCACACCTACTAAGGACCAGTTTATTTCAAAAACATTTTTAGCCTTACAAGTCTAATGGTGATAAAAGATTTATTATATACTTAAAAAAAACGTAAACCAATTTGTTTCAAAATTGCACTTCAAAATGAAAGACTATCGAACGGTATTTAAATTATTGCCTATTCATGGCTTTTTATTGATTGGCTTTTTTAGCCTATAAATTGAATTCCTTCTGATTTTCGAATTTCACCAATTCGAAAATCAGAACGTAAATTTTGAAGATTCCAATTCGATAATGAGAACTCTAACAATCAATTTCAATAACAACCTACGAGTTCAATTGTATGCCATATGGCCTTTTGGTAGCACCGAGAGCTTTTACTAAAATCATGAAGGAAGTGGTATGGTCAAGTGGCGAACAGTGAGCCAGCAGTACACAGTTAACCAGTATTAATATATCCTTAAATAATTGCTACCGGTTCATTCAACCGAGTAACGTCTCCCTCACTCCCGAGTTGACGGCGAGGGCCCTCTATTAGCAGACGTGTGGTGAGACGTTTTGTGTTTTCCCGCACAAAAAGTAAAAAAGGTGAATTTTGTTTTTGTTCCTCAAACTTGTGGTTTTTTAGATTTTCCTACCGTATTTACTATCCATGTAAAGTAGCTATTTGACAATCTTATGGTACTTTTGTTTTTAGGAACTTCATCTTGGATCAGTGTGTACCCAATAGTGTACACTGAACAATTTCCCATTTTTAAACACTAAATTGTAAATCTATCAGTTTTTAAGTTGAAATTTATAAAGAAACTTAAAGCCACTGAAGCTGACACTGAACTGTGTCTATACACTGAATCGTATAAATAAAAAAAATAAACGTTTAATTTAAATATGACTGCATGAGAGACGTTTAACTTTTTCAATGTTCACTGTTGGTCACCTGACCCTATCCCATTTACGCTATCTTTAAAATTTTGATTTTTTCGACGATATCCTTATATCGTCGTATGTATCGGTGATGATTATAAAGAATGCCTTAAAAAATATTAAAGCTACTTACTTTAAATCTTTTAGAATCTGGGAGGAATCGAAGTAAACTATGAAAAGAGTTCTCTTGTGCCTAAGCCAACCTGTAAATTTCTGGGATTTATATTCGATTCAGTAAATCATTCAATTTCTTTGCCATCCGACAGAAGAAGAAAAAAGCCTTATTCAGAAAATCTCAGAATCGTCTCAGCATCCTAATTGCGTAACACACGATTCATCGTAATCTGTTTCATTTTGACAGTTCAACAATATTCATTGCGTTATTTACGTTGTTGAGAAGACACATTTTTCGAACATATGAAGCAATGGTTTAGCATTCTGTTTCAAAACGAAAGGGATTATGAATAATCGTGCTTTACGCAATTAGGGTGCAGTTCTCAGAGAATTTGCTCAGCTAATAAGTAGGAGTTTTGATAGCCGTGAGTCCCGCGGTCAAATATGGTTGGTTTTATACAAATTTTTAGAAAGAAAAGTTTCTAGCCTTACAAAAATGTTCTAGCTTTGATAGACAGTTTAAACCTCACCCTATAATTCTAGACGATTTCAATAGGTGGCAAATGAATGTGATTTATTCTAAAAACATTGAAAACACCTAATTTCGAATTAGAGGTTTATTCGGACGCTTTTCGTTTTAGTTGGGGAGCCGTGTGTAGGTAATACTAATAACAAACGAGCTCATCGAGCTTGGAAAAATAGTGAACTTGAACAACACATCAACTACCTAGAGTTGTTAGCTGTTTTCTTAGCCTTGAAGTATTTCGCAAGCAATAAATCAGATTGTTCAGTTTTATTGCTTGTTGATAACACAACAGCCATCAGCCATGTTATGCTAAGAATGCTCTTAAAAATATGTGAGCTGTATGCTGCGGCCCACGGACTCAATTACCTACAATGCATCCAAGAGCGAGCTGATGATATTTAAAGCCGGTAAGAAGTGTTATAGTTACCTTACCTCACTAACATTAGGCGGGATACCACTGAGGCTCGTTCAGCAGTTTATGTACTTGGGTCACTGGGTCACAGACAAATTGGATGATGACATGGATATTGAGAGGGAGCGGAGGGCTTTGTTTGTGCGTTGCAACATGTTGGCTCGTAGATTTGCACGTTGTAGCAAGCCAGTTAAGCTGACGCTTTTTAAAGCGTATTGTCAGTCCTACACGTGCAGTCTATTGGTCAACTATACGCAGCGAGTGTACGGGACTGCGTGTACGATTTAACAACGCATTTAGGGTGTTGTTTGGGCTGCCTCGTTTTTGCAGCGTGTCGACTATGTTTGCTGAGGCGCACACTGATTGCTTTTATGCAATCATCCGGAAGCGAAGCGCTTCGCTGCTCAGACGCTTGCGTGGCACCGCAAACGGCATCCTGGATGCATTGGCAAACAGGTGGAATTCGCCACTATTGAAGCAGTGGATGAGTGTTTATACGAAGGGCGCTCAACCCGGCGCATGCTTAAATTAAAACAATTAAAATGTACTAACATTAGGCTAAGTTTATTGTTACTAACACCTATGGATTTTTATCCGAAAAAAATTGATTTGATTTGATATGTGAATGGCATGGGTGGGATCCAATGCCCCCATAAAAAAAAGATTATCTTTCTAGACAAATTTGGCAATGGTGTAAAGAGAGAAACATCTGGTTATTTGCCTCGTACTTACATTAAGACCACGGCAAATTACGAAGCAGACGAAGTCGATACGAAATGTCCGAATTATCCGATTCAAGGCTCGTGCAGACTAGCGCGACGCGACGGTCGCGTCGCGACACTCGTAGAACAATTTCTATGAAAACTTCATTGAAATTGTTCTACAAGTGTCGCGTCGCGCCTGTTTGAAGAAGCCTTCAGCCTTCGAACGAATATCAAAAGGTTTCTGTAACCCCGAAATCGACCTAAGTATTTGCCTCTCGGGCCAATACCAAATGTCAGGACTATATGTCATGGAGAAATGATCCTGACGCTCTTTCCATAGATGTCTTTACAGCAAACTGGAACACTGAGTTCTTTTATGCTTTTCCCTCTTTTCCAATTATTCTAAGTGTCTTCACAAAATCATATCTACAGGAGGTGCCACTGGAATTCTAGTCTTTCCTTTTTGGCCATCCCAAGTCTGGTATTCACAATTAATTAAAACATGAGTTTCCGATATAATTTGGATATACCCTAACGAATATCATATCGTATCATGTTACAGAAATCCCCTTATCCTGGGTGCCACAGTACAGGCGTTCACGCTGCGCAGCGTCCCCGAATCAGTCCTGGACCTGATGCTGGCTTCTTTATCAAAGAACATGATGCAGCAATATAACGTGTCGTTCAGATTGTGGTGGCAATATTGTGTAAATAATAATTATTACTTTTTTTATTGCTTTGTCCCGATAGTATTACGTTTTTTAAGCGAATAGTGTACGGATTGTAGAAGTTAACTCCGTACACTGATTTGTCGTGAAGGTTTTTAAGATAAAGTTAGATAGAGAAACACGTTCCACTAAGATGCACTAAGTAGTTAAGTTTATTTGAGTTAAGAGTAAGTAACAATAGTACAGTGGAAGGCGATTATTTCTCTCAGTTATTGATAGCTACACATTTTTAAGTACACTATATTTAGATTCGATAATCAAGTTATTTTATAATGCTAAATTATGACGCGCATCGTTGGCGTAAAGTAGGTTACCGAGTAACTAGAAAAATGTACGGCGTTGAGACCGTACATATTGGCAACCCCATAAAGAAGCTAAGATGAGTAGAGAGAGAGAGAAAGAGAAAGAAACGCCTTTACAAAGTCAAACATTAAAGTAAAAGTAAAAAAGTTACTAAGTAGTTTTACAATTAATCAAAATTAAAGGCAATGTTGTCTCGATGTGCTTGAGGTTGAGCGTGGCAGTCGTCTGTGGGCGCCTGCTGCTTTTCTTCTCCGGCAGTCTGCCGTCGAGATCCCATTGGTTGAACTTCGATGTCTTCATGCGTTTGCTTTCTATTTGTCTTCCTCGGATATCGCTTCTCGAGCAGTGTGTAGTATTTCCTTGTTATGATCCACAGGAAAGTGATGACAGCAATTGTTAGTAAAAGGTAACAAATTACATATTGGTGAATGTCATGGTCCGTGATAGTGGATGGTAGTTTCGGCTCGTTCTCTAGTTGGGAAGAGTTCCTGTGGCGCGTTGTGAAGTGTGACGTTTACAATGTTATTTATCGGCGAATTCAGGTTCGGTACATGCATCTCATAGTTCACGTTGAGGTTGCTATTGTACTGATTGTGCGAAGTGATTGTAAGTTCTTTTGACTGCAGTACGCATCCTTGACTCAAATTTACTATCGCCGCCGATGTGATAGTTTGCGATATTACGTCATTTTCACAAACAGTACGTAATTCGCACCTTCCACAACAAACAACCAGCCAGCTGTTTGATTCTTGCAACTTGATCCATGCCTCCTCGCATGACACGCCGTGTACGTCACACGGTGTCGTAGTTGTACGATGACCCAGTAGTTTTGCTTCGCAAGGTGCATTCTTGTTTTGTAAATTGAACACTGGTATGTTTGCGTTACAAATGAAGTTATCTTTTTGTCTTTTGATGCATTGCCTGAAATCTCTATCTTTTAGTGAGATGTAAGAATTCTTCTCAAAGTTCACGGCAATGTATTCCGAAGATAATTGCATCAATTTATAGTTTGACTCCGCCTTGAATGGTATAGCGATAGCCCGGTAGTAGGTGAAGTCCTCATTTGAAATTAAAGGAATGTGAACTTCGAACATAAAGTATTTCTTCGTTATTCGTGCTTTCACGTACAGCAACTTGTAAATTTCCTTGATATCTTCTCTGATATTTTCTGTTGGCAATGACAGAGTCCTCGGCAATCTGCCGGATATGTCTTCCAGTTGCTTTACTAGAGTGACTGGTGATATCAAGTGCACGTCCATATGTCCACTGTAGACATTGCTACTTCATTTCCTCTAGCTTTTATCCCTCGAAATATTCAGTCTGGATTTGGTTGCACAGGAATCTGTCCCTACAATAGAGATATATTTGATGATACCGATTTTGGCCCTTCTTATGTCACAAACCGTCCTTTGCTTGCTGTTAATAGTATCCAAGAGCCTCCTCCCGAATCAGGAACTAGAAGTATTCCCCTTGAGTCAGATCTTGAACCTATAATTCCACAAATTTCATCTCCACGTGAAGATCAAGAGTCGCCAAAAGAGATCCGAGCCGTACCAAGTCCATCGTCTGAAGCAGCTACTTTAGTGCCTAAAATCATGCCTGGGGACACTTTGGCATCAGTTGATCCTTTGGATATAGGACAGGAATCCCAACAAAATACATCCCACATTGAATCTATGGAAAGACCTACAAGGTTAAGATTTGGCTCACCATTACGTAAAGGAACAAACATTTCTTCCCATTCAACACCTGTACTCGACCCCAAACCGTCTACATCTAATGTTGGTTTGTTTGAAATGTTTATTTATTTATGTAAGTAGATCTTAAAATACACTTTTACACGTCAATATTTTCTTGGTCAATATTTTTTAAAACTAGATGGCGCCGGCAATTCCTAGCTGACTGTTCCCTGAGAAGAAAAGCCGACACAAGCTCAGAGGTCATGGTCTCTTTTAAAGTCCAAACATTATATTATTTAAATTTTATGTGAGTCTAACAATGCAGGGTAATGTCTGGAAAGGCCTTATGAAGAAAGAGCCATTGCAGCTTTGAGCTGACCTGTCTCAACAGACGGCATGTATGTAGCAGTCACCGTGTAGCTCAACCCATTTTAGGGAGCTCAACGACCCGTCACAAGACGCTACCAGATTTGCAGGACATTTGCGTAGGCCATTTACAAAATGCTCAAAACCACCAGACGAGTTATAAAGTCATGTGTTCAATCTAGCCTGCATAGTACTCACATTCAGTTAGTTTTTTCTTTAAATGTCATCAAAAATAATGTCACGTAGATCAATACTTAAATATAAGAAATGTCAACAGTATCTATTAAACACTTAGCTTATAATTATAACAGTTTGTTGCTTGAGGGTACATTGGAGCAACTTAACTAGTCCCAAGCTTTTTTGTCATCCAAGTAATCTTTAACTTTATAGAAACCTTTTTGACAGTTTCTGTTTAATAAATGATTTAAATTTATTGAAGCTTAGTTCTTTAACATGGCTTGGGAGTTTGTTGTAAAAACGAATACTTTGGCACTTAAATGAATTGCTAATTTTTTGGAGCCTAGTCGTGGGCACAATAAGTAAATCCTTATTTCTAGTATTTATGCTATGAACGTCGCTGTGTTTAGAATATAGATTAATGTTCTTTTTAACATAAATTAGGTTCTCATATACATATTGAGATGCGACTGTCATTATATTTATTTCCTTAAATTTATCCCTCAGTGAATGTCTACAACTTAGGTTATAAATTGCTCGAATGGCTCGTTTCTGCAGCACAAATATAGCTTGAATGTCGGCTGCATTTCCCCACAGCAAAATGCCGTACGACATTACACTATGGAAATAAATAAAATATACTAATCGAGCTGTTTCTACATCAGTCAAATGACGGATTTTATAGACCGCGTAGGCTGCAGAGCTTAGCCGCTTCTACAATTTAGTTACGTGTTACGTGTTAAGTAATACCTAAGAACACAGTGGTGTCCACAAGATCCAATTCCGCCCCATTTACTAATACATTGGTTTTCACCTGCTTAACGTTAGGTGTCAGAAATCGAATGCATTTAGTCTTTTTCTCGTTTAATAGTTAATTATTAACACTAAACCAATGCACTATTTTAGCAAGAGCATTATTTACATCGTCAGTAACTGTCTGTTGTCGTTTAAGCTTAAATAAAAGTGATGTGTCATCTGCAAATAACACTATTTCATGACTGTTCTTTAAAAGACAAGGTAGGTCGTTTATATATATGAGAAATAAAAACGGGCCAAGAATTGAGCCCTGCGGAACTCCCATAGTGACAATAGAGCCTGGGGATCGCTTGCCGTTAACGTCCACTCTTTGGATCCTATTATCCAAATAAGAAATAAGAAGATCCAAGGCAGTGTTTCAAACACCATAGTGATGCAATTTCCTGACCAACGTTTCATGTGAAACACAATCGAAACCCTTAGACAAGTCACAAAAAATACCTAGGGCATCGTTTGACTTCTCGCCGGCCTCATAAATATGCGTAAGAAGCTCAACACCAGCGTCGGTAGTCGAGCGACCCCTTGTGAAACCGAATTGTTTACTGTTTAATAACTTATGTTGATTAAAATGTCTTTGCAACTGATCTAGCATCAATTTTTCAAATATTTTACTGAAGGTGGGAAGCACAGAAATTGGTCTAAAATTCGTGGGGTCTGATGTGCTATCCGATTTAAAAAAAGGTATTATTTTACTATTTTTCATTAGGTCAGGAATTACACCACAGTCAATACGAGGGGTGAAAGGCTATTTGTTTGAAGCGACATTTTGGACGATATTGAGTTATATACCCAATTACTAACTCAATACTGTTTATAACTCAATATCGTCCAAAAGGTCGCTTCAAACAAATAGCCTTTCACCCCTCGAATACATTTATTAAAAATAATTGCCAATTCAGGCGCTACACTGTTGATTATGCATTTTGTAACCTCTACGGAATTTCCCCATAGATCAGCAGTTTTTTTAACATTAAGCGTATTGAAAATTTTTATAATATCTCTAGCGGCTCTAAAGGAACTAAACCCTTCATTTTCTCTCCTGAAGTAGTTCGCCCTCTGCCAAAGGCGCCGCCTCGTATAAACCACAAATCGCGGTAGAAAAAAAACGACAAACGGCTATATACACCGATACCCCGGAAAAAGATGCTATTCAAAAAGAAGCGGAGGAAGCTGAAAAAAGAAAGAAAGCTAAACAAATTAAAAAGAATCTACAGGACCCGGGAAAATCTAAAGGCATAAAATGTGGTTCCAGCCTGAAAAAGAAAACTGCAGCAAAAATGGCTCTGAAAGCAGTGAAGAAGAAGAAGAATGGTTTTGTGATGTATGTATGGAGCCTTATAGTGCCAGCCGTCCTAATGAAATTTGGATCCAATGCGCTCAATGTAGATTATGGGCACACGAGGAATGTACACCTCAGGAGTCAATTTATGTTTGTCACAATTGCAAATCTGACTAATATTTTTTTATCAGTAATTAGTATTCTATGAGGGTCAATTGTACCAGGGGTCAAGTGTACCTCCATACTAACGTATGTTTGTTGATTACTTCTGTTTTATAATTGTTATAAAGCTAGATAATAGCAAATATGCAAACTGTGAACCAAAGTTGATTATATGTTAATAAAAACCTGTTTTATTTTCATACGAAGTGAAGAATTGTTATGTTAATGTTATTATTTACATTTGTGTTGATTTTAAACACTGACCTCACAATATTTTTAAGAATGATTATAAACCCATAAGACTTCAAATGAAAGGTAGACCGGGGACAATGGTACCATTTTCGAAACATCGGTTGATTACACAAATTTAACTATCGCTTTTCGTTTTAAATATTATTATTATACAGCCTTGGTTTATTATCTACCGTAGAAAATATCTAAAATTGGCCTAGATTGAACAAAACTTAGTCAAAATTGACTTTGAATGAAATGATGGCTAATGCTACTAATGACCCCCCATTTTTTCAAAAAAAAAACTGGGCAGTTCAGATCTAAATGTAGGTAAGTAGGTACCGTAAACTGGGGTTACTTTGATTCGCGGGATGGCTTTGATCAAAACTTTCATTTCATATAAAATCGCTAATTGCTTAAAACGAAACGCAACATGGTAGTTTTTTTTTCTAGGTTAGCAACACTGAAGAACTGTCAAATCCTTTCCTGGGCACACCCTGAGAATTCACTAATAATAAAAATAAAATAAAATAAATCTTGTCCTGTTGGTAAATTTAGATTTTTTGGTATTATAATTGGGGTTACTTTGTAATTTCGCAATAAAATAGGAGGGTATCAATGTAACCCTACATCCAACGTATAACTTTGATCAGTCAGTTTTTTTTTATCTCAAAATAAAGCCATATTTTTTCACGTATTATTACAGGAACCGAGAGTTATTAAAAAACCGATTATTGGACATTTTTTGTATTTTTTTATAACCACAAATTCAAGAGATATGAACCTTCAAAATTCAATTTTGATTAAAGTAACCCCGGTTTACCGGTAACATGTTTTTACTGTCATCCTCAAAGATCACACTCACATGGAAGCGGGAGCGGAGGGCGTTGTCTGTTAGAGCCAATATGATTGCCCGCAGATTTGCGCGTTGCTCATTAACCTGGCGCGAATTTGTTTTATGACGTACCTCTGTTCAACCAATTCAAGTTTCTTAACTACCATTTGTTACGTTAAACGATTGCACTGTGCCCAACTTCGTTCGACGACATATTCGATTAAACAAGCAGGTAAAGCGTCTGAGTTCAGCTTAAACGTTCGTTCTATCTCAAATTGAAACAATAAAACAAATATAAACTGAATCAGTTTTTTTTTTCATTTTAACACCAGCTAAATGTTTCCGGTGGGTACTTCAGTGATTGCGGATAAATGCATTGTTATCAGTCATCCTGTTAAAAAAAAACCATTGACGCAAAGGATTAATCATCAACGATGATAACTTGAGTTGATATTAACATCCTAAAATAGGTCGAGCGCCATCAGTATCACTGAATATTCGCGAGAATGGGGACTCCGCTATCCGTCTTTTTATTTTTTTTTATTGTTTTATTACAATTGTTTAATGTGCATCAAGCGGCAAATGGCGTTTGTACTAGATGGCAGAGGTAAGTGAACGGTCAATATTTATCTAGATGATACGGAAAATAGAGGTCGTGCACGCACCCCACGACTTATAGTTGTTCTTGGTAGGTACTACGTAGCTAATCTTATAAGTAACTAGCTTATGCCAGCGCCACCGCCCGCGTGTTGGTCAGTAATTATCCCACGGGAACATACTACCGGGATCAAAAGTATCCTATATGTTAATCCAGGTTATAAACTATCTTTGTACCAAATATCAAACAAATCCGTTCAGCCGTTTTTGCGTGATTGCATTGGTAACAAAAATCCAAACATCTACATACACATCAAAATATCCAAACATTAACATTTATAATAGTATTATTAGGATATCCGTACAATCACATGCGCTATTTTACATAAATTAAATAAAAACATTGTCTCTAAAATAATACGTCTTGCTTTAAGTTTGTGTAGCTTATACCTATTCAGAAGATCATAATGGTTCACCCATCCACGAACCGACTGCAACGAACGTAGCCTTGCCATCGGTCGACCCGCGGCTGTTATTACTTAGCCACGAGCCGCTTCAAATCAATATTAAATTTATTCTGGAAGGTATATCTGCCCTGTTAATTGTAAATGCAGTACAAGCAAAAAAGCGGTTTTGAGAAAAACGCGGAAATCTAAAAGTACAATTTTCATGCAAATGCTGTGTATCTCGTTAGGTATCAAATAAGCATACTTCCAGTACCCAAATAATTTTATTTTTCCCATATAGGTTTGCCCTTAAGTATGCCATTTCTACAAAAAACTGAAAACCCATAAGTGTCGATTACTGCAGATACAATTAGCAGGGCAGATATGCGTACCTATACAACTATACACATACATATTAAAGAAACCTACACATGAAAAGAAATCTTGAGGTTTTGCCAGTCGTAAAAACCATGCGAAACAGGAATTGGTCGGTAGACTAGTAAATAATATACTAGCTTTTGCCAGCGGCTTCGCCCGCGTCGGAGGTATAGATGGGTAGTGGGTTTTTTTTTTTTTTTTTTCTGGGTGGGAAATCATCAAATAACTTCTCCCACTCTGGGTGGAGCGGGAGGGCGTGTCAGACTTTTACTGACTAAAACCCACCCGTGTTCCCTCAGTTGCCTGTGTGCCAGGGGCGGCGGTATCTCTTTCGAACAACCCGCACCCCCGGCAGGCATCGGCCCTTGCGGGCCCCTTTGTTGCTGCTGACATCTCTTTGAGGCGCGCGTGGAACACAACGCGCCGTCGACCCGGGCTTGGTCCTTACCGGACAGCGAGCTACCCATTACTCGCCGTCCGCAAGCCCGTGCCTACGGTGGCCGGGAATCAGCCTGGGATTCCCGACGCCCAGGGCGTCTCCTGCGAAGGCCACGGCTGTGAGGGCGCATGTACTGCATCTCCCTCACGTGCGCCGCCTCCCTCTTTGCGAGCATAACTGCTTCGCTGAAGGAGGCGACTGCCAGCCATGCCCTCTCGCTCCGTACCATGGCCTGGACCAGGGTCGGACTCGAGAGATCGCCGCCGCCGATCACCTCCACGAGGACACGGCGTTGCTCCGCCCAAGCTGGGCAGACCTCCACCGTATGCTCCACCGTGTCCTCTGGGCGATCTTCGCAATGGAAACACCCGGGCGTTTCCTCCCGCCCTATCCGAAACAGGAACCTCCCGAAACAGCCATGTCCGGTGAGGACCTGTGTCTGGCGGAAGGTGAGGACGCCATGCCGCCTCTCAAGCCACTCCTCAAAGAGGGGACTTACCGCCGCAATCGCGGCGTGCCCAATGGGTAGTGGGTTAAAACACATTCTTCCCATTGGGGTTATAACCCGGTGATTTGAGTTTTAACCCATTATCACCCATTTTACTGAGTGAAAATGGATATTGTTAATTATACATTCGTGGGAAGTACAGTAAGACCCTACTAGTTTGTCAAAAATAACAACCTGAAAACAAAATCAATTACATTTATTACTTATTAGAAAAATTACAACAAATTAATAACCGTACCTAATCATCATCGTCACTTGCATCGGAAATACGATCACAATCTAAAAATTAGAAATTGTTCATGCCGGACGTAGATGGTGCTGGGCTATTTGTACGTGGCGGCGTGGTTTGGTTATTATTAGAGATGAGTCGTACTAGGTAAATTTTGTACTAGGTGCACCTAGTCCAATTCCGCACAAAAACTCGATCCAAATACCTGTTCTATCTAGTCCATAAAGTACGCATACAGAGTCTGCTTAGTCTTTGCGTACCACCGATACGTCTATGTAGGTACGTACGCAGTAATGAATTGTAATCTTTCCTTCATACTTTACACAGGCTTAGGACTGTAAACGTAAACATTTATCTACATTGAAGATTGCTGGCGTATTTAGTTGTTTTTTTTTACGAAAACGATACGATACGTCCGATACGTGTATCTACACGTATCGGATACACGTATCGGACGTATCGTATCGTTTTCGTAAAAACTTATTTTGAAATCTGCAGCGGATTTTGCAGCGAAAATTTTGCAGCGGATATGCACGTAAAAGTAAAATAAGGTTATTAGGTCCAAGTACTTAAAATAAAAAAAAAACCTACAATTGGATGTCATACAATGTAGTGGTCTCATCATCATCATCATCATTTCAGCCGAAAGACGTCCACTGCTGGACATAGGCCTCCCCCATGCTCCTCCACTTCAACCGGTCTTGTGCTTCCCACATCCAGCGGATTCCCGCGGCCTTCACAAGGTCGTCGGTCCACCTTGTGGGAGGCCTTCCCGCTCTACGTCTTCCGGTACGCGGGCACCACTCCAGAACCTTTCGGCCCCATCGGCCATCTGTTCTGCGAGCAATGTGCCCTGCCCACTGTCACTTAAGTTTGGCAATTCTTCGGGCTATGTTGGTTACCTTGGTTCTCCTGCGGATCTCTTCATTCCTGATTCGATCGCGTAGGGAAACTCCTAGCATAGCCCCCTCCATTGCTCTTTGGGTGACTTTAAGCCTTCTGAAAAGGCCCATTGTGAGCGACCACGTTTCTGTACCATAGGCACTGGCAACACACACTGGTCAAAGACTTTCGTCTTGAGACACTGCGGTATTATACATATAAACCATCCTCTTGAATCACTCTGTCTATTGATGAAACCCACAGTAAAATCCGTTGCGAAGTTTAAAAGATCTAAGCGTACAGATATACGAAAGACAACTTTGTTGCTGAGCTTTTGCTAGCGGGTTTGCCTGCGAGGTCGCAAATTATTCCACGGGCACATAATACCGGAATAAAAAGTATTCTATGTGCTAATCCAGGTTATGGGTTAATTGTGTGTCAAATTTCATCCTAATCCGTGGAGCCGTTTTGGCGTGATTAACAAACATCCAAACATCTAAACATCCAAAATTACTCCAACAAACATTCACATTAATAGGAGGATTATAATTCTGGACACAATTTTAGTTGTTTTTATCAACATACAGAATTGTTCGTAAAAATATATAACGGGATATCAGGAAGGCCGGGCTGTTGCATCTGATTGCTGATTCGTGACTTCGTCAGTACGGGAATCCATAGTGGACGTTAAACTTCAGGAAACGTTGAAATAAATACGCTGTAGCGTTGACTGTTCACTATTTTAATTTTACAGACACTTAAATGACTTAAACAATTAAGGATTGCAGCAATAATTAACGATTTAGAGCCAATGGGTTTGCGAGAGACTATCACGTGCAACGGCTGTCAACAACCGACCGAATTGACACGACGTCGCCCGCCATGACAGACGCAACTCCATTCGGTGTTACCCGCTCTTAATTAAAATTACCATTTAGTTGAATTCAAATCGATTAATCGTTAAAAATAACAGAATAATGACCAATTATTAAAAAAATAACAAAATAAATTACTACTCTCGAAATTAACTGATTTTCATTATTTAATAATGTCACGCGCCGTTACGGCCGTCCTGCATCTTCACACGTCCTCGGGTGAATAGTTTATCTCATCAGTCATCATCTGTGGACAATCGTAAAAGAACTCAAGTAAACAACTTAACGTTCGGTCATTCTGACCGCTTTTAATCAAACACCACAATATCACAAAGAGCGATCACAGTTATCGGATAACACAAAACTATTACCAGATTACCACACAGGTTAGTACCACAACAGGCTGGGGCCACATAGGCTAGTGCCGCAAAGGGTATTGTCACACAGGCTATTGCCACACAAGGGATTGCCACACGGGCTATTGCCTCACAGGCTATTGCCAGTATTGCCACACAGGCTGGTGCCACACAGGCTGATGCCACACAGGCTAATGCTATACAGGCTAGTGCCATACAGGCTAGTGCCACACAGGTTAGTGCCACACAGGCCATTCAAGTGCCACATAGGCCAGGCAAGTGCCACACAGGCTAGTGAAGTGCCACACAGGCTAGTCAAGTGCCACACAGGCTAGTCAAATGCCACACAGGCTAGTCAAGTGCCACATAGGCTAGTCAAATGCCACACAGGCCAGTCAAGTGCCACACAGGCCAGTCCAATGCCACACAGGCTAGTCAGTGCCATACAGGCTAGTCAAGTGCCACACAGGCTAGTCAAGTGCCACATAGACTAGTCAAATGCCACACAGGCTAGTCAAGTGCCACACAGGCTAGTCAAGTGCCACACAGGCTAGTCCAATGCCACATAGGCTTGTCCAATGCCACTTACTTGCAGTGTTACTCACCATGGCCGTCATCGGCACATTCTGTCTCAATTTGATTTGTTGGGATTTCTAGTCCGCCACTCAACTCTTAATGGAACGTTACATTCGAGCATAGCACGCACACGATCGTGCGCGTACTGATACGTCCCATCAGAGTTAAGAGCACGTAATCAAAACAAAATGAAAACTTCTCACCGGATTCAATTGCTTGGTGATCAGTGGCTGGACTCATAGTGCAGGCATTCACCCGTTGCTCTACGTTGCCGCTGCAAATCTTGGTGTCCCTTTTCGGGCAGCGAGTGGCGGTGTGACCTGGTTCGTTGCAGTAGTAGCACGTAGGCGACGATGTTTTGTTTGATACACTGCTGTCCTGGGTATCTTGCTGTTTGTTGGTTGCTGAAAACTGAGGTTTGAGATTAGTGCTGGTATTACGCGAGTCTTTGGAGAGGCCTTCGTTTGCCATATGGCCTAGACTGCCACAATTGTAACATTTCTTCGGTTCATATCGCGGTTTCTTCGCGTCACTGTTAGTATTGGACTTTTCTGGCATCGGCGTCTCGTGAATCAGGATTGAATTCGGGGAATGCTAGCTTTGTATCAACCGTGTTTCTGTCCTTTAAAGCACGAATTAATTCCATCATGCTACGTTGTTGCATTTTAAACAACGTTTTTCAATGGTCGGATTCACTATTTAGGTTAGTAACAATACTCTGTTTTACGTTCCTGGGAAGTTCCTGGTAATCCCGCTTCTGATAACGGGATATCAAGAAGGCCGGGCTGTTGCATCTGATTGCTGATTCGTGACTTCGTCAGTACGGGAATCCATAGTGGACGTTAAACTTCAGGAAACGTTGAAATAAATACGCTGTAGCGTTGACTGTTCACTATTTTAATTTTACAGACACTTAAATGACTTAAACAATTAAGGATTGCAGCAATAATTAACGATTTAGAGCCAATGGGTTTGCGAGTCACCATCACGTGCAACGGCTGTCAACAACTTAATGAATTGACACGACGTCGCCTGCCATGACAGACGCAACTCCATTCGGTGTTACCCGCTCTTAATTAAAATTACCATTTAGTTGAATTCAAATCGATTAATCGTTAAAAATAACAGAATAATGACCAATGATTAAAAAAATAACAAAATAAATTACAACTCTCGAAATTAACTGATTTTCATTATTTAATAATGTCACGCGCCGTTATATAGTTTATGACTTATACATAAATATGTATATATCAGGGTTTTATTTATATCGTGCTCCGTATCCGGGGGATTTCGGGAAATTACTAATTATCTCTTTCTGATAATAAATATCGGAATTCCCTGTTTCACATTAAATAGTCACGAGATATTTAATCAGGAATACTGACGAGTGACAGTAATAGTCTATATTTACATTATTGCCTATGTATATAAGCCTCTTTCGGTAAAATATTATTATTTTACCGAAAGAGGCATACATAGTACAATAAACCTTGCTTGCTTCAGCAGGAATTATATGAATAAGATTGTGACCTACTTTCTTAATTCCTTAAAAGGAAGCAAATGCGTCATTAAGGTTGATCAACCGTCAGTTAGTTTTTATCTGAAGCTTCATATCAAACTTATGACGATTTAATAATTTGCCCTTAGTTTTTATAATATTACTAGCTGGCCGGCCAGACGTTGTCCTGCCCGAACAAGCGCCACCTACCGGGTCCAATTGTAAATCTAAGCCGTTCTCGAATCCACTTGAACCCACACAAGAAAAAATAACATCAAATCGGTCGAGCTGTTTAAGAGGAGTTCAGTCACATACACACGCACAGAAGAATTATACAGGATAAGTTTTTATTCAATGCGCAAACTGTAACCATGAATTCAGCATATCATTTTAGACCCCCTAGCGCAGAAATTTTAGGTCCGTTTTACAAAAAAAATATCATCAGATTCATAGAAAAGTGCAATACCAACGCGGTCAAAATGTATGGAACAGCTGATTGTTTTTTGTATTACTGACGAAAAATTTCTGCGCTGGGGGTCTAGAATGATATGCTGAATTCATGGTTACAGTTTGCGCACTGGATAAAAACTTATCCTGTATATACATATTTAAAGATTATGGCCCAGAAGACATGCTGCTTTTAGTACCATAGTGAAGGATTATTTAACTATTAGGAAGCTTTATGATGCAACAAAAGACAGAAAAACTACGGTAAATAAATGCGCATTTTGATATCGCGATGTCATAGATACAGTTGCAAAATAACCGCTCGTCGATACTGCGTAGATCGCCCCGAGGACACGGTGGAGGTCTGCCCGGCTTGTGCGGAGTATCGCCGTGTCCTTGTGGAGGCGATCGGCGGCGACGATCTCTCGAGTCCGGCCCTGGTCCAGGCCATGGTACGGAGCGAGAGTGCATGGCTAGCAGTCGCCTCCTTCAGCGAAGCAGTAATGTTCGCGAAGAGGGAGGCGGCACACGTGAGGGAGAGGCAGTATATGCACCCTCACGGCCCTAGCCGCCGCAGGAGATGCCCTGGGCGTCGGGAATCCCAGGCTGATTCCCGGCCACCGTAGGCACGGGCTTGCGGACGTCGAGTAATGGGTAGCTCGCTGTCCGGTAAGGACCAAGCCCGGGTCGACGGCGCGTTGTGTTCCACGCGCGCCTCAAAGAGATGTCAGCACCAACTGGTGGGGGCCGATGCCTGCCAAGGGTGCGGGTTGTTCGAAAGAGATACCGCGGCCCCTGGCACACAGGCAACTGAGGGAACACGGGTGGGTTTTAGTCAGTAAAAGTCTGACGCCTGCTCCACCCAGTGCGGGAGAAGTTATTTGATGATTTCCCACCCTCAAAAAAAAAAACCGCTTGCCAATTTAAAAAAACTAGCGGTTTTGCTTAGAAATATATAATGAATTGGTTATATCGAACGTAACTTTTAACAAGCACCTTTATTTTTTTTTTGCAGAGGAGGTGTCCAGCGTTTTCCTAAAACTGAGTGGCGATCAGCCTGGTCCAACGGTCATCGTATAAGTAAAACCATATCGGTCGGAACGATCACTGTGAGTATTTTATTTATACAGTAGGCTATTTATTTATCTCTGTGTGAGGGCCATTGGTAACTTAATCTAATAAATAACTTAAAACTAATTTTTGTCTTGTATTTAGAATAGTTTATAATTTTTTTTACATTGTTCTCACATACAGAAGCAACAAGAATAATGTTCCCAAGATTTTGTAATATTCAGCTTGATTTTAAAGAGTGTCCGTGGAGTTTCTTGCCCGTTCTTCTCCATAGAGATCTACGTTTTGGAATGGGCAACTAGCTTCAACTTTCCAATTGATCGACTTTTTGACAATTCAAAAGTGCCTGTAAAGGGTTTAATTGAAATAAATGCTTTGAGTTTGAGTTTAAGTATACTGTTGACATTACAATATAATTATAAGGCAATCAGTAAATGGTTGTGAGTTAAAAATATCAAAGACAGTTTTACAAAAAAAAAACAACCTAAGTACTTCCGCAAAAAAAAAACAAAAGGTTAAAAAAAGTTATTAAGTAATAACTCTTTTCTTTTAATCTTTATTTATTAACAACGATTTTTCTTCAGAAAATAGGTATGTCTGATTTTCAAAGTCAATGGCAATAAAAACAAATGTATACTATTGCCATTTGCCAAAATTGTGTTATACACAACCACATACATGTTTTCATGTTTTACACAAAAAATGAACGAAATCGGTCCAGTAATTAGGTCAAACGTCTAGTTTTAATTTAGAGCAAAGTTAAACACTGTAGAATTGGATCACAATGATTTAATGTACTTGAATCCTTGAACATTGAAGTAACGTTGCCAGGCAGTGCAAACTATTACAGTGGCGTAGGTATTAGTCGAGTCGCACGAATAAACTCGCCCGAAACGAACTTTATAATATATTAATATTTTCTATAGGCGACTCGCACAAAGTTAATTTATTTGTGGGCGAATCGCCAATTCCAAAAATATGTAGGGGAAACCGGGGCAATGCGGGCCCCTAAAGAAAAATCTTGAATAAAACTTTAAAAAAAAACAAAATAATGAAAAAAATCGACAGCCATTTATTAGTCTCATTAATGTTCTTTAAAATAAACCTAAAATAATTATCTTAGTCCACCAGTCTTTGGTGCTAATCAAACTTTAAAAAATAGAAACTGCCTCTTTTGCCCCGTGTCCGGGGTAAATGGTCATATGCGAGCATAGTAGGCATAAATAGGCATATTCACTTAAGTAAGTTTAAAACCGAGCACAAAATGTACAAATGTGAAGGGACTCGTCATCATTATCCTCTTCACCGGCGCAAGAACAGTGGGTCCATTTGTGGCATGCACGGCAAGTGACCCAACCCTCAGTAGATTCAGAGTACCAACGAACTTCTTTTGGAGACAAACCAAACAATCTACTTTCCATGTCTTTGATATATGAAGCTAACTCTTCTTCTTGAGCAGTTGAGAATACCGGTCTATAGCTACCTAGTTTTGTTGGTGGTAAATATTGTTTTTTTTTTGTATTCTTCGAGTTTTCGTTGCAAAGTTGATCGTGGCATAGTGCATTCAAGAGTGGCCCGTTTACAGCTTCACCTTCCGCTTGCCACATCCCTTACTGCTGCTTCCATTTCGTCCAAGCTTCGTTTGGCACGTTCTGTCATCCTTTGGTAGTGGTGAACCATAATTGTATCTGCAGAAAAAAACTCAATATAATTATCCGAGGCAAAACGGGCACCATTTTGCCCCGCTCAAAATGCCTCCGAGGTCAAATAAAATAAATGTTAACCTAATCAAACGAATATCTGGTAGTTAGTTCACAACTCTTTCTAGTTATTTAGTCATATAATTGGACGTAGGAATTTACTTAATAAGAATTTGTATGAATGTACGCGAAGTCTTAATGCGACAGCAAGATTGTACGGAGGTTTACCATTCTTCTTTAAAAATAAGAAGAGGGGATTTTATAAATCTTATTTACTTATTTATTTAACCATTTATGCACACACATATAAACAGACAAGAAGAAAGGAACAGAAAAATACGTACATAGGTAATGCTTATTTCTACAGAAATCTCTTCCAGCACACCTGCGATAGGAGAGAAGATAACAGAGATGTAGACAACGCGTGTAATAACAGTACAAGGGAAAACATAAAATTACAAATTAAACTCTAATTTAAAAATACACACATAATATGAGATTATACATACATACAGACATACATACATACTTCTAAAATAAATATCACCAAAATATATAGAATTATAATGTAATTTAAATAATAAATACATAAGCAATTATGATAAAGTGGAGAGATAGTGTTAGTGGTGGTGTTAGTGTGTGTGTGTGTTGTGTGTTAGTGTTGTGTGTTATGTCTAGTAACTAATTATATCTTTTCAGGAAACATGATGTCTGTAAAATTATACTGATGTAGATAATGCTTGAAGCCCGCACCTTGTATGGTACCCTTTTAAACCCTTTTGTGTGTGCTGAGGTTCACGGTCAAGGTCGCGCTTCTGAAATTGTGCCAACAAACTAGGCTACATATCTGACACAAATTCAGATCCATTAATGTTTTCTTCATATAATCTGTTTCAGAGATATGTTATGGGGAGAAAAATAAAAATCTGCTGTCCCGGTTATGACAAACTTAAAGATATTCCGTAAGTCAAAACGACTACTTACATTATTTTTGACAATGAAATAAATCCACTTTCAAACGTACGGGTTGAGCTCTACGTAATTATTTATTTTCAAATCACAATAGTCTGCATTGATATATTAAATAATATAAAAATGAACTATATTTACGTTTTTCAGATTCACATGTACACCGAAATGCTTAAAGGGTTGTACTAACGGCTTTTGCCGTTCTCCCGGAGAATGTGCATGTAACGTCGGTTATAAATTCGATCTAAAAAATAAAAACAACTGCCTGCCGATATGCTCTACACCATGCGGAAATGGTACTTGCATAGTGCCGGAGAAATGTCTGTGCACCAAGGGATACACATTTGCAAATAAAACTTGCCAACCAGTTTGCAGTACCTGCGACAATGGTAAATGTATCGCACCAGACACATGCCAATGTTTGCCAGGATACCTAAAATCGATCGAAAATATTTGCAAACCTCATTGCTCCAGTGGATGTCCTCATGGAAGTTGTGTTGGACCTGAGACGTGTGTCTGCGACTCAGGGTGGCAAATGGAGCAACCACCTGGCGCTGCGAATAAAACATGTCAACCAATTTGCTCGAAACCTTGTGTAAATGGAACGTGTGTGAGTCCAGATACCTGCCAGTGCACAAAGGGGTATGTGAAGTCAGATAACTACAGCTGCGAGCCTTACTGCTCCAGTGGATGTCCTCATGGAAGTTGTGTTGGACCTGAAACATGTGTCTGTGATATAGGATGGCGAATGATCCCAACAAATACCACAATAAAGGAAATCTGTCAGCCAATTTGTGCCTCACCCTGTGATAATGGAACATGTGTAGCCCCAGAAACATGCAAGTGTTTGCCAGGCTACAAAAAAAATGAAAATAATATTTGTAAGCCTTACTGTTCAACTGGATGTCTCCATGGAATTTGTATTGAGCCTGAGACTTGTGTTTGTAATTCAGGGTATCAAATGGGAAATGATAATAGTACATGTAAACCAATTTGTTCAAAGCCTTGTGTAAATGGCACATGCATCGCACCAATGCAATGCAATTGTTTGCCCGGTTATAGAGTATCTAGCAAGTTCACATGCAAGCCCCACTGTTCTAGTGGATGTCAACATGGTACATGTGTAAGCCCAGAAAATTGCGTCTGTAATTCGGGATGGCAAATGATTCAATTAAATAGCACAAAAATTAAATCTTGTCAGCCAATATGTACCAAACCCTGCGTAAATAGCACATGCACAGCTCCAGAGACTTGCGAATGTCTTGCTGGCTATGTGAAGTCAATGAAAAATGATTGTCAGCCCCGCTGTTCAGATGGTTGTTCTCACGGCGTTTGTGTAAGCCCGGAAACGTGCATTTGTAATTCAGGATGGGAAATGGTTCAAATGAATGACACTATGAATAAAACCTGTCAACCAATATGTAGAAAACCCTGTGAAAACGGCACATGCATAGGCCCAGAGACCTGCCAATGTTTGCCAGGATATAAAGAATCTGATAACAACACATGCGAGCCGCACTGTTCAAGTGGGTGTCGTCATGGAATTTGTGTTGGACCGGAAACTTGTTCTTGTAACTCAGGATGGACAATGACCCAAACTAATGGCACCATTAATAAAACTTGTGAACCAATATGTAGCAAACAATGTATCAATGGCACTTGTACAGCCCCCGAAACTTGTCAATGTCACTCTGGTTATGTAGAATCAGAAAATAATATTTGCCGGCCACATTGTTCTAATAGTTGCATTCATGGTGTTTGCGTGAGTCCTGAAACGTGTCTCTGTAACTCCGGGTGGAAAATGTCACAAACAGAACTCAGTACAAAGAACAGAACGTGTCAGCCGATTTGTACCAAACCCTGTGTGAATGGTACATGTGTCGCCCCAGAGACTTGCAAATGTCTTGCCGGATATACGACATTACAGAAGAATGTTTGCGTGCCGTATTGCTCTGATGGGTGTTCACATGGCATGTGTGCAAGTCCTGGCACCTGCGTTTGTGATCCAGGATGGTATACAAGTAATCTCAATGGCACGTGTATGCCTGATACGATAGAATTCCATAAAAATACTGGCGTGAAAGTTTGGTAAGTAGAAGTTTTTTAAATTTTTAATCTGTCTTCAAAATCTGTATCTGAAATTTTTGACTATATTTGAGTCTTTCCAAATAGTCAATTTTGAAATAACTCCCAAGTTTTTCATTTTTTGAAGCAATGATAGTACAGGCCGTTTACTGGTCTCACGTCGTAAAAAAATCTTATTTTAAAATAAAAATATTATTAAATGACTTATCCACGTGCAACTCTAATAAAACAATGATTAAACAATGCTATAATTTTATTAGAAGCTTAAGAAATTGATAAACTTTATTATTGTTTATTAAATTAGTTAAAATAAAGTAGGTAGCGTATGAAACTACACATAACTAGACATCGAAAGTCGATCAAGGGTTTGATTAATAGTAGGTAGATATCTTTTTTGTGCAACAGTTTCAAAGACAAAAAATATTTTATTTTGCAAATCTAAAAAAATCTAATCAAATCATTTATTTGCTTGAATATGGGTGGTAACATGAGGTGATACATACAATAATAAAAGTTCTTATGACCATATCCTACCTTAATAGGTGTGCAAATATCTATTGTACTAAAATATACACATGATTATGTCGGTAAATTAAATGAAACGCACGCCTTCCTCCCATGGAGGTAGGCAGAAACTACAGAGCGCCATCGCCACCAGTTCCGATCCTTACATACTACTTTACAGAAAGTAAGTACAGTAGTACATCGTGATCGTGATATAGGTAATGATTTTAGGCTATAGAAAGAAATAGTAGAAATAGGAATAGGTTTATGAAACCAATCATTTAAACAAGAGTGCGGCCAAGGGCTTCCTATTAAGTTCAGTGTCCGGGACAGGTACTCGGGTAGGTATATAGAAAAAGAATTAATTCGTTCAATGATGACAGGGAAAAACGAAAGCGCTAATTTTACTATGAAAATCAGTTCAAAAACGAAAACTCAACTACTGAAAAGCCACGTTCCAAACAGTGTGAAAAAAGAAAATATCCTCATCTGAGTTTTTTAGTGTACAAGCTATTCAATATTTTAAGAAAATAAAGAGTTTATTTAAGTTCAAATTCACAATATATTTTTTTCAAATATGGGTAGGTAAACAGTTTGTGGATGTTTGTATATTGTATGTCACATTCGTGGTGGGGTCATTGTCAAGCTTAGGTTTTTTTTTAGAAAAATGAAACACGTGATTTATATAAATCAAAGGTATATTATTAGTCATAATATACCTTTGATTTTTATAAATCAATCTGAGATCAATAATCCGAAAAAGGCGATTTTCGGTCGTTGGAACCGAAATAACAATATTTCGGTTCCACCGAAAAGACTCATATGTCCACCGAGTGGACTAAAATGTTAATTATTGAAAAAAATACAAAACAAAAAGTGATAACATCATGAACAAAAATAATATTAATGCTATCTTTACATAATCACAAACAGATCAGTCACTTAAAAGAATTCAATATACGTCCGAAAATTGTATGCGCTTATGGACATTACGTCCAATCAGCAGTGATGGACTGCGCTCGCCAATTTTCAATGGTTGCTGCATCGAGCCTCTCGCAATTGGACTGGACCATAGGCTTGCCATTGGACTGTGCATAGGAGTCAAGGTTGGACCCGGTGAATTCATCCTCTCGGCGGGAGCTGGTGTGTCATTCCAAGTAGGACTTTGCAGAGGAGTCGTGAGGACTGGACTTGATAGAGTTGGGACATTATTTTGGAGTGGTCTGGGACATAGTGCAATGTCAAGTTTTTTGCTACCTAAACCGTAATATATACGAGTATTTTCTGGGCTATATTTCATACAGCTTAACCTACGAAACTGAAGCATCATTGATTTACGGCGACTCCAAGTAACCTGAAGGACTTTAATGGTTCCACGAAACGGCGTAATATTGCTGTTTTTTTATTTTACTCTCAATAGAGATCTCTATTAGACTCCACATGCATCTCATCTCATGACTTCAATGCCTTTACAGTCTTGAAGAACACACTCCATGAAGGCATCCAAACTATGGACATCGTTTCCTTGAGCGACGTGCTTATCAGCCGTACGCTTAAGACAACCACCTACGCTATCAGGGGCTCCTTTGCCGTGTCCACTCTCACGTTAGTCTCCTGGCTCAAGTAAGGAGCAATGAGGTGGAATATCGTCTTGTTTCTGTACTGAGTTGAAGGTTCGTCACTCAAAATATGCATCCGTTTCAAATTTGGAACAAGGGTTTTTCAGTAAAACATTCTCTACTTTTAACCTTCTTCGGTTTTCACTGCAATACGTGCACCCATTACAGCTCTTGATGATACTGAAGTCACCAGACTTGAAGGCGGCGTTTCGCGTGCAATGTTCTTTTCAGCTTCTTTTTGTATTTTGACTTTTTCTCTGCGTCTTCTTGCATTATCTCTCCATTTCCTCCTCAAAATCTTTTTATGCACATCTGGTAAATCTTCTACAGTTTTTATTTTGCCTTCAGCTTTCTTCCGATAGTAATATTCGCTGTCTTTTCTTCGCTTTTCTTCCAAGGCTTCTGGATCCTGTTTAAGTATTTCACGCGCCTTCCTCATACTCAGTGTTTTTTGCTCACGGCGTCATATTTTTTTCTGGTTATCGATAAGTTTACTTCTTGTTTTCGCCATCGCCTGAAAAATCACAACAAGCAATGCACACAAACTAAAAGAAAGTAAAGCTGTGCAAAGGAAGAGCAGGAGATTTTGTTATTAAACAAATTTGCATAGGGGAAACGACCGTGCTTATGAAAAAATATTATTTCCCATTTCCCGTTAGAAATGCATTTTGTTAACTTTGAGTATGTAGCTATGGATAACTACACTAACTACAAGTCGACATGGTGTAGAAAGGTGTGAGGCAAGTGGTACTCATAAAAATAAAGCGAAAATGAAATAAAAATAGGTCAGTCCTTAAATGATAAAAACACCAGTAATCAGAAGCAGTTTTATAGGTTATAATAAATAAATAACCCACATTCGAGAGAACAATCCACTCGGTGGACATCTGTAGTTTCAGTGGACAAAAGTTCCACCAAAAAGATGTCTACCGTATGGACGTATGGACTTTTTTCGCAAATCATTCACACCTTGCGCCGTTTACAGGTTATGTCAAAAACCAAGGTATTTTCATATAGTTTCATTGTAAAAGTAGTTATTATGAATGTTTGACGAATTTATAGTGATTCACTTACCAAAATACAGCAGTAACCGGAAAGACAACTGAACTTTGACATCACTAAATATTTTTCTTAGTACAACAACTACGTTTTCTGCGTACGAGTCGCGGCAAAATGGCCTCTGCAAGTACGATATTGGTTGCGTTAAATTTTACGTTCCGTTCCATCATTTGTCAATTACTTCATTTTAGTCAGTATCGAAAGTGAAGTCTACCGGAAAGGCAAAAAAATGTTGAGACAAGATTAAATGATGCAAAAAGTGTGTTTTATTTCTATAATTAAAAAAAATACTTTTAACGTTAAATGGAAAACATACGTAGATTTGGAAAATATTTCTTTTTTGTAAAATAATAAAAAACACGTATTTATTATAAGCTACATTCTATTGAAAGGTAGCATCCGAACAGTCTACCGAAGTGGACGATTTGGTTACTGTTATGTCTCACTTTATACCCTTGGGTCGTCTAATGAAACACAGTTATATTTGTTTTAGAGCGCGTGCTACACGTCCGCTCGCCTCGACTTCTGTCAACGTAATGCCGAGCGGGCGGGTCGCAGGAGCACATATTTATTTAAATATTTTATAGTACATCACATCTCTTCCTTTCAATATAATTTGTATTTTTAACTCTAACTAACTTAATCACATTTCCTACTCTGAATTAAGTATAAATCAAGATCAATTAACAGTCACTATTTAAGCTACACGTGATTTTATATAATTTTAGTATTTTAATAATTTAAATCTGATATCCTAGTTTTAATAATAATCTTCAATAATAATCAATAATTTATTACAATACCAATTTAATCATCCGTATCTATTTCTACCTCACCATCGTCTTTTTTTTCGTTTTCATTGTGAATTCTCCATTGACCCTCTATTTTCTTGAGGTGGACTATGTTTCTTCTCATGTTTTGACCTGTTTCATCATTTTTTATATTTATGTCGCCTCTGTTAGCACTCATTACTGTGTGTGGAGTAGGGTTGAAATCAGGTGTCAATTTATTTTCTTTTATCATGTTTTTCACATAAACCTTTTCTCCTATATTAATTTCATTGTTTACAGCTTTCCTTTTCCTATCTTCAATCAACTTTCCCTTTTCTTTTGTGATTTTGTCTTTATCATATACTTCTAGGTCCATACGCCGGTTTTCGACATCTACAGCGGAAGGGATTTTGTCTCTAAATTGTCTATTAAAAAATAATTCTGAGGGTGTCTTTCCAGTTGTACTATGGGGAGTGCTATTGTACATCATGAGATAGCGAAGTAGATCATCCTTCCAATCAGACTTTTGGCATTGGCTAATTTTCAAGCGCTTAAGGATGTCGCGGTTTTGTCTTTCGACCTCGCCGTTTTGTTGTGGCCAATATGGTATAGAATTGTAAAGCCTGATGCCAAATTCTGAACAGAAAGATTTGAACTCCTCACTGATAAATTGACGCCCATTATCCGACGTTATACTGACTGGAATACCCAGCCTGGAAAATATTTCTTTTAAAACATTAATGGTTTCATTAGATGTTGTAGATTTCATAATTTTAATTTCTTTATAACGGCTTTAATAATCTATGACTACTAATAGATTGTGTCCACTTGGAAGTGGGCCTAGAAAGTCTATAGCTATATCAGTCCATGGTTGTATAGGTAATTCGCGTCTCTTCATTGGCACAGGGAGGCTTGATCCTGATACTAGAGTGCAACTTTTACAACTTTTAACCATGTTTTCCGCGTCTTTATCTATTTTAGGCCACCAAACTTTAGTACGTAATCTACTTTTCATGGCAACGATCCCTGGATGTCCTTCATGTGCCGATGCGAGTACTTGCTTACGTAACTCCATGGGATTGACTATTTTGTTCCCACGTAGTAAAATATCGTCATGAATCCAAAGTTCATGCTCAAAGAGTTTATAGTTGTTTACTTTGGGGTCCCAATTATTTCCAGAGAGAGCTAATTTTACTAATTGAATGTCTTCATCACTTTTGGATTTATCAATGATATCCTCCATAGGTACAGCCATTGGTCTAGCAAACTCCACGATTTTATTAATGTGATACTCGGTATCATGGGAATGTGAATTATGATTTGGGCATAATCGGGACAGGGAATCAGCTATATTGTTTTTCCCAGGACAGTAAACGACCTTGTACTTGTAAGCCTGTAACCGTAACACCCATCGTTCAATTCGTGCACAAGGTTTTGATCGCGGCCCAAATATTACCTCGAGAGGTTTATGATCAGTGATAAGCTCAAATTCTTTTAACCCATATAAATACATATTAAAATGTTCGACGGCCCAGACCAAGGCAAGTGCCTCCTTTTCGGTCTGGCAATACCGTTTTTCAACATCAGATAAACTTTTATGACCAAAAGCAATGATCCGAGGTCCTTGCAAATCAATCTGCACGAGGACTGCTCCTAACCCTACAGGACTAGCATCTGCCATGACTTGTGTCCTATCGTGTGGATCATAAAAACCTAAGGTGCGAAGGGCACTTAAACTTTCTTTTAACTCCGCAAACGCAGCAGATTGTTTATCTTTCCAATGTTCAGCTACGTCGGCGTGCTTAGATAGTTTGTGTCTTAAAATTTCTCGAATTGGATCGGTCATGGTGGCCAACGTTGGGATCCATTTTCCAATATAATTGACAAGTCCTAAAAAACTTTGAACTTCTTCGACTGTTTTAGGTTCTCTGAATGATTGTATAGTTTTAATGTACTTATCAAGGGGTCTAATGCCTCGTGGAGATAATTCATGACCCAGGAAATCTATTTTTGACGTGTTAAAAATACATTTTTTATCATTAAGGACCACATTATTATCTTTCAAAACTTGTAACACATGTTTAAGTCTATCGTTATGTTCGTTTACGTTACTACCAAACACAATAACATCGTCAATGAAATTAACGACGCCCTTACAAGGCAGAAGCATCCTTTCCATAATTTTTTGAAAGTGTTCGGGTGCACAGGATATACCAAACATCAGACGCTTATATCGAAATAGGCCTTTACTGGTAATGAATGTTGTTATATCCCGACAATCTTCTTTTATTTCGACTTGGTGGAACGCATCTTTAATATCGAGTTTAGAAAAGATACACGACTTCCTGAGCTTTGGGAGAAGTTGGGTCATTGTAGGTAAAGGATGATTCTCTCTTATAATGGCTTTGTTTGCACATCTCATGTCGACACATAGTCTTAAGGTGTCATCACTCTTAAGAATGGGTACTACCGGAGAAACCCAGGTTGTGGCTTGATCTACAGGTTCAATGATGTCTTTTTTGACTAACTCATCAAGTTTATCATTGATTTTATTTTCGAGGGGAATTGGTACTCGCCTATACGGCTGACATATGGGTGTCACAGATGTATCAATAGCAATAGCCAATTGGACATTTTTGAATTTAGGGAAATTCTCTGTATGTACTAGATTTATACTCACCCCTAATTTAAGCACATTGAGACATGTAGCTGTATGCTTGCCCAACAAATTACGGGTGCCATTTTTAATCACATAAAATTTTGCAGTTTTTGTTTCTGGACCAACTACGATTGATGCTTCAAATGTGCCGAGCACATCTAGAGGATCTTTTGAACCGTATGCCATAAACACTTGATCGGAACCTGGTTGCTGGTTAGACACAACTACAGCTTTTGATTTTAAATATTCCCAGGTTTTATCATTTATTATATTGTTTTTACTCCCAGAGTCGATGAGCATATTTACGTTGACCCCACCCACTTGGCAAGTTATTTCAGCATCATCGTCAATATGAAATGTATAGTTTACATCACTGACTGATGGTTTAGTCTGTGGTTCGTTAGTTTTAGTTTTTTTACTGTCACTTTTTTGTTTGTTCCAAGTATTGGGTGCTTTACGCTTTAGTTTCCTTGTTCGACATTGACTCATGAAGTGACCTTTGTAACCACATTTGTCACACACTTTGTCCCTCGCGGGACAACGTGTATCATCACACTTGTGATTTCCACTTCCACATCTTGTACACCGTGTACTATCCGAGTGAATACCCTGAGTTCGGGTTTTGTTTATTATCCTTGTTCCAATCCTATTAACCTGTTCAGTTTTTATAACTTGGAATTCTCTACGGTTTCAATTGAGTTGGCTTCTAAAATAACCTTTTCTATTGTAACGGAATCTCCTAACTGTAGTATTTTCTTTCTAAGGTCTGATGAGGTACATTTTTCAGCAATTTGATCTATGAGAGCATTGTCTTTGTTAGAAAAATCACATTTGGAACATTGATTACGTAATCTAATTAAGAATTTTTCAAATTTTTCATCCGGTTCTTGTTTCATGAGTCGGAATACGTGTCGTTCATAAACAAAACTCTGTTTCGGGGAAAAATACTCGTCCAGTTTTTTAATGGCGG
The DNA here is from genome assembly GCA_949091785.1 of Polymixis lichenea. Classification (NCBI taxonomy): domain Eukaryota; kingdom Metazoa; phylum Arthropoda; class Insecta; order Lepidoptera; family Noctuidae; genus Polymixis; species Polymixis lichenea. Next base: position 1,990,737 of record OX420934.1, read on the forward strand.
ACTCGAAAACATCAGAGGAGTCGCCCTCTTCAACGTGTGCACCGGGAAGGTTATAATATATATCTTGCAACCCTAAACCACCGGTATGTAAAAGTATTGCTCGTTTTTTTAAGGGCCGGTCCATGCCTAAAGCTAGAAGGTAGTTTTCGAGACCTCGTTTCCATTTTTGCCACCGATGGCCTAATGAAGTCGGATCACCATCACAGTCGAAAATTTCTATGGTCGGTAATTGAGACATGTTGGGACAATCTGCAAGTAAGCATGAAAAATGGCTTCAAGTACCTACTACTGAAATTAACCACTATACCTATTGGTAGCGATATGATTATGTTATTATTATTTTATAAAACGGTATATTTATGTTTATTTAATTTTTTGATAGTATTGCGTTTTAATTACTCAGGACTGAACTTTTGGATTGGAACATGAATCGTTTAATTTTGTGGAATTGCATATACTAGTACCTAAGGTTTTATACCAGTACCTATATGAGGAACTTATGGGTGTTTCCCCATTGGAATAAATATAGTTTTGTGGTATTGCATATACTAGTATAGTTTTATGCCAGTATATGTGGAACTAGATGGGTATTTACCCATTGGAATAGTATACAGTATGTATTTTGTCATTCTCTTTCGACTTGGCTAGTACTTACAGGCACGATTAGTTGTTGTTGTGTAGTCGGTGGCGTATTGAAAAAGAGCAAAAGTCGAGTTTAACAACAATAGATTGTTTTAAAGTAATCTGTGCACTAATCATATTCATACCTGCATAGAAAATAAAAAATAAGATCCAATGAACGACAATTAGTGTTTAGATAAGTACTTAGTGGTGCGGTATTTTTCAGAATGTGAATATTTATTATTAAATGTAATGTGGGTAGGTCGAGAATGACACAGAGAATGTCTCACAATGTTTTTGGTGGTGATAGTTCCGCGGTATTTATACAATGTGGGTATTTAGTTATAGTGGAATGTGCACACCAGCTACACAACAATATTTATTGGTTGGTAAGTATTAACAGGCACTGGTTTTAAGGCCATATTGACCAAAGATACCAATTCTCAGTAATTTACTTAATCTTAAAGTATTTCCCATTTTACTACACAACATATTTATTTATCTCCAAATTTCTTTTTATATTGAATAGGATACAATAGAAATTATTTAATTGTGATGGAATTGATAACTTCGATAATACGTGTTTGGTTTTTGTTTTTTTTTACGAGTAAAATAAACATAATTTTACTCACGTTCTTTATCCTCGTCGCCAATGTTATGTCTCACTTTATACCCTTGGGTCGTCTAATGAAACACAGTTATATTTGTTTTAGAGCGCGTGCTACACGTCCGCTCGCCTCGACTTCTGTCAACGTAATGCCGAGCGGGCGGGTCGCAGGAGCACATATTTATTTAAATATTTTATAGTACATCACAGTTACATTACATGGTGGTGGTATAAAGTAAAAATTTATAAATCTGTTACAGTTATGGTCTAGTATGTATCGTTAACTTTATTATTATTATGTAATTAAGACGTAATTATTAAAAGTGTCTCAAATGATTCGTATGAACAGTTTTTTAGGGTTATGACAATGGCCCGGTAACACCATATTTTACCTTTCGGCATGCAAACTGCATAGAATGAAAACAGAAACACAAAAAACATAAAAATTAGATCAATAACACTTGCCATGCAAAATATACTATGATTGTTAGGTACTACAAATTTAGTCGCTAACTTTTATATTTTACAAATAATTTTTTATTTGTATTTTATTTATGTTTATTTATCGTCTAGATATTAAATAAATAACTTACCTACTCGAGTGCGTGCAAGCAAAGCCGTGAGCAATGGTTAACAATATGTCTTTTGAAATGTGCTGATTAAGCCCTACCAATTTTAATTATCCTTATGGCTTTATGTCCACCATATTCAATTTAATTTGACGTCACATAGCGGTCATTTAAATTTAAATTTAAATTTAATTTTAGAAGTTATTAGGGAACAAATCTGAATGCCTCTGTGTTGAAATTTTTCGTTTCGTATCCAATTTAAAAAATATATACATTCAGTCGTACCTTCATACCGGTCAAAATCATAACCCTCCTGTTTGCTACGCCGTAGTCTGGTAAAAACTAAATAGTAATTTAAAAAAGAACAGCAGACAATGCTATAATAAGAAGGCTGTACTTTAATAGAACAATATATTTAGTAAATTTTGATGCTAGGGGGTAAATTGTATTGCACTCGAGACGGGATAACGAAGCAGAGAGTGTAAGAGCTCTCTTGGACAGGCGGTTCTGGTAGAACAAATTTCACTAAGTTTTCACAGATTTTTAGTACTAGTGCCCCGTCACGCGTGTCGCGCTGTCGCGTCACGCCTGCCTGCGAGAGCCTTAATGACAAATACTTACGCGTGCTAAACAAAGTTTTTCAGTAAAGTACTGACGAAAATCAATAAATATAAATATATTTTCGTGAAGAATGGCTCGCTTATTTATTTTGGGACGCTTGCCGCCTCATTTTGACGGAGAGCGACCCCACACGTGTTAATAACACTGTAATATAAACAAAAAAAAAGTGCAACTCTAGTTGCACTTTTTTTTTCAAAAACATCCGTTTTTTAAGTTACATGTGTATAAGGTCTGTTATTTAAGGCATTCTTTTTTATTTAAGATAATTTTTTTTTTTCAAAAACATCCGTTTTTTAAGTTACATGTGTATAAGGTCTGTTATTTAAGGCATTCTTTTTTATTTAAGATAATTTTTTTTAATGTCTCCCTGCAGCTTGCCTTCTCTCTTTCCACTTTTCCCGGTCTGATGCAATTGTGGGACAGACGTTTTAAAATGAGTCGAGTTCATCCCGATACGTCCTTCTAAGCCTGCCGCGTTGTCCATTCCTGCCAGTTGGTATATGAGTGTAGATGAAAGCATTTTCTTTTCGCGTTTTCAGGGTGCAGTCCAACTGGATATATGTCTTGGCCACAGCAGTCAGCGTTTCGATGCTGCTACTCAGTATAATTATTATAACGCGCTGTAAAAGGAAGAAGTCTCATAAAGATGGTAAGTATTTTTTTTTGAGAAGTAGTTAAAACCTGAGTTTGTGGCTTATTTAAAAAAAAACAAAATAATTTTATTCATATTTTTATTTATTAAGCACTCGCACTGTGCGTGAATTTCTAATACAATACAATACAATACAATAATCTTTATTCATGAATAAGAGAAAACCATTCATAGTAACTTACACAAAATAGACAAATATCGTTTAAATATATTTTGACAATAAAATTTGGACAGGTTAATAGTTGGAGAATGTGAAATGGTTATTATAAAGATAGCTTGTTTGTCTTCGAACTGATTCGCCCTATTATCTCGTACTAGTATAAAACTGTATCACGTTCACGAGCGGATTCGGTAGTATTTGCGTGATGCTGGAACTTACATTCGTGCAAAAAAAGAAAACAAAACTATATTTTCAGCATTAGCATGCAGCATTATTATTTTGTTGTAGCTGTTATAATCTGTAGTCGTCATTTATTGTCTTTGCTTATATAGTAGTATGTATGTATATAAGTGTCTATTATACAGCATGTATATGAATATATCTATGTATATAATAGTATAGTGTATCTATATTTTGCACCAATGACAACCCCATTTTTATGTCCACGCAATCACTGTCCATTCCAAGGTTGCCTGGAAGAGATCGCAGAAAGCGATTAGGCCGCCTATTGTATGTTTTTAGTGTTAATTTTTCTTTTTGTCATGTATTTTCTGGTGTACAATAAAGCATATATATATAAATAAATAAATAAATAAACTTCATTAAAAAAAAAAAAACATTCAATGTACAGTATTGACTTCGCTACGATTTTATTATGCAAGGTGTCAGGGACATTGGTAGCCAACCTGTTGCCATGAAGTTAGTACAATCATGATTCTGTATCCCATCAGGCTATCTTATTTATTTATTTATTTATTCACATTATTGGGAAATATTAACTATGATTTTTCGGGAATAAGTCTGAAGACAATACTTATTGCATAGTGGAATGACGTTTGATGGTAGTATCAAGCCAAGCGCCTAATGAGATTTCCCATCAGCAAAATGACGAACTTCCATTCTAATTATTGCTGTTTGGGCCTGCTCTTGACTTTGATCACGCCTGATTCATCCCTACTTAACCCCTTTACGGAATACATTTTCTAAATCGTTCTTTACTGTTTATTTTCGTTGAACTGGGTGGCAGGGACATCGGCCCATTACCATGGATTCAGCATATGATTCTGAATGCCTCTGCGTTGAAATTTTTCATTTCGTTTCCAATTAACAAAAAAAAAAAATCTGTTCGCGTAGGTATTGCACTTTTCTAAAACGCAACAGTTGTTTTTTTAACTGATAAAAATGTGCTGAATTCATGGTTACCCTTGCCATTCTGCTTGACCCATTGGTGTAGGCTGTGCGTTATCTGTCATTGAATGAATGTAGATCATTATGTTCGTTTTTGATGACTCGAAATCATTCATTCCTAAATTTAATTCTTACAGATGGTGCCGTGGTAGTTCCAGTCCACGAATTTAGTGCTGAAATGTTCAATAAGGCCAAACGCAATTACGATGTCTGCAAGAATAACTCAGTACGTTAATGTTGTCTAGTACCTACACCTTCATCTCTAAGTATTCTTCTTTATTTACGTATTTGTGTTAAATTAAGTTAATTATACAATTTTTTTTTCAAAAAAATTATGTATTTGTTTTCTATTTTAAAATCATGTTATTTGGACCATTTGTCAATTAAGCATGTATTAGAAGACCAGCACTTCGCCTGCGACTTCGTCCGCGCAGATTTTCTGCCATAAACCCCCAGTTTACCTAATTAAACAAATAAACAATATTCAAAACAATATTCAAAACAATATAAAAAAAACAACTATTCGTGCCTAGTTTCAAGTTTACTAACCCAAGGAAAATTTTCATATAAACCAAATGCCACCTTTTTACCCCCTTTTAAAGGCCGATTTTCCAAAAACCCCTTCTTAGTACTCCCCTACATTATAAAAGTAGTTTCGGCTGTGCATTGATATGTCAGTTAGTCAGTTTTTCCTTTTACTTAAGTAGATTGCATAGATTACTTTTAAATCTTAAAAAAAAGAAATCTATTAACATACGAATGATAATAGATTTTCACGCAAAATAGGGTACAGTTCAAACCCAGCGTCAGGCACTCGTCTGGAATTTATGCTGAACTGGGCCTATTTGGCGCAGCTGTGAGGCACACAATACTATTTTAAGTTATTTCTGCTTTTGTTTTTGTGTGACGTGTAACATCGTGTGCCCTAACTTAGGTCAAACAAACCATGCCAAAAAAACCTTTCGATAACTTTTTACGAATAAGACCGTAAGTAACACTTTGCGGTTATAACAAGAAAACTTCCACTGTCCTTCGCGTCTCCTTCACTATCCTTCAATGAGTTACTACAACTAGTACTACTACTATTGGCCTGCATCATCCCACAGCTGGGCAAACGCCTCTCTCCATGACTTCCAGCGCTTTTCATCAAAAGGTTATATTCGTAAAACAGGTACCTACCTATTCTTTTGAACTCAGCGGCAGTCCTTATACCTACAGTTATTTGGAATAGAATATAATAGAAACATCGCAGTATGGTAGTAAAATGCATAGGCAACGCTGCTGCCCATTCTCTAGTAAGTCCCTTAGTCGCCTTCTACGACACCCACGGGAAGAAATGGGAATAATAGAATAGATTTATTTATTTAAACAGGTTATAGTACATGTATCAGTTTTTACAAAGTAGTTAGTATTAAATCTTTGGCAATCAAGTGGGTGACGTGCTGTTTGTCTTATTAAGCAATGAAATAGCCTCTATTCAGGTGTTACAGTGCCGATCCCGTCTAAATGTATTAATTACTACAATTTTATTTTTACAAGTTTAAATTATTATTCTTATAAATTTTTTTTTAGTTTAAATTATAAATATTTTTTTAGTTTTAGTTATAAATATAACTAAAACTATTTTTTGATTACTGATATTATATTCATATTTTTATGTGTGCGAGCGCATTTTGTGAGTAAGTGTGCGTATGTTTGTGAGTATGCGTGTGGGTGTGTGCGTTAGCGGCGGCTGTGTAAGCGTGCGTAAGGGGATTGGATTAGTGTGGGTATATGTTATGGTGAGTGGCACAATATAAAAATGTGTCATAAATTAACTAAATCGAATATTTTTCTGTTTCGTCGCATGTTTTGTTTTCAAGGAATATGCGGACAGTCTTTTTCAGTTATGATAAGACAATATACAGGGTAAGTTTTCATCCAGTGTGCCAACTGTAACCATGAAGTCAGTATATCATTCTAGACCCCTCAGTGCAGAAATTTTTCTTCAGTAATACAAAAATAACCTGATGTTCCATACATTTCGACCGCGTAAGTATTGCACTTTTCTATGAAACAGCTGTTTTTTTTTGTAAAATAAACGTAAAATTTCTGTGCTAGGGGGTCTAGAATGATATGCTGAATACAGTTTGCGCACTGGATAAAAACTTATCCTGTATATAAGAAGATGACCTGCAACTAATTCAAGGAAAAGACAAATAGGTCACAATATTTTTTATTATTGTTTTGAAAACACATTTCGGAATTGAGCCCTCTCGTCTTAGTTGTACCATCATGGCATCACCTAACATACCATTAATATTAAAGCCTGGCACAGATATATATACACATTAATCTACATGAAATACTTTAGCAGTAAAGTAAAAAACGGGTCAGTGATCAAAAGGGTACTTTTAAATACCTGAGTGACTTTCTTTCCGACGACCTTAAGGACCATGTAGATATATGTACAATATGTAAAAAAAACCCTGTTGTTCCTTCTACCCACGTTTTCAGAATCGGTATACATACGTAATAAAGCAAGTCATTTATAAAAACTGTTCAACAAAAATATTTAAAATAAATATTTAATTATGAATATTTGTAAAGTTTAACTGATTTTGATTAGATCAAAGAAAGCCGCCGAGTTCGTAGTCTATTGTGCGAAATAAGGATACTTGTAAGATCACATATTGTAAACATTTTTTTCGAATATGTCGATTTTAATAGTTATTTGATACTGAACTCTCGACCAGCCAATGCTTATTTTTTTAATTATAACTTCGTAAATGTTGTGCTTGTAGGTAAGTGTATACGTCCCTAAAAGGAACAACAGGGTTTTTGTTACATATTGTATATGTAGAGAGAGAGCGCAGGGCACTCGCCGTCCGGTGCAACATGTTGGCCCGTAGATTTGCTCGGTGGACGGACCAAGTAAAAATTACTATCTTTAAGACTTACTGTCAGAGTCTGTATACGAGTAATCTATAGGTCAATTACACCAAAAGATCGCTAGACGTCCTGAGCGTCCAGTATAATAATGGTTTCAGGATGTTGTTCAGACTTCCTCGTCATAGCAGCGCATCGGAGATGTTTGCGCAAGCTTACCGACGGTTTTCACGCGATTGCGCGCAAGCAAACCGCTTCGCTACTGTGTCGAGTGAGAGGCAGTCGCAACCTCATCCTGAGAACTGTAGCGGAGAGTTTCGGTTCTCCGATTGTAAAGCAGTTTGTGCAGAGGGTGATTGGTACTAACACTAGATAATACGTTGTTTTAATGTTATGTTACTAACACTCTATGGATTCTTTTTCCGAAATAAAAATAAATATTATTATATTCAAAATCAACTTTATTAAACATTCATATTTTTAACCCCTACTGCTCAGCAATACACCTATATAATTTTGTTTATAGAAGATCAATAATAGTTTAAATGACATAGATTTTATATCTGTACATTTTGGGGTACAAGCCCATAAAATTTTTGCCCATGTCCTTTAAGATTCTTATCTATGACTATACCTAGGTAAATACCTAAATCAAATGATTTCATCCGTAGAGGATATAGGTGCACAGTGGCATGAAACTTGAGTTTGCAAATTGCATGACTGAGCTTTAAGTGATATTGGTGGGTTTGGTTGGGCAGCAGAACAGCACCTTAATTATGCAATACACTATCAATCAGAATCTGAATAATTTTTAAGCTTATTGTTAATATGTCCAGTGTTTCATATGTATGTATGATTCATCTGAGGCCCTAGTGTGAGTTTCATTTAGCCATCTACACCAAACGCGGGTGAGCGCGTTTGGCGCTCCGATTGGTCCGACACCATTCCAAAATTGAATTAAAGTGAAATAAAATTTGTGTGGAGTAGATACTACAGCTAAAATCTGAAAAATTAAAAACGAAAGAAATAACTTTCACTTTCGTGGCAAAGCACGAAAATTCAATATCGAAGTCACCGACTTCTGAAATTAAAATTATTAACACTTTGTAATGTTTTTTTTTTAGGCATCATAGAGGGTCGGGTCGGTTGTTTCTTTTTTAATAAACTTTTTTTACCTAGTGTTGTGATATTTTAATTTTATTCTACGGATATCGTTTTCGTGCATTGTAAAAAGATACTTAAACGATTCGGTACTTTATTTCTTTTTATCGATACCTATGCAAAAAATTACAAAAATATTCAGAATTCTAAGGATTGCATTGTTTTGAATTATACCTACTTAATTTACTATTACCTAAAATTAAACAAGTAACGTTAATACATTAACGGGGGGTTATCCGAAATTGCCTGTTTCAGAATCAAGATTAAATGATCAAATTCGTGTAGTTAGGCCCTGAAAAAAATATATGTCATAGATAGATCCTTGTTTGAGGGAAATTAAAGGTTCAAAACACGATTAATTGCAATTTGCTCGATGAAAAAAAAATCCGAAGCAGGGTCGATTTCGAAACCATTTTCCGTCTCATTTCCTAATAACAGCACAAAATTGTGTAGAAATCGCATGTGCAATAAGGGAATCGTATTTAGGAGCGAAATTAAAGGTTGAAATTTTTAGTTTCACAGATTTTTTTTTAACAAGCTCAAAAACAGTAAATCGGGCTAAATCGGCTCGCGCTCAGAGTCCTGCGGGACGACATAGAGGGTGGACCTGTGTCAAAATTTTCAAAAATTCGCTCACCCTGCGCCTGTACAAAAAAATCGAATAAAATAATAACAAATTAAATCATGAAATCGGGATAACTCACAAAAAATATCTTGTAATTATATTATAGGTTTAATTCATAAAATTGTTTTCGAAAATGTGATTATTTCTAGTAAATATGATGACGTTTAATTGTCATCTTAAAATAGTGTTGACACATTACAAATTAATATCGATAAAATAATAGTCAAGTGAGAGTCGTATGTAATGTTTTATCGTCGTTTATGAAGAAGTTTGTACAAAAAACATTTTTCTAAGGTTTTTAAAATCAGATTCATCCATATCAACTATGATATTTACTCTCCACCGACCTGTCTTCGCTACTATCATCCTACATTAATATCACACGGTAAACAATTTGTCCGCAGTGTGTAGCAACACAAGATTGTTTCGGTGATTTTATCACATTGGCTCTGAGTGAACAACTTTCAGTTTTGAATACCAAAAGTCACTGTCACTATACGATAAAATATTATAACGTGCTTGAAAAATAGCGCCGTGTGAAGGCAGTGGTATAACTTGGTGCTCATGTTCCCAATTAAGTTCGTCAAAGACGTATCGTATCGTATCTATGCCATATACATGGATCTATGCCACTTTTGTCTTGGTAAATGGTCCAATGGGTCGGTAATCCGACAAGACCGGGGACGGATAAAAAATATGTGCAAATTTAATTTTGATGTCTTAATATAATAGATTCGATAAATTATAGCTGGAGCAGTAAGTACCTACGTCACTAGACAATAAAGTACGGCAATTGTTTCTTCATATTGCTTACAATATTTACGGTTCTTTATGAGCGGTGGCAAACATCAAAAACAAAAGAATTTGGTTACAGTATAAGCGAAACCGTACGACGATTTTTAGCCGATTCTACTTTATAAAAATCTGAAATTCAGGATCTTTGAAAATTCTGCCACTAAAGAAGTTAAATAGTGGATGAAAATTTGTAAGGAAATCTACCATTTTTGTCGCAGAGAAATACCGTCGGGCGCACGGCTTGTCTATTAAATCATTTTTTTAAAGTTACTGATTACTAACGCTTAGCCTTAACCTCTGGGTCTGAGAAGCATGAATGCGGTTTTGAGATATTTATTTTTTCAAAGAACAAATAGCACAATGGTTTTTTTTTTATTTTGGATGGGAAATCATCAAATGATTTCTCCCGCTCTGGAAAGCGTGACAGACTTTTACAGTCTAAAACCCACCCGTGTTCTTCCAGTTCAAATTCAAATTCTCAAATTCACTGACAACTAACACTTGTGTTGGAAAGTCGCTGGTTGAAAGGTCTGGAAGCATGATTTCGGTTTAAAGACATTTATTTTCTCATAGAATGAATTGCACAAGGATTCTTATTGCAATGGTGCAATTACTTATTTTCACCTTACTACCAAAAAACCACGTGTATGTGTAACTAGCTTTTGCTCGCGACTTCGTTCGTGGAGGATTGGTGACGCGGGAGCAATTGACGTACAGTTGTCCGTGTGAGAAGCAGCTAGTCCTGAGGTCGGAACCCGTAGCAATCATAATAATAATAAAGCTGAAGAGTTTGTTTTTAGGGTTCCGAACCTCAAAAGGTAAAAAAGGAACCCTTCCCGTCTGTCCGTCTGTCTGTCCGTGTGTCACCTCCGGTTTTCTCAGAAACGGGTGGCTCTAGCAAGTTGAAATTTATTCCAGATACTGAAGTCTATAGTCCCTATTAGTATAAAAATGAAGGTCCTGAGTCAACACGATAAAAAGATATGGGCAAATTTAAATTTTTGCGAAAACTTGTAAGCAGGTACCAAAATTTACCTACCTTAATATTCAACTTTTTTTAATTTTTCGGAATTTACCCTTTACTTGTGCTGTAAGACCTTGCTTTTAGTCAAAGTTCACAATTCTAGGTCAACCGGAAGTACCCTATAGGTTTTGGGTCGAAAACCTATATGGTAGTTCCCGTTGACCTAGAATCACGAAATTTGGCAAAAAGTAAGATCTTACAGCACAATTAAGTAAATTTTGATACTTACAAGTTTTCGCGAAAATATAAATTTGCCCATAACTTTTTGGAACGAAGTTCCTTATCGCGCGTTGCGAAAGGGGAGCTAGACGGAAAAAATTAAGACCAAAAGTTGTAACGACACTTTTAATTAAGACCAACAGTTGTAACGTAACGACACTTTTTGCTACATTACACGCCCGCACAGCTTACAAAAGCTGTGCGGCGTGCGCGTGTTTCTCTGCAGACAGAGACACAGACAGAGTTGATTGACTGATTGACCGATTGGCCGAGTGGTTGGCCGATTGGTTGGCTTATTGGTTGGCCGATTGGTTGGCCGATTGGTTGGCCGATTGGTTGGCCGATTGATTGGCCGATTTATTGACCGAGTGATTGACCGATTGATTGACCGATTGATTGGCCGATTGATTGACCGATTGATAGACCGATTGGTTGATCGATTGGTTGGCCGATTCGTTGGCCGATTGATGGGCCGATTGACTGACCGATTGATTGGCCGATTGATTGGCCGATTGATTGACGGATTGATTGGCCGATTGATTGGCCGATTGATTGGCCGACTGATTGACGGATTGATTGGCCGATTGATTGGCCGATTGATTGGCCGATTGGTTGGCCAATCGGTTGACCGATTGATTGACCGATTTATTGACCGAATGATTGACCGATTTATTGACCGAGTGATTGACCGATTGATTGACCGATTGATAGACCGATTGGTTGGCCGATTGGTTGGCCGATTGGTTGGCTGATTGGTTGGCCGATTGATCGGCCGATTGATTGGCCGATTGATTGGCCGATTGATTGACCGATTGATAGACCGATGGGTTGACCGATTGGTTGGCCGATTCGTTGGCCGATTGATTGACCGATTGGTTGGCCGATTGGTTGACCGATTGGTTGACCGATCGGTTGGCCGATTGATTGGCCGATTGATTGACCGATTGATTGACCGATTGGTTGGCCGATTGGTTGGCCGATAGGTTGACCGATTGATTGACCGATTGATTGACCGATTGATTGACCGATTGATTGACGGATTGATTGGCCGATTGATTGGCCGATTGATTGGCCGATTGATTGGCCGATTGATAGACCGATTGATTGGCCGATTGATTGGCCGATTGATAGACCGATTGGTTGATCGACTGGTTGGCCGATTGGTTGGCCGATAGGTTGACCGATTGATTGACCGATTGATTGACCGATTGATTGGCCGATTGATGGACCGATTGACTGGCCGATTGATTGGCCGATTGATTGGTCGATTGGTTGGCCGATTGGTTGGCCAATTGGTTGGCCGATTGGTTGGCCGATTGATCAACCGATTGATTGACCGATTGGTTGGCCGATTGGTTGGCCGATTGGTTGGCCGATTGATCGACCGATCGGTTGGCCAATTGATTGGCCGATTGATTGACCGATTGATTGACCGATTGGTTGGCCGATTGGTTGGCCGATTAGTTGGCCGATTGGTTGGCCAATTGGTTGGCCGATAGGTTGACCGATTGATTGACCGATTGATTAACCGATTGATTGACCGATTGATTGGCCGATTGATTGGCCGATTGATTGGCCGATTGATAGACAGATTGGTTGACCGACTGGTTGGCCGATTCATTGGCCGTTTGGTTCGCCGATTGGTTGGTATAATAATTTTGTTCTGGATGCATCGTTTTCACACATAATTATACAATGAATGTATGTTAAATATTGTAGTTATATCATTTTAAAAGAGTAACGGTGGAGTTTCTTGCCCATTCTTCTCCATACGAAACTACATTTTGGAAGGGGCGACTAGAATCAATTCTATTTTAATGTAAATGTTGACGTTCAAAAGTGCCTTATATGTGCCTATTTGAACTTTGACTTTGACTTTGTTGGCCGATTGGTTGGCTGATTGGTTGGCCGATTGATGGACCGATTGACTGGCCGATTGATTGGCCGATTGATGGCCGATTGGTTGGCCGATTGGTTGGCCGATTGGTTGGCCGATTGATCGACCGATTGATTGACCGAGTGATTGACCAATTGGTTGGCCGATTAGTTGGCCGATTGATCGACCGATTGATTGACCGATTGGTTGGCCGATTGGTTCGCCGATTGGTTGGCCGATTGGTTGGCCGATAGGTTGGCCGATTGGTTGGCCGATTGATGGGCCGATTGACTAGCCGATTGATTGGCCGATTGATTGGCCGATTGATTGGCCGATTGATGGCCGATTGATTGGCCGATTGGTTGGCTGATTGGTTGGCCGATTGGTTAACCGATTGGTTGGCCGATTGGTTGGCCGATTGGTTCGCCGATTGATCGATTGATCGATTGTTCGATTGATAAACTTACCTTAACTTATAAATTGAGATAATAAATAACATTTATTTGGACTTGTACAAATCCCATAAACCTGCCAAACTGCGTGACAGTTTATCGGCAGGATTAGCGCTCGTGTTAAACAATTTAATCAAACATATATGTAGAACATTGCATTAAGTAGTTCAGTTTTTGGAACGAAGTTTTGGAACGAAGTTCCTTATCGTGCGTTGCGAAAGGGGGCTAGACGGAAAAAATTAAGACCAAAAGTTGTAACGACACTTTTTGCTATATTGTTGCTTTGTGCGCGTGTTTCTCTGCAGGCAGAGACAGGCAGAGTGCATTGTGTGTGTGTGCGTGTGTATGTATACGTACAATTTTTAAAATTATGTTACAATTCCTTCACTAAAGAAACTTCGTTCCATCCGGGTGGTCCCTTGACACCTCTCAAATGTTTTTTATTACAATATGGTACCTACAAATTTGTACGGAACCCTCAGTGGGCGATTCCGACTTGCACTTGTCCGGTTTTTTTCTATATGTTTGAAATCTCTATCTCTGGAACTACCAGCCTCAGGCAAAGCTAGTTTTGAATGAAAATACATTTTTGCTATTGTTTCATTAATAAAATTAGTTGATTACATCACATTAACAATTACATTAAATTACAACACAGCACTGCCGATTCCGACAACGCCACATTATCAGCGGTCAGATTTTCGCATACTTTTGATATCTACTAAACGCTTTTACATACTTAGTTGTTATTGTTAATTATATCGTCGCAGACAGTGTCTGACACCGATGTCGGACAATTTCTACCGGCGAAGACGCAGTGCGGGGTGAGAGAACCAGCCATTCTTTCACTTGAACACGCTTATTCGCGCTGCCGCCTTCGAGACGTCGGTAATTACTGTATTGTAGTCGTTTGGTGACTCGCGATGGTCATCGATATTCACCAATATCATCGGGCCGATAATAATTATATCGGTTTGTGTGTAGCTGCTAACTTATCGGAATCGGAAGGTAACTTACAGGATATGGAATCAATAAAAACAAATAAAGATTCTAAAATAAAAGTAGCCTAAGTTACTCCTTATTACATCCGCTACCTGCCAGTGAAAGTCCCGTCAAAAACGGTCCAGCCATTTCAGAGATTAGCGGGAACAAACAGACAGACAGACAGACAGACAAAAATGGTAAAAAATGTTATTTTGGTATATGTACCGTTTATATATTCATATGCATGTAGCAAAAAGCGGTTATTTTAATATTACAAACAGACACTCCAATTTTATTTACATGTATAGATGTATTGATGTATAGATTTTAGTTCTACCATAAAATGTATCTAAAACTAAGGAAAAAATATCGAACATAAGCAAAAATAATTCCTTTGATCAACTGCAATATGTTATACTATGGCATGGATTTTCTGCTAAATGGTTGACAGTTCATCGTCAATAAATACGTCGCGCTGCATTTGGGGGAGGCGGAGGTAGCGTTTCAAAGGCCCACAGGCCGGAACAACCTAGCCTTAAGGTTAAAAAAGAGGAATAATTTAAACTTATCTAAATATACCTAATTAATAACACAAGAATCAGAATCTCTTGAATTTAAAGTTCAGATTGTTTGTTGAAGACATTGTACTCGTGTTTCGACTTATTAAAAACATTTGGAGCAATTTCCTGAGCTGGAACCACCACGGTACCATCTGTAATGAAATTATTTCAAAGAATCATTTAGAGCCTATCCATATACATAATAATACAATTAATGAAATCATTGCGAAGTCGAAACTGTACATTGAATGTTTATTTTATTATTTTAGTAATTTATGTGAGGTTTGGGAACGATTCTAATGCCGAAAATATTGGTATTATTTGTGATTCTTTTTTTTAAGTAATGGGTAGGTACTTACATATTAGTCTTACAAAATGTAACAATATTATAGTTCGTATTAATCCTAATAATATTATAAAAATGAAAGTTCGTACGTTTAGATATTTAGATATTAGGATGTTTGTTCCTCAATCACGCAACAACGGCTGAACGAATTTGGATGGCAATGTAATGGGTAACACATGTTTGGATGGTTGTTGTTGTTGTTTAAGTTAAGTGTTTATCAGTGGAAACTTGTAAATGGCCTTCAGTTTCATATTGTTAACATCGTTTATGTTAGCTGTAAGTTTCCCGAATAAAATAAAATAAATAAATAAAATAAATAAATAATGGCTACAGAAAATAATTACATTAAAGCAGATACTGCTTCTCAATCCATCATGAGAAAGTTATAAATTCTTCTTGAGTTTTATATTTATGATTTTTTCACTTCAGTACAATAGTTTAAAACTACTATGAATGATTTCTGCCCAACGGTGCATACATACAATAAAGTGAAAAATAGGTATCAATCCCGTACACCTATAATACTCACCATCCTCAAGAGATTTATTTCTTTTGGCACGCTTTATAAAAGCTATTAAAAGTAGCATCAGCACCAATAAAATGCTGACGGTGGCAAGGATGTACATCCAATTGGACTGCACCCTGAAAACGTTAATAAAAATGCTTTTTATAACAGCTGCAGAAGAAAATAAATCGAGTAGTTTTTTTGCAAGAACGAGGCCTGCGTAACTCGCGGCGGAGAGTAAAACACCTTTTTTACTCGCAACATGGCGTTTAATGTCTGCAATAATACAGGGTCAAATGAAATTAGCTGGAAATACTTTAACCACGTGTTGGATATCGATAGCGAAAACTAAGGGAACAAAAATTAAATTTTAAAAATCTTTTTTCGTCATTCGATGAGCGAAGATGGCAATCGAAGCTGTTTTTACCATTTTACGTGGCACATAGATATTTTTACGAATTTCCAAAACCCAAAACATAACAGTAGTTTGGCTGCCTTAATGTAGGTACATGTCAGCGTCATTTAAAGTTTTGAACAAAGTTAGACCTTTTAAATGTTATCTAATTAGTTTTCTATTTCGATAGGTGCCCAACATGTGGGTAAAGTCATCATCTGCCTAGCCTTTAACCAACAATGTTGGGGTCGGCTTCCAGTCTAACCGCATGCAGCTGAATATAATATATATTTTACATGGAGCGACTGCCTATCTGGCCTTCACAACTCAGTTACTGGGTAATACGATACCCCTTGGTAAGACTGGTTGTCAGACTTTCGGGCTTCTGACGAGTGTAACGAATGTCAAAAATCCACAAATGACAGCCGGGACTAACGGTTTAACGTGCTTTCCGAGGCACGGAGGGGTCTTGGTGTATAAAAATGGTCACCCATCCACGGACCAACCAACACGTGAGTAAACTATTGCCAGATAATTTAAATTGACCCTGTATATTGCTGCTGTTTTTATTTTTGTTGTGGACTGATTTAACGCCATTGAATTAATTCGGTACATGCTTTTACAGTTAATCAGTCGTAAAGGTCGCGAGGTTCACCAATTATAATTATTATAATATTTACTAATTTGGTGACTGATTTCCAGTACCTAATGAATCAAGCGACTGTTTATTCATTTCTTTATACCTATAAATTTGAAATGGGGCTCTGGTATTTTTACTTACCAATTTCTTTTTCCAGTACTTTTACCAAATTTTTTCATATCTGCCACACATGAGCCATTGACATTACTTCTGTACCATCCCGGATCACAAACACAGGTGCCAGGACTCACACATATGCCATGTAAACACCCGTCAGAGCAATGTGGCACGCAAACTTTCTCCTCGAATAATGTATACCCGGCAAGACATTTGCAAGTCTCTGGGGCGACACATGTACCATTCACACAGGGTTTGGTACAAATAGGTTCACACGTCCTGTCACTTGTACTGAATTGTGTTTCTGACATTTTCCACCCGGAGTCACAGAGACACGTTTCGGGACTCACACAAACGCCGTGAAGGCACCGATTAGAACAATGTGGCCGGCAAACATTATTTTCTGATTCTACATAACCAGAGTGACACTGGCAAGTTTCCGGGGCTATACAAGTGCCATTCATACAAGGTTTGCTACATATTGGTTCACAAGTTTTGTTAATGGTGCCATTAGCTTGGATCATTGTCCATCCTGAGTTACAAGCACAAGTTTCCGGTCCAATACAAGTTCCATGAGGACACCCACTTGAACAGTCAGGCTTGCATGTGTTGTTCTCATTTTTTTTATATTCTGGAAAACATTGGCAGGTCTCTGGGCCTATACAAGTCCCGTTTTCACAGGGTTTTCTACATATTGGTTGACAAATTTTGTTAACAGTGCCATTAGTTTGTATCATTTTCCATCCTGAATTACAGACGCAATTTTCTGGGCCTTCACATGTACCATGTTGACATCCACTAGAACAGTGGGGCTTGCATGTGAACTTACCAGATACTCTAAAACCGGGCAAACAATTGCATTCCATTGGTGCGATGCATGTGCCATTTACACAAGGTTTGGAACAAATTGGTTGACATGTACTATTATCATGTCCCATTTGATATCCTGAATTACAAACACAAGTCTCAGGCTCAATACAAATTCCATAGAGACATCCAGTTGAACAGTAAGGCTTACAAATATTATTTTCATTTTTTTTGAACCCGGGCAAACACTTGCATGTTTCCGGGGCTACACATGTTCCATTATCACAGGGTGAGGCACAAATTGGCTGACAGATTTCCTTTATTGTGGTATTTGTTGGGATCATTCGCCATCCTATATCGCAGACACATGTTTCAGGTCCAACACAACTTCCATGAGAACATCCACTGGAGCAGTAAGGCTTGCAGCTATACTTATCTGATTTCACGTACCCCTTTGTACACAGACATACTTCTGGCGCCACACACGTTCCGTTGACACATCGTGTTGTGCAAATTGGTTGACATGTTTTATTGGCATTACTATATTGTTGTACTATTTGCCATCCCGAGTCACAGTTGCATGTCTCAGGCTCAACACAACTGCCATGAACACATCCACTGGAGCAGTAAGGCTTGCAGCTGTAGTAATCTGACTTCACATACCCTTTTGTACACTGGCAGGTTTCTGGAGCCACGCACGTACCGTTTCTGCAAGATGTCGTGCAAATCGGCTGACATGTATTATTCGCTGTGCCAAGTGGTTGCACCATTTGCCATCCCGAGTCACAGTTGCATGTCTCAGGTTCAACACAACTGCCATGAGCACATCCACTGGAGCAGTAAGGCTTGCAGCTGTAGTTATCTGACTTCACATACCCTTTTGTGCACTGGCAGGTTTCTGGAGCCACGCACGTACCGTTTCTGCAAGATGTCGTGCAAATCGGCTGACATGTATTATTCGTCGTGCCAAGTGGTTGCACCATTTGCCATCCCGAGTCACAGTTGCATGTCTCAGGTTCAACACAACTGCCATGAGCACATCCACTGGAGCAGTAAGGCTTGCAGCTGTAGTTATCTGACTTCACATACCCTTTTGTGCACTGGCAGGTTTCTGGAGCCACGCACATGCCGTTTATGCAATGTTTCGTGCAAATAGGCTGACATGTATTATTCGTAGTGCCAAGTGGTTGCACCATTTGCCATCCCGAGTCACAGTTGCATGTCTCAGGTTCAACACAACTGCCATGAGCACATCCACTGGAGCAGTAAGGCTTGCAGCTGTAGTTATCTGACTTCACATACCCTTTTGTACACTGGCAGGTTTCTGGAGCCACGCACGTACCGTTTCTGCAAGATGTCGTGCAAATCGGCTGACATGTATTATTCGCTGTGCCAAGTGGTTGCACCATTTGCCATCCCGAGTCACAGTTGCATGTATCAGGTTCAACACAACTGCCATGAGCACATCCACTGGAGCAGTAAGGCTTGCAGCTGTAGTTATCTGACTTCACATACCCTTTTGTGCACTGGCAGGTTTCTGGAGCCACGCACATGCCGTTTATGCAATGTTTCGTGCAAATAGGCTGACATGTATTATTCGTAGTGCCAAGTGGTTGCACCATTTGCCATCCCGAGTCACAGTTGCATGTATCAGGTTCAACACAACTGCCATGAGCACATCCACTGGAGCAGTAAGGCTTGCAGCTGTAGTTATCTGACTTCACATACCCTTTTGTGCACTGGCAGGTTTCTGGAGCCACGCACGTGCCGTTTATGCAAGATTTCGTGCAAATAGCCTGACATGTTTTATTCGCTGTGCTAAGTGGTTGCACCATTTGCCATCCCGAGTCACAGTTGCATATCTCAGGTTCAACACAACTGCCATGAGCACATCCACTGGAGCAGTAAGGCTTGCAGCTGTAGTTATCTGACTTTACATACCCTTTTGTGCACTGGCAGGTTTCTGGAGCCACGCACGTGCCGTTTAAGCAAGGTTTCGTGCAAATCGGCTGACATGTATTATTCGCCGTGCCAAGTGATTGCACCATTTGCCATCCCGAGTCACAGTTGCATGTCTCAGGTTCAACACAACTGCCATGAGCACATCCACTGGAGCAGTAAGGCTTGCAGCTGTAGTTATCTGACTTTACATACCCTTTTGTGCACTGGCAGGTTTCTGGAGCCACGCACATGCCGTTTATGCAAGGTTTCGTGCAAATCGGCTGACATTTATTATTCGTCGTGCCAAGTGGTTGCACCATTTGCCATCCCGACTCACAGTTGCATGTCTCAGGTTCAACACAACTGCCATGAGCACATCCACTGGAGCAGTAAGGCTTGCAGCTGTAGTTATCTGACTTCACATACCCTTTTGTGCACTGGCAGGTTTCTGGAGCCACGCACGTACCGTTTATGCAAGGTTTCGTGCAAATCGGCTGACACGTTTTATTCGCTGTGCCAGGTGGTTGCACCATTTGCCATCCTGAGTCACAGTTGCACGTCTCAGGTTCAACACAACTCCCGTGAGGACATCCACTAGAGCAGTGAGGTTTGCAGACGTTTTCGCCTGATTTTTGGTAACTCAGTAAACATTGGCATGTGTCTGGGGCGATACATGTACCGTTGACGCAGGGTTTACTGCAAACTGGTTGGCAAGTTTTATTTGCAAATGTGTATCCCTTGGTGCACAGACATTTCTCCGGCGTTATACAGATACCATGTCCGCATGGTGTAGAGCATATTGGCTTGCAGTTGTATTTATTTTCGGGGTCCAACTTATAACCGTTGTAACATCCACATTCATCTGGATTACGGCAGTAGCCATTTGTACAAGTCTCTGAGCATTCTGGTACACAGACGAGTCTGAAAATTATGTTTCAGTAGATTAAGTATTTCTTGTTATGGTTATAGCTAATCATTACAAGTTACAACACAGCAGAAGTTCGATAAGTCTAGAAATAAGTAAGTATGGTGATTACTTTATTTTCGCGAAAAAATCGCGAGTCGAGTATTTTTTTTTTTTAGGGTGGGAAATCATCAAATAACTTCTCCTACTCTGGGTGGAGCTGGAGGGCGTGTCAGACTTTTACTGACTAAAACCCACCCGTGTTCCCTCAGTTGCCTGTGTGCCAGGGGCAACGGTATCTCTTTCGAACAACCCGCTTGGCAGAGTCGAGTATTTAAATTGAAAATTAAGTAGATGTATACTTACGAATAATCATAACTAAAATCTCTCTTGTAACCAGAACAACATTCGCTTTTCAATGAGCTTACTTGTCTCTAAAACAAATATAAAAATGTGAGTAATTATTTTATGATGAAGAATTGATTGGCATAAAAAAAATTGATGCAGATCAAAATGTCTCAAAACGTTAGGACAACCTCCTAAAACCGTTTTCGTGTAGCTAGTACCTCCCTTACTGCCCCATCTCATAAATCCGCCCTGAATAGTGTATACTCAGTATGAAAACCACAAACATGTGCAATTAAGGAGGCAAATAACACTAGTCTACAAAACACCCGACCACAAAAAATAATCACGCTCTAAAACGTAAGAAACTAGAAAATTTTCTCATACGAAAGCCGTGGTCGTATTTTAGGTCTTATCTTATTGTAGTACCATTTGACTCGAATAAACAAAAAATAATTTATTTATTAATGACAGCGAACATAAGGCCCAAAGGATGATGGTCAAAATGGGCGTGAGTCCAACAGAATTGAAAGAGTACTAAATATGGACTCTCTATTTCGTACTATGGCAAAAAGTTCCAAAGTCGCCGGAGAACAGAGATAGAACCAATTGAAAAAATTGCATTTTTCTGTATATATACAGAAGATTTGACTACATCTATCACGTTTAAAAAAAGGTCGAGTTATAAACATGGCGCACTTCCAAATCAAAATATTTTAAGATAAGATAAGACATTTTTATTTGCATAAAACATGGTATACAAGGTGTTATTGGAAAATATAGATAAAACATGTTTTGCTTTAAACTAAAGCATGCAAACTTACTTACTAAAAAAGAAAAAATACATTGACATTGAAATAAATTACATTGATTTCATATTATTAAAAAAAAACATTGATACTGTAGAAAATATTATTATTAAGCCATTTATATAATTGGGTTTTAAATAGCGTACAATTTAACGTTTTCAACATTTTAGGTAATTTATTATATAGACGTACACACATAGCCAGAAAGTTTTTATTATATTTCGCTGATCGAGGCAGTACATCCAGCACAAGTCTATATTGGTCTCGCCTACTTCGAGAGCCTATTTCCTGTGCTGTTTTAAATAGTTCTTTGTGTTTTTGAACGAACATGTATGCTTCATATATATATAATGAAGGTAACGGTAGCAAACCGCCCCCTAAAATCCTACCTTACGTCCAAGCTGAACACCTGGCTACGTGGGGGGCGGACACGCGTACTGTACAACTGTACAAAAAACTTATGCGGCTAACAAGGAAAGGTAACCCCTTTATGCGAAAAACCTCAACAAAAAGACAGTGTCCGTATCCAATCGCAGATACTGTTTAAAAATAAAACACAAACATATACAACAAAACAAAACCCAAAAAGTGAAACAAAAAACAAGACAAAAAAAAGAAAAAAAAACGGTAGCAAACCAAGCTCTTATCATACAGAACCCTCTCCACGCGAGTTCAACCCACAATTCTCCGGTTTTTTTTTTTATATTTACGTTAGCAAGGGCGATTACAAGTATGTGATTTCCACATGGTAGGTATACCGTATACAGATCAACTGAGGATGTCTTGCTCTATAAGTTGGTATGTCATGAGGTCATGACAAATAAATGATTCCTGAAAAAAAAATTACTAGTTCAACTTACGGAAACATCATGCCAATCCTTATAGCTGTTAACTTTTCTAATCTTTTTACACCAAAACCAACATTTGGGGTCTTTCTCCTTATAAGAGTAAGTGTGCCAGTAACTTTCACGAACATCTTGCCATTCCCTGTAAGTAAAATATAAAGCAATCCGAAGTCAAACCAGACTTAATAGGCTGAGAATCAACACTTTTAGAACGTCTATATCACAAGTCAACGGGCCTCCAAAATGCCCACCCTTCACCAATTACTAGTGGTCTCTAGCAGCACAGCAGCTGTCTATTCAGTTCGAAAAACTTGATTCTATACAATAGTGTGCAATGTAGCAACATTACGTAACACAAAAAGATAATTAAATGATTTGCCATGCACATAATATACCAACAAACACAATTATAACTATACTCAAGCAAAATTTAAACTGGGACGGCCACGATAGCGGCGGTAAGTCCTCTCTTTGAGGAGTAGCTTGTGAGGCGGCACGGCGTCCTCACCTTCCGCCTGACGCAGGTCCTCACCGGACACGGTTGTTTCGTGAGGTTCCTGTTTCGGTTAAGACGGGAGGTAACGCCCGGGTGTTTCCACTGCGAAGATCGCCCTGAGGACACGTTGGAGCATACGGTGGAGGTGTGCCCGGCTTGGGCGGAGCACCGCCGTGTCCTCGTGGAGGAGATCGGCGGCGGCGATCTCTCGCTTCCGGCCCTAGTCCAGGCCATGGTACAGAGCGAGAGTGCATGGGTAGCCGTCACATCCTTCTGCCAAAAAGTAATGCTCCCGAAGAGGGAGGCGGCGCACGTGAGGGAGAGGCAGTATATGCGCCCTGACGGCCTTACTCGCCGCAGGAGACGCCCTGAGCGTCGGGAAGCCCACGCTGATTCCCGGCCATCGTAGGCGCGGGCTTGCGGACGGCGAGTAATGGGTAGCTCGCTGTCCGGTAAGGACCAAGCCCGGGTCGACGGCGCGTTGTATTCCACCAGATATCAGCACCAACTGATGGGGCCCGCAAGGGCTAATGCTTGCCAGGGGTGCGGGTTGTTCGCAAGAGATACCGCGGCCCCTGGCACACAGGCAACTGAGGGAACACGGGTGGGTTTTAGTCAGTGAAAGTCTGACACGCCCTTCTGCTTCACCCAGAGCGGCAAAAGTTATTTGATGAATTTCCACCCAAAAAAACCGCAAAAATTTAAACTAATTGCGTAATCAGAACTTAATACCTAAATAAAAGATTCCAATCGTAAAAGGCGTGCCCACTTACCTACATGTGCAATGCTGTATAATGCTGCTATAACTCGAAGTAACAATAAATGATAAACCGAAGTCAAATAAATAAGTAAACTGTTAATTACTAATGAGGAACTATAACAAAACCATGATCGGCAAGACGACCAGACTCCACAAGCAGCACCCGTTTACGAGCATTACGACCGTATAGATGAGCCGTTCACCGCCTTGCCATACTTGAGGGAAGGTCACAAGTCGTAACCTCAATCCTAAAACTGCCGAAAGCAGTGATATCTATGGGAGCATGACAAACTTGTTGCCGGTGTGTACGTGTTGCATGGTGGTAAAATGCATAGTGAAAGCTGCTGCCCATTCTCTAGTAAGTCCTAGCTATTCTGTACGTCCGGTACCACACGGCCACAACCTCCACACAAACAATAATTAATGCACGATTACCACTAAACCCATTTACTTATTTACCCATAACTCTCCCCTCTAATTATTTTATCCATGTCACGGTAGGATGCCACCGTCTTCAGGGCTTTTTCGACGACAGACTCCATAACCAGCCACCAGCCCTGTTTCCGTGTCAGCTATAATTTCCCTGGGTATTTCTTACTCCACATTCCATGGATAATGCAAGGAGAATTTCTATGTTACGAGTATGTTGTCCACATGGGTATGGGCCATGTTTTTACTCACAATATCTAATATTATGGGATCCTGTTGCTGATCTGGAAGCTCGGCTGATATAAATATTGTGATAACAAGCTCGTCATGTTTTATTTTGGTTTCAAGCCATTATGTATTTCGTAAAATATAAAAATGTTCACTGTGAGTTATTCATACAAAATTGACGTAGTACGCTTTGGCGGACTTTTTTTAGAACTTTCCAAGATGAACAATTCAGCTAAACATTATTTTCGTGTAACGCTATTGACGCAATGCACACAGTGGAAGCTCACAAAACGGACGAATATAATCCTAACTTTAAGGTGTTTGTTTATTTACAAAATAGCCTATATTCATCTCATATAATGTATTTTTCAAATTGTGAAAGAATTCTTCTTTAATTGGAGCTGTGGGTCCGGAGATTATGCTCCACAGACACGGTATATCTACTTACATTATAAATATAATATGATATAATACAATATTATCTAGTATAGTATATAGTTGAGATATTTACGTATAGGTAGATTAGGAATTGAAACGGGCAACCAGCTTCAAGTTTTTGAATAACTGACCGACCCTGACATTTCAATATTTTCTATAGGTCTACACCTATCAAGTCACCTTTATCCACATTAGCACATAATGGTGTAGGACCGTGTCCCAGGCATGCAATGTAAGTAATCACGGGGTAATTTTAGGGTGGACCGTTCACTTACCATTTTCTGCGGGTGCAAATTTGACTTTCCCCGTAATTTGTAACATTGCACAATTGTAATAACACAATTATAAATAATGCCAACAGAGATCCCATTCTGATGCACATTCTGTGATGAATGGCGCTTTACATGATTTTAGTGATATCATCAACTCAAGTTATCATCTTCCTGTTAGTAATTATATCTTTTGGGGTTCCGTAACTGAATAAGGACCACTTTTATCGTTCTCTATTTTATGTTTGTTTACCCGTCTTTGGCTCTGGTAATTTGTATCTACTATACTTCTCAGAATAAAATATTGTCAATCTTTGCAAAGGCAAAAAATGCCTCTGCACTCAATTGAATACAAGACGTACGACATTACATAGAATTATTTATGAATCTATGTTGGTAAGAAAATACTCAAATTATTTGTTTTTGATCATGTATTTTATTTTCTCTTTTACTCTTATACATGCTGTCGAGCATCACCGTTATTCCTTTATCTGTTCTTTTCTTCTTGTCTGTTAACATAGATTTAAATTAAATAAAACTAAAAGATTTCTTTAGCTTGTTACGCTTACACACATAACTGTTGAACGGATTTGGATGAAATGTGGCACATGAGTAGACCTTGACCTGGATTAGGACATAGGATATTTTTTTTACCAACATTCCCTCGGGCTCGAGACTTATGCGGATGAAACTGCGGCACGCGACCTGCGTCCGACTTGCAGTTTGCGGATTTTTAGATGGGTTTATATATATATTTTTATGTCTTACGTAGAAATGAACACTTACACTAACGTTAATTTTACCGGAAGCATTAAGACATGATGTATTATTATTTCATCTTCCAGCTTCTCAGTAACCCGTCTCTGAGCGTGGTTCCAACACGATGAGTTAACAGGATGATTGATGATAATGGATTAGTTATTCCATAATTCTATAATCACCCCGTATCGGAAACATAAATTAGAATCTGGACAAATGGTATCTATCAAAATGTGTCATAAATTATTTTTAATAATATCATTTAAATTCAGTAATCATTTATATCATTTCACAACGTTGTGCTAGTGCATTTTTTTATCAACAACGGATACAGATTTCGTGGTTATCGAGGGGGATTTTTTTTGTTCTCGTCTACTCCATGCTGTGGGGTGTTATGGGATAGGTCTCAAAAAAACATTGCGTTTGTGAAAACAATTTTTCGCTTAAGGGATCCGTTTGTGAAATATTAAACTTTAAAGTGAAATGTTTTGTTAAACTCAGGTATCGTCGTCCCCGTGACAGCTAAATGGTTGTTTTTGGGTTGTTTATATGTGGAAAAATTCACGGTAGTAGTATATAGGCTTACCGAACTTAAAAGGAAAACTATCAGGCTTTAAAAATTTACAAGTTGGTAATAGTTTGCAGTTGGAATCGTAGAATATTTTTCAACCACAATATTAAGTATATTTTTGAGATAAACTCATTCCAACTACGGAACCCTTTATTGTTTTTTATTGTAATGTGAATCTTGTACCTATGTGCAGAATAAACACTTTCCTTCCTTTTTCTAATTCTTTTGGACATAAACGCAGCTTGCAGGCACGCCTTCAAGTTTTTTATACCTGACCTGACTGAAGCAAAGCACCAATATGGTTACTATAATATATTTATGTGCCGGCGTTTCCAGTCACATCTGCCATATATATATCTACCTTTTGTTGGGTGCCTTTCATTCATCTTCTCGACATGACCAATCCATCTAAGAATACTCTTTTCAAGTTTTATCACTGCATCTTCCTTCAAACTCTTTTTAACCTTATCACAATCATTCCGCAGCCATAAGAACGCCCAGACAGACATGCTTCGCAAGGAACGCATTTAATCTGTACCTAGCTTCTATCGTTTCATAGTGTAGGTTTATCTGAAATAAAATATTTTGATTTTGAAAACACATTAATGCCTCTTTTGCCACAGCCAATATTTTCTATTATTCATTACATAGGCGTGGGCCCCAGTATAAAATAAAAATAAAATAAATATTTTAGGTATTAAAAAAAAATATTGGTGAAATACAGTTTATATCTTAGAAATAATACCTATAGGTAGTATAAAGTATAATGCCTGTACCTACTAGGATAAACCTGTATCACAGGCGGCACGAGTTCTTACAATTTATATTCATCATCATCGTCATATAAGCCAAAATACGTCCACTGTTGGACATAGGCCTCCTTTGGGCTTGGGCCCATAAACATTTTATTCCGTTATTTTGTCAAAGTCAGTCTTCAATCTATTTCAAATAGGCACATAAAAGGTACTTTTGAACGTCAACATTTACATTAAAATAGAATTGATTCTAGTCGCCCCTTTTAAAATGTAGTTTCGTATGGAGAAGAATGGGCAAGAAACACCACCGTTATTCTTTTAAAATGGTTTCACTAGAATATATAAGATACAAATTCATTATATAATTATATGTGAAAATGATGCATCCAGAATAAAATTACCATACCAAAATAGGTAAAAAGAATTATATTGAAGCAATTACAGATAAATTAATTTTATGATAGATGATAGGGTGTTCACTAAGTATTTTGGTTTCTAGTGACAAGTTACAATTATGTACTAAAATGACATCATGATGTGCCATGTGAGTCAATCAGCGCTAAGTGCAAACCTAATCAAATAGTAATAATCAGTAGGTACCTACTCAGTACAGTATCCGTTTTGCACGACGAGTAGCTACCGGGAATGGCCCGTCGATAAACAAATTGTGTAAACCTTTAAAAAAAAATCTGCTTATGATTTTTTTGGGTAAGTAGGCATTTTTATGAAAAATCTGTCCGTAGTGGCTGGGAACAGGTAGAGCTTATTATTTCTTATTGTGAGTCCCTTTGATCATGGTATGCCTCCAAAAAAGGGAGTTTATACTTGCAGAGTAGAAGTAGAAGTAGAAGTAAGAAGCGATTGTAAAAAGAAGGTGTGAAAGTGGAATGACATAAAACTTGCCAATTTTTTTTATTTCAACAACTTGCAAATGAATTCTACCTTTGACAGCATTTTTGACTTTGGCTTTTTGGCAATATTTTGGGGACTTAGGTGACTTGGAGACTGCTTACACTTTCACGTCCTGTAAGTTACAGGACGTGAAAGTGTAATTCGACCTATACCTTACAGGCTGTAAGATAAACGTCAAATTACAGTTCACTTAGAATGTTATTATCGAGAATGCAAGACCTTAAAATTTATTATCTTGGTAACACTAACTCTTGAAGTGTTTACTGTTGCTGTCAATGTCATTGTCATGTTTGTTAATAAATATGTCAAATTGGCAATCTTCAGGCTTCAGCAGCAGCACAGCAATTTGTTTCAAACAAATTGTTTGTTGTTTATTAGTTGCTTGTATGGAGACAACCTGAAAAACAAAAAAAAAACGCTTTAAAATTGTGAACTAATGTATAAAAAAAACTATGTTAATGTACACCGACAGTTCTTACGTAAAGTAAATTGTGTGAGTTTTGAATATGTTTTGGCAAAACGTTGATGATT
This sequence comes from Polymixis lichenea, assembly GCA_949091785.1. Lineage (NCBI taxonomy): Eukaryota > Metazoa > Arthropoda > Insecta > Lepidoptera > Noctuidae > Polymixis > Polymixis lichenea. The sequence goes on from OX420934.1 coordinate 2,019,520, forward strand.
TTTTCCATAAAGTGTAAATACACTCATATTCCAGTCTAGTCCTTGTCATGGAGGAGTTTATCGACATGATTCGACAACTACCCTGTCTCTGGGATACGGGGTGCAGGGAATACCGCGACATGAGAAAAAAAGATGCGGCTTGGAAAAGAATTGTAGCTGAATTAAAATGCAAAGATATACCTGATAGTAAGTTATACTGAATAATTTTATTTAAACCTTTAGAGTTAAGAACAAAAGTCAAAAGTCAGATATGTTTTGTGAGCTGTAGTTCTAAGGACGTCAATAATAAGCATTATCTACAGACACACAAGTGAATAAAAGAAATTCATTAATAAACATATATATATACAAAACACGCGCTGTACACACTTAAAGGCACTTCAGAAGCTAGGTGCACGGTTCCAATTTGTCGCTTCCTATGGAGAAGAGCCGGCAAGAACCTCCACGGTTACTCTTATAAATATAATTGGCTTTTACAATGTTTTCAAATTACAGTGATATTAGGAATGGGAGAACAGTGCAGGCTTGTCAATAAGTACCAGGTACTTAGAGGAATGAAAATCGTCTATAAATCTAGTCTGTAAGGCCTACATTGCCCTTTAATGTAAACTTTACCTGCAACCTAGCCATGTTCCTTCTACCTATGTAATTATAAAGCTAGACCTTTGCAGGTAGTGTAGACAGATAATTGAAACCAGCAAGATAGGTTGCCCATTACAGTAGAATCTTGGCATGTTACATTACAGGTTAATATAATTATAACCTGTTAAATCCAGTGCCAAATTTTAAATGAGGCATCCTGATAAATACTTAGGTACAGGCTAGTAAAGTGAAATCTGAATTAAGAACCTGGTTAGAAGGCCTTATAATAAAAACATAATGTTAATTTTTATTCTTATAATTTCAGTAAAAACTGCAAAGGCCGAGTGGAAGAAACTGCGTGACAGTCATAGAGATTCCTTGAAAAGAGCCAAAGCAGTAGCTAATGGACAGGACATGGTCATCAGTAACAAGTGGAAGTATGCAGAGATAATGGATTTCCTTCTCCCCTTCATGAAAACTAGGAAAAGAAGACGAAGTCTAACAACGTCCAGTGATGATAACAAAGAGTCCTCACCTTCACCTTCAGACTCCTTTTTAGAAGTACAACCATCTACTTCAAATACTGACACACTAAATTTCACACCAGAATCTCAAACAAACAAACTGGACACATCCCTGCAAACTGAACACATGTTCAGGAAAAGAAAAATTGATACGGATATTGGTGAAATAATGATTGATATGGATGATAGAAACAGTTGTCGATATGGGGAGCGGAACAAACATCCCTTAGATTCATTCTTTGAAAGTATGTGTGAGACAACCAAGCAGTTTCCAACATGGTTACAATACACAGTGAAAAGAAAAATATTTAATGTCATCTCAGAAGCGGAGGACACATTTGAATCTTACAAATCACGAGAATCAATTTTTTGATACTCTTAATTTATTATACGTTTTTTTAAGGATATATTTGTTATTTCTTTTATTAATGTTGTAGTGTATTCCCAGCACTTGCGAGGCAGGCAGGGTTTGTGACTGTTGCAACCTCCTATCTCATGTTTCTTACAACAAACATAACACAATTTGACAAACAAACACCAATAACAACAACAATTTGACAAACAAACAACGATAACAACAACGATTTCACAAACAAACAACAATAACAACAACAATTTGACTTCAACAGCGCCTTACGTGGTTGACCGACTTCGTAGTTTTTTTTTTTTTTTTGGGTGGGAAATCATCAAATAACTTCTCCCGCTCTGGGCGGAGCGGGAGGGCGTGTCAGACTTTTACTGACTAAAACCCACCCGTGTTCCCTCAGTTGCCTGTGTGCCAGGGGCCGCGGTATCTCTTTCGAACAACCCGCACCCCTGGCAGGCATCAGCCCTTGCGGGCCTCATCAGTTGCTGATGACATCTCTTTGAGGCGCGCGTGGAACACAACGCGCCGTCGACCCGGGCTTGGTCCTTACCGGACAGCGAGCTACCCATTACTCGCCGTCCGCAAGCCCGTGCCTACGGTGGCCGGGAATCAGCCTGGGATTCCCGACGCCCAGGGCGTCTCCTGCGAAGGCTACGGCTGTGAGGGCGCATGTACTGCATCTCCCTCACGTGCGCCGCCTCCCTCTTTGCGAGCATAACTGCTTTGCTGAAGGAGGCGACTGCTAGCCATGCACTCTCGCTCCGTACCATGGCCTGGACCAGGGTCGGACGCGAGAGATCGCCGCCGCCGATCACCTCCACGAGGACACGGCGGTGCTCCGCCCAAGCCGGGCAGACCTCAACCGTATGCTCCACCGTGTCCTCAGGGCGATCTTCGCAATGGAAACACCCGGGCGTTTCCTCCCGCCCTATCCGAAACAGGAACCTCCCGAAACAACCGTGTCCGGTGAGGACCTGTGTCAGGCGGAAGGTGAGGACGCCATGCCGCCTCTCAAACCACTCCTCAAAGAGGGGACTTACCGCCGCAATCGTGGCGTGCCCAACCGACTTCGTAGTTCAAGTGTTACCATTGACTTGTGTTTCACTGTACACGCTGCGTGAGTGGAAAACCGTCAGGGAGTGCACAATCTTGTGTTATAGTATATCACGAAGCGGCGCGCGCTTTGAGGTTACCAAGCGTACAAACACTCTGTGAATGAGTGTAATGGTATCTACGTACTATACGGTTAGCCGGAATGCGGTCAACCGCAACCGCAACCGGAACGAAACCGCCGTGGTTTGCGGTTGGATCGACTCATTTCCAAGATGGACGTCGAAGATGTCACAGCTATTTATTATTAATCGCGTTACAGAAACCTAAGGCCCATTTTGTATCTCAATTATAAAGCGAGCGTCGGTGAACACGTACACCGTCAATGGCGGGCAACCGTAAACTAGCACTATCCGCGATGGGCGTTGAATCAACGAACCAGTTGAATCAACCGTTGATCTCCTGTCAACGTATTAACGTTAACTGTTTATGAATCAACTAGTTGAATTTGTTAACGACGTTTATGAATTTAACTCGTTTAAAAATCAACTAAACTAAATTTGCAAACGTAGGTACCTCAAGAACTGAGTAAAAAACTTACGTTGAAAATACCATCATAGATTCCGAGCGACGGTCATGTCGTAGAATTTGAACTCTAAGTAACGTAAACAAGAGTTGATTTTTGAAATATTTATTTTAAGAAAATTATACCGTTAAAAGAATCGTTGAACGTCGCAGCGTTGAATAAAACCGTTCAATGAATGAACGGTTAACGTTACAAGTCGACAATAGGTGCACGTTAACTCGTTGACGAATTTAACTAGTTGATAAACGTAAATCAACGTTAACGTTGCGTTAACGGAAAAACCGTCAACGACCCAGCACTACCGCGTAGCCTGAATAGCAACCGTCCGGCTGGCCGTCAATCCGGCCGCAGCGCTCAGAACGACCGGAGCGGTCGGCGTGGCAGCCGCATCGCAGTGCGGATAAGGGTGGGTACCTACGCACTATGCGGTTAGCCGGAATCAAAAATATGTACGAGAAAGTAATTTTTCTCCGCACTGCGATGCGGTGCCTGTGAAGAATGCCTGTTCATTGCGGCAGAGCGAGTAAGCGTAGCGGAACGGAGCAGTGTAGCTGACCGTAGCGAGGGAGCTATGTTCTCTACGACGCGCCACGGATCTTTGTGTCTATGAAGTTAGTCACGGCTTGTCTTGTGGTAATCCCATAGGCAACAAAAAGGCATTATTCAGACAGTGTTGAATTTAAGTAGGTAACTATTAATAAACTATTTACAAAACAATGGTCATGTCAAATAACCTTGTAGCCCTTGTAGGGCTCTGAAGCAGCGTCTAAACAACTTTCAATTTGTTTAATTTTTTCCAAATTAATTTAATAAATTTAGCGGTGCCAGTCCTAGTGGGAAACACTGAACTCAAGAGTGTGTTCTGTCCTGGCTCCGCCACGATGCAAAAGGTCATGGGCAAGGGCAGTAGACTATACGGATATGTGACAGAGTATATACGAGTGTTATTTTCCAGGGGCGACACACTCGTTGTTGTTCCGGCCAACTTTGGTGGTGGGTCATTGGCTTGGCACCCCAAAATTAACTAGTGGGACACGGAGGTCTAATCGTGTATATTACACTTTAGTCCCACTAGTGGCGCAAAGTGGAATAATCCATAAAAAGACGCGAACGATTTCAAAACTTCCTATCAGATGATAAAATACAATCTGCAGATTCACAGACAGATTTTTGGCGCTCCGGTCGGTGGAAATTATCTTAAAGTCCCTAAAACGAATCAACTAATAACGTAACGTACACAACACGTAACATGAGACATTTATTTCAGCTTACCGAAGTGGTCTGCGATGGCAACCCATCGGTGACGCCTCTGATATTGCTGATGACCTCTTATTACCAGGAGGGGGCTCTGCGGCATTTAGTAACATTAATAGCAACAGATAATAATAGGTGTGGTGTAGGGACCTACCCAGTGGCGGATTTACATGTTTGCCGCCAGTAGGCTATTCAATTTTTGCTGCCCCTACTAACTCTTTTGAATTGTAGTATTGGAATATTTTAAAAATTAATATTCACAATGAGTGTACTTTACACAGCGTTTAGTAATTTTTCATATACAGACATTGGAGTATTAGGTATACCTACTAATGTATAGTAGGTAGGTACTAAAATATTTTAATTTTGTTAAATTTTCGAGACTTCTTTTCTCCACGTAGGTACCTACAAAATAATGTTTTTTTTTCCTTAAGGCAAAAAGAAATGAGCCAAATTTGCAGCCGCCCTAGGCTCCAGCCTACTCAGCCTGCTGGTAAATCCGCCACTGGACCTACCTATTATGAAGCTAATAGTCCTATTTAGAATATTCGGCGTTAGCTGCTAGGCGCCTAGAAAAATTATAATAGCAACAGCGGTTCTTACAACGATTACATTTAATTATTTTCGTAGGTGCAATACTTTATCAAGTTTTGTTTATTTATTTTCGATTTTGTTTATGTTATACATATTTAGACGCTTTATTTAAGAGTGTAGGTGCATAACTGACTACCTACATGAGCAAATATCCTGGGTACCCCTAATATTTGCAACTTTTGTGTTTAAGTGAAGCAGACTTGGTCAGGCTAGTAAAAAGCGATTTTAAATGGCATACATCTGCCACCAATAAATGCGCAACATTGAAATATTGCATTGTTCTCATTACCTACATTAGAAAAAAAAAACTACCCGGTTATTTAAACTCTTGTTTCGAATTCAGTTCAAAATAGACGGCGTTATCACCTAACACATTCACAAATTACGTATGGATGCTGTAGCTTGAAGCGGATGTGTGGTTCGTCACCATCGCATTCACATGTACCTACTTACAAATTTCATACCTACTATGATGAGTGTTGTTTGCAGCTACTGTGACCAGTGCTTGAGTTAGGACTAAGTAGACAGACGTCGATAGGACGTTCCTAATTAAGACTAAAAGGCTTTCCTCATACCTATGTTGGGCCACTAGAACATCCGGAAACATCCTATTGTTTGTACCCAGTAGAAAGAAGGAAATAAAAATATTTTATTTGAGACACGCACAGAAAATACAAACTAATAGGAAGCACATAATGGAAAAATACAAACAATAACTATAACAAAATAGTTAAAAAAAAAGAGGAAGACTGGTGCGAGGCCAAAAAGGCTTCTATCTCAACATAATGCTGCGTTATTTGTGGAAAAAAAAACTATCGCAGCGCTGGTCTCATAGACTACTATTATATACTAGGCTGGTCTTACGAAATAAAATGACAATTATAGCAGGTAATACCTAGTTACCTAGTTTTCTTCAAATTTTAGGAGTTTTAGTGTGTGGCTCCCGAGCTAGAAATAACATCAACCAATATAATAATATAGTATCTATACCTACTAACCTGAAGCTCCACCAATGTACCTATCTTCGTCTTGAGTCACTTTAGAAGGTTAGGCATGGTTGCATGTTTAGCAGCTTGGCTACTCAAACTCAAAGCATTTATTTCAATTAAACCATTTACAGGCACTTTTGAATTGTCAAAAAGTCGATCAGTTGGAAAGTTGAAGCTAGTTGCCCATTCCAAAACGTAGATCTCTATGGAGAAGAACGGGCAAGAAACTCCACGGACACTCTTCTAAAATCAAGTTGAAATATTACAAAATCTTGGGAACATTATTCTTGTTGCTTCTGTATGTGAGAACAATGTAAAAAAAAATTATAATAAGCAATTCTAAATACAAGATAAAAATAAGCCCTGGTAGTTAGGAGATGACCAGTCTCAACCGACAGCGCCCATTCACGAACTTGACGCGTGGATCAGCACCATCCAGCTCAACCATTTTGTAGGGAACCGAATGATCCAACACACGCGCCACCATCAGAGACATTTATGTGAGCATGACATACTCTCAACTGCCATGCTTTTTCAAGTCAACGTACATCATAACAACACAATAAACGGATGCATGGTACTCACATTTACAAAATGTAAACAAAATGCTTCTAAATTATACAAAACTATAGTTTGCAATCTGTTTGAAATATTAGTAAAATTTGATTTCCTCAAAGAAAGAAATAACATTTAATATATATTGACGTATATAGTAACTAACACTTGGTTCAGCAAACATAAAACATTCGTAATGTCAAAAAAATAATAATATTATGAACAAAAATGTTTGTAATGTCAGAAAAAATAAAAAAGGGAAGCTTCTCTTTCAAATATTAAAATTTTAACTAGTATGCCCAGGTGGCTGTGGAGCAGGACCAGCATTAAGCCAAGCATTTTTATCGACGATATAATTATCTAACTTATAATATGCTTGTCTACATAGTGTGCGTTTAATACATGATTTAAATTTCTTTTCATATAATTCAAGAATATCGACTGGTATTTTATTATAACATTTTATACAGTACCCCATAAAAGAAGTGTGTACCTTAGACAATCTGAAACGTGGTTGATCTAATTTGTTTCTATTTCTAGTGTTAAAATTGTGCCTATCATTTATCTTACTAAAAAGATGTAGACTTTTCCGAACATACATAATGTTTTCATATATATATTGACAAGGTACCGTTATGATGTTAATTGTTTTGAACAGTTCCCTTAGAGATTCGCGTCTGCGGAGGTTATAGATGGCTCTGACGGCTACATGCAACGGAGTCTGAGATATCAGCAAATGCTTGCACCTCAATACCTAGGTACCTTGTTTTCATACCAAAAACGAACCTACTATTCAGAATAGACATGATAAACACTAAAACATAGATTCTCAATCATAATTGGCCCACTACTTAGAGAATAAAAAAAATTCTAGAGCCCCCCATTTATTCTTACTTATCATTCGTCGCGAATCTGAAATCCGATTAAAATTAGCCGGCAATACTTTTCCTTCCGATAGTATACCCAACACGGACATACTATTGATATCGAAAACTAAAGTAAGACAAAAAAATCATCATCACAATATAACTTTGTTCATAAATTTCAATGCCGCTGAAATGTACATAAAGAGCCTGCGTTCACTAACGGCACGGCACGGCAAGGCATTTTTATGCGACGAATAGGAATATAACTTACACAGGATAAGTTTTTATCCAGTGCGCAATCTGTAACCATAATTCAGCATATCATTCTAGACCCCTAGCGAAGAAATTTTTCGTCGGTTATACAAACAAAAATCGTGTGCGTTACTCTAGCAGGAAAGTGACTCCTAGAGTGATGTGAGTGGAACGAATAATTAGTGCGTAATCTGCTGTAGATGTGCGCCAAATTAAAAATTTGTGCGCCTTGTAGTTTGGAAAAAAACACGATTCCTGCTGGAGTAACGTTGTTCCAGCAGGAAAATTCATAACGAATGATTGGAGAGAGAAATATTGTGCATGGGCAGAAAGCTTATATTTGTGCAAAAATGTGCGCCGAAAATATAATTTGTGCGTTTTCAAGTTTCCGAGTTATTGCGATTCTCGCTGGAGTAACGTTTTGAAGAATCGTGTGTCTCGAAAACCGAACCGAACCGAACCGAACCGTATGTGTGCTTATAGAGTAAACATACACGAGTAGCTCTTAATTTGTGCGTATTTTTGACATAATTAGATTGAAGAAAATATCAATAATTTTCAAGTTATGGCTCTTTTTTGAAAAATCTAAAAAACATCGTAGCGCTTATATGAGAAAACGTATAAGCACGCTGAAAACTGTATTCGGTCCGTCTTGATGCTTTACTTCAGTAACCATAAGTTTCAATAGTGTACATGCATGCGTTATTGAATAATATTGCTAAAAATCGAAACGATGGTGTCATAACTTTGACGGCAAAATACAAGAAACCGGCTCACCCCAAGATGTGTAGGTGTAAACCAAAAATTAGTGCGTTGAGTCAAAAATATATAGTGAAAATATTCAGCTTGGAATGTTTCTAATTAAGTAGATATTAACAAAAAACTAAACATGCAAACAACGGCGGCCAATCCGACACAATTCGATTGACTACAAAAAAAGCGACGGATTCGATACATATCGATGACCTTCTTTATTGGACGTATTAAAACTAAGCTGTTGTCCGTACAGTCGCGTTCAAACGTTTGTTGGCACCTCACTGCATGGTTTATATTATTTTATTGTTGTTAGTAATAGCAACCATAGTAAAAGACATTCTGTGAAAAATTTAACTATTTACCTATTTCAGTTCAAAAAATACAGCCCTGTGCCATGTTGACGGATAGTGGAGTCTTAGCAATAGCATTATGCACATTTTATGCAATTAACCATTGAATAAACTGTGCATTATAAAATTCACACAAGCAGAGTCCTTATACGCAGCAGTGGACGGAAAAAGGGTTAAGGCGGGGTGATCCGGAAAAACGTCGTTTTGTATTGTGTTTTATAAGTAGATAAACCGGATTTAAAAAATTGAAAAAAATGTGTTACATAGTTCACACCTTGATCTAGATATTCCGGCCATGCGATACACGATTACTTGCACTTTACTGCATCCAATTAAATCGCAAAGACAAGTCTAAATGATGATCGGATTCTTATTTCATTTGAGTTATATTAGGTTTTGAACAATAAAACTTATACCATAATAAAGGTCGTAAAAAATATGATGAAATCCGGCCGTCATAATATGGACTATGAAAATACATTTATAACAAATCTAGAATCCAGTGTTTTTATCTTTACATGCGCGCGCTCCGTGTCGTTTAGTCCCAAGCAGAACGTGTTGGAGGTCGGACGTGTGCCAATTTTTCGAACCCGTCACCCCCGCTATGATCTGTTACCGACAGAGCCAAAAATTGTTTGTAAATAATAATACGTGTCTAGAATAAACTAAATACAGGTATACTTTATGTATATCTAATAATTATTTACAAGCTTTATTTCGTAGGAAATTGAAGTAGTTAATATTTTGTCAAACAAAATGGGAACCTACAGAAAGAAAAACTTTAGATCCAGCGCTGGCTCTTCGAAGGCTAGTAAACAAAAAAATAAGGATGTTTTGTCAATTTTATTATTTACCTACATTCATTATATTTTACGCATAATAGATTACTGTATTTATTTATTATAGCTAACCTACTATTTGCGGTTTGCAAATGCATGTACCTACGCGTAATAGATTTGCAAACCGCAAATAGGCGTGTGGAACAGAATTGGAACCCTATGTCCGCCATAAAGACGCCACGCGCGCAAAAGCTAGAATGGTTTATTTTTCTCGCAGAATAGATTTACCAACCGCACGAAGTGCGCAAAACAGTTGAATTTGAAACCTATGTCGTACAGCATAAAGCCGCCACGCACGCAAATTTTATAATGGTTTATTTACTGTTTTCAGGTAGGTTAAAAAGCAAAAAAAATGAGGATTGCCTGGATAGGCACTATATGTGATAACACTATGACCTTGAGCTGGTCCAGCGTAATACGGAGTTTTCATAGTATAAGTCGACATTCACACGGTCGTATTTTTTTTTGTGCACTGGATTTTCAACTCTCGGAATTTAGCCGAGGGTTGAGAATTTGGATTCTCAACCCTCGGCTAGAGTGAAAAATCCAGTACCTACGCGTCGTGTGAACGTGGATTTATATTTATTATTTTTCTTACTGTTTTCGAAATAGGTTATGTATGTGTCATTACTTTGTCATGGTATTCGAGGCTGCTGATCAAAATGAAAATCCAAGATGGCGGCTGCGAAACTTTTCGAATTTTCCATCATGGGTGTCTTTTTCAGGGTTTTTCGGGTCGCTAAAGCCGATGGTGGGGTCAAAATGAAAATCCAAGATGGCGGCTGCGAAAATTTTCGAATTTTCCATCATGGGTGTCTTTTTCAGGGTTTTTCGAGTCGCTAAAGCCGATGGTGGGGCCAAAATGGAAATCCAAGATGGCGGATGCGAAAATTGACGAATTTTCCATCATGGGTGTCTTTTTCAGAGTTTTTCGGGTCGCTAAAGCCGATGGTGGGGTCAAAATAAAAATCCAATATGGTGGCTGCGTAACTTTTCGAATTTTCCATCATGGGTGTCTTTTTCAAGGTTTTTCGGGACGCTAAAGCCGATGGTGGGGTCAAAATGAAAATCCAAGATGACGGCTGCGAAAATTTTCGAATTTTCCATCATGGTTGTCTTTTTCAGAGTTTTTCGGGTCGCTAAAGCCGATGGTGGGTCACAATGAAAATCCAAGGTGAAAAAATTTAAATCCAAAAAAATTCATGGCCACCATTTTTGCTTTTCATTTTGACACCACCATCGGCTTTAGCGACTCGAAAAACCCTTATTTAGAATGTTTTGTTCGCGATTATATTAAAATATTACAACGCACTTCGTCCAACCATGAAGTTATGAAGAAAGTAGTTATTAAGTCCGACCGTCGAACGCATACGCCTTCGAAGTCACAAACGTCGACACATACGTATGTGAATACCGCACCTGCACCCTGTACAATCTATTTGTTCTTTGTGTAATAGTCAACATTCGCAATAGTACAAGTGTTCTGAGTTCTTAAAATTTACGCCTTATGAACGTTGAAAGTTTGTTCGCAATAACAATTTGTGTTTTAACTGCCTAAGTGACAAGCATCGGTTTACGTCTTGTAATATTAATCAAACTTTTCGTAAGTGCTCGTCAAAGCACCACACTTTACTTCACAAGGAAAAAAGTTATAATAATGCCGCATCCAATGTGAGCACAGTTAGTTTATCAAGCGGTGAGACGTCGCGGGCAGTCAGTGAGAACTCTCAGCCAGCGCGCGACGTTGCCCGCTCGCAGACCGCCGCCGCCGCCGTGAGTGACGTCACGTTGTGTTCGATGTCAGCAAGCAGTGCTTTTACTACCGTAGTGCTCGCGACCGCTCACGTTATTGGTCATGATGCTTTAGGTAATCCTGGTAATCCGTGTCTTGTTCGAGCGTTGTTAGATTGCGCTTCGCAGAGTAATTTCTTAACTCAAAATTGTTGTTAACGCCTTGGGTTTAGTATTAATAAACGGCCAGCCCACTCAGTAGTTAAAGGGTTCGGTGTTTTAAAATCAACCATTCATGGTTCGATTAAAATTAAATTTGCATCGCGTTTTAATTCCGATATCTGTTTTGCTATGGATTCGCTTGTCATAGATAAAAGTACGGAATAATTACCTACTGTCCCGGTTGACACGTCTTTATTGACCAAATGTCACAAGCCTACCGTTGGCAGATGAATCTTATGGTGTCCCTGGAGATGTCGATATGTTGATCGGCGCAACGATTCTGCCGCACTTCCAGTTATCGCGTAAGGTTCAAGGTTATTCATTCGTCGTATCCCGCACCGCACGCCCTAGAAACAGTACCGGGTTTTGTTATTGTTGGTTCCGCAACCGCAAATTTAGATAGTTACTCGACTATGTTACACTGCTGTACTGTTGAGCCGCCGCTGGAGTCTACCATCAGCAGGTTCTGGGAAATTGAAGATGTTAATGTCCCTCCTATCCTAAGCCCTGACGATAAGGTGGCTGAGGAGATTTATTGCCGCACGACTACTAGAGATAATGATGGTAGTTATGTTGTCACGCTTCCATTCAAGGGGGATATTTTTTCACTCGGTGACACAAAAACGCTTTTCTTATTTAGAACGTAAGATGCAAGCATCTCCGAAGTTGTAGCAAGCTTATGATGAGGTTGTCATCGAATACCTAGATAAAAGATACATCTCACCTGCGGCCACCGCGTAGACTGACGAGACTCCCGATCATCCATTTTACATCATCCCGCATCACGGAGTTGTTACAGAAGACAAGTTTACTTCTAAGCTTCGCTTGGTTTTGGACGGCAGTGCTAAGACTAGCACTTCTGTATCGCTCAATTATATTTTGAATTGTGGTCGAAACCGTCAAGGTAACTTATTTGACATTATTGTAAATTTCCGCTTGTTTACTGTCGCACTTTCCGCCGACATAAGGAAAATGTTTCTTGCTATTGGTATTCGCGAATGCGACCGTAGATTTCAACGTTTTTGTATTGATTTTCGCCTCAAGAACCTTTGAGACTTTACCAGTTTACTCGTAATTTGTTTTGGGCTTAAGTCAAGTCTTTTCCATACGCTTCGCACTATCAAGCAATTAGCCACTGATGAGGGTGAAAGATTTCCGAAAGCGAAACTAGTATTGAGACTGGGCTATACATGGATGACTTTGTTTATAGTGTAGCCAGCGAAGCAGAGGCCGTTGAGACCGCCGCTCAAGCAATAAGTCTTATGAAAGCCGGTCAGTTTGATCTTGTGAAGTGGACAAGTAACTCGCAGACCGCTCCAGATTCGATTCCACTATCGCATCATTATCTTCGGTGAAGGAATTTGATGGTGATGATACGCACAAGGTTCTAGGCTTAAGTTGGTCACCCGCGTTTGACCTGTTTAGTCTTAAAGTTAGTTCAACTCCGCAAGTTTGTACTAAGCGCATTATCTTGTCGTGTATAGCACGTATATGGGATGTTATGAGATTTGTGGCTCCCGTCGTTTTATATGCCAAGTTGCTTATAAAGGAACTTTGGCTTTCCAGTAGTGATTGGGACGACACCGCGCCTGACAATATTGTTAAATTTTGGGCTCGCTTTCGGAAAGAGCTTCCATTGCTCAATCAAATAAAAATTCCACGCCATTTTGGTAGATATATAGTCAGACATTACAGTTACTGTTGTAGGCTTCGCAGATGCCAGTGAAAAGGCTTACGGGGGAGTAGTTTATTTTCACGTTTTGAATGCTGATAAGGTCTCAGTTAGCCTTATACGCTCTAAATACAAAGTCTCCTCGCGCAAGGTCGTCTCTCTATCGCGCCTGGAGCTGTGCGCTATACTTTTCTTATTGCAATTAATCAGTTCTATTGTCAATGCTTGAAGGCGCCGCATTATTATTGATGGAATTCTGGCTTTTTCTGACTCTACTGTAGCTTTGTGTTGGGCACATTCTTCGCCCCATCGCTGGGACACGTTCGTCGCCAATAGGGCGGCTAAAATTCAGTCTGAATTACCACCACAAAATCTCTCTGACTGACATTAACAGCAAAGAGTATAATAATATTAATGATTAACAGTCAATGGATATGGGGCTTTTGTCTAAATTGTATGTGTGCATTTTAAGTTTCTCAGCTTATTTTTTTTTTTTTTTGTAATGTGCGTTTTGTTTGTGCAGAATAAACATTTTTCTTTCTTCTTTCTTTCTTTCTCTCACGTTGCTGGTACAGATAATCCCGCCGATTGTCTCTCCGGTGGATTGCTCCCTTCGCAAATTTTAGATCATCTGCTGTGGTTTTGCGCTCCACCTTGAATTCATAGTGTGCTTGAGGAATGGCCGGTTAAGCCCTTTAACCCAGCTGCCGTATCAGAACCACCCGAGGAGAAGAAGCATTCGCTTGTAGTTTTGGTTCCACATGAAGAGTCAATTATTTTATCGTTGTCTAATCGCGTTTCGTCTTGGTCGAAACTTTTGTGTTATGTGGTGTATGTCTGTTGTTTGCTGAAACTGTTACCCACACGCGGTAATATAACCGCCATTGATATGGATAAAGCTGAGTCTGTCGTGCTTCGTGAATTGCAGAGATTTTATTTCGCATTAGAATTTAGTAGTTTAGACTCCAACAAAACTTGTAGTCGCACTTTTCAACAATTGAAACCTTTTTTGCAGAATGGTCTCATTCGAATATGTGGTCTTTTGAGAAATTCTGGTTTACGATTTGGCAAAAGCGTCCAGTAGTTTTACCATATTTTAGATTTGATTGTAGATTATCATCATAAGGTGAATTGCCACGCAGGTCCGGACTTACGGCTATCCTTAGACAGAAGTATTGGATACTTTCCAGTCGCAATTTGATTCGCGCTAGAGTGCACAAATGTGTGCCCTGTTTTAAGATTCGCCCGCGTTTTATCGCGCCTGAAATCGCCGATCATCGCTCTTGCCGTGTTGTTCAATTCGCTAAGCCTTTCGTACACACCGGTACCGACTTCGCCGGCCCGTTTAGGGTAACTATTACCCGTGGTCGTGGTATACGCTCCACGAAAGCTTACGTTTGTCTATTTATTTGTATACTCGTGCGATTCTTATAAAATTGATCGGTGATTTAAGCACTCATAGTTTTATGTGCGCGTTTAAGCGGTTTTGTCGTGCCGTGGTTCTGTCAAACGTTTATATTCGGACAACGGTACTAATTATGTTGGAGCTCGCCGTAGTTTCTCGGAGTTACACGCATTCTTGCCGTTTAAAGTATTATTATAGTGAATTCGCTCATGTTTTGGCCGAAAATCGTATTGAATGGCGTTTTAATACGCCCGCTGCTAGTCACTTTGGTGGTAATTGGGAGGCTAATATTGAGAGCCTCAAGTCGCATCTGTTCCGCGTTGTAAGCGTACAGATTCTCTCTTATGAGAAGCTGAGTACTGTACTCGCTCAGATAGAGGCAGCAGTAATGAATACTCGCCCACTTTGTCGAACTCTATCTAGTGACCCGCCGGAGTCTTTAGCTTTAACGCCGGCTCATTTCTTAACCACGACTCCTCTTAAGTATTTGCCCGCTATGGATGTTGATGAAGACAGACTGCATCGCCTAAAGCGCCACGCTCTTTTGAATAGATTAGTTCAATCCTTTTGGAGGCGTTGGAAAACAGATTATTTGCACACGCTGCAGTCGCGTCAAAAATGGAATACTCCATCGAATCCAGTCACCGCTGGTACTGTGGTAGTTTTAATGACCGAGAGTGCGCCCCCTCTACACTGGCCGCTAGGTGTAGTGGAGGAAGTTTTCCCTGATTCAAAGGGAGTAACGCGTATAGTAAGAGTTAAAACCGCAACCAGTTCGTATTTACGTCCGGTTATTCGCCTCTGGCCTCCACCTAATCAGCAGCAGGTTTCACATTAGTTTTGTAGTTATAGTAACGCTTTATATGTAGTTTAGAAATAGGTTAACAGTTAGAGGTTACACGAGGATTTAGTTATTTGATTAGTTTCGCTTATTGTTTTTGAAGGTAACCCTTCAAATCGGGGGAAATAGTTGCGCCAACATTCAAAATTTGATTGACATTCGCTTTCCTAGTCCCATCCTTTTCCCGCACATACCTTGCGAGTGAATATAAAGATTTGCCCCGCCATTTTTTGTCGCTAAGACACTTCCGGATCGAATCGCATCACGCGCGGGATGGCGTCGGCCCGCTCCGCTTGAAAATATTGATAACTTTCGAATCACCGCATTTTCGCCTGTAATAAGACTAACAATGAACAGTTTGTGTTTGTGTTTAACGTGTGAGGACAGTAACTTGAAGCCCAGCTGCCCCTGAACCTGGAAAAGTGAACCGGTACATCGGCGACGACGCGAGCACGTGGCTCCCGTAAAAAGTTTGTGCTTTCCCTCCCTAATTATTTCGGCTTGTATTCTATTGTCCTACACCCACCGCAACTCGAACTACCTATCGCCAAGCGTTTATCAATCGTTTGTTCCGCATAGCAAAATACAGTCCACTAAATTAGCCCATCGGGACCAGTATCCGTCATAAAATACTTTTAGACGCGATTAAAACATTGTAACAATTAATTAAGATGATAGGTACCTACAAAGAAAAATAAATGATGCTTTAGAATTAGTTAATAACGTTTATTTAACAAACAGTAGAATATATCTTCCTACCTACCATTACATTCCATCATTAATTCCATCTCCATAACAGGGTGTTTCAAATTACGTCATGCGTCTTAGTGAATTATATTTTAATTTTTTTAAGTATGCAGATGTTCAATTTTTTTTTGTATAAATGATTAGTAGTTATTGGATACGTGAAGTGGGCTGCTATTGTAAGACGACTAAAATGTCACGGTGTATACCTACTGTAGACTCTATACACAGCCCTGCCCTGCTTGATGTAAATAGTAAATAGTTTTCTGTACCCTAAGTCTCAAAGTCAACATCATCTATCTAGCCTTTTCCCAACTAGGGGCCATCCATAAATGAAGGTTTTTTGACCCCACCCCCCCGTATTTGTCACAGGTGGTCACACTTGTGAAATCCCCTCCCCCTTGTGTGACGTCACATATTTTTAAATTTTATATTTAGAAGTACTTAATACAATTTAAACAGCAGTTTTACAATTTAAAAAAAAAGTAAAATTAAAAATAATCTTGAACAAAAGCAAACATAAAGTCAAATATTTGGGCACGCCACGATTGCGGCGGTAAGAGTCCCTCTTTGAGAAGTGACTTGACAGGCGGCATGGCGTCCTCACCTTCCGCCTGACACAGGTCCTCACCGGACGTGGATGTTTCGGGAGGTTCCTGTTTCGCAAAAGGCGGGAGGAAACGCCCGGGTATTTCCATTGCAAAGATCGACCTGAGGACAAAGTGGAGCATACGGTGGAGGTCTGCCCGGCTTGGGCGGAGCACCGCCGTGTCCTCGTGGACGCGATCGGTGGCGGTGATCTCTCGCGTCCGGCCCTGGTCCAGGCCATGGTACGGAGCGAGAGTGCATGGCTAGCAGTCGCTTCCTTCAGCGAAGCAGGAGATGCAGTACATGCGCCCTCACGGCCGTGGCCTTCGCAGGAGACCCCCTGGGCGTCGGGAATCCTAGGGTGATTCCCGGCCACCGTAGGCGCGGGCTTGCGGACGGCGAGTAGTCGGTAGCTCGCTGTCCGGTAAGGACCAAGCCCGGGTCGATTGCACGTTGTGTTCCACACGCGCCTCAAAGAGATGTCAGCAGCAACTGGTGGGGCCTGCAAAGGCCGATGCCTGCCAGGGGTGCGGGTTGTTCGAAAGAGATACCGCGGCCCCTGGCACACAGGCAACTGAGGGAACACGGGTGGGTTTTAGTCAGTAAAAGTCTGACACGCCCTCCTGCTCCACCCAGAGCGGGAGAAGTCATTTGATGATTTCCCACCCAAAAAAAAAGTCAAATATTTCAGATAGATAGAAGAAGCCTTATAAATAGAGATCGAGCAAGTAATATTTTCAAGTTTTGGTTTACACATAAATTTCGAGTTATAGTATTTTTAACCGATTGCAAAAAAAAAAACTTTTTCCAAAAAAAAAACAACCGACTTCCGAAAAAACACTACAAAGTGAAAAATAACTTTAATTTCGGAAGGCGGTGACTTTGGATATTTATTTAATTTTTTTGTCACCGCCTTCCGAAATTAAAGTTGTTTTTCACTTTGTAGTGTTTTTTCGGAAGTCGGTTTTTTATTTTTTATTTTTAGATTTTAACATGTGACGTCACGAAGCTTTTGACCCCCTGTCCCTTGTCACACAATGTCACATTTCGTTGACCCCTCCCCCCTTAACGTGTGACGTAATTTACGGATGGCCCCCTATGTTGTGGTCGGTTTCCAGTCTCACCAAAAGCCAAAGACATTCACTGCTGGACATAAGCCCCCCCAAAAGGGGGGATTTGCCATAATCGCCACGCTTGGCAGGCGGGTTGGCGATCGCGGTATGGTGGTCAAATGCATGGAGAACGCTGCTGCCCATTCTCTAGTAAGTCCCTTAGTCGCCTTCTACGACACCCACGGGAAGAAATGGGGCGGTGATATTCTTTTACGTCCGGCACCACACGGCATTTCTATACATATTGGATTCAAAATCTGGCTTGGTGGTTTGAACCTGATTTAAATAAAAACCTTGTTTTGTATTATGTAGGATAGTGTCTTCTCCTCACAGTCGGTCTTCTATCAGCCCTAAACATTTGTGCCTACCTCTTCGAGGAATGTAATTAATTGTTGACTTGTCTTCCAGGTTAAAGCTACATTGGGAAGCCATTTTCATTCCAGTGTTTGTCGCCGCCAACCAAACAACTGGACAAATGCCTCTCTCAATCAATCCAGGGAAGTGGACTTGTTGGTCGTAGTGGACAAACAAATAATTTACTAGATATCTAAATTTTTTGTGTGTTCCCCAGTGGAGACGGCTGGGACCTACGAGTTTGTAGGTCATTAGCTCGAACCCAGGCAACATTTTACTTTGTGTAGTTTTCTAATCACCACTGCTCACAAAACGGTGATGGAAAACATCGTGAGGAAACCTAAAAACCGAAAATTCGAAATTCTGGGCCCGCATGGTGGATAATGGCCCACTCCCTCTCACACAGGAGGCCTGTGTCCCAGTGGGAATATTATAGACTGTTCATGCCATTATAAATTATTTACTTACGTACAAGAAATATAAATTATTTTTAGGTGATCCTGTGGACAATTATGGAACGCGCCCATTCGAGAACATACAGATTTTAGCGATTAAGTAACGAGATGGAGAAAACAGTACAATCGAATTGTGACGTATTATATTGCTTCCAATAAGTATGTTTAGTTTATTTCTTTTAAGGGTATGAATCATGAAACCAACAAAATTATCGCATAAAGCTAATTGAGAGCAGAGAAATTTAGCAGCATTTATCATAAAAACGCCATGTAAGAATGCCGAGTGTTTTATATTATCCTAGCTCCTGCCCGCGGCTTCGCCCACGTAGTTGTCGGAAATTATAGTAGCCTACCCCAAGATGCCATCTAACTCCCTGCCAAATTTTATTGTAATCCGTTCAGTGGTTTAGGCGTGAAAAGGGAACACACAGACGTACATTTCGAATGAAATAATATTAGTATGGATCTGCGCCTATTGTTGTTAAATGCAAAACAAATTGTATCTTTTATCAATGGGTATTTGCGTGTGCATGAGTGCTAGCTACTCATTATACCTATAGATATAAATGAGCGAGCGACCCATCAGCTGAGATGACCTTAGCTTCATTTAGTATGGTCTGCGGCGCGTGCGCAGCGACACGTACCAAAATCATTACGTCTCTAGTACCTATATACCGAATGTTTTTGTCTGTATTTTTCCCCGTGTGTGTGTAATAACAACTGGATACTTGCATGGTGATTATTATGCATTTACTTTCAATGTGCACATTAATTCAAATTGACCAAATTAGTAGACGTACTAGTCAATTAATTTCAAATGAATAGTACCTACCTAATAGACACGTGGTGATATGGTATGGGCACATTATAAGACGCCATGAATATGATGTGGTAAAAATTGCACTAAATCTGCTAGAACAAAAGAGAGGCAGAGGCCGCCCGCTATTGACCTAGTGGTACAACATAAAAAGAAAGCTCAAAAAAGCTCAACTGCCAGTACTGACAACTCTAGACGAAACAACTTGGCGCAGAAAAGTGAGGAAACCCGACCCTAAATAACTGGACCAGGGACAGAAGAAGAGTATTAGTACCTAATAGATAGGTACATCTCATGGATATAAGGACGCTACTGACAACTCGAAGTCGTAGCTAAGTTCTGGGCTAGCACAATTGATGCCCACAGATAGACCACAAAGACATACTCGATTGCCATTGAAACGCAAAGCTGAGGAGGTGATATTAATTCTCAAAGCAGGATGGAAGAATCATCACGAATCGTAACTACACAGGATTCAGTGGGATGTACCAAATACCCACTAGATGGAGACTCGAAACCAGTGGAAGATAAAAATCCAAATAATGTCTCCGGTAAAATGGACCTTCTGGTGAAGGTATCATCATCGAGTGATTCAGTCAATGGAGGGGAAAGGTACTGTTGCGGTGATTGCGTCGGACATTGCCTTTATTGCTGTGATTGTTCTCTCGTTTGTCATTCGCTTCTAACTTGTATAACTTTATGTGTAGTTAACGCACTATTGTGTCAATAAGGCGGAAGCGCCAGAGAAGCCCGCGAAATTAAAATTTTCTCACGTTTTTTGTAATGTGCGTCAGTGTCTGGCTCTATGTTGAACCAAATATGATTCGCGTCTGTATGTATTTACAGAATTATAATCATTAAAATCATCAATAGAACCTTCTAAGTTCATACAGATCATCCCATTGTACGACTTTTTATGAAAAAGTCATTGACACTGACCTGAAAATGGCCAAAAACGTAAAGTCGTGACACGACAGTGTGACGCGAGTCTCGTGGAACAATTTCTGTGAAAACTTCATGCAAATTGTTCTACAAGAGAGGGAGAAAATTCTAATTTAGCGTGCTACCTTAACCTAAGGGATGTTTTTATTTTAATTTTTTTTAATGTTGACAAAGTCAAATTAAATCAGCTAGAAAAAATCCGCAGATTGAAATGACGAAAAAATGGCAATGATTCTTTTTTCTGGGGTCAACGACCGCTGGTAACGCAGTTATTTGACTTGAAGTACATAATAGGAGGTTAGAAAATATAAGTATGTATTTTTTTTGTTTTTTCATGTTTGGATATGGAAATCCACTACCTACCTATGCCTGCAAAATTCACATATAGATAGATATTTCAAATACATACCTCTCAGGCACACTACCGGTCATTTACCCCAAAAAAAGAATTATAAAAATATCTGTTATATAATTAACTACTGACAAATGCGTGCAATGACTGCACAGGGCCCTGAGACAAAATAAATTTCTGTTAGCGTTCACGCCAAACGCTACGCCAAAATGTATGGGAATGACATTACCTGCGGAAAGGACACGACGTAATCTTTCCGCAGGCAATGTCATACCCGTACGTTTTGGCGTCGCGTTTGGCGTGAACGCTAACAGAAATGTGTTTGTCTAGGCATACAGGTCCGCTCAATCTGTGTGGTTATTTCGTTAAAAGGCCATTTCAGAAACGAGTCTATGCAGATTGGCGTTTAAAATGGTCCTAAATTTTGGTCAATTAATCAATCAAGATTATATTTTGAAGTGACTGTGTCATTCGAAATTGTTTCGGCCTTTCTTCTCACAGTAGGTAGTTAAATAGGAACCGCCGGCCATCATCTAGTTTTTAAAATATGTTTGACGTATAGTGGGAACGTGTGCTTATGTGTGATTCTTTCATTATTCCTACTTAATTCAATTGGCTCATGGCTTAGCACGAGCACCGATTTGTTGATGGAAGAATAGACATGACTACTTATTAACTAAATGATGTACAATAGGAGAAGATAGCTTTGTTTTTTTCTATTAATTATCATAGTTATGCGTTCTAAACGAATAGATCATCGTATAAACTTTGTGGCCGTCGAGTAGAAAGTTTGTTGTCAGTGTAATTTTGACAGTTTGGGAAGAAATATTCTTCTGAAATAGTCTACATTTATCCTTACAAATATATCCTATTTCAGAAGAATATTTCTTCCCAAACTACCTAGACAAAAATCGTTAGAAACGAAAAACAAAATAACAGATTGTAGAAGGATATCTACGGTGCGATGTCAAAAATGGAGAAACACAACAGAAAAGAGTGTTTTTACGAAGAATAGACAGTGGTCTATACTTCGTAGAAATAGAAAACGTCATGCTAAGCCTGCAGGAGACGCTTGTACCGATTGTACTTCGCTGCATAGTCTCTTCATGATAAAGAAGACATGTAGTAGTCGCATCCGCTAGCCTTATGTCACGATTTTTTAGAGCTCAAAAACTCCGTACCCCAACTCTAGAAACAAACTTATACGGGCACAACACTATATCCGTCATTACATTATCGTTTTTCGTGCAGCCTGAGTCACAGCACAAAAATAATATTCACTCTTTATTTAGTACTAGCTTTTGCCCGCGGCTCCGCCCGCGTGGATGTCGGTTATCGCGTAAAAAAGTAGCCTATGTCCTTCTCCATATCCCAGGCTATATCTCTGCCAAATTTCATGACGATCGGTTCAGCGGTGTAGGCGTGAAAGCGTAACAGACAGACAGACAGACAGACAGAGTTACTTTCGCATTTATAATATTATATTATATTATATATATTATATTATTATATATTATATTTAGTATTTTAACAA
This sequence comes from Polymixis lichenea, assembly GCA_949091785.1. NCBI lineage: Eukaryota > Metazoa > Arthropoda > Insecta > Lepidoptera > Noctuidae > Polymixis > Polymixis lichenea. The sequence goes on from OX420934.1 coordinate 2,041,853, forward strand.
AGTTGTTATCTTAAAACAATGCCTAAACGTAAACGTGAGTGCAGTGAAGAAAAAATTGAAAGAAAATTAAAGAAATACAGTGATTTATTGCAAAATATGAAGCGTCGCCGGCGCCGTTCGCGCACGCGGTCACGGACGCCATTGCCGTCAGTATCCCCATACCGCTAGTTAGCGATGTAATTGTGGAATCAATCGAAGATCTCACTCAAGAAGATCCTATTCAGGATGTCGAAAATTGTAATTTCGGAGAAAAAGACCAAGAAGGTACTTAAATGTTCATATTTTGTAGTTTTTTCCCTCCTCGTAAGTTATAAAATACAGTGTACCTATACATAAACCACGTGTTTGTTTGAGGCCTATTGAGGCATTCTACTATTCAACAAACCGCACTGTAAGACGGGCTATTTAGCCTTATTCAATCATATCAAGATGGGTATTCACCCTCTATACTATTTTCTACTATTTAGTAGAAATTGGTGTTTCGTGTTTTTTCCATGTATTGACATGGCTCTTTCACTCTTCTTATGAAGAGCCCTTAGACGATGACAACTTAAATCTCGGGGATGCCCCCCAAGACAGCAATTGTGGACCACCAATCCATAAATAATTGACCACAAGATGGGCTGATACCATTAAAATGGCCTAGCCAAAGAAAAATAAATGAACTTGAAGAAAAATATCCACCACCAGAAAATTGCAAAACCCTTGAGGCCCCCAAATTCAACTTAGAGGCACAAGCTGCTATAGTAGAAGTGGCAGTAAAGAGAGACAAAGCTATTGCAGCCAAACAAGATCAAGTTGGTCGTGCATTGAGTGCACTTGTTACAGTTTTTGGAAAACTATGCAAAAACAAGGAAAATGCCCCTGTAATCAATGTAGTAAGTTGTGGATGCTGCTTGTCTGTTGTGTGACCACCAACATGAGGAGACCACATCAAGAAAGAAATCAGTATGAATAAACCCAAAAGGCCAACAAACCAACAACAACAGAAGCATTTAAACTTGCCGGCCCGGCAACACACCAGCCTCGGGGCCGTGTATACCAGCCCGGGCCACAACGTTTCTACCAGTCTTACAAGAAGCCAATACCAGTGGCACAATCAGCTTTCCAGAAAGCTTATCTGAACGAGACTCCCATGAGAATAAACAATCGCAACTAAATGAGGTTAGTCAAACACACTGTGGTAGATTGAAATATTTTAAACATCAATGGATGAGTATAACTTCTGACCCTAGAATTTTAAGCTGGATAACAGGCTATAAAATCCCTTTCAGTTGTACACCATCACAACAAGTCATCCCAATAAACAAATCCTTTTCTTCCATAGATAGTCTAGAAATAGACAAATCTGTAAAACTGTTATTGAACAGTGGCGCCATAAGTTGTTGTGAACCATGTGAAGGACAATTCCTTTCTAAAATTTTTACAGTACCTAAACCTAATGGTGAGAGTAGATTTATCTTAAACCTAAAAGAATAAATAAGTTTATTTTCACAGAACACTTTAAACTAGAAGATTACTGTACAGTTACTAAACTACTTACTCAAAATTGCTATATGAGCACCATTGACCTCAAAGATGCTTACTTTTTAGTACCCATTCACAATAATGACAAAAATACCTACATTTTCTATGGAAACAAAAATTATATAAACTTCAGGTTCTCCCATTTGGGCTTAATACCGCCCCATATGTGTTCACAAAGATTTTAAAACCAGTTGTACAACATCTAAGATCAAAGGGTTTCATATCAGTTATATACTTAGATGATACTTGGTGCTCCGGTACAACACATGGTGATTGTTGTATTAATGTAAAAAAAAAAAAAAAAAAACCATGACAATTTTATCTGATCTGGGATTTATAATAAATAAAGAAAAAAGTTCTTTAACACCTAGTAGGTGTGTTACATTTTTAGGTTTTTGAATTCAATTCCAAAGAATACACTAATTCTTTGCCTACTAAAAAGAGACATTTTACAAAACAAGAAATTAAAAAAAAAAAAAATATCCTTAAAATTTTGTAAAATAAGAGAACTTGCACATCTGACTGGATTACTTGTGGCGGCATGTCCTATAGATTATGGATGTCATGTGCTATAGATTATGGATTTTTGTACACTAAGGAATTGGAAAGACAAAAATTTTATTTATTTAAACAAGTTTAATAATAATTTTGAAAAAGTCATGCCTTTATCAGCAAAAATAATACCTGACTTTAAGTGGTAGTTTTCACACATTGACATAGATGTCAGCAAGATACAAATTAGTAATTATACTCTTGAAATATTTTCAGACTCTTCGCTCACTGGCTGGGGAGCCTCATGCGGTAATGAAAAAGCTGCAGGGTTATGGAATGAAAAGGAAAGACAACAGCACATCAACCACTTAGAATTAACGGCAGCTTTCCTTGATCTTAAAGCTTTTACTAACAACCTTTAAAACTGTGAAATTCTACTGCGTGTGGACAACACTACAGCTATTTCATACATAAACCGCATGGGAGGCATACAATACCCACATTTATGTTCTGTTGCTAGGCAAATATGGCAATGGTGTGAAAATCGAAAACTTTATTTGTTTGCATCTTATATAAAATCTACACAGAATGTGATTGCAGATACAGAGTCTAGAAAATCCCATTCTGATATTGAATGTGAACTGAATGATGATTATTATAAATCTATTTTAATAACATATGGTGTCCCAGAAATAAATTTATTTGCTACTCGGGCTAATGCTAAGTGTGATTTGTATGTGGCATGGAAAAATGATGCTGATGCTTTTAAACTTGATGCTTTTACTTTATCATGGAAGCCATATTTCTTTTATGCTTTTCCGCCTTTTGTCTTGATAACAAAAGTCCTGCAAAAAGTAATCTCTGAACAATCGGAGGGTATAGTGGTAGTACCAGAATGGCCAACACAGCCTTGGTACCCGGTATTTCACAGACTTGTCGTTTCTGAACCGATACGCTTTGGCCCCTGTGATAACTTGCTGTTCCAGCAATCTCCAATTTCGTCAACGCCTTATCCTGGTTGCCGCGCGCTTGTCTGGGAAGCGCTTCCAAGAGGCGGCGTGTCTGCGGGCCCAATGACTGTCATGCTGGCCTCCTTATCTGAAAATACTTGCAAACAGTACAGTACTTACTTGAAGCAGTGGTATGAATACTGTCTTAAATTTAATTTAGATTACCAACAAACATCAGTGCCACATATTCTGGTATTTTTATCAAAATTATATGACGATGGTGCAGTTTATAGCAGCATAAACTGGTGCAGTTTAAAGCAGCAAAAACTGTTGCAGATCAGCTTTATCCCTTATTATTGGTTCAAAAATGTGCAATGATGATAGGATCTCCCGTTTCTTGAAAGGAGTATTTAGACTTCGCCCACCGCATCCCAAGTATGATATTACTTGGGATCCATCAATTGTTCTCAGTTATTTAACTCAGAGAGGCGAAAATAACCTTCTATCTCTAGAAGATGTTTCTAAAAAATTAATTACCCTTTTAGCAATTGTAACTGCCCATAGAGTCCAAACATTTTCCCTTATTAAGAAAACAAACATTAAAGTTTTACCTGAAAAAGTATATATTAAAAAAAAAAAAAAAAAAAAGGTTCCGACGAATTGAGAACCTCCTCCTTTTGGAAGTCGGTTAAAAATACCAGATCTTATTAAAACGTCGAGGCCAGGCAGTGTACAGGCAAGTCTGATGCTATCATTTTTTACAAACAATGCAAAAATTTGTCCGGCCAGTGCCTTACTTATTTATTTCGAACGTACATCATGTATAAGAGACTGCGACAACCTCTTTATTGCATATAAAAAACCACACAAAGCAGTGACGCCTCAGACGCTTAGCCGCTGGATCAAGACTACTTTGGAAATGAGCGGAATAGACGTGTCTATATTTTTAGCACATAGTACACGACACGCAGCCAGCTCGGCTGCTAAGCGCCTGGGTGTCAGCATCGATACCGTAAGAAGAACAGCTGGTTGGAGCAGTTCTTCGACAATTTATGCTCAGTTTTATAATAGGGAGGTTGTTACTAATGAAGATTTATCTATTCTATTTGTTCTAAGTTCGAATGCTTAATTTTATGAGTATTTAAAATAAAAATACGTAATAAAAATATTTTTTAATGTATGTTATAATTATTTTACGACTCTCTAAACATCTACATGTCTTCTTTATCATGAAGAGACTATGCAGCGAAGTACAATTAGAAATTAAACGAACTTACCTAAGTGAAGTTCCATTTTAATTGTACGAGCTGCATAGTCTCGAAATGATAACCTATATCCCAACCCCCCCAAACTTATTTAAAAATAATTTCTACCCTGTGAAAACAAGGAATCTTTGTCGTAAAATAATTAAAGTTAGTAGGTATACATATATGTATCAGCTGATTCTCTGAACTAAATGACGGATATAGTGTTGTGCCCGTATAAGTTTGTTTCTAGAGTTGGGGTACGGAGTTTTTGAGCTCTAAAAAATCGTGACATAAGGCTAGCGGATGCGACTACTACATGTCTTCTTTATCATTTCGAGACTATGCAGCTCGTACAATTAAAATGGAACTTCACTTAGGTAAGTTCGTTTAATTTCTAATTATTCTTGTGATAATTTCATATCATATTTATAATATCATGCATGATGCGCTCATGCCAAAATTATCAGATGTATTAGGCCCTGTACGCACTTTGATATTTCACTGCGCGATTTTTATTCTCGCGTACCTATTATATTCCGTGATTGGAATTAAACCTAATGCGCACTGCGAATAAAATATCGCTCGATTATGTCATTTCGATGCAGTTCCCGGCTGAGACGAACATGTAAAATGAACAACAGTAGAAATTATTGTAATTAGTTGATAAACTTATGAACTAAACCCGGGGTACTCCCCGGGGTTCAAAACCGAGACCGCTCGTTAGTCATTAGACCGTCTAATTGTAATTTGTTTACATTGTCCGTCTTTCTTACATATTGTTTTTTATAGGTAATATAAGAATATTAAAATATGTAATTAATTCGTTCAAATAATCGTTTTATTATTCAGTAATCACTCATCCCTTTACAAATAATATAAGCCTCATTTTTGTTGCCCGAGCCACGTAGGCAGAGTTGTAGTCTTAATCTAATTGGGTTGGCTCGACCAGGCAGGTACTCCGCTCTTACAGCATAACAAAGTGAAGTACCAAAATTATGTTGTTGCGCTTCAAAGGATGAGTGAGGGTACCGGAAGCCTGTGGTTTGTGGTGGGAAAAGGTTGGCAACGCATCAGCAATAAACCTTTAGTTATGGATGTTAATGGGCGGCGGTGATTGCTTAACATCAGCTGACCCGCATCTTCATTTGCTCCCTTGATGGTAAATAAACTAACCGCCTCGATGGCGTATTGAAAAGTAGAAAATCAGTCTTAAACTCGAAAACCAAAATTCCAAGCACCGTCTCATATAAAAAAAAGCAGATTTATTTCGTACAAACTTATCTTTAGACTTTATACTTACGAATATAAGAAAATACGAAACTTTTTTGCCTGTAAACTATAGAATATAACACTTGCAAGAAAAAACAATATTAACTGCACATTCATTTTGACTAAGTAACAGGCACCACTAGTGATGTCCTTTGGGTGAGGAGAACACGGAAGGTGTCCTGAGCGTGATTAATTGCTCTATGTCAATGTCGTCATTTTCTGGGAGCTCCAGTGCGGCCGCCGATCGGGCGGGAGACGAAGCGCGCGACATCCTGTCAATAACGTCGGTGCACGACTGAGCAAAACACGCGATTTTGTTTCGCAGTGCGGACATAGCCATAACTACTTCATACCGGACACAATTTGCATCAAAACACAGTTTCTTATCGCTCGAATTTTTACCGCCATCGCCAGTGTAGCTACTTCCATAAGATTCAATGTGTTACAGAATTTGTCAATTGTCCGCGGTGTGGACAGGGCCTAAGCGTAAAAAATATTCTGATAATCTCGATTAAGATTGCAAAGGTGGGTCAATCCCTAGCATCAGATGCGATGACAAATGCCACATTTTCACGGTAAGATGGTTACAGAAAGCAGATTATTGCAAGGTTTTATGTTGATCGCGACGGTAAAAAATATGGCTTTACATAATTATAGTCATCAAAACAACCCTCAAACTTCATCTAATTCGATTGAATGATTTTTGATGAAATAATCATACAACCGTATGCAAAAAACGTAAAAAAAATTGACCTACCTTGGAGCCTCCTTATGGGCTTTCTGAGACTGATGTAGAATGGATGGGCACCCATCAGTGGCGAAAGCACCATATTACACGATTCCTACCGGCTTTCCTTCGGGGATTCGCATCGGCAACTCTATCGCTATCAAGAAATGGCACTACAATGGTGGCTAATATTGTCAAAAAATATAGTTACACTACGGGTATTTAGTAAATTTAGTAAATTTATTATTAAGACACGTTTTTTTTGACATATTAGCACAATAAATAAACAATAACAAAATAAAATGAAAAAATTAAATAAAGTGCAATAAAGTATCCCTAGATCCCACACTAGGATACCCTGTGTCGTGAGATCTAGTTATTTACAAGTTAATAGACCTATTACAAGTACACTAGTGGGTAGTTCAGTAATAATTTGGTTGCTTACTCTAAACAACATTTAAACTTGCATATCCAGAGGAAACATGCAAAATACAATGATAAGGTTTGTGTTTATTATTTAATTCACCATAACATTAAAACAACAAAAACGGTTATTTTTATCTTTGTGGTGCAATAAAAAATAAATCTTCTATACTAACCCGGCGCCAAAACGTCATAATCGGGAACTAAAAATTCATACAACAGCGATCCCGTAATGATGTCACTTTAGGTCACGTAGCACCACTTTACAAGGACGAGAGCAAGCCGCTGTACAACGGGTTATGACAGAGACAGATATAGAAAAATGCGTCAGCGAGAACGAGTTGGTGGAATATTGTACAATATGTAACAAAAACCCTGTTGTTCCTTTTAGGGACGTATACACTCACCTACAAGCACAACATTGATGAAGTTACAATTTAAAATAAATTAAACATTGGCCAGTTGAGAGTTCATTATCAAATAACTATTAAAATCGACACATTCAAAAAATGTTTACAGTATCTGACTTTACAAGTATCTTTATTTCGCATAATAGCCTAGGAGCTCGGCGGCTTTCTTTGAACTGATAGAAGATGCCGCCAAAAACCTACGGGCGCTCGCGCCGCGGCGGCGCACACTGGTCCCAAATTAAAAAAAAGTGGACATTGATAGTAGACCGCTGATATTTTTTTTTATTGTTGATATAATGATAACAGATAAGGCAAAAAAATATTATTGTCCTACTTCAAATACTTTTCTCTATAAAAAATATTTCTTTTTTTTTTGTATGGGAGTGATTACATTTTACTCAATTTCTCAAAAACCTTAAGCGATGTCGAGATGGCATTCACATATGTTAGAAAACTAATAATTCTGAGTATTTGGCTCGAAGAAACTTATTGCTTATCTCTGCGTACTTTCGAGATAATAGTGACAGAAAATAACAATTTTTTTTAATGTTAATTGTTCGCTTTTTTTTAATCATAGCCTTACTCATATCGCAATAGGTCCGCTGGCCAGCAAAATGGAGCTTCGACGCGAGTTTGCCGGGATAACAAGATGGCCGCCTCTCATGACGTAACGTAATACGGTCACGAATCGCGCGCGTACACCTCACTCAGTGTACAACTAAATGTGGTTGCGTTAAGACGTGTCCTTATTTTTTCTGTGCGCTTGAAGAAATGCTTGTTGTTTGTTTGTTTTGTTATTGTTGTATTTTGAATCTTTGGATTTTAAAATCAAATAATTTTTGTTTGTCTTTCTTTCGTCGAATTTGTTTTCGTAATTTTTTTTGTTAAAATCAAAGTCACTTTGTCTTTGATATCTTTGATTCTAATTTGTTTTCAATTTTCCTTAAAATTATAATATGTCCGCATTTGTCACCAACTTAGACTTATACGTTGTTCTTAAATCAGGAGGTGGTTTTAAAAATGTCGAATTTTTATTTAATGCCCTTATTGAACGTATTGGTGTTGAATTGTCTTCCAAAGATTTGAGTAATATTAAATTATTTTGTCGTAATTTTTCAAGTAATATCTCAAAAAGATGGTCTGCTTCCAGTAGAGCTCAAAAGACCTTTCTTAACAAAAATTCAGACTGGTTACAATCCCAAATAGTTTGGCCAAAATGTCAAAATATCGATTTAAGCAGCATTTTTAAAGTTGCCGAGGAAGTAATTCCAAATTTCGAAACGCAAGTGGATACTCATCAATTAAGTTATGGTACAAGTAAAAAACCATTTGTTGATATATCTGATAAACAGAAGAAAAGGCGTTCTCTAACACTTCTAGATCACACAGAGGAGGAATTCGTTTATGCTTTATGTGCCAAATTAAAAGAGTCTAAAAAAACAAAATTAGCAGCTATATTAAACGAACTCAGCCAAAACAAGGAAAAATGTGAGATGGTACATGATGTACTATTCGCTAAAAAGACTGACAAACCGTGTTTACCAGATGATAAAACGTTAGCGCTTTACACCTCAACAAATTTGTCAAAATGGCAATATCGAAATTTAAGAACTATTCTTGCTTCAGAGAAAATGTATGGTCTTCCATCCTATCAAAAGCTCCTGGAAGCTAAAAAAACTTGTTATCCTCCAGAGTCAGACATAACTGTAACTGAATCTGATGCTAAGATAAGACTTCAATCGCTTCTAGATTTGACAACTAATAGGATATTAAAAACAATTCAGCACAACTCTGCCGACAAAAAATCGCTAAAACTAATAAGCAAATGGGGTTTTGACGGGTCATCTTCTCAAAGTAATTATAAACAAAAGTCACACTCCGACACTAAAATTGACGATTCTTCAGTTTTCATGATTAGTTTGGTTCCGCTTCGTTTGGAAGAAGAGAGTGGTACTATCTTGTGGCAAAATCCTGCTCCCTCTTCAACAAACTATTGTCGTCCAATTGGCTTTATATTTGCAAAAGAAACAAATGAATTGATAAAGAAGGAAAGTGCATCCTTAGAGGAAGAAATTCGTAATCTTGTTCCCACAATTGTAGATAATTTTGATATTAAACATGATTTGTACATGACTATGATTGATGGGAAAATTTCTACTGTGATTTCCAATACTTCTTCTGCAGCTGTTTGTAATATTTGCAATACCCCACCTAGCAAAATGAATGACTTGGACTTTGTATCCAAAAGACTCATCAGAGAAGATATGTATAAATATGGTCTGTCTTCGCTTCATATGTGGATAAGATGTATGGAATGTATTTTACACATTTCGTACAACTTAGACTTCAAAAAGTGGGCTGCACGAAAAGAAGATAAATTGTTAAAAGAAATTAAAAAGAATTTGACACAAGAAGAATTCCGGGAAAGAACTGGTTTGTTAATTGACATAGTAAAACAGGGATTTGGTACAACCAATGACGGTAACACGGCAAGAAGGTTTTTTGAAAATTATGAAGTATCTGCTGAAATAACGGGTATCCACCCTGATTTAATCAAGAGATTTGCAGTCATTTTACAAACAATTTCATCTGGTCAACTTATTAATACCAACTTGTTTAGGGAATATTGTAAAGAAACAGCAATGCTATATGTAAACTTATATCCATGGTATTACATGCCTTCAAGTGTCCATAAATTGTTGATACACGGTGCTGATATTTGTGAAAATTTCTCCTTTATTCCGATAGGCATGCTTTCCGAAGAAGCTTCCGAAGCGAGGAATAAAGATTTCCGGAATGTTAGAATGGCACATACAAGAAAAATCGGTAGAGTTCAGACTAATTTAGACATTATCCACAGCTTTCTAATTAGCTCAGATCCTTACATCAGCCATATCAAACCAAAGTTTGCTCGTTTACATAAACAGTTGTTTCCAGAGGCTAGTGCTTTGATCTTGAACAATGAATTGCTTTCGTTGGAAAACGAGGAAATAGAGATTTCTCAAGAGAATATAGACCCAAATATTAATCTTTCACCATAATATTTTTTCAGAATCGTTTGTGAACATATTCAACTTTATGTTTGCAGCTTAATATGTCTTCATTTTGATTGTTTTTTAGAACTGATGAAAGTACTCCTTCGGAAAGGTCATAGCTTTTCAGTCATTAGTGAGCCCCCATAACCTCTTTTACAGAGAAGTCTCTTTTTACTTATTTGACATTACGCATACATTATAATTATGTGCTAAAGTAAGGCTATGATTAAAAAAAAGCAAAAAATTAACATTAAAAAAAAATGTTATTTTCTGTCACTATTATCTCGAAAGTACGCAGAGATAAGCAATAAGTTTCTTCGAGCCAAATACTCAGAATTATTAGTTTTCTAACATATGTGATTGCCATCTCGACATCGCTTAAAGTTTTTGAGAAATTGAGTAAAATGTAATCGCTCCCATACAAAAAAAAAAAGAAATATTTTTTTTACAGAAAAGTATATGAAGTAGGACAATAGTATTTTTTTGCCTTATCTGTTATCATTGTATCAAAAATAAAAAAAAATTTCAGCGGTCTACTATCAATGTCCACTTTTTTTTAATTTGGGACCAGTGTGCGGCGCGGCGGCGTTTCGGTACCACGTGCCTTACACCCCCTTTACGCCACCCGCCGCCCTGCGAATCACTTCCTTAGTCTCCCGCGCAGCTTACTTCCGAGCGGATGTGATTGTTGACCTACGTAGTGAGTGACTTGTGTTTTGTTTACGTTGACCATGCCTATTCATACGTAGAATATTTTAATATGTTGATGTGTCTAGGCAAATGTGACTGCAATTATGCAGAAGCACGCAGACTCTACCAAGAACGTTTTACGAGTCTACCATTACCATTCCAACGTTTGCACATACGTACGTTCAATACCGGCAGTGTGCGCGGACAAGACCAACATCGACCTGACGCAGGCAGACCGAAGACTTGAAACAGTGACATCGGGGAGCAAGTCTTGGACGCTCAGTGCGACACGAACTCGGAGTAAACCATATGCGCGTTTGGAGAGTTCTCAGAGAAGAGGACCAGCACCCTTTTCATTATCGTCGCGTCCAATCACTACTTTCCTCCGACTATGAGTCAAGACTAGAATACAGTAGACAGGTGCCACTCGACAAGATCGAACAAGATAGTGATTTCTTGAATTGGATACTGTTCACCAACGAATGCTCATTTGATAGAACAGGTGGTTTTAATTCGCACAATGAGCACGTGTGTTCGATCACAGTTATGTGACAGACGCGGCGACTTTGTTTTTGTGTAGTGTTTGTGTTTGTTTGATGTAGTGAAGTGTCAAATGTAGTTTTAAAAATTATCAAGTGTTCATAAAAATACCGTGTAAACCAACATTTTCAAAGATTCATTCGTTAAAGTGATAAACAACAGCTGGCAAGGTCACGAACTTGTGTAGAAAAATAGGTAGATAAGCGGCGGCGCGGTGCAAGCGGCCGCCGCGGCACGATCAAAGAGAGCGGCGCGTGGCGGGAACGTTGTACCTATTTCTGATTTCGCTTCATGCAGTATTGCAGAGGTAAGACATCAGTCAAACATTACAAATATTCACAATTAAATATTTATTTTAATATTTTTTTTTTTACAGTTTTTATAAATGACTTGCATTATTACGTATGTATACCGATTCTGAAAACGTGGGTAGAGGGAACAACAGGTTTTTGTTACATATTGTATATTCTATTTGGTTTTCAGCTGTATTTAATTCTTAACATTCCTATATTAATTTTAGAATGATAGCAAGTATTCTTTATTGATAAGCCAGTAAGTTACAGCCGACTTTGCTTCGGCTTCCCTCTTAGAAAAATTGACACCTCGCCGCAGGCACCCATCCTCCAACCTTGGCTTTCGTAGCTTAGCCTTATCGATAGACACGTACGGCTGATAATAGGTGGGTAGGTATAAGACACGAGCATGATAGCGTAGTAACTAACAATGTCCCGATATGTTTTAATTAACTTCAAATTTTGCGGTTTAGTTTCTGCCATAAGAGGAAGTAGGCACAAACGTAATAAGTACGTCAAAGTTTATAATAGAACATTCCACGTATGTAATTTCAAATCATTATCTAATTGTGTGTCAGTCGAAGTAGCAGGGCTTACTGAATTAAATATTAAAAATAAAATGTATAATACTTTTACTCCAAGAAGGACGTTTCAAGTGAACGAAGCTGGGGTCATACGTGAAACTACAGTTTCCCCAAGAGAAAACACCACTATCAATATTGCTAGGAGAGGAGAGGAATATGACTGCAGTGACTGTCTGTGTGACTGTTTGGGTGATGCCATTACACGTATTGTTATCAGACTTTGTATATTAATATTTACTGCTGTAATAGTATCAATCATAATTTTTATTAAATAATAATAATAATACTTGTCTTATCAAATCACTGCTCAACACTGGCAAAATTGTGTACCTACGTATAAAATAAGAACATAATATAATTATATATCAAAATTACAATGAGCGTGAACGCTACTCGGAAATCAGTGAGATATTCCAAAAAACCCAGTAGATGGAGCTCTAAAAACCTGTTGAAAACAAGACATGATTTAAAGTGAAATTAGTGATACCTACATGATTTGTACCTATTAGTGAACAGATGAACCAACGGAAGGCAATGATACAATTATGGCTGTTATGAATTGGACCCTGTAGTGAAAGTGACGGAACGCGAGGACGTGTGTGTGACACCAGTGACTCAGAAGAATGTGAAAATTGCTGCTTATTACAGTGTTTCGATTGTTGAGATGTTTTTTTAGGTTGGGAAATCATCAAATAACTTCTTCCGCTCTGGGTGGAGCAGGAGGGCGTGTCAGACTTTAACTGACTTAAACCCTCCCGTGTTCCTTCAGTTGCCTGTGTGCCAGGGGTCAAGGTATCTCTTTCAAACAACCCGCACCCCTGGCAACAACCCGGACCCCTGGCAACAACCCGCACCCCTGGCAACAACCCGCAAACCTGGCAATTGTTGAGGTGTAATAGCTGCACAGTGCATTCGTTGAGCGTTTTAGGATGACACAAGACAGATCAGCACCAAAACTACAGGGTAGCTCGCGAAATTAAAATTTTCTTACGTTTTTTGATGATTCGCGACTAAATACGTAATTCATGTATTTACAGAATTACAATCATTACGTCATCAATACAACCTTCAAAGCTCTTTTAATTTCATTGAATGTTTTTTTTTATGAAATAGAACAGTTCAATTAAATGAACATAGAAGGGTGCAAATTGCAAGAAACGTATAATTATGAGAAAAGTTGAATTTCGCGTGTTGCCCAGCTTAGCCGGACTGAACCAGCACCCTAATTGCGTAACTCACGATTAATCATAATCGGTTTCATTTTGACAGTTCAACAATATTCATTGCGTTATTTACGTTGTTGAGCAGACACATTTTACGAACATATAAAGCAATGGATTAGTCATCTGTTTTAAAACTAAACAGATTACGATTAATCGTGAGTTACGCAATTAGGGTGCTGAATACCGTCGCTCGGAATAAGTCGAGTAATGTTTGGTGTGATTCTTGAATTAATCCTACATAATTATGTTGGCTCCTGCGTCAGCACAAACTGCAATATTATATAATGTTAACGTAATCTCGTCGACTCACTTTGAGCGGAGATAGAATAACGCATGTTTAACCAATTTAGGAGAAGGTTCTCTATTCGTCTGCATTTTGTTTTGTTTATATTTTTCGCAATATTGCCGCCAATTGTAGAAAACTTTTTTCATGGAGTTAATAAAATTTATGTGGGACCACCCATATAATTTTTTATTGAGTTTATCTCTCGATTCATCAATCGAGATACTTAACGTAGATTTAATACGTCGAGAACATCATCTGTTCTTTTATGTACTTCCTGCCACTGATGTTTACATAGCAGGTAGTACTTAAATGAAATGATGTAGGGTAGGTACACGCGGCTACACATGAAGTTATACATTTCCAGTTTATTCTGATCTCGCACTGTACGGAAATCCTATACAATGCGAGATCAGCTTATACTGGAAATGTTTAGTTTGATGTGTATTCGTGTGTACCAAAACGAAGAAAATTAAAAATAACTTTAATTTTCGAAGTCGGTGTGTATTGATCTATAATTTAGTTTTTTGTCACCGACTTCCGTTATTTTTCTTTACGTAGAGCTTTTTTTTTGGGAATCTTTTGTTTTTTTTTTTAGCATTAGGGAAGTAGAATAAAGATTTTTTTTCCACTAGGGATGATATGTGGCCGTTACACCCGCTGTATGGACCGAAAATCAATACTGACAAAATTATCAAGCGCGCGTAACCTGCTGTCATTGGTTGAACGAATTATCATTAGCCAATCATTGACTTGCGTTGAATTTTGACGCGTCGGTAATATTCGTTCCAAAAACTGAGCGTTACTGGTATATTTAATAAGGATGTACTTACTTTTAGGCGTAATAGTAATAATATGTTTTTTTACAAATCGCCATAAATCCATTTTAAATTTGGTTTTGCGGTTTATGTATTGCGTCCTTATAAAGGGGAAATAATTATGTTGGTATATGATATTATTTCAAACAAAACAGATATTATTCTAATAAACAATCTTTTCGTTTCAACACAGTAAATTAAACTGTCTATTATGTATGTTTAAATCAATTTAATTATCTAGGTAATTGATTGTAATATTGGTTGTAGTTGTGCTGTTGCCAAAGTAGTAAAGTTTATGAATGAAATATTGATCCTAATATACACCGAGAAATTTTTATGGTTGTTTTCTCGCGGCAGAACAACTTGCCATAGGAGTACTTTCGAAGCATAGAGTAAAAGTAAAAAATATAGATTTCTTTGTTTTAAAATAATTAAAAAAAATATTGACCAACTCGACAAAACACTACTTAATAGTAACACTAGACGTAACTTGTAGGTACAGACAAAGCACATCAACCTACCCGAAACTGTCAAATTTTCCCAATCAACTTTAAACCTTATACCCGAATGATAAAGTTGAAAATCTATTAAAGAAATTTGACAGATTGTAGTAGATGAGCTGGCGTCTGTACTACTCGAATCGCACGCGCCGCCGACAAAGGGAACAGCGATGCATAAATGTTCAAAGCTAAATAAACTCTCACACCTGGTGTTTTTTCACAACGGTTGATCTGCCATTTTTTGTTTCTAATATTTAATTTGTTTATAAAACAATTGTATTACCAAGAGAAAACCATTTCGCTGTGGGAAAACAACCATTAAAATCTCACGGTGTATATCCAAGAAGGGTATGTATTTGTAGTGGAAGAATCTAGAGTCATACGAGATAATTCTAGCCAAGATCGTACTTAGCCTATAATATTCACACTTCTGTGACACAGGCTTCCTCTCTTTGAGAGGGAGAGACACCTACCAACCCGTACTGGGCCCGCGTCATGGATTACGGCCCACTTTCTCTCACCAAGAGGTGTCGGTGTCCCAGCATTAGGGACATTATAGGCTGACTGGCTATTTTAAGTTTATAATAAATAAATAAATAATAAATAAAAATCTTTATTGCAGACCACATGATCCATAAAAGAAAACACAAGCAAAAAATTAAAAATCAAAATAAAAAAAATAATAAGTACAATTAAAAATTTTTTTAGAGTAAAGTAGAAAATAAAAACATATCATTAAATAGCATACATACACACACACACTAGCTCACACACACACACACACCCTTGTTTGTGTAGACGTCCATGCGAGGACTATAGTTTTTTATGAACAATCCGAGGACGCTCTGAAATACTGTCTTAACGGCCTCGTACGATATTTTTGATAAGATATAAAGCATCAGAATTCGAAATATTATTTAATGAATCTATTCGTGTAGTGCTGTCAAAACTTTTTTTCCGCCGTTTTTTTATGAACAGTGTGAGGACTTCAAATACACTGCTCATTCTTCAAGCCACATCCTTCCGAGGACGTTTGTGTGAGCCTTCCGAGGACCTACTCACCCGCCTGGACATGACAATCCGAGGACTCGTTTTCACACACTCTTCCTTGAGTTATGTACAATGCGAGGACCTTGTGTTATACTTTTCAGAAACAATCTGAGGACTTTTTGAAGAGCCCTATGTATACAAAACGAGGACCTCTACCTAAGTATTTCGTACCTTGACCTAAATATTTTACAAAGTTTTGCAGTATTTTTCACACATTTCTTAGATTAAGTACTATCCGAGAACATTTCTTTTGCCGCCAACCAAATTTACCAATCGACAAGCGTCGCTGACGCCCCGCACCCCGTGAGTGATTCAGTTCTCTGGAGACTTTTATCCGGTGTAGACATGTGCATAACTATCATGGACTAAGGTAAGATCTTTGAACATATTACTATTTAATATATATGATTCAGATAATTTTACATGTATTATTGAAATGCTTTTCATTCAATTAAAGACGCAAATAAAAAAACGAAATTTATGTTTATCGCTTTATAGATTTATGTTACAACGTACGTAAATCATCGTACTAAAAAACAACGTACACATTGTTTTTTAGTACGATAATATTGAAAGCCACGTGGTATGTAAGCGAATAATAATTCGCATTAACAATTTATATAGGTGTTCTATATTTTAAATCTATTTAAACTATATTCGGATGAAATTTGACATGCGAGTAGTTGGTTGGAGTATAATATGAAGGTGTTCATTGTCTGTCAAATTTAAAAGGTATTTAAGACATTGTTGTAACAATGCAACTACTTTTATTTAATTTGCATTGGTATGTATTTGTGGAAGTTTCTATTGTTTCAAAGTAAATATTATTCTTTAAATCAATTGTTTATTTAAAAAATAAACTTTCTCGTCACTACTCATATTGCTCGAAACGAGACGACACAAAGGCAAAATCTGTTCAAAGAGAAGGTTCTATGCTATTACCTATTTCCGTTGCTGCTTCAGAGAAGCTGCGAAGTAATGTTCTTTCACGAATGAACATTGATGAAGTTTTGCTTATAGTCAAGCAAGAACCTACCCTACCTACCCTGCCTACCTTGCCTACCCTGCCTACCCTGCCTACCCTGCCTACCCTGCCTACCCTGCCTACCCTGCCTACCCTACCTACCCTGCCTACCCTGCCTACCCTGCCTACCCTCCCTACCCGGCCTACCCTGCCTACCCTGCCTACCCTGCCTACCCTGCCTACCCTGCCTACCCTGCCTACCCTGCCTACCCTGCCTACCCTGCCTACCCTGCCTACCCTGCCTACCCTGCCTACCCTGCCTATCCTGCCCACCCTGCCTACCCTGCCTACCCTGCCTACCCTGCCTACCCTGCCTACCCTCCCTACCCGGCCTACCCTGCCTACCCTCCCTACCCTGCCTACCCTGCCTACCCTGCCTACCCTGCCTACCCTGCCTACCCTGCCTACCCTGCCTACCCTACCTATTTAAAAAAAAAATTCTCTCCGTAACAACCATCCTCGTACTTCAAGGAATATTATAAAAAAAGAATTAGCGATATTGGTTCAGCTGTTCTCGAGATTTGCGCTTAGCAACACATTTAGCGATTCAGTTTTATATATATAGATAGCTTCTGCCCGCGACTTCGTACGCGCATATCCCGTTTTTTCCCGTTCCCATAAGAATTTCCCAATCCCGTATAGCCTATAGCCTTCCTCGATAAATGGGCTATCTAACACTGAAATAATTTTTCAAATCGGACCAGTAGTTCCTGAGATTAGCGCGTTCAAGCAAACAAACAAACAAACTCTTCAGCTTTATATAATAGTTATAAGTTATAAGATATGCCTGCTGTAAGCCATTGAGGAGTTGGATGATTTGCAGATTGTTCTGATAGCAGCATAGGTCCATAATATAAGAGTCCCCATGTAGACGAATATAATAAGTAGAGATCGGATATTCCAGTGCATATAAAATATATAAACTTCGAGGAAGTACGTACAAAAAGTGGGATATGTAATAACATCTATAAAATACCGAGGATTAAAAATCATGATTATTAAATTTTCTAGTACAGTAGAATCAGTTTATTATGACTCCGGCTATATTGACCAACCGCTTATTATGACGTAATTCACGAGGTTTGTTTTTCATATAAAATTCACTATAACAAAGTCGGATACTATGACATGCTTATAGTGACAGGTCGCTCATTGTGACCCATTTTTAATCAATTGTGTCGAATTATTGTGACTGACGTGATTCCTTACACCTTCGAAACAAAGGAATACCTGTCAGCGGCCCTATGTTTTGGTAATCTTGACTTCAATTTGTTCTGCAAGCTCGATAATTCGTTTAAAAGTTCGACAAAACATTGTTGTACGGACAACTTTTAATGTTGAGTTATCTCTAATTTGATTCTCTCTATCAAATTAAATAAATAGTAACATAAGTTATTTTTTTCTACAAAATGCTTTGTATGACGTCCGCTTAATATGACGTATTTGTTATTTCCCTTCGATGTCATTATAAACGGAGATGTATGAAAGAACGTATGTATTATATTTAATGTTAGTATTGTATAGTATCATAATACTTTACTTTAAATTAATGTTTATTAAGTTTGAAACACCTTTTTTATGAATGTAAAAGATATTTATATAAGAGAAATATATACTTATTTTTTTACTTTGCTCTTTTGTTTACTGTATAAAACCTATGAATCCGCAAAAATACTCATACTAGGATACACACTATCTGGTCCGCTTACCATTCCGAGGATCTGAATACACACTGTCTGATATAGCTACTCATCCGAGGGCAGGTGTGTTAAATTCACACATTAGTCCTCGGATAATACTACAAAATTTAACTCGTGTGTAAGGCGAGTGTGTAAAAATCGATGCTGGCGCCGCGTAGCGGTCACACACTGTCGGTGTGTAGATATGAATTCTCTTAATCAAAACGAGGTTTGGGTGACTTTTTCTTATTACTTATACATACAGGTTCAGAATCGCACGACAAATACGATGCAGTGGATAAGTCAATCCGAGGACCCCCGAAAATGTCCTCGGTTTGAAAATGTCCTCGGAAGTTCCTCGTGTATTCAGGTGCATGTCCTCGGATAGTACTTAAAACAAACACACCCTCACACACACACACACACCCTCACACACACAAACACACACACAAACACACAAACTCACTCCTTTCTTTTCTTGCACATAAATAGGCACAAACATTTTACGCGGCTATTTCCAACCACCGCTTGTAGGTCTTGGTAGCATACATTCTATCAGCAATGTCCTTAACTAAGGTGTTTATAACTACATACTAAGCGACAGCAAATAGTTACTCATTTACAATCACATTTTCGGTTTATTTCCGTATGATAGGGAAATATGTGGTGTACTGTCAGTCAATATCAAATAATATACTACTATCTCTTTTTCCTAAATCAACATAGTTATAAATCAAATCACACTTTAATTGGCACAGCCGAAGTTGCATGTGTACTCATATTTATTTTACATCGAGTAATTCTATCCATAACCCAAAGTACAATGGGCGTAGCTGGAGTGATAACTACTCAGAATTTTTTACTCCAAGTTCCAAAACCAGAGTACAGAGACCAGAGACCTGGCTGTGTTGTTTATGAGCCTGCAGTTGAAGCCGTAGAAATGGGAGGGACGGAAGCTGCGCGTGCGCCGCCGCCGGTTGGCTCGGAAGAAGACTGGAATGCGTGTGGTTCTTATTTCTCTTTTGAATGTCTGTGTTGTTGTCTACTAAAGCTTTGTTTAAGTGCCATGAGCAGGATGTAGGCTATAGATACCATATATAGCCATCGCTGCTAAAGTATCTGTCACTAAAGTACCGTGAGAAAATGGGAAATAGTTTTTTTTTGTTTTTTTTGATTTGCGTCTGATTACTTAAAACTCAAAAGTATAATGTCTGTTTTGTAAATGTCTATAGCAATGATATTTCTGAAGTGATTGTGGGACCACAGATTAATTAAGGTTTTGTAGTCTTTCTAAATCCATAAAATGTTCGCTGTATAATCGTAAATATTAACCTAAGTTCTTTACATAAGGAACTACATAATGTGGTGATTAAATTGCCTGAGGATTTTACTGAATTTTAGACTAACTTTGCAAGATTTTTTGCATCAAAAATCACAATGTATTAAAAATATATTTATTTCGATTTTCTATAATGTGTTTAATTTTCTTGTAACTAAGTCAGATAGCGCCTATAAAATAAAGGTTAAACTAAGTTAAAATCTGATACATTTTTGCGTACACCGCTATTGCAAAAACAGTTTTACCAATATCTTGTTCAACATGTTTTGATTTTCTTAAATACTAAACATTTAATTAAGTAGGTCAGTTCTGAAAAAAAATTGGTAATTAGTTATTAAGTAAGGCAAATAGTAAGGTATTGGTTTTAATTTTTTTTACATAATGTAACCAAAATTTTCCTGTTAAAATTATTCTGCCTCAAAATTTTATTCATAAAAACGCGTTTTCGTTTTTTTTACCTTGATTTCGAGTAGGTACCCTAGGTATTGACTACTTACCGAGTTTGAAACATAGTTAATGGGCAGAGTATTAGTATTAGTGTAGGGAACAATTATTAGTGGCAGTGTTATTATTCTGCTCTCTTTTCACCTACTATTTTGCGCCTTATTTTTTTATTGAACATAAATAAGTGTAGCGAACGCGCTCTTTTTTAGCCTTAAATAATTCTTGGACACAGGATAGTAGCGACATCTGACATGAGCAAGTGGCAGTTCTTATCCCTATTGTAATTAACAATATACCGAAGTTTTGTAATCAACCTCATATCTTGCTATTTATGAGGAAAAGAAAGAGGAAAAATACCATAATATTAACTAGGTATTATGAGCATTTATCGTAGTATTTTTACGTAGTTTCAAATCATTAAAAAAAACTAATCGTGACACGTGTCGCAGAAGCAGGACATATTGAATTAAATATGGATCTTAACTGTCCAAGAAAGCTGTTCGCAGTGGACGAAGCTGGAGTCATACATGAAACTTTAGTTTTCCCAGAAGACACTTGTGTCACTATTTATACTCCCACAGACGAAACAACTTGTTACTCGTGCTGGTGCTACAGAAGGTGTATGTGGATCAGAGTGTGTATAGGTTTATGTGGTGTGGTCATAGCAATAAGTTTGCATTATTTGAAGTAGTAGGAAAGTAAGTACGTACATTTGTTTATTTAAGTTACTTGCATGTATTATTTTTCCGTTTAACAGAGACATTTTTTTCTATTATTCCTAAATCAACATAATATTAGTCCTTCAGGCCGTGTTTACAATTTTAACGAAGACTAGCCTTCGGCGCGGGAGATTGGTAGATATTATAGTGCACAAGTGTGTGCGCAGACACTCAGGTGCACTCTCTGTAAGTAATATTATTTGGTATAATTCAAGTCACAACTTGGCACGGCAGAAGTTGAGCCCATATTTTAAAAAAGGGATTGCGGGGTCGTAAAATGATAACTTAAGATTATCACAAAATCAAAGTTTTCTTAGATAATCACCAAAAACAGGTTCAAGCTTGAACTTTTTTAGGTTTACCTTAATCAAATAACGAAAAACAATGTGAGTTTATTTATTTGCAAAATCAAAACGCATTACTAAAACAAAACTCTCTAAAATAGCAACAACTTCACCTTCTGTCAAAATTACGTCAAAGCAATAAAATAGTGCAAAGTTGGGGGCTTAGCCCCCAACTTTGCACTATTTACTTTGCAACTTTGTACTTTTTACTAAAACAAAGTTTGACATTTTTACACGCTTTATATTAGCTTCACTTGTATGTTTGTTTGTATGTATGTTTGTATGTTTGTTTGTAACCGACTCCTTAGGGCTCGATTTTGACCCACTTCAAACGGTTAGATTTCATTTAAACTTTGTAGACTTATCGAGGAATTGTCAACAATTCAAAAATTAAAAAAAAAACTTAAAATCACGCTTTTGTAGTTAGCAGAAGTAAAAAATAGTAAATAAATAATAGTTAAAAAAAAAACACGCTTTAAAAACCAAGCTAAAAAAGTAGAAAATTATTTAATTCTGTTAAAAAGCGTGTGATGCTTGATATTAATTGATTATAAAAATACCTCAAAAAGCACCCCACGCTTTTTAATAGAATTAAATTATTTCTACTTTTTAGTTTGGGTTTTATAGCGTGTTTTTTAGTTTTTTTTAAACTATTATTTATTTTCATTTTTTTTTATTTCAGAAAGTATTAATTTTCTAAACCTGAAACGTAGTGAGATTGTTTAAGACAGTATGTAAGTCACACAAAAAAAGCGCCTACTAAAAGTTGTAAAAAATAACATGACATCAGACATTCGTCTTTGATTTACGTATATTTTGTGTTTTTCAGGCTCCCAGCCCGTTGACTTTGTTTCATCTCGCTGATGGAATGATTGGGCGCAATGGCGGTTTGCGGTTGACGAAATCTTCGGACCTACCTTTCACCTTTATTGATCGACCCGTGCGCCTGTTATTAACTTAGCCACGAGTCATCATCATCTGCCTAGCCTTCCCCAACAATGATGGGGTCGTTCAATCTAACCGGATCCAGCTGAGTACCAGTTTTTTACATGAAGCGACTGCTTATCTGACCGCGACAATCCAGTTACTGGGTAATACAATACACTGGGTGAGACTGGTTGTCAGATGACTATCAAATATCTACAAATGATAGCCGGGACTCATGCTTTCTGAGGCACGGAGGGTAAGTAAAGATTAACCAACAATACACTGATATTGTTAATCTACTTCATATTTCATTGAGGAAAAAAATAGGAAAAATTACGTCATATGAGGCACAGTGCCTGTTTTTCCTAGAACAAACTACTAGTTTCGAATGATTGTGACTAAATCTGTTGCAGCTGAAGTGGCAAGGCTTATTGAATTAAATATGGATCTTCAGTGTCGAAGAACAGTGTTTGTAGTGGACAAAGCAGGAGTTATACAAGAAAATATGCTTCACTTCGAGGACAAAATAGTAGCAATATTGATAAGGTGGCAGATTTTAATAATTGCTATGACTAGTTCAATTTTAGGTATTTTAATAGGATATTTTTTGGGATATTTGATATCGTAGATACTATGTACAGAAAAATAAACAAGAAAGAAGACTGTATGTTAATTTTAGTGATGTGTATTTGTCGGCATCATTTGATGCTTCTCTTTTTCCTGAACAGACATAATTGTAAATCAAATCACTATTTGGGATGGCAGAAGTTATGTATATATTTAATAAAATTCATGTGACAAAGCACAACGAACAAAACTGGAATGACTATCCAGAATTCTATGGGTTATTGCAAATACCAAATGGAGTTCGAAAACCAGTTGACCAAGGCCCGAGTCAAGACTGATAACTAAGAACCTGCAGTTGAAGCCATAGAGGTGAGGAGGGACGGAATCTGCGCGCGCAGAAGTTATGAAGATATTAAAAGAGTGTGTTGTGTTCTTTTAAAAGAGTGTGTTGTTGTCCACTAAAGATTTGTTAATGTGTCTTAGGCAGTGTTTGTTACGGTACAGGTTTTCGCCAACGTTAAGGTTTCTGTCAATTACCGTGAGCTAATGTGAAAAGTTTTCTTTATTTTGGTTAGTTGGGTCTGAGTAGATATAAATCTCTAAAGTTGCATTGTCTATTTTGTAAATGTCTATGATAGAAATTATATTATTGAAGTGCTTGTCAGAGGTTAATTAAGGTTTTGGGCTTATGTCTATAAGGGAAGAAATTAAAGTAATTTTTCACTTTACATTGTTTTTTTTTTTTGGAAGGTGGTTGTTTTTTTTAGGGTAACTTTGAGCAAAGTTAATCAAGACTTTGCCCGCTGGGCTTAGGTAAAGCAGCAAAAACCCATTTAAAATCAACTTATAATAATTTTATTTGCGGTAAATAGGTACACATTCGTAAACTCACGCCTTCTTCCTAGAATGGTGTTGGGCAGAAACTACAGAACGCCACCTGGTACGACGAGCAAGGGGTTGCCTACCGAGGTGACGAATAATAGAGAAGTATGGAAGAATAAGACATGTTCCGCTGACCCCAAATAACAAGGTCAGGAAAATGCAAATGAAACATAATAATAATGGCATAATCTGCACCCTAATTGCGTAACACACTATTACACACAGTGTAAGTTATTTCATTAGGTACCTACAGATGCCAGCACATCAGGCTACCCAAGTCTGTCAAATTTCTTTGATAGATTTTCAACTTCATTACAAAAACATAAGGTTCATGCTGCCGTCCACCAGCTATAATGCCTTTTTTTTGTTGAGAGGGTGGGAAACCATCAAATAACTTCACCGGCTTTGGGTGGAGCAGGAGGGCGTGTTACACTTTTATTGACTAATACACACCCGTGTTCACTTAGTTGCCTGTATGCCAGGGGCGACGGTATCTCTTTCGAACAACTCGCACCAGCTATAATGCCGCTAACCAACAAAATCATATTTCGAGTTATGGACAAAAAAGCGCAGAAAAATTTGAAATGCATGCTATTTAGCAATGCAATGGATGGTACAATTTCCATTAAAATGTAAATTATGAGCCCTTAGTCACTTTTTAGTATAGTAATGTTGCTTACTTGCGATTTGGCGTAGTAAACGTATCAAACAATGCAAGTGAACGCTCAGACAGAAAGATAGAGAACTTTTTCTGATTATGGTGGCATCAAAAAACGAAAATCGACCATATGCGAGTTAACGGCATTAGGTATAACTTGTGGACGGGCAGCATATTCAGATGGGAAAATTTGAGAGTTTCGGATAGCCTGATGTGCTGGCGTCTGTACCATAGTGAAAGAGTAAAGAGGAAAATCGGGAATAAACCGGCAGGTCCTAGCCAAAAAATCGATGACATATGACATCTACCAACCACTCCTTCTCACTGAGATGAGGCTTGAGTCTGAGCTAGTCAAAAGTAGTGAGAAGTGGCTGTGTATAAAAGTGTAGGTACATGTCTAAAATACAAAACTAAATCATGTAAATACGATCAAATGAACTTAAAAATATGCCCGTTTAGAACATTCTAGATTTTATGTCGGACCTAAGCCTGGATAAAGTATGAAGGAAGTTCATACAATCTTAAACAATAAAAGGTTTTAAATTGTTAAAAACGCTCGCTAGGAGACGTCCTAAGGCGACCACACTCTTTAATTCGCCTATTAACAAAATTCATATCATCGTCATATTAGCAAATAGCATAGCATTTAGCATGCTAAGACTCAAGAATTCGCATGCTAATGAAATTTATGCGAAATCGCATTAATTACCATCACTAGAGTCTCAGCAAGCACTTTGTAGGATGATTATGCTTCATGGTTTATTCGTTTTTATCTGCTAGCCTCTGTAAGAAAAAAGGCGTCTAAATGAAAACAACCAATTATGCTAGCTACCTATTTATTTTATTTTCTGGTTTAGTTATCTGTATTAGCTTGAAAGCGCGTCCCTAGCGCCATCTAGTTGGATCAATTGAAGACTCTTGACATTGACTGATTAAGATGAAAGAACATTGTGCGGACGAGAGTGACAACGGTGGTGTCACTCTAGCGAAACGTCATGAACGCCAGGGAGCGATCTGACGGATTCGGACAGTTTTTGAAAGAAAAGAAACGGTGATGTGGTCCAACGGTCACGACGGATCGCTTACGTCCTGAATCTTAATCTATTTTCAGCCGTGTGTAATTGTAATATTTTTGTGATTTAAATTGAGAATCCTGATTGTAAGGCTGCTGATCGAATACCTGTCTACTTATTTCTAGAATACCTCGCGTGATTACCCACTTTAAGATGAGTGATTCTGATACAGATACCCACGTGCCTATAAGCTTAAAGGGGATACAACATAGTTAATTATGTAGGTAAATACATTGCCTACTTCTTTCCTTAAAAGAACATAATTTCAAATCATATTTTGACATGGCTGAAGTTGCAGGCTATGTAGTAGTAGTATACCTATGTATAGGCGCGGTCCGAGGGGGGTCCTAGGGGTTATGACCCCCCCCAAAAGCCGTAAACGTACCGCTTAAAATAGTCATTTTCCGAAAATATAATACATTTTCTTATTAATATGTAGGTAGTCCTTGTCTGTGACCCCCCCCCCCCCCCGCCGAACTCTCTGGCTGCGACCGCGCCTGCTTATGTAAGTACAGTTTACTTACCTACAAAGAAGATAGATGTCTAAAACGTCTCATAATATGATGGCTGAAATGATAAGAACTAAGGTATCAGTGAGATATTCCTTAAACCCCCTAGATTGAACACCAAAACCTGCTGAAGATACGGATGGTAGCTCTCGACTCAGGCACTCCTCTTATTAAGGATACGAAGCACGCAGACCTTTCCTCGCGTATAGGTAGGTAAATAACAAGTACCCACGTATGTGTCTAAGTTTATGAAGTAGGTTTTATGAAATGCAAAACCGACCAAGATTAAAACCCGGTTTTGTATCGTTTTTTTTTATAAACCGGTTTCGGTGAAACCGGTTTGTAAACATATTTTTTGGTTTGTCTACATGCAATAAGTAAAAGGTTTATTTGCTTTTTGTGCTTAAGCTATGTAGCTAACATAATTAAGTAATTATAAGAATCCCGCATGAAAAAAAGTATTATAAAGCACAAAATCAACCTTTTATAACACTGAAAATCTGGTATCAAATTAACCATATTATAAACTCTAACTTTTAAAAGGAACCCATAACAGTCTCAATAGCCTTCGACAATAGTTGAGCTACTCAATGATTTTCATAACTTAAACCTTTAATTAACATAAATAAGTCTTTTAAAGAGATCAATAATAACTGAAATCGGGTTAATTATTAAACTTAGATCTAATTAATAACCAAAAATATTCATTCAAAAATCAAGTCAACGGAACGTGAAATGTCAACTTTGACGTCTACCATGACATGGTTGGATAAACAACCTAAAAATTGATTTAGATTTTGTCATTGTCTTTTTTTTATTGAGATTAAGCACGCGTTTCTTAACCTCAACTTTATTTTGATAACAAAATCTGTTTGTAGTGTTGTGATTTTTTTTGTGTGGTCTGGTTTGGGTATAAGGTTGGTATTTTAAGCTTCTTTGCACTCTTTTCCTAAGGAAATGAGTGCCGAGGAACCCCCTGATGGGGGTGGAGGGATTCCTCCAGATATTATGGAGGTTGTGGAGTGTTCCCAAAACACTGATCGCGTAAGACCCGATATTAGAAAGCGCCCCGGAGGTCCTGAGATTTTCGTTGACGCGAAAAGAAATAAGCCGCCGTCTGATTCAATTCAGTCCGTATTTACTAAACCAGGTTTTGAGAACGACTCCAAAATGCTCTATGGTGAGAGTGACAGAGCTCCCTTTACTGTATTTGTCTCTAGGGTGGAAACAGACCCTAAGCAAGGCCTAACCTTAAATTTCCTTAAGTTTGCCCAATTTATTTTCAATAAAGGTTTTAAAGGTGTTGTCCAAGGCAGTGTCAGGTCTATGGGCCGTAACAAGATGTCTATTGAATTCATAACATTCAGTGATGCCAACAACTTTGTCAGCAATCCCATTCTCATTGAAAATAAATACTTGGCAACTATCCCACGCTTTCATGTAAGTCGCATGGGAGTTGTTAGGGATATTCCTACTGACTGGACACTAGAGGAGCTAGTGCTCGGTATAGAAACCCCTCGCAATTGTGAAGAAGTCATTAGGGCTAGAAGGCTTAATTTTAAAAACAAAAAAGAGGACTCCGTATCTTGGTCCCCATCATCGACAGTGGTGCTTACTTTCTCTGGACAAATTCTCCCAGAGAAAGTCTTCTGCTACAATGTTTCTCTTCCTGTCTCTATCTATCATCTCCCTACTATCCAATGTCGCAACTGCTTACGTTTTGGCCATATAAGCACTCAGTGCAGATCTAAGTCCCGCTGTTACCGTTGCGCTCAACCTCATCCTGGAGATAGCTGTAATGTTCCTGACTCACAGGTCTCATGTCTTTTGTGTGATGGTGGAAACCATAAGGCCACTGATAGTAATTGCCCTGAACACTCAAGACAGAAGTCAATTAAAATGGTAATGTCTCAAGAAAACCTAAACTACCGTGAGGCCTCAGTAAGGTTTCCTCGTCCTCGTAAATTGCCATACTCTAATGTAACAGTAGGTCCTTCCCAATATAAACTACCTCATGCTTATCCTTCTGAACCCATTCTCCTCTCGTCCCCTCTTAAGACTCCTACTTCTTCTCCAAATGCATCCCCTGTTAAAACCTCCTATACCAAGACAGTTTATCGTTCCCCAAGACCTAGGCCAGAATTGAGTAAGTCATATGATACCCAAGCCCATAAGTCGATGGTCTATACCCCTAATTCTTTTCAGCCTAATGGCTGTGCTCTAAATTCCCCTTATGTGGAAACCACTCCCCTTCCCACTCCTAATGACAATTTGATAGAGCTCCTAGTTTGCTCCCTTATAAACATGTTGTCAAAATTTAGTGACGCAATACCGGACAATGTCGTAATATTAGGTCAACAACTCCTTGAATCCTGGACTCGCCTTAATGGAAAAAATCCTTCAGTGGAACTGTAGATCAATTCGCAGGAAAAAACATGATATAACCTATCTTATAAATAGATATAGACCCGTTGTCTTTGCTGTGTCGGAGACGTGGCTCAGCCCTGGATCTCTGTTTAAGGTTCCTGGTTATTCATGTCTTCGGGACGATAGAGATGACGGATGGGCGGGTTGCGCCCTAATGGTTAGCAGATCTATCACTTTTTCCCAGATTCCTTTTCCCCATCATGATCCTGGTCTACATATAGTGGCCATTAGAGCCATGGACATATTCTATGTATCAGCCTACATTCCCCATCCCAATGCTAATATTTTGTCTGAATTTAACTCTATCCTTTCTTCTATTCCTAGCCCTTTGATTGTGTTAGGTGATTTTAACTGCCGTCACACCCTTTGGGGCTCTCACTGTAATGATCCCTTCTCCAGCTTTTTGCTAGACCTTTTAGATGACCGCAACCTTTGTGTTCTTAATGATGGATCTGCTACCCGTCGGGTTTCCCCTAACCAAAATATTAGTGTTCCTGACCTTACTTTCGCTTCCCCCTCCTTAGTATCAACTCTTTCCTGGTCTGTTCTCCCTAATTCATACGGGAGTGACCATTTTCCTATCCTAATTTCTTTTCCAAGTACTTACCCACGTTCTCCTCCTATCCAACCCCTACAAAAATATCGCCTATCCCAAGCTGACTGGTCTAAGTTCTTGTCCAATTTGGACGCGGAACTTCAAAATTTTGCCCAAATAAATTCATCCAACTCCCTAATTCTCTACAGTGATTTTGTTGAGTGTCTGTTAAGAGCGGCCAATTTTTCAATCCCGTTAAAAAACTCTGCCCGTCACTTAATACCTTCTCCACCTTGGTGGGATGCTGAATGCTCGGAAAGTGTCCGTAAACGCAAAGAAGCAGAAAACACCTTTTCCTCCAGTATAAATATGCCCGAATACTTAAATTTTAAAAAGACTTCTGCAATTACTTGTAGGTTATTGGCAAGAAAGAAAAGATGTGGATGGCTCAAGTTTTGCGAGTCACTTTCTCCACGTTCTCCAGTTTCCCTTGTATGGAAAAAAATCAAAATCTACCGCAGAGCTTGTGACAGCCAGTCTCCCGATATTTCTACCAATGACTGCAGTACCTGGTTGGAAGACTTTATATCCAAATTAGCCCCTCCTTTTGTTCCTAGCTCTGAATGCCTTCCCACAATAGATCCTTCTCCTCCCACTTCCTCTGATAGATTTGATGACCTTTTCTCTTATTCAGAACTTATTTGTGCCTTAGATCATCTCCGGGATTCTGCTCCAGGGGTCGAAGGAATACCCTACTCCTTTATCTCCAAATCTTCTTCTAACTGTAAACTAATCTTTCTGAACCTAATCAATTCCTTTTTTGTTACTGGCCAAGTTCCAGAGTCTTGGAAATCCCAAATAATCATCCCAATTTTGAAACCTGGGAAAGACCCAAAAGGTTCTACTTCCTATCGTCCTATCGCCCTCTCTTCTGTCTTGGCTAAACTTATGGAGAATCTCATCAAGAACCGACTTGAATGGATCTTGGAAACTAAAGGCATCTTATCCAGTTCACAGTTCGGTTTTCGAAGAGGTATGGGACCTCTAGATAGTCTAAGTGTCTTCATGTCTGATGTCCGCATTGCCTTTTCCAATAATGAAAGTGTTATCGGTGTTTTCCTAGACATAGCTTCAGCCTATGATAATGTCCAACTTCCAATACTCAGGCAAAAGCTGCTACAGCTGAGTATCCCTGTGAGGATGGTCAACATCATCTGTTGTCTCCTTATGTCCCGTTCTATTTCTGTCCGTCACCAAAACTACCTCTCCCCATCCCGTCTAGTGTGGAAAGGCCTACCCCAGGGATCGGTCTTAAGCCCCATCCTTTATAATATGTACACACATGATTTGGAGTCTTCAGTGAGTTGTTTCTGTAAAATCCTACAATACGCCGACGACATTGCTCTCTACTTTAGTTCAGCTTCCCTTTCAGATGCCTCATCTCGCTTAAATTCTGCCCTTTACTACTTAAACCAGTGGCTGACCGATCACGGCTTAAGTTTGTCAGTCTCCAAATCCAACGCAGTTGTCTTTTCTCGCAAGCGTAATATTCCTCCCATTAACCTTTATGTTGAAAATGAAACCATCTTGATCCGTGACAAAGTAAAATTTCTTGGCCTCATTCTTGACTCAAAATTATCTGGTCTCTATCATCTGGATTACATCTCAAAGAAATGCGAAAGAGGCGTTAATGTCTTACGTGCCCTTTCTGGTGTTCGATGGGGAGCTCATCCAACTTCCCTGAAAATCCTATATAATGCCATAGTCCGTAGTCACTTTGATTATGGAATCTTTCTGTTGGAACCATGTAATAAAATAGCCCTGGCCAAACTGGAGAAAATTCAATCCAAATGCTTGCGTATTATCACGGGTGCTATGAAATGCTCACCTATTAATGCCCTTCAGGTAGAATGTTTAGAGCCTCCCCTTCACTTACGTAGACAATATCTCTGTGACAGATTTTTTTATAAAGTCATCCAGAATAAATGTCATCCCCTTCTCCCTCCTCTTCGTACTCTTTCTCAGATAATCCCAACATCTCGCTATTGGTCTCACAAAAATCCTCCACTCCTCGTTAACAGCTTCAATAAATTAAACAATTTGCACATTTCCTTAGTCCAGTTAGATAAAAACCCCTTATTTGAAGTAAATTTTGATTCCTTGCTCTTCCAACCAAAAATTATTTTTAACTTTGGTATATCCAAACATGACCCTGCTGCTAATGTCAAATTTAATAGGATTCTAGCAGAGGACTGGCACGACTGGCTGACGTTATTTACAGATGCCTCTAAGATGTGTGATAATAGTAATGTCGGATCAGCTGTGTGGATCCCAAAATACAAAATTATTCTAAATTTTCGTAGCCCTGCTTTTGGTATTATATACACTGGGGAAGCAATAGCTCTTTTGGAAGCAGTCTCCTACATTGAATCACATGGACTCAACAAAAGTCTCATTCTCTCAGATTCTCTTAGCTGTCTACAGGATTTAACAAAATCACCTTTTCGCTCTCGCCACAATTTTCCTCTTATCCTAAAGATTAAACAACTCCTGTATAGATGCCATTGCTTAGGCTTGGAGATTGCTCTGGCTTGGATCCCCAGTCACACTGGAATAGTTGATAATGAGAACGTGGATTCGATTGCTAAGCTGGCCACTCGGAATGGGATCGAGTCTCATCCGTCTTGTTATCCCCGAGATCTGCACTGTCTTGTTAAACCCGAGATGATGAAGAATTGGAATGAGCATTGGCAAAAAACTAGAATATTGAAGGGAAGATTTTATGGCTCTATCCAACCATTCATTCTTTCTGAATGTTGGTTCAGCAAATTAAAATTTCCTAGTAAAATTACCACCTCTGTCATAATTAGACTCCGACTTGGGTTCGTTTGCACACCAGTTTTTTTGGCCAAAATCCGCGTGAGGGACTCTTCTTTCTGTGAATGCGGTCTGGATGAGGGTACTCTGGAACACTTATTTTTTTCCTGTCCTCGTTTAACCACTCCCCTTTACGACATACTCCCTCCTGATGTTCCTCGCCCAATTAACATTCCGTTCCTATTATCTTTAGCCCATACCCCTGCAGTTAAAATCCTTTATAAATTCATTAGCATTAATAAAATTCAGTTGTAGTTGATATTTCTATCTACTTATTATATACTCACTGAATGTTCTAACATTTATTTTGTGACGTTTTACATGTACTAACCAAAAATGTTTTGTCCTTTTTTAGCATGGGGATCCATGGATGCCACCGCTACAAACACTGATCAATCATTGTGTAACAGTTTACGATAATTATTTTCTCATACCTTGACATTGCCAAAATCATCGAACGTTATCGATGGAGCCAGAACCTTCAAAAAAAAAAAACCTAAAAATTTGCATTTGCAAATTTTTAGGTTTTTTTTGAATGAATGAATTGGAAACTTTAAAAAAATATATCTCGTAACCCGCGAATGTCTGAAACTTGAAAATTTGTAAAAAGCTTTCTATTTCTGAGTACTATCTACACAAAAAATATGAACTTCAAAATCAATGGCCCAGAATGGAAGTTTATCCCTGAATCTAACTTGCTCAGATATTTAACAAGGCTTCGATATAGGTAGGGCGGTTATCGGATCTCGGACTTTCATGGTGGCCGCGAAAAGCTACTTCTTTTTTACCTAACAAAATAACGGTTTCAGTAAACCGTTTCATTAAATTCGTATTTCGATCTACTTTTATATTATGAAATTCATGCGAATTTGCGAAAAATGTTTCTATCTATCCTACCTGTCCCGAATTCATGTAACTGTAAACAGCTACGAATATGTTTTTCAGTCTGATTATTATTATCATCTGTAAAACCCCCTTTATTCCATAAACTACTAGAATCGGACAAAAGTAAACACGGGAAATAATACATTCTATTTAATTTACAACTGCCAGTCAGCCATTGATATTTATCGTAAAGAGAAACATTCAAATGTTTAAGAAAACTATCGCATCGTTTGTAATTTATAGTCGTATCTGGACGAGCACGGTCTAATATGAAAAACATGTTTACTCACACAGCAAATCATCTGTTAAACAGCAATCTAAAGCTATTATTGCCGCCATCTAAAACTACTAATTACTGTATTAATGACTATAAACTGTCAACTACTTACCCCAAATTCCTAATTACAACACTTAAATATCATTATCACTGTTTTATACCATCAAACAAATACTACTTAACTATAAACATAAAACTACATAAATCAATGAATTCGATAAATACAACAAACAAAATGCAAATGTAAACAAACTAAAACCCATTGGTCCATCTCGTTCAAACGCACGAATTTGTTATTACTGTCTCTAACGTAACTCGGTAAAAACCGGCTTGTTATGCCGCTTAGAAACCGGGGTGTCACGTGAACGATGTGACGTCATGACAACATTATTTTCTATAGAAATTGAATTCACGACAAGCCGGTCGCGCCTACGAGTTATTTTAGAGCATAATGTTTTGTTGTTGGGATATGAAGACGAAAATTTCATGTAGGTATGCATTTTGTAATGTTTTCATTTGATGGTTTATTAAATTTCTATAGTGTAACTATAAAACAGGTATTATTAAACACTACTGACATTATCATATTTTGAAGGGAAGCGGATAGGAATCGTGTTTTTAGAGCGCGTCGGCCCTGCATTAGGTATATTACGTGGAGCGGCTGCCTATCTGACCTCCGCCACCCAATTAGGTACTGAATAACACGACGCCTCTTGGTAAAGTAAGAGTAGGTAAGACTGCTCCATACCTCCTTGAGATGAGTATTATCTGAATTACAGTGAAGTGAATTTTAAAATGAGGAAGAAATGAAATAAACTGAGCAATTCACTTTTAATATCTTTTATCAATTAATATAATCATCAGGTATTTCAAACACAAGTAGATCAGCGACATTGACGGGCGCTGACGTGTCTGCTGACCGCCTTATTCGGCGCACACATGAAATCCTGCCTTTGACACTGAAGTCTTTGAAGTAGCCAGGGTTACAGTGACACATGTAGGGAGACACGCAGACTCCGTTCGAACAACCTGAGCAGTAGGGCTCACACCTGGGAACAAAATTGAGTAGGTAATTAGAAATTGATGCTTGCATCCTAATTGCGGGGCACATTGTTACTCAGAATCTGAATCATTTTGAAATTAATTCATTGCTATAAAATGTTCGAATGTCCGGTCAACAAAGTAAATAACGCATTGTTGAAATGTAAAAATGAAAGCCATTCCTGCAAACGACTGCTGGCTTATAAATGCGTAACAGACTTACAATGGCAATGCTTTTAATTTTAACAGTTCAACAACATTTATTGCGTTTTCAAACATTTATAAACACAATAGATAACAAATTTCCTTCAAAATCGTTTGGATTATCGAAAGAAAAAACATAAAATACTATACCTGGTTGTGTCCCCAGCAATGGGCACGTATCCCCTGTTACAGGCACACATGTCTCTTCCAACACAAGTTCCATTGATGCAGCGTACTGAACACAACATTTCCACTGCTGACATTTGGCTGACCGGGTAAATATGCTGGTATTCCGACCCTGGAGTGTGTGAAGGATTGTGAGGCTGGTTTGGTTGATTCGGATAGGTATTCTGGTTATAAGGATAGTTTTGTTGACCTGGGTAGTATTGGCTGTTCGGGTAGATAGGTTCAGCATTGTTCGGCCGGTTAACAGGTTGGTAAGAAGGGTTGGGATTGGGACGCTGCTGGTCTGGGTAATATTGGTTGCCAGGGTAGTATTGACTATTGGGATAGGACGCTCCACCATTTGGCAAAGGCTGACTCGAATTTGGAGAAAGGTTGCCCGGATTGGGACGCTGGGCGGGGCCGAGATGTTGGTTATCAGGGTACAGAGATGGCTGGGCACCAGGAATATGGACGTAAATAAGTTGTCCATCTGGACCATATTGCGGTCTTTGTGTGTTAGAAGGGTTGCTCGAGTTGTATTGATTACCTGGGTAGTTAGATGGTTGTGATCCAGGTCTGTTATTTTGTGGGGAGAGTGCCGGTGTTCCAGTGTTGTTAGTCGGTTGGTAACCAGGGTATTGACTTTGACTTCCTGGAGCATTAGGATAAGGATAACCTGGGTAATTATATTGGGGACTTCCAGGGTAGTTTGTCTGTTGACTACCAGGGTAGTTTGACTGTGGTCCACCAGGGTAATTGTTTGGTTGATTACCTGGATAGTAAGGTTGTTGATTTGCAGGATAAAAGCCTGGGAAGTTTTGTTGCGGATGGCTAGGGTTACTAGATGGTTGGCTGCCAGGGTAATTTGATGGTTGACCACCAGGGTAGTTAGGATATTGGGGCTGCTGACCATAGGGGACTCCACTTGGATTTTGGTTGTTATAATTAGGGTGTTGACCGTAGGGGGAGACAGTTGTAGTGGTGAAAGGGTTTGATGGGTTTGAAGGGTTGCCGCACACATTCGGAGCTATGCAGCGGCTTGGTGGCTTGCAAGGGCTGGAAAAAAAATGTAAATATTATCATTATTTTAGTGCAGAAGTACAAAGACACATTGTTATTAGCACGTTCCCTTTTGTAACAACCATAAAACTCATTAAATAAAAATATCTTCATATTTTGTTCTTAGGTACTTACATAACTATTCTATTAGGTATCAAACTCTTTTTACCCGACTACGGCGAAGCAAAAGGACGGTTATTGACTTTAACCGGTATGTATGTAGGTAAATGGGTAAAATGAATGTTCACCTGTTCCCTCAGAACTTTTAAACTAGGTACTTATCATAATTTGACAAAATAGGTATCGCTGGAATCGTCTTGATCGTCTGGTTATACACAAATTGAATATGGTGCCATCTAGAAATAAAGGTCTGACCACGGCAATCAGATGAAAATACATTCATGTTTTATACTTTTCTATAGTCGGTTTTTCGTTTTTGAAGTTTTTTCACTGACAGTCCATAAACTTCGGAGCAGTGGGTTTAAAGGTTTTAACCAACTTACATTGAGCACTGTGGAACACAGTCTCCGTACTGATTCTTCGAGAACCCGTAAGAACAGCGGCATTCGTTAGGACCCACACATTCGCCGTCCTTGCAACGATCACAGGATGGTTTACATGTACCTTCCGGGGTTGATTTCAATCCATTACTGCATTGACACGTGTTAGGAGCTGTGCAGTTACCTGAAAGGTGAGGAGCGTTTGAGTAATGAGAGGCAGGCTGCTAGTGGCTGCTCAGAAGAAACTTTGGAAACTTTTCGGACGAAGTTCCTTAACGCGGCTTGCGGAGTTGACTGGTCTCGTCGTGGAAATCGTCGTGTAAGAATATGGCTTCTGCCCCTTCATGTGACTTTCTCCTTCTCTCTATCTTTCTATTAAACGGGGTAGCATCATATCATGCGCAAAGTGAAGCCATGAATTCAATGATACATGATTCTAGACCCCTCTATAAGCCCAAATGAGTACAAAGACAGTAAAAGACTATCCTTACCTCGTCCTGGACCGCCGCACTGTTCCCGACAAATCGGAACACAGAATTTGCTTTCCGAATCCAATCTATATCCATCCTTACAAATACATTCGCCTCCGGAACATTGTCCATTTTGGCATCCGATCGGGCAAGTTGGTATACAAAAGCCAGCCAAGTTCTTGACGTGATCAGGGAAGCAGGTGCAGGTGTTGGGCGCAATGCAGAGGCCGTTGACGCACTCGTTGGTACATACTGGGTCGCAGATTCTGTAGTTGTGTATGTTCCTGATGTACCCGCTGCAGCAGCTTCTGATGCGGCTCAAGTCTGGACGGGACTGGGGAATTAAAATATTGTAAATAGATATGTAGTGGAGCTTTATGTGCTTAATACGGACATACATACAAGCCCTGGCTTAGTTTGGGTATCAGCTTCAGTACCCTATGTAATAATTGTATGAATATTGTAGCAATGTACCAAATTCTTGTAAATGCTTTTTGTGAAATAAACTTTTTATATTTGGAACGAAGTTCCTTATCGCCCGTTGCGAAAGGGGGCTAGACAGAAAAAATTAAGACAAAAAGTTGTAACGACACTTTTTGCTACATTGTTGTAAGCCGTGCGGCGTGCTCGTGTTTCTCTGTAGACAGAGACACAGACAGACAGACATATATGTACAATTTTTAAAATTTTATTACAGTTCCTTCACTAATTAATCGAAAGGAACTTCGTTCCATCCGGGTGTCCCTTGACACCTCTCAAGTGTTTTTACTTTTAAAAACATGACAACGAAGAAAATACAAGGACTATCTTCTACGTTAAGGGAAGTAGCTACCTCATCTTATGACCTACCATGCTTTGTTGACGGTAGAGCAACCTGACCCCTCCTACAAGGAAGAAGAGGGTACGGGGGGGAAATAGCTTAGCAAGCACAAAACAGAGCAATCTCTTTCCCTTGATCCGACCGTCCTTTAACGCAGAAGTACCACCCCAACAGGAAGCCTACCATCCTTTTTTAGCGTTCCGTACCTCAAAAAGTAAAATAGGAACCCTTATAAGATCACTCTCTTGTCCGTATGTCTGTCTGTCCGTGTCACCAACGATATTCTCAGGAACGGGTGGACCTAGCAAGTTGAAATTTATACCAAACATTGAGGTCTATAGTCCCTATTAGGTATGTAAATCAAAGTCCTGAGTCAACACGATAAAAAGATGTAGGCAAATTTGGATTTTCGCGAAAACTTGTAAGTCCCAAATTGTCTCTTAATTTTAAACTTTTTTATTTTTCAGAATTTTCCCTTTACTGGTGCTATAAGACCTTGCTTTTAACCAAAATTAACAATTCGGAAAAATTCCAAAAAATTAAAAAATGTTGAAAATTAAAGTAAATTTTGGTAATTACAAGTTTTCTCGAAAATCTAGATTTCCCATATCTTTTTTATTATGGCGGTATAACGTTTAATATGGTAGGTACGGGCCACAAACACCTTAAAAAATAACTTTATAACATAGGCGCCACAGACAGCCCGCTTTGCAGAGGCTGCCTGGACGCCGAGCAATCAGTCACCCACGTCATCCTGGACTGCGAGGCCGTGGCTACTCAAGGTGAAGAAATCCTCGAAACAGTGAGGTCGTTCCGCGAAGCTCCCAGGAAGCTTCTGAGCTTCTGGGCGGAGCTAGGCTGGCTCTGTTAGCCAGAAACCCCACGCACAACGGACCGAATGGGAGTCTACGTGCGGAAAAGGGAGTCCTATCATCATCATCATCATCATCAACGGGTAGATACGGAACCCTCGGCGCACGAGTTCGACTCGCACTTGCCGGATTTTTATTAGGGCACCTGATACCAGTTGCAACAATATTGACAGCAAATTACATTAAACTTACTGTATACCAATGAGTTGCGTCTAATAATTTCAAATTACTACTTATGTTTTAAAACTTACTCCGTTGCCAGTAGGTACATGGGCAGGATCTCTGACCAGGCTGGCTGTTCTGTAAAAAGAAAACTGCGTCATTAAGTAAAATCAAATTGGGGAAGAAAAACTGTCTTGTCAATAAAAGAGAAGAAGGGATAGTAAGATGTTACTTACGGAACCTCAATGTAACAGACGCCCTTTTCATAGTTAACTGGCTCCGACAGATTGGTCTTCACCCCATATCCTCCGTAGCCTTGTTGTTGGGTGCTATTGTTGTAATAAGTACTGTGAATATAAGAACACGGATATGAAAATACCCTTCAAGAATACGACGCCCTTACAATAAGACAAATGAAGATCACATTAAGGATAAAAGGTTAAGACCTATTGTTGGATTCTGTGTTTACATGTCATTAACATACATTGTAAGACCATGAATGACAAGGTATTTCTTATCATGTATAAAAAATAGTGTAATTCAAGGCTTAGTTTATCCTCATGTCCTCATCTGTGCAAGAATCTACTGGAGAATTCAATTTCATGCTTGCGATGCCACGTCCTTTTTCATCAGTAATCCAAAAGTAGAATACGGTATTCCAGATCTCGATTGGTCAGTGTCAGAAAAATAATCGACTGGTAGAAGGGAGAGCTGTCATTTGTCTAGGAAAGTAGCCAATGGCACTACCTAAAACTTATGAATTCTGGTTAAATTCTGATGCCTAAATATCGGGAACTCCAAATTAAATGTCAAACAAAAACTATTTTTAGAACAGAATTTAGGAGACCACCTTGAGAGTGGAACACCTTTTTTGCTCAGGACCATTGGTACGGTCACCAAATAAAGAGATTAGTAACCAGAGCTGGCGGATATTGTTGAAGTTTCGTAAGAAAACGATGGATATTTTGGAATAAAATTAAGTTCATAAATGGAAACAATTAATTTGTCAAATCCATCAGTTTCTTACCAAAATTCAACTATAACCGACGACCCTGGTTTCTTATCTCTTTAGGTGACTGTACGTCTGCTTTACGCCGTGAGAAAAAAACAAAGCTCCTATAAAGGAACGGCATTGTAGTGATTTTATCCATGATCTAATAGGCTGTGCTGTGAGTCTGTGAGTGATCACTAGAATATATTTGCAAGAGGTTGCGTCATTTGGGGAAGTACCACCTACCTATTCACTTACATGTACTTAAATCTCGATATAGGCTTTAAGTACCTTAAACTAGTTTGGAAGCTGACCACAGAAAATAATTGGGAATAGATTAAGTTGACTTTTATGAAGACCAACCCTTCATTCTGATTTTGTTAATCGGGACATGTTTTTTACTTCGATTCGTGAAGTTGACAATCGATAACTTGGTCTTATATGTAAATACAAGTAGAAAGTAGTGAATACCAATGGCGTCCGTATTTCGACAATTTGTGTCGT
Source organism: Polymixis lichenea (assembly GCA_949091785.1). Classification (NCBI taxonomy): domain Eukaryota; kingdom Metazoa; phylum Arthropoda; class Insecta; order Lepidoptera; family Noctuidae; genus Polymixis; species Polymixis lichenea. Next base: position 2,081,868 of record OX420934.1, read on the forward strand.
TGAAATCATTCTAAGTTAGTTACAAGTTACAACTGAGCTGGATGTAGAATCATCGGTCGTCTGGCGGCAAGATGACCAGACTACATAATTGCCACCGCAGGTAGAAACTGAGAGCTGCGGTGGCCCAGTGGTGACGGCCCCGACTTGCGAGTTGTAGGTCGTAGGTTCGAACCCAGGCAGGGGCTTCACTTTGTGTAAATAGTTTTCATCTCCACTGCTTTCAATACGGTGAAGAGAAACATCGAGATGAAACCGCCGTCCGTCCAAAAAATCGAAGACATGTGACATCTGGGTCAATCAACTATTTAACCGACACTTTGCTGTCCCCGGTAAGTTATTATAATTAAGCACTAATTGACGATAGTCATACACAAAACAAATGTCACAATTGAATCTAAGATTGTTAGGCACAACGGAAAACTTGATTACGTTGTCGAAATTCTCTAATTTCTATAAAAATTTAGGTATGGTAACTCAGGATACGAAATTTTCGCACCATACAAAATATTCCTGTCTGAAGATCTCATTCACTTGTGCACTATCATTTTAAATGAACTTTTACTTCTCGCTTTCGATTAATTTTTATTATAAAAAAGACACTATAACACAGTTTATCATGTGTAATACAAAACTGTAATAAGATAAACCGTTTTTACAAAAAAAAAAAATCTGAAGCTGTGTTCCCTACTAGGATACTTTTTCTTTCGTATACTGAGTTACGTTCAAGAATTTCGCCAAGTAATAGTAATCGTAAGTAGCTTCAATTATGTTTGCCTTCGCACGCATGGCGCGACGGGGCCTTTTGATAGTGACATTGAGCAGCCAGGCCGCAAAGAAAGGTCGAAGGGACTGCGTGCCTTTTTGTGTCGTCTGCTTAGTGATTGCATTTTGCTAATGCCTTAATCGAATCAGAATAAAATATATTTAATATTTATTTTATGAAAAAAGATTTCTCTAACCTGTTCAAAGTGAGGGTTAAATAGTTGACTGACCCATCTACCACACCGCACCGGGCCCGTGCTTACTCCCTCTCGAAGAGAGTAAGCCTGTATCCTACCAGTGGAAACATTATAGGCTAATTATGTTAGGTAGAATCTATTTCTTTTTTTGGGTGGGAAATCATCAAATAACTTCTCCCGCTCTGGGTGGAGCAGGAGGGCGTGTCAGACTTTTACTGACTAAAACCCACCCGTGTTCCCTCAGTTGCCTGTGTGCCAGGGGCGACGGTATCTCTTTCGAACAACACGCACCGAAACTAATAATTGAGACTAGCAAAGGAGCGTGGAGATTGGCACAAACAGAGGCCCTATAGCCAGGAGTAGAAAAAGTAGGGCTGAAGATATTGATGATGATGGTAGACAAATAAAATAAATGATCCTCGGTCTTAAACACTCACTGGACAAGATTCTCTCCCTGGTACTGGAGCCCGTGACCACTGTATCCACCCTTCACCCCCGCAGTCTTCGAATACTGAGGGGTTGCGCTTGCGCATAGCACTACTAGCGCTAGTATTAACAAACGCATTTTGATCTGGAAAGAAATATTAAATAGATTATGTTATCAGGTAGTGTGTTTTTGTAAAATGTTTTACTAAGTTTTGATGACGACCTTATCAGTGGTAAGATTTAATTTAAAAACTTTTAAATTAGATTGTATTGTTGTTATGTTAGGGCTACATTGTCATGACAATGCGAGCTACACTTTGCGCGCTCTCTTTAGTACAATCTATAGTCTTCTATAGTAGATACACTAACGTACACTTTTGTGACTCGTCGAGCTGTGCGCGAGAGAGAACCCGCAAAGTGTAGTTCGCGTTGCGCGAAAATGTATCCGTAGCATTAGAATAGGTTAATAATTTCCACAGTTTATTAAAAAATATTCCTTCACTCATAACTTCATAAGTTCACTGATTAGGAAAAAACAAAGGCGAGAAATGCGGTTAAACAGGTCCTGCCAATGAAATGGAAATGGTGACGTCATATCAATAATTACAAATTGGTTTACAAATTTATAAAAAAAGAAGGAAGGATAGACCATTTAAAACATGGTGTAACAACTACGAATAAATAGCCGGAAAATTATGGCCCAGACTGGCAAAAGATAGAGCCACCTGAAATGGTTTGGAGGAGGCTTTCACCGGAAAAGGCGGTTCTTACTTACCTTATTTTAGTAAAAAACCAACATAACTAACAAATAAATAAATAAGTAAGTCCTACACAACACAAAACTAAGAAAAGCAAAGATTTACGTGAAAGAGATAAAATAAAGCTAATAAATAAATTTACTCAAAAGTTATTTATGAAAACAAAAGGTAAACGTTTTGTAAGAAATCGTTAAGATATCAATACATTTGACCATCACCAACAAAAATATATAAATATGTACAAAATATTCAAGTAAAATCACATCCCGTATGCAAATTTGACCCACAATGACACGCTATCTCTTTGTTCAGTACGAGTATAAAATAAACTAAAGTATGACATAACGAACTTGACTTACCGACGTATCTTACTTGTTTGTTCCACTGCTCTTCATGGCACACTGCCGCTAAAATTAGCACACACTGCTGTACTAGGATAAGTAGGCGTGAATGTGTTGGTGGCTTTGGGTTCTGCATAAAGTTTCTTTGGATGTACCGTGGTTATTAATAGTTCCCAGGTCCCAGTACGAATGTTGTATCTACTTATTGGCATTGCGCCTCCAAACATTTGCAGAACCATTGCCAGTTGTATTGAGAGGGTGAGTCGCAGGCTGACTCACCCAATGCATAGCTACGTCTCAGTGCCCCAGAGCTTGAAGAGCCGAAAAAGTCTTCTACGGGCTGGGGTCCAGCTAGTCAGGCCTATAATAACTCCTCCACAGCAAGATGTAATCGATAACGGGAGCTGTACAAATCCCCTGACAATTTTATCGAACCATGTGTGAGCCTTCCGCCTGGGCACGCGTTACCATGGCAGACTTGTAAATCTCTAAAATGACTCCGAATCGACTTCACAGAGGGCTCAGATCTTAAGTGCGTAGGCGGCACCTCCCGACAGACAATAGCCCACCTTCCACCCTGTACCACCTACCCTGTCACCTGTGCATTTGATAATATTATGACTGCGTCACTGAGTGAAGTACGCGCAGCTGAATTTTGGGCCAAAGATGTTTCAACTCTACACCATCGATACGCTAACAAGAAGTTTTTTATTGTTAACTGATTACTGGGACAGTGGGTATTCAGATGTTATTGCATTAATTTGAAGGGGACCTGTTCGGAAAATCAATCATTCATACACTATAGGAAGTTGCATCTGGAAAAATTGAAAGTCGATCCCAAGATAGATGGGCAAGGGTTAGGCATATGAATAAAAACCGACCCTACCAGGTCATGGCTTGACAGGAGATGATGATGGTCAGGTCTTTACTAAAAGTAGGTATCTAAGTCATGGGACAAGTTTACAACACGTCGACACAACAGAGTTTACTTCCTATTGCAAGTAAAATGTCGTTAGGTAATCATGTATGTTGCTTTTTTATTTCAGATTCAGACCATATTTTCTTGATACAGGCGCACTCGAGGGTATTGGCCATTGATAAAAGAAACATCAGCAATATTTGCCCAATCAACGTTCTTTGTGATTTAGCATTAAATGTTACTGTACATTTAGGTACTGTAAATTTACTTCACAATGATTGTTTATTTATTTACTATAATTTGAAAAAAAAAAACAAGCACAACATAAAATCCAAATTATTGAACTGTCGATAGTTAAAGTGCCAACCACACAGATTCAATATTTCACCACTGAACCCCAATACAGTAGATATCGTCATTTGTCGGAAACGATGAGATAATGCATATGTTTTGCAATATTTTAATGAAAATAAAACAAAATATTATATGTTAAACAGCCAAGTGTCATGTTCTGTTCGAAGAATTGAGCCGATCTACCATTTGCCTCAGCTGTCCATGAGGAAAACTTTGATATTTTTTTAATAAGTCTATGGCAGTTTTTTTTTTGTTGTTAAACAAAATCGTCTTTTAGTTTTTTTTTTGGCCATGATTCATGGAGTAGTGAGGTATTTGGCTTAATAAGTAGGTAGATACCTAACTACTTGTCTTTATTGACGGATATTATTGACTGCGGGATTTTTTTTTAATTTATTACCAGCGTTTGCCAGCGGCCTTACCCGCGTGTAGCTCAAAAATTATCCCGGAAGAACATCTATCGCGATATAAAGTATCCTGTGTGTTAATCCACGTTATAAACTATCTGTGTGCTAAATTTCACCGACATCCGTTCAGCCGTTTTTACGTGATTGAGTTCCACCCGCTACTGAATATAGGCCTCCTACTAGGTCTGTGCGAGTGTCATGCAGGAATTAGGTACCAACAAAGAAAAGTCACTTCTTTCAAAATTCTGGATAGATGGAAGTTTCTTTTGAACATATTATGGCAAGCATAGCAATTTGGCAACATAGGTACTTCCATGATACCATCATTAAGGTGAATCTAGTCCACATATTTCCGATAAAAACTTCGGGACTGTTCGACAATGTACATCAAAAATTAAACATGTTATGGTTTTGTCTCTTTTTTAATATTGTCTGTACGAAAACAGAATACTAAAATAAAAAGCCATTATAAAGTTATGAGCCAACAAAGATTCGTTTTTCTTGCTAATTTAGCCTAACTTTGGGCGTGTTTAAGTAATAAAAGAAGTGTGAAATCTCCAAAACCAAGTTGGTACCGACAAAACTCAAATATCGAAAAGTTCAATAAACTTTAATGGTCATTGATTTATGCAGTGATTTTTTCATAAAACCCAATCTTCCGAAGGACTTTTCTTAATTTTTACCCGCCTGCGTTACTATAAATGATCCTGCATCTCATTCAATAACGTTGTGCGTGTAGACTAGCGTCTAACAGCTCATCACTGATACTCGGACACGATGCCTGGTGAGACAGCGTGCTTTTTAGCCAGGCCCATCAGTGAGTTCGAGCCCGCGACTAGATTCCGCTTAATCTCACTAATCCCATTGTCAAGTGTTATGGAAATTCATCTTTAATCATATGTTTATCATATAAGACTTTGACCTTGTATTTCCATGCTCCATTGTAGCAGTCGATATTTACACCAATTCAATGATTTGATTGAAAGTTACCAAACCATCATCCTCCCAGTCTTTTCCCAACTATATTGGGGTTGGCTTCCAGTCTAACCAGATGCAGCTGAATAGGTACCAGTATTTTACAGAAAGCGACTGCCCATGTGACCTCTACAACCACACAATTATTGGGTAATACGATAGGTACCATTTGGTAAGACTGGTTGTCACTTTCAGATTTCTGACGACCCGTAACGACTGTCAAAGATCCATGAATGAATGACAGCCGGGACAAACGGGATAACGTGCTTAGTGAGACACGTCTTAGTATGTAAAAATGGAACCTATCCACGGAAGCGTAGCCTACCCTGAAAGATGCACCTCATCATCATCATCATATCAGCCGAAAGACGTCCACTGCTGGACATAAGCCTCCCCCAAAAGGGCGGGATTTGTCATAATCGCCACGCTTGGCAGGCGGGTTGGCGATCGCAGTATGGTAGTAAAATGCATAGGCAACGCTGCTGCCCATTTTCTAGTAAGTCCCTTAGTCGCCTTCTACGACACCCATGGGACGAAATGGGATGGTGCTATCCTTTTACGTCCGGCACCACACGGAACTGTACCTGTTGTGAAAGATGGACCTGCGCGGCTGATATTACTTAACCTGGAAAGCTACCAAACCAACACACACATAGTTTGAGTGCCTGCCTACCTGTACCTTAACAATAATTTAAATTATTTAGCTAAGTATCTATGTCGATGTACAAAAAGATCCGTACTTATCTATGTATGTGATCCATTCCATACTAATACCTTGGTACTTATACACATACTTCCATCTGATACGGGTCCCTGAAACGATCAATTGCAATTGACCAATTGTGATCAATTGCTATTGTAGTAATCGCTTCAATTGCATTTGGTACACGATCAATGTGCGCCGTATCAATGTGTATCGATAACGTAAATATTGACAGTTAGCTTTCGCCCGCGGCTCCGCCCGCGTGGATGTCGGTTATCGCGTAAAAAAATAGCCTATGTCCTTTTCCATATCCCAGGCTATATCTCTGCCAAATTTTATGACAATCGGTTCAGCGGTTTAAGCATGAAAGCGTAACAAACAGACAGAGTTACTTTCGCATTTATAATATTAGTAGGGATTGCAGTTGACCGTTTCGGGGACCCTTTACCTTTTCACGAAATTACCAACTAGTCGATAATAACAGTAACACTGAACAAGGCTTTTGGTCAAGATCTCGGGTTTTCTTATCATGTTGTTTTGGTTTAGATTATTCAATGTAAATACAGTCAATAATCATGTTTATGTTTAATCTGACTTTCGCTTCGTTCTCAATTTAGTTACATGCACTTTAACTCATTGCTAATCCAATCTTTCATGTTTGAAAAAAATGACTCTGCTTAGCAACGTAAACGTCAAAATGAAAGCGATTCGTACTGGCTGTCTGATAGTGTATTACGCTGGTTTATTTGCAAAACACACTGGACATTCACATGGGCCTTTCCAAAGTACCTAATGTCACACAACACCAACGACGATATAGACTCTTGACTGCTCATAAGGTCGGATCAGGCTCCCGACACATAATATCGATAATCGATAATCATCATAATCGATGTCGATATTATTGTTGCTAAACTGACTTGCGAATCACTATTTCTGCAACATTCGTCCTGACATTGTTGCATCGGCCAATCACAACCGCTGTATTTTCTTCCTCCTCCGGCCCGCAGTGGTGAGTCGTGTGCCTAGACGAAATCGGTCTATCAGATTTCAAGTGGTTTAATTATCTTTGCATAACACAGACCACTTCCCCTTAAATAAATCACAAATGATTATACTTCTGCAAATAGGTTTTACAAACACTTTTACACGTCAATCAATTTTTTTTAACTAGATGATGTCGGCGGCGTTTTCTGCCCGACTACTCTGAGAAGGGCCAAGGGCCGAAAGAAACTCAGAAGTCACGGTCTCTTTTAAAGTCCAGACATAATCTTTGTCAGATCATGAGAAACGAATGTAGATTGATGTTGAAATGGTATTTTGAAGAAAGAACCACATAGATTGAGTGGCCTGTCCAGTCTGTGCACACTTTGTCAGTACTCATGCAGGGGTCAACTCAAAATTTATGGAGTTCAGCGATACATAGATACTACGTTAAGTATAAAGTGAGCCTCGAGAAGTGGTGGTAAATCCATTAAGTACCGTATCACCCTAAACCTTGAAAGTCACGCCAAAGTCAATTTTTCTATGAGACAGATAGTTAAGGTGATTCTAGGCCACATTTTTCCCATACAAACTTTGGGAGTGTATTACTCGAGTGTTCGACAATGTACATCAAAAATTAAACATGGTATGGTTTTGTCTCATTATTAGTATTGTCTGTACGGAAACAGAATACTAAAATAAAAAGCCATAGAAAAATTAGGAGCCAACAAAGATTCGTTTTTCTTGCTAATTTAACCTAACTTTGGGCGTGTTTAAACAATAAAAGAAGTGTAAAATCTAAAAAACTGTGTCAGTACCAACAAAGCTCAAATATCGAAAAGTCCAATAAACTTTATTGGTCATTGATTTATGCAGTGATTTTTTCATAAAACCCAATCTTCCGAAGGACTTTTCCTAATTTTTACCCGCCTGCGTTACTATAAATGATCCTGCATCTCATTCAATAACGTTGTGCGTGTAGACTAGCGTCTAACAGCTCATCACTGATACTACCTCTGTCGGACACGATGCCTGGTGAGACAGCGTGCTTTTTAGCCAGGCCCATCAGTGAGTTCGAGTCCGCGACGGTTGTGGAGGTCAGAGTCACTCAGTGTGCAATACTGGTATTCAGTTGCATTCGATTTGATTGGAAGCCGACCCCAACGTAGTTGAGGTAAATAGCTACTTAAACAGATTTATCGACAGTGAGATAGTCTACTTAAATGAAGTGTCAATGTTGTGGGAATTGCTGTCAAAAATGATAAAGCACTTACGGGGTAGACTATACTTACAATTATTATTTACTCACGTCACATTATGTATTTATTTACTTACACAAAAATGATTAAGTTTAACGAGATAATTATTAATTCTGCGAAATGAAAGAAAAACATTAACATCTTATCAGTCGGGTTATTATTAAAGTCAGAGGGTTATTGCTGTTTCTGATGAACCAAATCTTGACCCAACTAAAGATCTTTCTACAGCAGATCGACTTACTTATGTACAGTCAACCGCATGTCGGTGGTAACACTAACCGTGAGTAGCATAGTCACTATCATTCGATACACTTCCGTGCCAAGACAGAAGAAGAGTAGGGACAGCTATCAAATCGTGTTGTCATTCATTCTTAGTTCGAGCTCCAAACTAATCTTCTCTCCGTAAGTGATACGGAGTTGGAAACGCCCGTTACTTCGACCGAAACGACGGACTTCGTGCTTAGGGAGTAGGCCCACTAATCCGGACTGAACGGAGTCCGCCTTTAGGATTTTTGAACAGCTTTTTTGAAAGCTGTTCACAAATCCGAAACCTGAAAAGTTTACATTGTCGTCAGTCGAGAGCGGGCCACCACGGCCCAGTGTGGCCGTGACTTACGAGTTCTACTTGCAGGTCGTAGGCTCGAACCCAGGTAAGCGCTTTACTTTGTGTAGGTAAATTATTTCATCAATACTGCTCTCAAAACGGTGAAGGAAAACATCGTGAGGAAACCGGCATGTCCTAGAGCCATAATTTCGAAGACATGTGAGATACAAACCCGCACTGGGCCTGTGTGGTAGACTACGACACACTCCTCAGTAAGAGAAGGCCTGTGCCCCAGCAGTGGGAACAATATAAGCTGAATATTCAAACCAAATCGGCTATTTGCGGTTGAGGTAAATCGGATCAATCTAATATTAAGAATCTGAACCATTTTGAAGGTTATTGTTTGTCCATTGCTTCATTGTACGAATAAATTGTCTGCTCAACAATGTACCAGCAATGAATTTTGTTGAACTGTCAAAATGAAGGCCAGGCTACTGATGGTGTGTTATGGATTTATTAAGTTGCTTATAGTCAGGGTAGGTACCTATCGTAACTTTCTACAGTAATCGTAATAGGTATTTATTTATCTACTTAAATGCCAGAAACTTTAAACACCGTCCTGAAGCATATCTATCGTGTTTTCTGTACGTAGTAGGTAATTCTATAGATAAGGGGTTCTAGCTCCAGTTGCACAGCTGTAACCCAGTTAATAGAAAGATAATTTAATAATTTTAATATTTTTGCGAAATATGTCCCAACAACACGAATCATAGGATGTCATTTGATAACAGTAATACCCACGCACTTTAACCCTGATAACGTTTATCTCTGTATTAAACGGATTCCACGAAACAGCTGTTGTTCACGGCGTTTAGTTCACAATAACTTTAATGGAATCTGTTTATATAACCCCTTAGTTAAATAAAAAAAACACAGGATTTAAATTTTAACTGTATTTACTTACGTTCCTAATACATTCATTAATACATAGAAGTTAAAATTCACACTAAAATCTTTGGTAGGTTTAACACAAACTTTCATACAACGCCATCTACTACAACAATTTAGAACTACTGGCGAATCTAACACTTGTGACCTAAACATTGCGGTCATAATTCAGTAATAGCTTCCCCATTCAGGTTCATAATTTCAATAGCATGTTCAGAAGGTGGCCTCCAGCAAGGAATTTCAGCGTATAGTGGTTCTGATGTTGTATTATCTATAACATCCAGTTTGGCTTCGCACTTCAACGCTTCAATCGCGGACTCAGTAACGCTTGCTCGAAGTTGACGTAGTTCACTGCAGTCACTCATAGATGGCGCTATAGAGGAACGAGTTTGTATTGTTGCAAACTCATTGCTTCTTCTTGGTAAATGATCGTAATGACATTCTAAAATACCTGAAATTATACAAATTATTTAGATTATGTAAATCCATTTTTATTAAAAACAAGCTGTTTTTTTTTCTGTTTTTACCTCTGAAATTTTCCAGCATAATAGGAGAAATAGTTTGTACCACGACAGGCCTCATAAATTGTTTTAGATTTCGATCTAACGTTGATATTGGTTGGTAATGACACTTTTCCGTAGTAGGCGGATCTAGAAAAAGAAATACACAATTACCTAATTACAAAATAAGTAAAACAAAAATAGCGCGTGGCCCATGAGGGGATCGAACCCGCGACCTTCGCGTTATTAGCACGACGCTCTAACCAACTGAGCTAATGGGCCGATGGAAAGATTGACGAAAACACAGTTCATGTTCCCGAGGAGATGTATTCCTGCAAGTATTCCTGCAAGCAGTGACAATCCATCGAATTTGAATTTGATTCATTAGCGTGTTTTGTCTTTTCCACCTTGACTGGACTTTGAGCTTCAGAGCTTAATAATTTGAGTAATTTCTGAGAGACAAGCTTCTCTGATTTTACTTGGCGTATTTATCTAGACGGTGATGACGATCATGATAAATAATAAATATATTATTGATCATATCAAAGAATATTTTTGAACGATGAAAATAAGAAGTATAAAACGCCAGTTGCCTTATAATTGAATATTGCATTAAAATAATAGGCAGACGCTGGAACTTACCGGGTAATGGTGTGTGGAAAATGCTTCTCACATACGGCGGCGGTACATCATTATTATCAATCATAACTTGCATTCTAATATCATTGATCTTCCTCACGTCCTCATACCTTGGCTTCTTGCATCTCTCTATCATCACAATCACCACTGCTACGGTGATGACTGCCATCATCACGCCTCCTGCTATACTTATCACCGATACCAAGTCTACTGACGACCTCTCAGTACCTTTGTCCCCCATAACGGCAGTTATATGTTCGGGCTCTGTCAAAATATGAAATTCTTCATCATCCGTCGGTCCATCTGTTGTAACTTTAGCAAGACTTTTAGTAACGTTAGCCTTTTTAAACTCTTTTTCAGGTACCACTGGTGGATTAGTTGGTTTATTATACGTTTTTGTTATAGGTGCAACGTTTACTTTTTTAGGAATCGCATATTTAATCAAGTGTTTGGTTGTTTTCTCCGCTGAGGACTGTGTTGCATTTGAAATTTTGATAGATTTAGTAGTAGGAGTCGTAAGTAAATCATTCTGGTTCAGTGTAGTTCTTGTTGTAGAAGGAGTAGTTGTTATAGAAGTAGAAACATTCTTGTTAATATCAGTCGTCATGCTGTTAGTTCTATTAATACGAGGCATAGTCTTAGCAACTTCCGAAGGTTTCGTTACTAAAGTAGTCAATTTAGTTGAAAAAGTTGTTGATTTTGGAGTTACAGAAGTGCTCGGTACTAGTGTTTTATTTATATAGTAGGATGTAGCCAATAGATCTTTTCTTGATAACGGACTCAACTTAACCGGTGGTGTCGAAGTTTCAGTCAACATTGGCTGTGTGAATTCATTCTCAGTTTTATTATATGACTGAGCAGTCGAATTGTTCTTTGTTGAAATGAATGACGAAGTTAACGCGATCTTTTTGAATGTCGAATACGACACCGATGTAGGTATTATTGACACTATAATCGTTTTTGGTGTGGTAACAACTGGTGTCAATTCTTTGTTATCTTTGTTATTAGCACTTCTGTACCTTGGAAATTCATGAGTAGTTTTAATCTTTGTTTCTACCATAGGGGATTCACCTTTTTGTGCTGGTCTAATCCATATTTCCTTTGGTTGAAATTTTACTGTAGTTGGAAGTATTCTTATAGTGGTTTCTTTTTTCGTAGTCTCTGTTTTTAATATTGTTTCCATTGGCGTTGTTGAAGGTATAGTGGTAGGCATCTCAGTCGTAGGTAGAACTTCCTTAGGTTTCTGTTGTACGTTAACAGTAGGAACAGTATTTATAACGATTACTGGTTCAGTAGTAGTTTCTAAAACTTCAGTTCTGTTAATTGTTTGTTCAATGTTGATCTTTTGTGTTACTGATTCAGTAGTCGTTTTGGCGACTTTTGAAGTACTTGTCGTGACAAATGTGGTATTATCATACATTGTTACTATTCTAGGTATTTCTACAGAAGTGAGAATAGGTATCATGTCTTCAGTTTTCTTCTGATTATCAGTAGTCAATATGTTAGAAATACTTGTCATAGTATTCGGATTCATAAAAGTTTTAGTTGATGGACTAGTAGCAACGGCTGTTGTTGCGTTAGTCGTAGGTGTTTCTGTAGTTGTAGGAGCTACTGTAATTGTAGGAGTATCGACAGCAGTAGTAGAAGTGGTAACTATCACAATAGGAGTTGTAACTGTAGATGCAGGCGTTGAAACGGTAGTTAAAGGCGTTGTAACTATAGTTTTAGGCGTAGTTACTGTAGTTCTAGGCGTAGGTACTGTAGTTCTAGGAGTAGTTACTATGGTGCTAGGAGTCGCTACTGTAGTATTAGGGGTCGTTATTGTAGAACTGGGAGGAGTTGTAGTTTTAGTAACCAGTGCAGTTAGTAGTTCTTCTAACGACGGTGTAGTTGTCGTTGGTGGCATGCTTGTATCACAACTGTAAAATTAAATAGAAAACGCGTTTTATTATTATTATACAATTTATAATAACTTTTTGAAGAATTGCAAACAAGGAGTATCAGAACTAAGAACCAGATATAGGTAAATAATTTCAAGTGAATGACTTTAATAAAGATATTTTGACTTAACAAAACTTATTGGTAAGCAAATAGTATTTTTTTAAAATAATTCAATAGCGTTTGCGAGCGGATCCGCCTGCGTGGAAGTCGAAAAAATTTCGCACGGGAATATACTACCGGGATAAAAAGTATCCTATGTATTAATCCAGGTTATAAACTATCTGTGTGCCAAATTTCATCCAAATCTGTTCCGCGGTTTTTGCATGATTGAGTAACAAATATCCATCATCTAACATACAAACTTTTAGATTTAAATATTAGTAGGATGTTTGCTTCGTAGCAAATCTACTACCAAGTTCAACATTGGTATCATTATGTTGATAATAATGACCAGAGGTCGGAGTAGGTAGATTGATTTTATATACTTGCGTCAAGATATTATAATATGGACATGCCATTTTATCCATAATGTGCGGGAAGTACCGGAAAAAGTTCCGGAATTAGAATGATGGAATAAAATAAAATACTGATTTCTTTCACCATTAGCTAACACTGGAAGCGTAGATTGATATTATTGATACGTTTTTCACCTTAAACACAAATTCGTGCTAAAGTTTCGGTATTTTGGAGGCATATCCATATTATCCTCTCCGTTTGAAGTCAACGACCTTAAATCAATCTACCTACTCCGACCTCTGATAATGACGTATAGATACTACCATCTAGTTCTTGGTTTAATAAATACCTACTAAATCTAGGCATATCAAAGTGGCCACCCACCTCTCACCTTGCCATCCGTCCAAGCACTCGCATTTGCCCGAGACGGGTGAGCAGAACCCTTTCTTACAACGTTTACATTCGTTGATACAGTTGGGACCCCATTTGTTGTCCGGGCAGTCTGAAATACGATTCGCTGGTTGATTGTTTTCAATGATGAATGTATCATAGCAAAATCAACAAACTAAATCTTAAATTTATTTTAAAACATTAATTATCCTGTATATAGGTAAAGGATTATTTTTAAATGGCGGCTTATCAGTCAACTCGCATGAATTAACTCGCCCCAATCGGGCGCATTGTTAATTTTAAATAATGTATTATTTTATTTAGGCAAAAACAACATACAATCTTTTTGTTTTATCATGTTTAGATATCGATGGACTTCGCGTCTGCGAAGTTTAGCTAGCCAATTTAAAACAACCCTTTATATCTATTTCTTTATTTTCCTTTAACACTCTGAAAGAAACATATAATTGTATCGCCATTGACATAATTACCAACGTTAACCTACCTTCAGAGCATCCAGGACCTGTCTTTCCCATGGGGCAGATAGGTACGCAGGAGACGTCCCTCATCTTGTACCCTGGACAGCATACCGCCACCTCCGCCATCCTTTCTTCTGTCTGTAACATTATAACATGCGTATCTTCATCAATGTCGTGTTGTACCTGGCTTAAAAAAGGTATATAATACAGATCAGATAGCTTTACGTTTAAGCTTTTAGCTTTTGTAGATACAGAAACATAAGCACCTCAGGCTTGAAGAATGTGGCAGTAAGTCAATTTGGGATTCAGACAAAAATATGTAGGTACAGCAGAAATTTTCTGTGTCTTCATTAATAATACAAGCTGTTTAACAATCGGGCTTCAATTCAAGCAAAGTAAATTTCCAATACCTATGTTATGGATGGAAAAAATTGTGGCATTGCATTGCGCCAAGAAAATCGATGGATGATGTGATCTTGTACCGTGTCACTATACTAATATATTTTTCCAGTTGAATAAATTTGTTATAAAACTTATATTAAGAGACCTTGTAAGTGATAAAGCATTCAAGTAAGATTTATAAACAAAACATGAAGTTGAAGCAACTTTAAGAAACGGACCTCATTAGAATAAACCAATAGCATGATCCATGATCGTGTAAATATGTAATGATTGTTGGTAAACTTGGAAATACAAGTAACGGTTTATCGACAGTTTTATCTGGAGACAAATCTGAGGATTTCATCTGACAAAAACCAGGGCAACGGTTGTGAAATCCAGGAGTGATTAAACCGTGCACTAACGGATGATGAATCAATTCTACACATCCGTCAATATTTTAGGCTCTATCAAAACCACTTATCGTACTTTCATTACAGAATTTGGTCTTTAAGATCAGTTTGGCTTTTAAATGCTAGCTCCTGCCAATCTTTCTCGATGAAAAATTTACTAATTCTCTGTCTGAAGATACAAAGTGCAGTGTGATTTTACGAATGCAATGATATAATTAAGGCTAGTAGGGACAGTCACTTCACAATCGATCTAGTTTTTCTCAAGGATAGTCCTAGGTAATAAGTTGTTGACATCTAAACTGTATATTTTCCTCATTAGGTCATAGGAATATTTAAATTTAATTGGCGTGCACTGACGCCCTAGCTCTTGTTAACTTAATTACTTAAATACTAGGTACATATTTTTGGCTTCTTTAGATATTTTTAGAAAGTTAGAAACTCCATGTCTAAGTTCTTGCAGATTGAAATTGTCAGCGACGATATCAACTCTGGTGCTGTATAGGTTATCTACCTACCTATACGGCACCTGAGGTTGATATCAGCATAAATTATGATGGAAGAAGCTGCTGCACTTCATCTTGGTGTCTCTTTGTTATCTTTAAGATTACTTAGCTTCTCAAGAGGAGATGGACGTTTCTACGTTTTCCGGAAATCAGTGAAATATACAGGAACGACATGGAGTTACTTTGTACATAACGATACGTGTGACTTAAGTCGTTCATGATTGCACGGCGTGAAATAATGGACTACTTAAGTCACACGTATTGTAAACAAATTTACAGCACGTGTAACTTAAACCCACAATTAAGTCACGTTTTTGTGTGTGAAAAATTCCACTTAAGTCATAGTATAGCATGACTTAAGTGCAAGTTTAGATCACACAGTACCATAAATGGTTTCTATACACTTTTCGCATAGATGTCTTGAAAACCATACCTCAAGCCTGGTTAAGTCCCTCATCTCTGTGTTCCACTTGGAGCACCTCGGCGGCATGGAGAAGCACCACTCGTAAGTCCTCACCGACATCGGAGCCCGGTACTTTACCCTCTTCGTTATGTTGTATCTGTGGATTTAAAAGATTGTCATCATCATTTGAGCGTTGTAATTGTTTTTTTGTTTTTGAGTGTGGGAAATCATCAAATAACTTCTCCCGCTCTGGGTGGAGCAGGAGGCCGCACACTGGTCCCAAATTAAAAAAAAGTGGACATTGATAGTAGACCGCTGATATTTTTTTTTATTGTTGATACAATGATAACAGATAAGGCAAAAAAATATTATTGTCCTACTTCAAATACTTTTCTGTAAAAAAAATATTTCTTTTTTTTTTGTATGGGAGCGATTACATTTTACTCAATTTCTCAAAAACTTTAAGCGATGTCGAGATGGCAATCACATATGTTAGAAAACTAATAATTCTGAGTATTTGGCTCGAAGAAATTTATTGCTTATCTCTGCGTACTTTCGAGATAATAGTGACAGAAAATAACATTTTTTTTTAATGTTAATTTTTTGCTTTTTTTTAATCATTGCCTTACTTTAGCACATAATTATAATGTATGCGTAATGTCAAATAAGTAAAAAGAGACTTCTCTGTAAAAGAGGTTATGGGGGCTCACTAATGACTGAAAAGCTATGACCTTTCTGAAGGAGTACTTTCATCAGTTCTAAAAAACAATCAAAATGAAGACATATTAAGCTGCAAACATAAAGTTGAATATGTTCACAAACGATTCTGAAAAAATATTATGGTGAAAGATTAATATTTGGGTCTATATTCTCTTGAGAAATCTCTATTTCCTCGTTTTCCAACGAAAGCAATTCATTGTTCAAGATCAAAGCACTAGCCTCTGGAAACAACTGTTTATGTAAACGAGCAAACTTTGGTTTGATATGGCTGATGTAAGGATCTGAGCTAATTAGAAAGCTGTGGATAATGTCTAAATTAGTCTGAACTCTACCGATTTTTCTTGTATGTGCCATTCTAACATTCCGGAAATCTTTATTCATCGCTTCGGAAGCTTCTTCGGAAAGCATGCCTATCGGAATAAAGGAGAAATTTTCACAAATATCAGCACCGTGTATCAACAATTTATGGACACTTGAAGGCATGTAATACCATGGATATAAGTTTACATATAGCATTGCTGTTTCTTTACAATATTCCCTAAACAAGTTGGTATTAATAAGTTGACCAGATGAAATTGTTTGTAAAATGACTGCAAATCTCTTGATTAAATCAGGGTGGATACCCGTTATTTCAGCAGATACTTCATAATTTTCAAAAAACCTTCTTGCCGTGTTACCGTCATTGGTTGTACCAAATCCCTGTTTTACTATGTCAATTAACAAACCAGTTCTTTCCCGGAATTCTTCTTGTGTCAAATTCTTTTTAATTTCTTTTAACAATTTATCTTCTTTTCGTGCAGCCCACTTTTTGAAGTCTAAGTTGTACGAAATGTGTAAAATACATTCCATACATCTTATCCACATATGAAGCGAAGACAGACCATATTTATACATATCTTCTCTGATGAGTCTTTTGGATACAAAGTCCAAGTCATTCATTTTGCTAGGTGGGGTATTGCAAATATTACAAACAGCTGCAGAAGAAGTATTGGAAATCACACTAGAAATTTTCCCATCAATCATAGTCATGTACAAATCATGTTTAATATCAAAATTATCTACAATTGTGGGAACAAGATTACGAATTTCTTCCTCTAAGGATGCACTTTCCTTCTTTATCAATTCATTTGTTTCTTTTGCAAATATAAAGCCAATTGGACGACAATAGTTTGTTGAAGAGGGAGCAGGATTTTGCCACAAGATAGTACCACTCTCTTCTTCCAAACGAAGCGGAACCAAACTAATCATGAAAACTGAAGAATCGTCAATTTTAGTGTCGGAGTGTGACTTTTGTTTATAATTACTTTGAGAAGATGACCCGTCAAAACCCCATTTGCTTATTAGTTTTAGCGATTTTTTGTCGGCAGAGTTGTGCTGAATTGTTTTTAATATCCTATTAGTTGTCAAATCTAGAAGCGATTGAAGTCTTATCTTAGCATCAGATTCAGTTACAGTTATGTCTGACTCTGGAGGATAACAAGTTTTTTTAGCTTCCAGGAGCTTTTGATAGGATGGAAGACCATACATTTTCTCTGAAGCAAGAATAGTTCTTAAATTTCGATATTGCCATTTTGACAAATTTGTTGAGGTGTAAAGCGCTAACGTTTTATCATCTGGTAAACACGGTTTGTCAGTCTTTTTAGCGAATAGTACATCATATACCATCTCACATTTTTCCTTGTTTTGGCTGAGTTCGTTTAATATAGCTGCTAATTTTGTTTTTTTAGACTCTTTTAATTTGGCACATAAAGCATAAACTAATTCCTCCTCTGTGTGATCTAGAAGTGTTAGAGAACGCCTTTTCTTCTGTTTATCAGATATATCAACAAATGGTTTTTTACTTGTACCATAACTTAATTGATGAGTATCCACTTGCGTTTCGAAATTTGGAATTACTTCCTCGGCAACTTTAAAAATGCTGCTTAAATCGATATTTTGACATTTTGGCCAAACTATTTGGGATTGTAACCAGTCTGAATTTTTGTTAAGAAAGGTCTTTTGAGCTCTACTGGAAGCAGACCATCTTTTTGAGATATTACTTGAAAAATTACGACAAAATAATTTAATATTACTCAAATCTTCGGAAGACAATTCAACACCAATACGTTCAATAAGGGCATTAAATAAAAATTCGACATTTTTAAAACCACCTCCTGATTTAAGAACAACGTATAAGTCTAAGTTGGTGACAAATGCGGACATATTATAATTTTAAGGAAAATTGAAAACAAATTAGAATCAAAGATATCAAAGATAAAGTGACTTTGATTTTAACAAAAAAAATTACGAAAACAAATTCGACGAAAGAAAGACAAACAAAAATTATTTGATTTTAAAATCCAAAGATTCAAAATACAACAATAACAAAACAAACAAACAACAAGCATTTCTTCAAGCGCACAGAAAAAATAAGGACACGTCTTATCGCAACCACATTTAGTTGTACACTGAGTGAGGTGTACGCGCGCGATTCGTGACCGTATTACGTTACGTCATGAGAGGCGGCCATCTTGTTATCCCGGCAAACTCGCGTCGAAGCTCCATTTTGCTGGCCAGCGGACCTATTGCGATATGAGTAAGGCTATGATTAAAAAAAAGCGAACAATTAACATTAATTTTTTTTTTTATTTTCTGTCACTATTATCTCGAAAGTACGCAGAGATAAGCAATAAGTTTCTTCGAGCCAAATACTCAGAATTATTAGTTTTCTAACATATGTGAATGCCATCTCGACATCGCTTAAGGTTTTTGAGAAATTGAGTAAAATGTAATCACTCCCATACAAAAAAAAAAGAAATATTTTTTATAGAGAAAAGTATTTGAAGTAGGACAATAATATTTTTTTGCCTTATCTGTTATCATTATATCAACAATAAAAAAAAATATCAGCGGTCTACTATCAATGTCCACTTTTTTTTTAATTTGGGACCAGTGTGGGCCGTGTCAAACTTTTATTGACTAAAACCCACCCGTGTTCCCTCAGTTGCCTGTGTGCCAGGAGACATGATATCACTTTCGAACAACCCGCACCCCTGGCAGGAATCGGCCCTTGCACGGAGAGGTCTTGGTATGTTAAGATGGTCACCCATCCACGGACCAACCGCGGCAAGCGTAGTTTAACCTGATCAATCGATCCGTGCGGTTAATATTACTTAGCCACAAGCCCCTCAACAAGCTACACATATAGGTAACATAACATCACGCTTGTTTCCTCGAAGGGTTCGGCAAAGGTGTACCTAGAGTATACCTTTATTTCACCAGTTATGTTTTAGACCCATGTAAAAATGGCGAGCCCCTTACAATCAACCGGGCACACATCCAGATTCCGGGCTGCTACTGCTACAAATTCCAGATAGAAAAATCTAATAGCACTTTGCCAGACCCGGGAATCGAATCCCGAACCTCATGCTTAGCAGTAACGCATGCGAACATTAGGCCAATGAAGCAAGCTAAAGTCGCCGATAAATCTGTATCTAGCTTGATGGCAGAAGGACACTTTCCTGAAGTGGGAATGTGCGACACTTAGGCATGTGCCATCCTGGGCTATCAGCCAAGTTACAAAATTGCTGACTGGATCCTCTTTACTGGGGCATAATTCCAAACCGTTTAATATTTTCTCCATGGGGTATTTTTTGTATGGTCATCTAATAGAATAGAATAGAATACTCTTTATTGTGCACACCATTTATAATATTATGCACATCATATAAATTACAGATTTATATGTGTAAATTTTACATAAGGTGACTCAAAATCGCGCTAAAACCGATCTTTTAAAGGCAACCTTTTTAGATGGATGTCGGTGAGCGATGATCATCAGATCGAATGTAGCAGCTCTTGAATGCATTGCAGCACAATTTAAAAAATAATATAAGTACCATCTTACATTTTTTCGAAGTACACAGCGCCGTATATCATTTTCTGGAATTACTCGTACAGTCTTCAACGAGATTAGTAATCCAGGCTCGTCGGACATTATTGAAATTTAGTAAGAAACCGATGGATGTTTTCTAATGAAATTAAATTTGATAAATGAACGGTTTGGTTTCTATTAATTAAATTAAATTTTATTCGAAAACATCCCGCTAATAGAAATAGAAATAGGAATAATTTATTTGCCAATAATGCAGGTATACAGGTATGATGGTTATTTTTAACAGAGTCCCGATACATTTTTCCTTACGGCATGCAAAATTATTTAATGTAATACTAGACAAAAAAAAAACATAAACAGAAATGAATAGAATAAAGACAAAAATCATTCTTTTCTATAGACAACACAACTATCATTAATCAAAATTCACATAATATTCAAAAACATTCGGAATTATGCACAAATGTCAACAAACTAAGTTATTATAAAAAAAATTAAATGTCAGAAAATGTAATTGCAAATAAAAAAAAAAATGATAGAAAATGAAAAGATAAAAAATGTCAGTAAATTAAATCACAAAGAAACACCGTTAACAGAAGGTTTTGTCATGAACAAAATCTTTAATTGCGTAGTAACACTTGTCCAGTAGCAGTTTTGTTAACTTTTTTTTTTAAACTTTGATGGGTAATTCTTTTAAATGTATCGGCAGTTTATTATTTAAAAGAGGACCCATGGTTAATTTTTTTTATTAAAGTAAAGACGTTTGGTAACGACCTGTGTAAAGTTGGTTTTTATATTGTGACCTTATTGGCCCTGAGCATTGTCTTTTATCTTCAACTAAACTTCAAAAATACTCGACGACCCTGGTTACTCATCCCTTTTGGTGACGTAACACCCTGCGTTAATATTAACTTTAGTGGCAGGTGTAATATGAGAGAAGATACCGCGAAGTCGGAAGCCCATGTTAATGTAACAGCTCACCAATCTAATTTCATAAGAGCACTTACAATCCATTTCAACGCAGCACCTCCCCTATAAACGAGTTACCTACGTAGAAAGTGGTAATTAATGAAATCTATCAGGATTAGCAATGCCTCTGTAGAATAGGGTTCTCAAATACAAGAGCAGACTCATGTTTATTAAGGATCGTTCAAGGTTATTGTTTATAATTTACTAGTGCTTCTGCCTGCGCTTTCGTCCGCGTGAATTTTCTCATGAGAATAATATATACTATTTAAACTGCCAATCTGTTTAACAGAAGAGTGAATGACACCTCCACTTTGTCATGATTGCTTATGTATTTATTTATTATTTATTTAAGAAGTATGTATGAATATTTGTTTGTATTAAAGTATTGTATGTGTATATTTAAATTAGAGTAGCTATAATTTTTGATTTTATGTTTGTGTTAGTGTTTTGTGTTTGTGTCCTCATGTATTACACACGTTGTATACATCTCTTTTTATCTTCTCTCCTATCGCAGGAGTGCTGGAAGAGATTTCTGTAGAAATACGCATTACCTGTTTACATATTTTTCTGTTCATTTCTTCTTGTCTGTTTATATGTGTGTGCATACATGGTAAAATGAATAAATATAGAATGATGTTGGATTGGAATTATAATTTGATTGAGCATACGAATCTGTTTTGTAAGTTAAGTTAAGAGGACCAACGATGAGTGCTAATAATGATGGAGAGGGTCCTCCTCTGTCAAATATAGCAATAAAATATAGCCAAAGTATTAGTATACTCAGCCTCTAATCTTCCCACTGTTGGGACCCATACCTACCTCCTCTTTTTGAGAGGTAGTATTGTTTTTGCCCAAAGCAATACTTTTGTTAAAAACCTATCTGGCAGCTTCTTGCCATCCCTTATAAAATAATAACAAGATGTATAATATTATGCTACTGCTGCAGTATTTCTATGTTTACGAGAAGTGAATGTTGAATGACAGAATGTTGAAAAGCATTAGATAAAGCTGTTTTATGTATAGCGTAAGTATCTAAGGACCCGGAGGCCTAAACGAGAGTGAAAGGACCATTTACAATTTTGTAACACAATTTCATGTTTAGTAACTATTTTAAGTGCTATTGAATAATAAACTTCTAGTTAAAAAGTCGTCCTTAATATCCTCGCCAACTACTTAATAATAAAGACTGGCTGATAAATAAACTAAGTTTTCAAAGCTCCCACTCTCTTGCTAAATGATAAATGATAAATGATTTTATTTCTGTAAATAGGTTTGTACAAACACTTTTACACGTCAATCATATTTTTAAAACTAGATGTGGTCGGCGTTTCCTATCTGACTACTCTGAGAAGAAAGGCCGAAACAAACTCAGAGGTCAGTCTCTTTTAAAATCCAGACATTATCTTGGTGAGATCATGTGAAGACCATGTGGATTGGTGTCTGAAATGGTCTTTTGAGAAAAGAACCACACAGATTGAGTGGACCTGTCCAATCAGTGCACGCATTTATCAGTAATGCAGCTCAACTCGGAACTTGAGGAGCTCAACGATTTGACGAACAATACCAAAGAAAGGACATTTAGGTACGCCGCATAAATTACTCAAACTGCCAGACCATGACTAAATGAAGAAAAAAAAATCACCCACACACTATTTTGTGTGTTCGTAATGATCACATACTTATATTTTAAGTACACATTATACACACAAATAAATAAATGATTGTGTATTGAGTAAGGCTCAAGAGTTTCTTGTTTATTTGCACGGGCTAATCTCTGGAACTATCAGTCAAATGAAAAAATCTTCTTGGATATGATAGCCCAAACATTGAGGAGGGTTGTATAGGGTATTTAACTACGACCTTCAAAAACTAAGCAAAAAATCAGAAAGAACGCTAACTAAGAGAAAACGAAGAAATAGCACGATCAGGCGATGTGATGCGCCTGGGTGAGCCCAGCGGCCGAAACAGTTGTATAAAAATTTAGCTGTTATTAACCTATTAACCATCTCGATCAAACGCATCGAGCGCGTGGGCCAATCGGAATGCCAAACGAGCTCGATGCGTTAGATCGAAATGGTTAAATGAAACTCACAGTAAGGCCTCAATTTAATATGTGTAGGCTATCAGCTTAGGATGGCACAGCCCACACACATCTCATCCCACCCTTATCAATTATTGATTCTGTATTTATTTTCGTATCATGAGGACAATATTAACATAAGATTTATTCTATTTTCAGTGTAGGAGTGGGTGTCTCAGCTCCAATATTTATTCGGTCTACATATGATAAAGAAAATGTCACGTTTTCATATTTATAAAATATTATTATGTTTTTGTTTGGTCTTCATTTCCACACATAGTTGGTTTTCCTGCGTACAATTAGAAAATGTTGGATACTGACACATACCACAGGATAAAATTTTAATCAGTGCGCAAACTGTAACAATGAATTCAGCATATCATTCTAGACGTAGAAATTTTTCGTCGGTTATACAAAAAAAAAAACAACTGTTCTATAGATTTTGATCGCGTAGGTATTGAACTTTTCTATGAAACAGCTGATTTTTTTTTGTATAACTGACGAAAAATTTCTACGCTAGGGGCTCTAGAATTATATGCTGAATTCATGGTTACAGTTTGCGCACTGGTTCATTTACCCTGTATAGCACTGAGATTTAAAGAAAAAACCGACTGTAAATGTAAGTACCATGCATGTTTATTATGGCCTTGCTGCCTATACAGGATAAGTTTTTAACCAGTGCGCAAACTGTAGCCATGAATTCAGCATATCATTCTAGACCCCTAGCGCAAAAACAAAATTAGTTGTTTCATAGAAAAGTGCAATACCTACGCGGTCAAAATGTATGGAACAGCTGATTTTTTTTTGTATAACCGACCTAAAATTTCTGCGCTGGGGGTCTAGAATGATATGGTGAATTCATGGTTACAGTTTGCACGCTGGATAAAAACTTATCCTGTATATTAAGGCCATATACAAAATACTCCCGTCCGTAGCGTTTTATGACGGTTCGTTGAGCTGCCTAAAATAGGTTTGAGCTACACGATTTCAGATGCATGCATACCGTATTTTGGGACAGGTCAGCTCAAAACTTGTATTGATGATTTTAAAGATTATAATTCTATAATTACACACGGTCGCGGATCACATTTTGTTCAACATAAAGCCTGACATTGACCTGACTTGACAGAATTTCGTACAGTATTGTAAAAATCCACTTACTTCTGTTTCACCATGCAGACGTTATCTCCGTTGAGGGCTGCAGCTTCCATGACGAGGACCACAGCACACACCATCACGACACACCATGCTTTAGTCTTTATAGTCCTTAGCACTCTGTCTATGAGCACCCACATTTTAGCACTGTTTCCGAACCATGGTCCTAATGTCGTGGAGTCATGTTCCAGTGGTAATGGGTTCCTGTTGGGTAATGAGCTTTTTGTTAATGTCTAAGTTATTTCTATGGCTAAAAAACTTATTTGGGAAGTTAAAATATTTAAATTACCAAACTTAAAAAAAACGGTAGCACTTTAAAGTTGGTAAATAATATTTCTGCAGCTTATAGAGCAATAACCATAGGCGGTAGGAGACACGGAACAACGTACGACTTTAAATAAATATGGGAATTAATCTATGGGTTATCACCATCATCATCATATCAGCCGAAAGACGTCCACTGCTGGACATAAGCCTCCCCCAAAAGAGGGGATTTTCCATAATAGCCACGTTTTTCAGGCGGGTTGGCGATCGCAGTATGGTGGTCAAATGCATAGAGAACGCTGCTGCCCATTCTCTAGTAAGTCCCTTAGTCGCCCTCTATGACACCCACGGGAAGAAATGGGATGGTGCTATTCTTTTACGTCCGGCACCACATGGAACTAGCTAAATAAGCTAATCTATGGGTAACTGGATGTTTTAACACATCGTAAATAGAACGTGGAGTGACGATTCCACTTACGATGTACAAAGTGCATCGGTTTTTGATAACGTGTCTTTGTCTCACTATAGAATAATCTAAAATCTCACAATACAAAACGAATAAATATGTTCGTAACTACAGTCAGCAAAATATTTTGAAACGAAAAACAATCTTTCAGACGACAAAATGTAATGGAATGTGACTCCAATTTTAAATTAACCCCTAACACCTACACAATGACGCAAACCAGCCAGACTTATTCCCAACAATGCAGAGAAAAATAAAGAATTCCTTTCTATTTGACCCATCCTCACTTTCTATTAGCAGGACAATAACTTGTCCAACGCGTGACAGAATGAGGGGCGTCGGGTCAACTAACCGTCCGCCGAGGGAAGAGGGCAGCTGAATTAATTGTAGCAATAACTGTGTGATACTGGGAACGTTTCGTAATACGGGACGTTGGTCAGTGTGGTTGTATGTAGATCCAATGATACAACGTCATAAACGTTTGTAATGTCATAATGAGAAACAGCACAAGGAAATCTCACAACACAACATAACATCAGACCTGGCTTTTTCGAAGGGCTGTGCAGTAGTGTACCTATAGTACATCCACAATTCGCCAGTTATGTTTAAGTACTTTAAGTCCCATGTTATAGGGGACGAGCCTATTGCCATCAACCGAGTACAAATCCAGACTCCGGGCTGCTATTGAAAAATTGGTGATAGTAAAACCCAAGAACACAAATCATAACAATAAAGCGAAAACTAACTGTGAATGTGAGTACTATGCAGGCTCGATTGAACACAATATGAGTTTATAACTCGTCTGGTGGTTTTGAGTATTTTGTAAATGGCCTACGCAAATGTCCTGCAGATCTGGTAGCGTCTTGTGACGGGTCGTTGAGCTCCCTAAAATAGGGTTGAGCTACACGGTGACTGATACATACATGCCGTCTGTTGGGACAGGTCAGCTCAAAGCTGCAATGGCTCTTTCTTCAAAAGGTCCTTCCAGAAATTGCCTTGCATTGTTATACTCGCATAAAATTCAAATAATATAATGTTTTGACTTTAAAAGAGACCATGACCTCTGAGTTTGTTTCGGCTTTTCTTCTCGGGGAACAGTCAGCTAGGAAATGTCGGCGCCATCTAGTTTTTAAAATATTGACCAACAAAATATTGACAAGTGTCTATGATCTACTTACATATATAAACATTCCATTTCATTTCATAACAAGTAACAATTTAATAGTATAGGAGAAACATATTTTGAACTCAAATTATAGATTCGAAATAAAAAATGATTTTAGACAGAACAAAATGCACAAAGATGCGAAGAGATCATCCGTAAGAGACTTAGCAGAGTTAGCAAGCTAAAGTAACATTAAGTCAGCTGGTTGATTGTTCGAAGGACCGATAGCCATCGTAGCAGACGAGTCTTGGAATGGTGACAGCCTATCGGCAGGCGAAGCATGGGGCATCCCCAAGAAAGATGGCTTTGTGACTTTATAAGGTAGCTGGGACAGACTGGGAGCGGAACGCGGAGAACCAGGTGATGTTCACAAAAGAGAACAGTTTAACATCATTAATTGAGTTATTCATATTCATATTCATATCTTTATTTGCATTCCATAATGTTGAAAGGTCTTACAATTGGCTTAAAGCTAAGATACAATTACAGATCCTGTTGGGCACAGCAAAAAAATATAAAAAATAATTCTAAAAATAAAAAATAAGAAATAAATTACAATCAACAATTTTTAAATAATCATATCATTAACATTAACTAAGTAAATTTATATAGCTGTAAGTTATTTACGTTGCTAAGCAGAGATTTTTTTCTAACACATGAAGCAATCAATTGGCAATAAGAATTCTACACAATGATTCCGATCTGATTGATAGTGTGTTACGTACATTAGAGTTCTGCGTTAAGGCTGAGTAGATTGTTGATAGAAATATAAATACGGTAATGACAATACGACGACTCAATAAGCAGCCTTTATACATTGTTGGACAAGATTCCATCCCACCATTGTGGGCTGTCCCACATGGCTGCGCTATCTCCCCGTGGTAGTGCAGTAGGCATTTCTCCACGTTTAACAAAAACAAAAATATATGCCTAGTTCGACGTCAGAAACAACTGGTGGGGTCCCCAAGGGCCGATGCCTGCCAGGGGTGCGGGTTGTTCGAAAGAGATACCGCGGCCCCTGGCACACAGGCAACTGAGGGAACACGCGGGGGTTTTAGTCAGTAAAAGTCTGACACGCCCTCCTGCTCCACCCAGAGCGGGAGAAGTAAGTTGATGATTACCCATCGTCAAAAAAAAAAACCATTGTGGGCTACAAGCGAAACGTTTTTCAAATAAATCCGATTAAGTACTCTATTTCTAATGTTCCCATTAAAGAAATGCTATGATATCTAGTACATATTTTGCATAATGTCACCAAAATAGATGATGCCTTTGTTACATGTAGCCGTCTCTTTCCTATACAGCCTCCGAAGGGAATAAGTGACACGCTTAAAAGGAATACAAAAAATAAAATGACGTCGTGTATAATGAGATATGTAATCAAAAATTAAATCTTATTTGCATGAAAATGAGTGAGATTTTTACGTATATTTGAAACAGTCTAAAAATGGGTCAATGTGAGTTTTTACGCCAGTAATAAGCAATATGGTGGCGTAACTACAGACAAAAATAGATTCTGTTCCAAAACGCCGAAAGTCAAAGTTCAATATCCACGTAATTACTTTCATTCATAAAGGAACTTTTAGCAACCGTTGGCCATGGGGTCAGCATCCAACGCTGTTTCAGTAAGCACCAGAGTGTTTCTAAACGTTTCCTAGCAAGCAATGAAAGATAACTAGTTGGTGTATGTTGGAGCTATTAATATAAAAGCGCGCTGTTTGTTTGTAAGAATGCAACGTTACAAAATATGATAATTTGATTCTCAAATAGTAGAAATATTGAACTTGAAATACTTTCAACTCACACGACCGTAATAATTGATTGCACATTGTGCGTATGTATCGTTCATTCACACATTCTTTCATTATCTCTGCATGAACGTCATCATAGTGTTTCTTTCTTATTTCGTTTATTAAGGACCCCCCACTATTTATTGTGCCACATCTGCATGGAACGTGCTGCATTTTAATTCGAATTTAACATTTAATGACTAACCTTTTTTTCCTTTTTGGGTTCATTGTGATATTAAACTCACTTGAAAAACTGTACTCTTTCTTGCTTTGTTATATGTTTTGTTTATGAATTAATGAAGATTTCCTTAATAAATATATTAAAAAAATTATCTATTAAAATAACCTGGTCATTCATGTTATTTTTTTAGACCAAAATTTCATATAGGATTTCTTGTGATTAAACACAAAATCTAGGTTTAGTAGTTTCAGACCCACACGCAAACGCACTCGTCTATGAGTAGCACTTTTCAGTATTTCTAGAGATATTCCGTGTTACAAAACGCGGTCCAGCCTAAAGCTCTCTTGTTTTGTAATAAGGGGGATTATAATTGTATCCAATCATGGTTTCACCCCATGTACTGAGACAATATCATACCATCATTATCGTTATAACATCTCTCCTACATAATAAATTCTTCTCCTACACGTCTCATTTAAGTGTGTGTACGCACACGGCCGCGTCGTTTCGCATGCGTGCGCGCAATTGGGCAGGATGCGTCGATTGGCGCGTCACACTCACAACTCCTTTATCAATAGTGCCGTCGACCTCTTTCTGAATTGTGAATGAAAGCCGGCTACCCAACCTAACTTGATTTGTTAAATTGATAGAGATGCTAACAAGTGCCGAGTGGTATTTCAAGATCTTTGTGCTGAATTACTGTTCTGACCGAAAGTTTAGCTTTGCTGCTTTTAATGTTGGTATCTTATCTTAGTAACCAGTCATTCTTTCTCAGGGGTTTAGAAATTTTACGAGATTGGTAAAGAGAATTCAGCAGCATTGAAATGACCCCTACCTAAGTGCGCTTAAAATCTAAGATATTTTAAAGCTGAAATCTCGGCTAACGGCTCTTGAAGATATGATTTTTAACCGACTTCAAAAAAAGGAGGAGGTTCTCAATTCGACTGTATGTTTTTTTAATGTTCAACTTTCGACTAGGTGAACCGATTTTGATGATTCTTTTATTTGAAAGCTCGTGCTTCCCGTGTGGTCCCATTTCAATTTCATATAGATCTGATTATGCGTTTCGGAGACAGACAACGGAACTCTTCAAAAAATAACAGTAAATAAACCGCGATTGCTGCTATTGCATAAATATGCATTGTTTTGACCCCAAGAATGATGAAATTTCGAATCAGTGGGGTAGGTACTATAACTAAAAAGTGAAAAATAAAAAGTTTTTCCAAAAAAAACAACCGACTTCCGAAAAAACACTACAAAGTGAAAAATAACTTTAATTTCGGAAGGCGGTGACTTTGGATATGTATTTAAATTTTTAGTCACCGCCTTCCGAAATTAAAGTTATTTTTCACTTTGTAGTGTTTTTTCGGAAGTCGGTTGTTTTTTTTGGAAAAAGATTTTTTTATATGTCGTCAGGGAATTGTAGGGATGGAAAGAATCGTGGAAAGGACCAATTTCCATATATTTCTAGTGCTCTGAAAATGGGTGTGATAAATTGGTATACTGTAGAAAGACCTTTATAATATATTCAAGAATATTATGGTCTTTCTTAACCATAGTCATAATTATGTTGTGATATTGACTATCAAACTTAACAACATTCTCCAACATCGTAATCGCGAAAATATTATCAACTCTCCCTCTAAATTTTAATGCCTACTTGAGACGGATGATTAACTTCCTTATACATCCTGTACTTAGGTGCATCGTATTGCTTTAGCTGATCATCACGAAGGGACAAGGCGAAGCATGTGCGAATGAATACAATACTATGTTATCATCGTCATCATATTCAGTCAATAATGTTAACAGTTCACAGACCTTCTCTCTGTAAGAGGGTGTGGACTATAATTCACCACGCGAGCCCAGTGCCAGTTGGTAGATGTCACATGTCTTAATTTTTTTAGTTCTAGGACATGTCGGTTTCCTCACGATCTTTTCCATCTTTTCCTCACCGTTTTGAGAGCGTTGGTGATTTAAAAAAAAAAAACAAAAGTCATTTATTCAAATTAGGCTGAGAATCAGCACTTTTCGAATGTCAAAATTACATAAGACAGTCCCCTAAAACGCCCACCCTTCACCACTTCCTAGTGCTTTAGCTGTGAAGAAGAAGTGGTGCAACAAACTCCCCAGCAGCACAGCTGTCTCTTTAGTCAGATAGACTTGATTCTTTACATAGGTAGGCAGAGTAATCAACATTACGAGATACAGAACTTCAAAATTTGTCATAATGTCAGCTAGCCATGCCAATATACCAACAAATAAAATGAAAACATAACTCAAGCACAAAAAATAAAAAGTAAACAAAGCATATACCAAAATAAAGCCTCCTGGTATAAATGGCGTGATAGCTTACATATGCAATGCTGGATTATGTTTACAAATGATAACCTAGGACCATCGACGTAAAATAAATAAACAGGTAGGTACTTATTAGCAACAATAACAAAATCATGGTCAGCAAGATGACCAGACTAAATAATTTACACCTAATGAAACACCTCTCTGGGTTCGGACCTACGATCAACGATTCGTAAGTCGCAGCCGTTACCATTGGATTGGGCCACCACTGTTCTCAATACTATCTACATTACTGCATTTGCTATATAGTCCCTACATACAGCGAGATTAACTGGGAGAGAAGGGGTACCCATTTATTTTATGAGCACCGCGTTTGACTACCGGATGAAGATTGTTTGGACCGAGGGGTCCATCAAATAGTCACAGTAAGTGTTCGCTGACAAAATATTATAGATATTTATCGTTAGCTTCTGATTGATTGTACATAAAATTTTATGTGTTATTGCTATGGCAGGTTGAAAACACTGCGTTATTGGGATCTTCCTGTCCAAGGGTTATAACGAGGATAGAGAGATAGTAAAGTCTTCGTTCTAGATTTTTCATTGAGTCTTTAGCTGTTCAAAGAAGGCACACTGTTGCATTTTGCCTCCAAAAAATTGATTGCTCCAGGCTTAAGACTTTCATCAGTTTGCCTTGCCAACTTGTGTGATCATGTGGTGATTTTGTACTTAGATACTCGTAGTATGCACGGCGACATATCAATCTATACATTTCTAGTATAAAAATAATATGACTTCTTATTATACGAAAAGATTCTTATTATAGAATAAAAAAATCAAAGACATGCGACGTCTACCAAACCGCACTGAGCCCGCATGGTGGATTATGGAGCAGTTGTTGGAGTTGGCCTGTGTCCCAGCATTACTTATTGGCTGATGATGTACCTTCTGATCAATGAACAAACTTAGTTATTTTGGTACTTCTATTATCATATTTTCTAGACAGAATTGCAACGAAATAATTCGTTAATTGTGTACATACAGCAGGACTACTATCGTACAGGATGTGGACTATTTAGATAGGTGCACAAGTTGCGCAGTTGCGTGCGTTTATATTATTTCGTTCATCATGTTACGAGCTTCCATTGAGTTTGGTTTCCGCCTGAGATGATGTTACGGCCCCGCCGCCGCCAGGTGGCGCATAAAGCCAGCGTTACAGTCCAGCGTTACAGTGGTCCTTCGAGCCGGATCACTGTTCCGGCTGTTGCCGCTGTAGTTATAAGGTTATTCGAATGAAATGGACTGTAACGCTGGCTTTAAGTATGTAATATATGTAAAATAAAAATGATTCTGTTCTGACACAAGACTAATGGCGGCCATACGAAACAGATTTCGTATGGCCGCCATTAGTCTTATGTGATTTTCAACGACCCCTGGCGGTGCGAAGCGATAACGCTGGCACTGCGGTATGGCGATGGTAAGTCCAGCCGTGCGCCACCTGGCGGCGGCGGGGCCGTAACAGATGACATAATACCTTAATGGTCAAAGGATTGACATACACAGGATGGGTTGCATTATATTTAATAAAACATAACATCATTGTTGCCTGTATTACCCAAAGGTATAGGTAATACCTATAGTACACCCACATTTTGTCGCCCATGTTTATGTCTCATGGTAACAGTGGGTGAGCCAAATCAATCAGACATAAATCCGGACTCTGGATTTATTTCAGAAGAAAAAACCTAATAACACTTATCCCAACCCGGGCATCGAACTCAGAAACTCATGCTCAACAGTAGCGCTTGCGTCCACCAGACCAAAGAGGCAGTTGTAATATGTAATTTACTCCTACTGTGGTTCTACTGAGTTGAAAAACACTTTTGGTCGTTTGGTGACCACCAAATTATTTTTTGGTCCTTGTATAAATTAAAAGGACCAAAACTAATTTCAGGGTCTGGCAACAAAGTCCGTTGTCATGGGAAATATGTAATCATATTAAACGGTTACTACTGCTCACCCCTTTTTAATACCCTTCCGGAAGAGTAAAACCCATGTTAACAAAGCTACGGAGCGTGTTAATGCATCGGCTACCCTCATTATTGATTTCTCAATAAATATAATTGATTACTTGGCAAGGGAATGTAATTATTGGGGTGAATATTAACTAACACGTGCAAGATAGTACTAGTATAATGCGAGTTGGTATTATTTTAGGACGCTAGGATAACAAGACCGAGACGTTTGATAAGACAAATACTTGGAAAAATGAGTTTCCATAGCTGCCTTATAGAGTTAAAGTGTCAAATTAATTCGCAACTTTAAATAGGTCGCCATGCGCCAGATCTATAGAAAAATTACAGTGTTCTAAATATTCAACAAGAGCTTTGAATTTAATACACAAAGCAGATGCTATTTGGGTCAGCAGCGTACTGAACTGAAGATTAATTGGCTTAATGACTAAAGCATACACTTGTCCACTCAGAGCGGGTATAAAAATTATCGTGGTAAGTTCATAACCGTTTGAGTATTCACGAACAGGGATATTTTTTAACTTCTTTGTCACTTACTTTTGCATTGTTCATCTTTGAGTTTTATTAAGTTGAACGCGTAGAGGTAGTTTTTGATCACGACTGTTCAGATCTTATGTCAATAGATAGTCAAATATTAAAATGTAAAATTTTACTCAAATAATAACTATCTACTTAACCTTACTTTAATATCTCACGTTATCAAGTTGCATCTTGGAAGTGCATAAGGACAAGTGGCTTAGCCAATATTATTTAATCTATATATATATAAATCAATTGCTGTTCGTTAGTCTCGCTAAAACTCGAGAACGGCTGGACGGATTTGGCTAATTTTGGTTTTGAAATATTTGTGGCAGTCCAGGGAAGGTTTAAAAGGTGAGATAATTAATATAAATTTAGTAGCGGTACGAAGTTAGCCGGGTCAGCTAGTGATGAATAAACAAATACGACAGGTACAATGAAACAATGTAAATTGAAAGTCTGACTATTTCTCGTCCATCAAATAAATTACAAAACCACTAAACTAAACTTAATAAACCGCTATTTTTCAATAGAATTGCAACTACAGTTTTATTGTTTGTTTGTACTCACAGGAAACAGCCCAAAACCACATGAAACTATCCCACACAAGTTCACAAAATGTACCAGGCGATCAGAAGAGTAACGGAGCGCGAAGCACATGTGACGCGCGATACAGTTAGGACGCGACTGGGATACGGAACAGATGGGACTTGTTTAGATAAAAATGTCAATAAGTAAGGGTTGTTTACTTCAAACGGGATTTTACACCAATTTTAGAACATATTGGGCAATTTTACGGTTTGCGTGTTTAGGATGTGAATATTGGGGTTGTACTATAAATAAATTCAGGGTGGTGACATTTTCAGGAGATTTAAATTTTTGAATGTTCGGCGACGATAACGCTATCCAATAATGGTTTTTCGAGCTGAATTAAGTTTGACTAAAGAATATTTTGTGTTGGCCTCTTTTTGACTCAGTCAAGCGGAATCGCATGTCATGTGGAAATGCAGAACGATAAATAAAAGTTTACAAGCTACCTCCCAAATTGTGGGCTGTAATTCAAAGTCTACCAAGAAACACAGCAGGTACCTACCTATGCATAACGCATAAGTAACATCAAAAGTGAACACAATTTTCTTTAAATACCACGAAGTCTCCAACGAAGTAAGGTTGTTTGGTTTCCAGATTCAATATGACCAATCGTGATCGATGTGGCATGCAGCATCTTTTTGTATTGGTACATACTTTGGTACGCAGCCGAAGTCAATTTCAAATCGTGACTTTGTATTTTAGTTCCTACTTTTACAAATTGTCAATATCCATTCCGTTGCCAAAACGAATATCCGTTCACTACCTTCCAGAGTTCTGCAGATTGCTACAGTGCACGTAGGAAAGAAGGAAAAATTATGTTCCTTTTCACCGGCCATTATTGGTTAACAGTTAATTAACATTCTTATATCTTTCCTTAACGATATCGGAGCGAAGTCTATCAATTAGGTGACATTTTGTATTTAAGATGGATGCGCTAATGTAGCCCGCGAAATTAAAACATTCTTACGTATTTTGCAATTCGCAGGTAAGTGTCAGGTGGAACATACCACCATACTGGATTCAAATATGATTCGCGACCGTAACAAATTAGGCTTTACAGAATTGTAATAATTAAAACCATCAATAAAATCCTCTAATATCATACTGAATGATTATTTCATGAATTAAATGAACTTCCAAACTCTAATTTCATACTGAATGATTATTTCATGAATTAAATGAACTTCCAAAACATTATTATTTTATAACTACTCTATTTTTCTATATCAAAACTTCACATTCAATTTACCTTAAGTCAACGAGCAAAAAATACACACTTAACTGAAGATTAAGTTGCACTCATTTCTTACTTACTTCGTGAGTTGGATAAACAAGATTGGCGTCTTAACGGCGGGCATGGGGCTAGGGGTTCCAGTTGTTGACGAAAACTACAGATTATTGCTTTCGCGAGATTGAATCCAGTCAACTTTCTATTAAGGGAACATAAATGGTGAGTGAATTCCTTAGCTCAGGTCTTGGCAGTTTGGAACGGACGTAAGTAATAAATTAAGACAGAAAAAATAAAAGGATAATTGATCATTTATATTATTGGTGCTCAGAGTCAAAAGTCACCTTATTTGCTGTAAGATAAAGACTAAAACATATTATAGGTAAGTAGGTACTTAACTTTATAGCAAAAGTTATACTATAATTTTGCACCCGTCATTAATAAGACCTCAAAAACAAAACAGCTGATTGATTTACCCGAACGCTTCTCCTAAGCAGCATATTTAACAACAAAAATGTACTAGGCTCCCACGAAACAAAAGAGACGATGCCGATCGTGGGTAAAGTCGGCGTCACAGTGACGGGGCTTCCGCCGCCGCCGCCGCGCCGCCCCTATATCTTCAAGTGTTGACACGCTAATGTTATCAGCAGGAGACTGTTCGCTAGGGGATGCAATGTTTATTTGTTAAAGAGATATTAAAGGCACGTTTGAGAACGAACCATTGTGAGTGTTTTGCAAGCTTGTGGAAATGATTGTTGGATCTGCCTTACCATTAAATTATTAAAAAATGAATATGGCTTTGCGAAACGATTTCATAGCTAGTTTTGGTATTTTTGGCAAATACTGTAGGTAAGTAGGTAGGTACTTACATAGTTAATCAAAAATGTCAATGATTTAAATCCTTGTAAACTACGCTACAAAATTAATTAACCCAAACAGTGTAACTTTTTAAACAAACTATTAGGTAACACCACATTTGGTAACAGCGTAATTCTATATCGTATTTTTGAATGGTCAGGGACTTGGTCAGGCAAAAAGATGACAATGGTAATAAAATTAAAATAGTTACAAAACTCACACTACAAAACTATTCATACGGCATCATAACTACCAGGGCAGCCAAGACACGTAGAAGATGTTAATAGTGGAAAGTTACGTCACTAGGGCACAATATCGAAACAATTTCTGGAGTACTAGGCGACCAAGAATTTTAAGAGGTGATTCTTTTGTAACTCTGGGCGCCACAACGTCGGAGGATGCATAGCGCAGCTGCGTAGCTAATGGAATCAGCAGGGGACTGTAGATAGGGAGAGCATTGTTTACTATGCATACCATTGTGGAACGTTTTTATTGATAATAATTTTATTTTAATGGAGTTTTGTCCCGCTACGAAACTTTTGTTACTTTCAATAATAATATTACTGCGGTAAAGTAATTTATTTCCTTTGCTGAAATTACACAATTTAATAAATATTATGAAAACAAAGTTTCAAGCACTTCAAAATTGTGTCTGATATTCATAAAGAATAATGAAGTAAGTAACAGGCTATTACTTCGTTCAATCGGTATCACAACTACCAGGCTAACAGTAATCAAGACTGGCAGTAATATGTGCCAACTTTTAGTGGCCGAGTAGGCTGGGTAAGTGGACATCGGTCCTTCCCGTCCCGTCACGTTAATCAACTGTAAGCAACAGTTACAATGTTATCAACAAACCATGTCAATGACCTTGTAGAATTAAAAATTTACGTCTTGATTTATAATTATTTCAAGAAATTTATCAAATAATAATACCCATGTTAAATACAAGCATACCTAACAACCTGAAAGATAAACCAAAACCTAAACTATTCGTAATCGTAATCTGCATTACAAATTACAAGATAAAACGTCAAGCAACCTGTGGAAGTGGTTTGCCAAAAATTGATCAATACTAATAGGACCACAACTACCAGGGTTTCAGAAATGGCAAGAGATTAAACGTGGGGCCAGTCAGTCGACGAACATGGTTTCGTCATAAAATATCGTGGTTCTGGTGTTTGGTGTAGGCAGGAACAAATTTTTGGTGCAACATTTTTTAGATTTTACAAGTTCTAAAAAGTACTTTTGTTTCTTCTAACTTTCCAGACTATATATTTGCCTATCCTTAGCCAGAAGGAAAATAACAATATTGAAACTTATAATTTATTGTAATACAAGCTGTTGCTTACGACTTCATCTGCAATCCAAGAGTCCTTCGTCCTTCCTTACCCCTGGGTAATCTATGGTCTATCTATGTGTTATCTATGGTATGGTCTATCATGGTTTATCTATGTGTTAAATTTCAGCTAAATCCTTTCAGCGTTTGTAGCGTAAAAGTGTAGGTAACAAGTGTAGTGTTACAAACAAAAAAACTTACATTCGTATTCATAAAATCAGTTAGAATTCTCTAACCACAGATAACACAGAAAAATCAATGGTTTAAGAAATTTCTTTAGAATCTATTGAATTGATATTCAATC
This sequence comes from Polymixis lichenea, assembly GCA_949091785.1. Classification (NCBI taxonomy): domain Eukaryota; kingdom Metazoa; phylum Arthropoda; class Insecta; order Lepidoptera; family Noctuidae; genus Polymixis; species Polymixis lichenea. The sequence goes on from OX420934.1 coordinate 2,119,383, forward strand.
AGAGGTACCAGGCGCCCAGAAATTGGAAGAGGCTTTGACGAATTCACTTGAAAGCCAGGCGGAGGCGGTCGCCCACGCGTTTAAAATAGAAAGTGACACGCTACTGATTTATTTATTTATTTATGATGAACTTGCGGACGCATCAATTAGGGTTCCAATAATATAGAACTGTCGCCCTGTAAAAACCATAATCACTACATAGTATAAAACAAAGTCGCTTTCTCTGCCCCTATATCCCTATGTATGCTTAAATCTTTAAAACTACGCAACGGGTTTTGATGCGGTTTTTTTTAATAGATAGAGTGATTCAAGAGGAAGGTTTATATGTATAATACATCGACCGCCACGCGGGCGAAGCCGCTGGCAAAGCTAGTAATATATAAGATACAATATACCACGATTTTTCGGCACCATATTTTAGTTTAAGTTAGGATATTACATTTTTTTTTAATAAATAAATTAGGTAAGTTTAAGTTGTTCATTATGTACATTTCATTTTAATTCTGTATGAAGTACCCTACTTAACGAGACGCACAGACGTACTATAGAGACCTAGATACTTAATTATTTTGACGATACCTAAACAATATCTGCCCTAGTTGTGTCAAAGTTTAGAGTGATTCATTTTTTCGTAGGGATGGAAGAGGGGGGGGGGGAACTTATCGATTAATCATAGTTACATGATATTTGTTTTTTTTTAAATATAGTTTTTCAGTATTCTCTGGGTATATAATATTAATAAGCGGGAAACCAGTGCGTCCTTTGTACAGACGCCAGCACATCAAGCTACCCGAAACTGTAAAATTGAACATGAACCTTATGGTTATGGAATAAAGATGAAAATCTATCAAAGAAATTTGACAGATTGTGGTAGCTTGGTGTGCTGGCGTCTGTACATCCTATCCTGCAAACTAAATAATATTGGTCTTTCGATTCAGATAGGTATGAACCAGCAACCTGCACCTTGATGGGCAACACATTATCTACCACAATCAGAATGATTTTGTAGGATATTGTCTATCCATTGCTTCATATGTTTGAAAAATGTGTCTACTAAACAACGTAAATAATAATAATAATAGGAGATTTAATGTGAAAGACGACACGGTTGACATCTGTCGGGCATGCCACCGTCCGGGTGAATCAATCAGACACATTATCTCCGGGTGTTCTCGTCTAGCTAACGAGGAGTACTTGCATAGACACAACCTTGTAGCCAGGATTATCCACCAGCAACTGGCTCTGAAATACAGCCTTGTGGAATCAGAAGTGCCGTACTACAGGTATGTGCCCGACCCAGTTCTCGAAAACGGACATGTCACACTGTACTGGGATCGATCCATCATCACTGACAGGGCTATTGTTGCCAATAAGCCTGATATAGTGGTGGTGGATTGACTAGAGCGGCGTGCAATGATCGTTGATATTACGGTCCCGCATGACGAGAACCTCGTGAAAGCCGAGAAAGATAAACAAATCAAGTATATTGACTTGGCTCGCGAGGTTGTCGACATGTGGGATGTGGACTCAGCGATCATTGTGCCGATAGTTGTCACAGCCAATGGCTTGATAGCCAAGAGCCTCGACCAACACCTGAGGAGGCTCTCGTTGGGCAGCTGGGTCAAGGGCTTGATCCAGAAAGCGGGACTCCTGGACACGGCTCGCATTGTTAGGAGGTTTCTCTCTCTGGAGCCCTGACCGCCGGTAGCTTGGACCCTGTTCCCGATACCGGTGGGCTACTATTTTTATATTTTTAAATGTTTTTATATATTTTATGTTCTAATATTTAAAAATGTAATTTATATGTGTATATGTTGAAATAAAGGAGATAATAATAATAAAATCTTTATTTTTTGCCAAAAGAATAATAACCTTACAAAAACATACATTATTACTTAGGTACATGCTACGAATCTAAAAAGATATAACCAATTAGTATCTCAGTACACAATTACATTCAAGTTATTACGAAACCGATTCACTCTGACCCCCGTACTAGTTATAAACTGTATTACATTGGGACAGTTTTCGTCGTTCTCAGTTAACATTATTGTTTAAGCCGATTTGAGAGAGAATAATTAGAAATTCCTACTTTTACAATAATACAAAGCAAAATGTGGGTAAACTGTATCACATATTCTTATACTTGTTTACTTGTTTTTTTTACTTTGCAGGTAGTAGTAGCGTAAACTCACATAGTATATGTAAAAAAAATTAATGTTTAGTTTGATTACAAATTATTAATGTTGTGTTCGTTACTTTATATAAAACAATTGGAAAAATCAACTGAATTAAAAAAATATAAGTAAAAATTAAAAATATTTTTGATATAACTTTAAATAAATAATGAAATGAATGTTGTCGAACTGTCAAAATAAAAGCCATCGCTACTGTTACTGTGTTACGCGTCTAATTTACCCCGCAGGGTGCTGTGCTGAATGTAATGACCACATTAGTCCGCTTCGATTGCAATAGTTTAAATAAAAATTCTTCTCAAACGGAAGGTACACATAGTACTGGCTCAATAAGACACTAAACGGTTTATTTTGGCAAGTTCTCGTGTTTGTGAAACGCCGGAATTCTGAAAAAATACGCGTAGTTCATGTAAATAAACATGTATGAAGTTCAAAGGGATTTCAAGGAAATAAATGTTTCGCTTTACCAAATGTTATGTAAAAATTCTGCTGGTTCTAGTTCTCGAGTTTCTTCAGTTTTTTAAACAGTAGCATTTTGTTGTATTTACATCTTTGAATGGATAGCACTATTATCCAGATCCATTTGTATTCAGCCTATTGTTGGATGTGGTTGTTTTTACTTCAAACAAGACTAGCATAAACAATCATTTTTGTCCTGTGCTAAAATTGACATAAGGACTACTTAAATTATAAATCTTATAACAGTGACCTATATAGCCCGCGGAATTCAAATTTTTTAAGGTACGTTTTTTTTTGCAATAGGATATTACACCCATTTTTGAAAAGTGTCTTAATTAGATTCTAAAATTATAATAAATAACAAAAAAAATATGAAACGATAAGTGCCATAAAAATGCTTTAAAATTTTACATTTTCATATTTCGCGCGTAATTTGACGAAAACGCTGGCCGCAGTGGACGCCATATTGCTCTGTGGGTATGACGTCAGTTTTCTGTATAAACAAATGCATTGATATTTTGTATGATAATTGTTTATAATTTAAAAAAAATAGTTATTATTCTACTTACCTACCGTTTTTTTGCTGTTCCTGATTGTAAGATATTATTTCAATAAAAATTACTTTGGTTTCGAAAATAATAAAAGTACAAAGTTGTTCAGATGATTAGTTAAAACAGTGGTATGACGTAATAAAATGGCGGCTACTATTTCATGGTGTTCAAAAACAGATAAAAAAAACTGAAATCTTTGAATAGAATTTAAAAATTGATTTTGTAATTTCAAGAACATTTTACGACTGGTTTTTGCCTAAGCCATCTCAATAATATATTTTTAGATTTTTTTCTCATATAGAGGAGTAAAATACCCTATTCGCAGGCTAATTTCACGTTGTATATTGATTTTAATACGATTCGCAGCAGTAACAAATATGACTTTACAGAGTCATCAGTGGCATTATATGAATATGTTGTGTTAATGATTTAAATTTTCAGTTTGTAGGCGTTCTCATTCATCGAATTAAATATTTATTATTATTTGCGATTATTGTGTAACAACATAGAACCTAGAAGTTATTAAAAATAAATAACATAATATTTTGACCTAATTCTTCAGTCATAGCATAGTACTTAAGGTAAAGTAATAAACAGGGTAATTGTAAAAACACCAATAACTTCTTTAGAGGTCATTGTACTCATCATTATGAACAACTTTTACTAAAGGACCAAACCAGAAATCGCGAAAAAAAAATCGGCTATTTCTTACATTTATGTTTGTAGGTATAACTCATCAAAATGTAGGGAACAGCTGATTTTTTTTTCGCGATTTCGGGTTTGGTCCCATAGTAAAAGTTGTTCATAATGAGTATAATGACCTCTTAAAAGGTTGTTGGTGTTTTTCCAATAACCCTGTATATTATTTATGTGTGTTATTAATTATTATAAATTATAATAGTATATCATGTTTACCTGATGATGCGATACCTTACCTCATGCATTCCAGACACATATAATAATAATAAATTCGTTTATTTCAGGTAAATAACCCCCATTGCCAAACATCAATCCAATCCAAATCCATACAAATTTAACAGATAAAAACCAAATAAATACATCAAATGCCAGTAACTAAAACAAATAAAATAAAATAAGTAATGTCAAATAAAATAAGTTAAAATCAAATTAAATTAAATTAAATCAAATAAATTAAATTAAGTTAAATAAATTAAATTAAATCAAATCAAAATAAACAACGTAATGTAAACTATAAAATTAATATGTTCTCTCCGGCACTGGTACAGCAACATGTCTGCTGGAACAATGCCGGATTAAGGGGCAGTCCAGCCTTCCCGCAATCATCGCCAGTACCGTGTTGGGGCTAACCCACATCCTATACACCAAGAACGCAGCGCGCTCGCGCATGGTCGCGTGAAAGCAGTCGTTGCGCGCCTCTGCAAACATACCTGAGGCACTGCAGTATCGGGGTAACCCCATCACCGCCTTGAACGCCTTATTGTACTGGACACGAATGGCGCTGTAACTTCTGTTAGAGTAGTGAACCCACAGACTGCATGACTACAGCGATGTGTATAATACGCTCTAAAGAGCGTAGCCTTAACTTCATTTGAGCACCGCGCAAATCTGCGGGCAATCCTGTTCGCTCTAACAGACAACGCCCTTCGCTCTCGTTTCATGTCTGCGTGATCCTTGAGGTCGACAGTCAAAACATGCCCCAAGTATATGAACTGGTCAACCCTTTCCAAAGGGACCCCATTGAGTCTGACCGGGGGATACTTCCCGGACATCTTGCACTGGTGGTTTCAAAGATCATCAAGTCACTGGCTCGCTTATCTGTACCAGCTTCTTCAAGCCGCAGACCGAAGCGCTCATCAGCATCATGTCGTCCGCATAACTTAGATTATTGACACATGTACCGTCATTGTGCCAGCCGACATGCTGGCTGCTGAGCGCCACGATCAGTTAGACAGACTATTGATATACAAATTAAACAGGATAGGAGTTGTTAAGCCACCCTGCCTGACTCCGCATTCGAGCTGATACGCATCCGACATTGCCTCCGCCCACCTAACATTGTTGCGAGTATGCGCACCAGTCTTGGTGCGCATACTCGTATTGGAACATGCTGATGAGATCCGGCGGCAAATCTATGCTCCTCAGCTTGCTCTACAGCAGGTTATAAGCTACCAGGTTTTCGACCTGGTAGCTTATGACAAAGTACATATGACAAGTAGCCTTGGACAAATCAAGGAAGCACGCATACACGGGTGTCTTGCGGTCTACGTAGTATTTGACGGTGTGCTTAAGACACAGTATAGCACTTTCAGTGGACAGCCGGGGACGAAACCTGAACTGGTTGTCGTGCGGTATTACTGATCTATTTAAGTGTGCGTTAAGCAAACCGTCAAACACTTTAGCAGTTACAGTGGCAAGAGAAATAGGCCTGTAGTTACTCTTATCAGTAGAGTCACCAGTTTCATTCTTCACTATAGACGCTACCACTGTTTTCATTAAATCGGCTGGCAGGTAGGAATAGCTCACACACAGCGATTAAAACATGGCCAGGACTGTAGCAATGTGTTTTCCGGCGTGCTGTGGGTGCTTAACGCTGAGCCCATCATGACCCAGAGACTTACCTCTAGATAAGCCTTATGGCTTTAGTAACATCCTTCGCCAGGAAGGTAATTCCCACCTCCCGACCACTGACGTCAGCATTGAACACCTCCGTCGCTGTACCCAAAAGAGACTTCACCGAAAAATGATTCTTAAAAACATTCGCAATCTCCTTCGGGTCATTCACACCATCGATGCTCACAGGAAGGCCAGGGCGTAAGTTTTCATTTTTGGTGCCCTTTCAGAAACCGCGGAAATGTCCCTTGCAGTATCACAGCTAGAGCATCCATTTTGTTTGGTCCTGATGATTTTGGCACCATTTTAATCGAGACTTGAATACTCTTCTGCTATCCCACATTTGTTAAGTACGTAAGTACATACGTTACATAAGTACAGGGATAGAGGTTTACAGGCACTCGGAGGATCTTAGCATGGAAGCTAATGCAATTGTTCGATCTACAGCATCGAAGAACAATGTGCTTATCCGACGCTGCATTTAATCACGGCATATATCAAGCAAAACTTATTATACTTACGTGCTATGCATGGTCAAATTAAATTAGCTGGCAATATGTTACCCATGCTTTGGGTCATCATCATCTGCCTAGCCTTTTTCCAACTATGTTGGGGTCGGCTTCCAGTCTAACCGGATGCAGTTGAATACGAGTATTTTACATGAAGTGACCTCTTATCTGACCTACACAACCCAGTGACTGGGTAATACGATATCCCTTGGAAAGACTGGTTGTCAGACTTTCGGGCTTCTTACGACCCGTAATGACTGCCAAAGGCCAACAAATGACAGCTGAGACCAACGGCTTAACGTGCTTTCCGAGGCACGGAGGGGTCCTTGGGTTGTAAAGATGGTCACCCATCCAAGGACCAACCGCGGCAAGCGTAGCTTACCTAACCTGATCGATCGACCAGTGCGGCTATTATTACTTAGCCACAAGCCCCTCGATCGATGTCGAAAACGAATGGAACAAAAAAAAAACAACAAAACATGCTTTGTGTTGAATCGAGCATTAAAAATTCAGAATGGATCCCAATACGTCGAAAATCCACACTGTTCGATTTTCAACTCTCGGTGCTAAGAAGTGCGTTGAAAATCCAGTGCGCGAAAACATCCCGCCATGATTTGATTAAATTTTATAGCGAACGTGTGCTAAGGCCTTTCTGAGCACAAAATTATGACGTGTGATCTATACTTTTTATAATATATAATATAATTATAATAATTTTATAAAGCTGAAGAGTTTGTTTGTTTGTTTGCTTGAACGCACTAATCTCAGGAACTACTGTTTCGGATTGATATATTCTTTTAGTGTTGATAGCCAATTTATCGAGGACGGCTATAAGCTATATAACATCACGCTAAGACCCTTAGGAGCCGAGCAAAGCGAAAAAACTCACGAATACAAAGTTCTCGCACGGGCAGGCGGTTCGAAGCGACGGAGTGGGTCGGGGGAGCAAGAAATTTGACGCGAACGAAGTCGCGAGCAGAAACTAGTTTAAGAATATGATAGTCAATTTGAGACTTTATCTAAGGGCTTGATCTCAATTGGAACCCATAAATAAATCATTAAATCGGAGGGTCAGACAAATTGGTCGGTCCATATAACATGTAGGCTTAATTAATAACTATTATTATATTATCTTTTGTGCTGAGCCCGCATGCAGTGGCTCATTTTGATAGTTATCTTTATTTCTTTTATTATCTACAGTTTTCTTCTACAGGATGATTTTAAATAATCTGAGTGCCTCGTTGGTGCAGTGGTCGCAAGCGGTAGGTACTGATGGGCATAAGGTCCTGGGTTCGATTTCCAGTTCGGGCAGTGTTATTAGGTTTTACTATCTGGAATTTCTCAGTAGCCCGGATTCTGGATATACCCCGTTGATGATAATAGGGTTGCATTTTACGCAAAATAAGCAAAGTACATTGACTTGGAGGTACGGACAGCCTGAATTCCCTGAGGGAATGGCTACAGGTGAAATAAGGGCGGCAGGGATATCGACTGGGAACCTGTTACAATGGATCCTGCCTGGGGAGCGGGTTGTTCGAAAGAGATACTGTGGCCCCTGGCACACAGTTAACTGAAAGAACACGGGTGGGTTTTAGTCAGTGAAAGTCTGATACGCCATTATTTGATGATTTCCCACCCAAAAAAGACACTTGCTACAATGGATTCAGGACATGATTCTGTCTGAACCCACCGATGATGAAAATTTTCGTCGGATATTTAATAAAAAAAGTAGGTAGCTGTCCCATTCATATTTTTCATTCATATTGTGCTGAGTTCATGGTTTCAGCTTGCGCGTCGATTTTCCGCCATTACCTACACCACTGGCCATCCCTTCGGGAAAGGCAGGCTCGATGTAATGAAAGGAATCTTAAAGGCTTCTTCAAACATTCGCGACGCGACTCTCGTAGAACAATTTCTATGCAAACTTCATGAAAATTGTTCTACAAGTCTCCCTTCGCGTTGTCGCGTCGTGCCTTTTTGAAGAATCCTGTAGTCGTGCATTTTGAAAAGGTTGTAGTTTTGTGGTATTTTATTAGGTAGGTACGCTGAGGACGTAATCACTTACTTTAAGATGAACTGGTGATACTCTTAAGTAAAAGAAGCGGCTTGTCGGCGTAGTGTGGAACGCCCCCCGGCTAAATAGACCGATGACCTTTAAAAGGTAGCTGGGACAGACTGGATGTGGAAGGCGGAGGACAGGGTATTGTAGCACAGCATGGGAGAGGCCAATTCCCAGCAATGGACTGCCATAGGAGTTGATTGATCAAAGAAAAAAACGAAATCAATAACTATTGTTGTTTTATTTTACATCACAATAACACACTAAAATCTCAAGTTAATTAGATGCTATTTACAAAAATATATAAATTCCTTAAAGTCTAAACTTGCTCAAAATATTAATCTTTATAATCATAATTCTTTAATTATTAACCCTGAGAGAGACATTTAATTATAATTTAAGTTAATTTCAGTTGTTAGACACATAACATATGTATAAAATACTTAAAATAATAAAAAAGACAAATTGAAAATAAGAGGTGATACAAAAACCTTTGTAAATATCTACAAATAAAAACAATAAAAAAGATTTTTATGTTAAATCGCTTAAGTGTCTTTGAGGCATTAAAAAAATTATAATTTGCGCCTTACTGATTGCTTTACACGAACTATTCAGATCAATATTTATATGGAAAATACTTAAATGGATGCCATAACGCTACGAGTTCTTATATCTTTACCGCCAACGCATTGTAAAAACAGTGGTAAGTACAGATGCTAGTAGAATAGTGACGAAACTGGTGACGTCATAATGGCGGTAGGCTGTGTTGTAGAAACCACCGTACACTTGGAGGCCTGCTGTCTCGATACTGAAAAAAAAAAGAAAAATATTCTAAGTAATTATCACTATGGAAAGATCTGAAGACAGCTTTTTTTTCAATCCTTTACGTTCGTTATTATAGTGACTAAGTACCTCTACCTTCATTTGGGGGTCGTAGGGTAAAAGGACCAAAATTGTTCAGTGTTTTTTTTTTGGTAGGTAATGCAAACATCGGCCTCATTCAGATATGAAAATAAACAAGTAATATCAACTACCTACCTGAAATTACCTATTAATTTTTTTAAGAAAACTAGACATTAGAATGCATTTGAAAATGTAATTTAGGTAAATAATCTAACTTCCTGTACGGGTAGCATTCAGACAAAAGCGTAGATTATCTTACCTGAATTTACAATAATCTCCATCATAACTCCATCCTAGATATTCTCCGGTCCTCAAGTTCTCACTCCTGAGCCAGTCTTCCAAAGGCCTGAAGTAGTCTCTGAGAGCTTCACCGTTCAGTCTGCCTTCACCGATCGTCTCTTGAAGAACCTGACTCCAGGGCGCTGAGGATCCTCGCTCCATGATGCGTCTGGAATCAATGGGGACATTTTTAGTATTGATGGAAAGCTTTGCACAGTTTGTGTAGTCTCCACAGCCACAGGTTTCGAAAATGGGTCATAAACGAGAAGAATAAACCATCAAGATAGGTTGCAGTATAGTTTTTTTTTCACATTACAACGTAGAAGACGTCGTACTGGTGCAAAACTTAGAACTGTCTATGAGGATAGCTCATGCCGTAAAATAAGCAAGGATATCTTGACATCAAAAAAAAAATAGGTACTCAGATCATTTGTCTAATATTAAATGCTGATTACGGCTACTAGTTCTTAGAGATATTTTTGCAAAATCTGTAATTAGCATTTTAGAGTGAAATATGATAAACACTACGTTCGCAACCAAAACCATAAGACTCCATAACCTACATTATCGGTTTACTTAAGCACGCCTGGCTCACATAACAACCTTAATTCAGGTAGGGTGTCAATTGTAAGTAACTCGAGACCAGGAACCGAGTTATATAATTCTCCACGCCAAGACAATGTGGAACTGGGGCTACCAAACCGAATTGTGTAATGAAGTGAGGCTTCCTACATTCAGATTATGTATGCACTGGACCTTTCCGGCATTTGTGGGTATGTGGATATAATTGGGACATTTCTACACCGAAACGCAATATTATGCGTAACACACTGTCTATCAAAATCTGAATCAGCGAAAATAGCGCAATGTTAGTATGTTACACAATTACCCCTCATGGTTACTTTTATTTAAAAATGGAATTGATATTTGTGCTCCTTTTCAACGTTTTCGGGCTGGATAGAAACACAAAGACTCTATTCTATTCTATTTTTTAATATGGCAAGCAAAGCCGATGCCGACTATTCTGCTAATGTCTTAAGTGAATTGGAAAAGCATGAGTGCATTATTACAAAAAAAAAAAAACGATAGTAATCTTCGATGATACAGTTAGGCTTAACTATTGATCTTGTGGGGTTAGTACTGGACTGAAACAAACACAAAGACTCAAATCTATAAACCTTACTTCGTAATACTTTCAAACTAAAAGTGTAAGATGGATACAAAGCACGTGCTAAGTAACGTTCGTTGCGTGTGCGTAGGTAAATTGAGAGTTGGGCTGACCAGTAAGATATGGTAGAAATCATCAGATAAGCAGTCGTTCCATGTAAAATACTGGTATTCAATTGCATCCGTTTTTGACTGGAAGCCGACCCCAACCTTTTTGGGAAATGGCCAGGCAGATTGATGGAAAACTATGTCGAAAGGACCTACCTAGCAACCAAGAAGTGGAGGCCACACACCAAATAAAAAAAGTGAAGACAACCTGTGGGCTAGCGCTCTCTTTCTGAATACATACATAAAAGAGAGAAAACACGTATCACTGTCTCGTTGTTATGTATATATTTAGAAAGAGAGCGTCAGCCCACAGTCGTCTTCACTTAGGTATTTAGAGTGTTGCCTCCACTTTTATCTATAAGCTTCTTGCTAGCAACTCACTCATGGTAAGATAATATAATAAGATTGACAGACAAACATTTTATTCGGAGGCAGACCAAAAAGGCAACGCACTTTTTGAAATTGACACTTCTTTTATGAGCTTGTTCGACTATTGTAATTTTCTGGAAGTCTGGCTTACAAATCTGCGGGGTAATAGCGTAATACATTAACAGTAGCTATGGCTTGCATTTTGTCAGTTCTACAACATTCATTGCGCTATTTAAGTTGTTAGACAAATACATTTTACGAACATATGATGCAGTGGACTATCAATAGCGTTCAAAATGATTCAGATTCTGATTGATAGATGTTATGCAACCAGGGTGCTGTAGGCTTAGCATGATGCGTTTTATTTCTACTCTACTGTAGAAATCGCTTGTCTACATTTCTCGGTGAAAACTTGTCAACTGTCTATCCGGATACGTCATTTTGGTCTACTCTTCCGACGACAAAACACTTGTCTATAGTTCTCGTGCTAAGCCTGCTGGATTAACTATTGAGGAAGGCAATGTTCTGCCAGGGGTGCGGGTTGTTCGAAAGAGATACCGCGGCCCCTGGCACACTGGTAACACGGGTGGGTTTTAGTCAGTAAAAGTCTGACACGCCCTCCTGCTCCACCCTGAGCGGGAGAAGTCATTTAATGATTTCCCACCCAGAGAAAAAAAAGGAAGGCAATGTTCACTGTTTTGTGCAGTTTAAACTGACGATAGGTAAAGCAGCTGGTTTCGACTCGCTGTCTTTGAACCATATTTGGTCGCAGCCTAAATACTTACTTCGAGATTTTGAGATCTCGCAAGACACTCGAGATATCTTTTTATGTCAGTTTTATTGCTTTAAAACACCTAATAAAGCCGTTTTAATAATATATTTGCATAATTACATTAATATTGCATAAAAATGCTGTTATGAGTCAGATTATTATCCATTACGTAGATACCTACACGTTTTAAAACTAAGATGCATACATTAAAACGCGCCGAGAGATGAAAATCGAAAAGTCTAGTTTTTTTAGATATTGACAGGCCTGCACTGTCGGGAGGAATACCTATCTATCATCACTGTAATTTGAAAACATTGTAAAAGCCAATTTTTTTTAAAGAGTAACCGAGGGCTTTTTTGCCGGGTCTTCTCCATAGGAAGCGACAAATTGGAACCGTGCACCTAGCTTCTGACGTCTCATAAGTACCCTTGCAGGTTTATGTGAATTTTGTTTTTTTTTTCTACGCGCTAGGATGCACTGTCAAATTCTCTATACTCAGTTAAACAGCGAGGTTTGAAAATCCACTGCAGCGCGAAGAAAACCCGATATTTTTTGTGCGAACGTGTTCTAAGAACAACAGAGTACCTAGAGGGAATGAGGGCTTCGATTTTTCCGAAATAATAAAACATTTTTCGCAAGGACGGTCGTTCGATCTTGGTTAATTGTCTTCCAAAGTGATTAATCATGTCGCAGACAATACAGTATCTATTTCTTTTCGGATTCTGAGTAAGATTGATACTGTTTTAAGCCCGAAAATGTTTTTTCGTCGAGAAGCGTCTACTAACCTGTCTTGGTAAGGTTAAAAAGTGAGAGGTCATCTTGGGGTCAGATTCAGAATATTCGGAAAGCCACAATTCAAAATTAAATATGGAACTGGAATTTAAATTTAACGTTGGAATTATGTTCCGCATACGTTAACTAGGGGTCGTTGCGGGTCGTCAGAAGCCCGAAAGTCTGTCCAGGGGACAGGGGGGACTAAGGGGTATCGTATTACCCAGTAACTGGGTTGCGGAGGTAAGATAGGCAGTCGCTCCATGTAAAGTACTGGTACTCAGATGCATCCGGTTAGATTGGAAGCTAACACTAACATAGTTTGAAAAAGCTAGGCAAATGATGATGACGAAGTTACTCAAAACATCCGTTAGCTATACCCAATAGATAAAATCACAGTTGCCTATAAAAAACTACTGAAACTGAATAAAATCGTTCACAAAGCTGTACACCCATCAAATTCCTTGCACCAGTGAAAGTAGCTTAACCTAAATTACCTAACTTCACTACAGCCAGGTACAGCATGATTCAATAAGATTCTCACAGCGCAATAGCAAAGACTACTATAAAACTGATTTGAATCTGCATGCGGTTACATAAGTGTCCAGTCTATGGGATAGAATGTAGACTATGCGGAATGAGGGCTAAAATGCTGCTTGTTCAGGTAATATTACCAGCTTTTTATTTTCTCACAGCAGGAGCAAGACCTTTTCTCATTTCTACAGAGAAGGCATAAGTATTGATCATCATGCTTCCTCAAGTCGGTCTAGTAGGGAATGCTTTCATCATGATCCACAGCCTGATTTCACCAAACGCTGGGTAAAGGTTACGATGAAACAATTAGCGTGACTAACAACATTACGTATCTGCTCTCTGATTGGCTGTTCTAATAGCAACAGCTTGTTGAGCCACCCGCTACTTGCGACCCTTATAATAGCAGAATAGTGACAACGCATAATTATCTACCGGGCGCAGCGATTGAACTGTCCGTATGTGAAAATGAAATATTTCTTTTAATTTTCAATATTTATTTATACACTTTTGCCATGTGAAAAATAGAAAGTTCTTTTCTTGTGCCAGTCCCTACGCTGCTGTTCCAGCCTCATCCAGGTTTTGCTGGATGACAGATATCTTGTCTTCCTGTCATTGCACGCCACTCTGTCAGAGCCCTACTCCACGTGTCATAACTGGGCCTTGATTGTAACTTAATAATTTTTTGGGTCTTTCCTTAGAAGATATACTTAGAGCTCTGTATCTATAGGATACCAACTGAATCCTATTACCTACTAAGGCTGTGTTGTCCGTTCACCCGTCCGTCGGTCACATCGCTGTATCTTTTGAATCGTGACAGGTGGATACTTGAAATTTTCACACTGTGTAGTGCTATGAACTCTATATTATGAAATAAAAACGAGTTTTTTTCGGCGTCTTTTTAGACAATATTGTCCGAAACTCATTGTGTGCGAGGTCCGGCTGGCACTTGACGCTTTTTAATACATGTTTATTTCTCTAAAATGTACTCTGTATTTACCTACACAATTCATTAATAAGTATCTATGTGTAGCATTAATCTTACGCCTACAGAGTCTACCCCCACATTATTAATGATAAAGTAGCTATGCCCCGTGATAAACAGAGCACATTTATTTGAATAATACTCCCCATTCCCCGAATCACTAGGACGTTACTAGCTACACAGTATTGCAATTTAAATATTTAAACAGGGCAGAAATGACGTCGTACTATGCACTTACTGGTTAGTCAATTATTTGTATTTATTTATCTACTAACATTTGCCGGCGGCTTTGCCCGCGATAATCTAAACCTTCCTTATGAATCACTCTGCCTATTGGTGCAAACCGCATAAATCCATTCAGTAGTTTTTAAGTTTAGCGCGAACAGACAGACAGACACGGTGAGGGAATTTGTTTTATAATTATGTAGTCATAAGTAATAATAAGTGTTACACTTAAGCAATGAATTACCTTGCTGAATGTACCCTGTGCTTCCAGGCTGTGACAGGCAGTAAGTAATTTCAAAGCACAGTAACATTTTAGGCACCCAATACTTGTGTCCAGCGTGATTTTCGCAACCGCTCCGACCCATATGCCCAGGCTTCCTATATCTCCGTATAATGGTAATTAGGGCAGCGGCGGAGTCACGACTTTGGATTACAATTGGATTTTACATCAGCGTAAATTGTACGCTGGCGTATTTATTATGTTTTATGTCAGTAAGTACGAGATCTCATTTTGCTGCTGGGGAGTTTGTTGCGCCACTTCTTCTTCCCAGCTAAAGCGCTAGGAAGTGGTGAAGGGCAGGCATTTTGGGGACTGTCATATGTAATTTTGACGTGACTCTCAGCCTAGTTTGAATATAATGACTTTTGATTTTATATGATTTTGGACTGTTGCATCTGAATCTTACAATTGGGTTGATTATTAGGTAAGGTATTCGGTGAAGGAAAGATTTTTTTAAATAATATCTTCTGATGGACTGCCTCGTTGGGCTAGTGGTGGCAAGTGCTGCTGCTGAGGTCTTGGATTTTCCATTTCCAAATCGGGCGGACAAAGTGTGATTGGGTTTTTTTATCTGGAATTTCAGAGCAGCAGCCTGGACTCTGGATTTGTATCCGGTTGATGGCAATAGGATCGCCGCCTATTACATGGGACTTAAAGTACTTAAACATAACTGACGAATTGTCGATGTACTATAGGTACACCTGTGCCCAACCCTTCTGTTATGTTATTTTCTGTTGATTGACGGAAGATTGCCGGAGGTCGAAAAGTTTTATTGTGCAAACGATGAAAAGTATGGATTAGTCAAAAATACCATGATAGAAAAAAAAAAAACATCTGACTGAACAAGTCTGCTTGTTTATACAGCTTGATAAATAACCATGGCAAGTACATTTAATGGTCAAGGTAAAGCTAAGTTGATGTAGTGGCAACGAGCCCACGTAAATACAGCAATTTGGGATTTTGCCAGAGCGTGGTAGCGTAGTTTTGGGCTTGGAATAAAGCATCAAGCGGCTTTTCGATTGATAATCCTCAAACAGCCAAATCATTGAACGTTTTTTATTCATTTCTGTAATGGAGATGGATAAATCCATTACAGAAATACGGAGTACAAATATAAATTGATTGCAGTTAATTTGAATGAAAAAATATGTAAAGTAAGATATAATATAGATACAAATATGTAAATAGTGTTGTAACAATATGAATGGACCGCGTATCGGCTAGCAAACGCGTTACGCTTGCTGTAACTAGGCTGCTAAATGTACCAGGCTGACATACTACAGGAGCAGGTACCGCTGTTACAACAGTCGTTGTATTTACTGGTGCATCGACTAGTTTACCAACTGGACCTAACCCTTGAGCCCGTTGGTAAACTAGTCGGGGCACCAGTTGATTTAAGAAATGAGATTTACCAAGACTTTACAACTGTTAGTATGGCTGAATTTAAATTGCCTAAATCTCACCCAGTTTCAATTTTGACAAACATAACATCACGCTTGCAATCACCAATGGGCAAGGCAGAGGTATAAATACAAGGTGGCGGGGATATCTATGCGCAATTGTTACAAGGAATTCAGAACTCCTGCGTTGAAATTTTTCGTCGGTTATATATTGCTGTTCCATACATTTTGACCTTAAATTTCTACTTAAATCATGTATTATGCTGAATTCATGGTTACGTTTTGCGGGTCTTAGTTCCTCCTACCTTGCACATCACTCACACGTCGATTGACGAGTTTGAGTTCAATTCTGACGAGTATTTCGAGTTTGAATGATTAATAAATTGATTCGGCAAGAGCCATTTAACTATTCATCTACAGAAAAATCAAGTTGTATTAAAATTGTTCCAAGCTATTATGTGCTAACTCCGTCAAAACCTAAATGAATAAATCATTTGAATAAACTAAAGTAAAAAATCCAGTTAGTATGGCAATTTCTTTATCTGTTTCATAATCAAACGCTAGCCTTATCTTAACTGTCGTTTCATTTAGAATTTCAAAATTTTAACGCGTTGTTACGTAAACATTTAAATCTAGGCCTAGTAAATTTTTTTGACTATCAAATGTCACACGATTTGAAATTCGTGTCATCACTGGCATGTTAACAAAATGCCTATTTCGAAAATATATTCAAAAAGATAAGTGCAGAGAGCTATGAAATAACTAAGTAGGCTCGAATCGTAAAATTAATGTTTCTTAGGTTGTTTTCATTCATCATTATCATTTGCAGCCTGCTTGCAGCTTTGTTCATGTTCCTGCACTGCTGAATATAAGCCTCCTCCCTTTTGACCCATGCTTCCCTGGTAAATGCAAGTCTTATCCACGATTTCATCCATTTCACTCCTAGGCAGATAATTATTAGGAACGTAAATATGTATTCTCTCATGGCCTTTTCGGAGACAGCAATAGTGGCCCAGTGGTAAGGGCCACGAATTATGAGCTGTCGTGGTCGTTGGACTCGTTGGTTCGAGCCCAGCCAGGTGCTTTCTTTTGTGTATTTAATTTGACAACTACTGCTCTCAAAACGGTGAAAAAAAATATCGTAGGAACCTATATGTCTTAAAACCAAAAATTCGAAGTTATGTATCTTCTTCCAACTCGCACTGTGCGTACATGGTGGATGATGGTCCACTCCTTCTCACAAAGAGGAGGCCTGTGATACTGTACTGGGAATATTATAGGCCGTTTATACATGGCTTTATACAGGATAAGTTTTTTTTCAATGCGCAAACTGTCACCATAAATTTGAAATTTTTCGTTGGTTATATAGAAAAAAAAAACAGCTGTTCCATACATTTTGACCGCATAGGTATTGCACTTTTCTATGAAACAGCTGATTTTTTTTTTGTATAACCGACGAAAAATTTCTGCGCTAGGTGGTCTAGAATGATATGCTGAATTCATGGGTACAGTTTGCGCACTGGTTAAAAATTTACCCTGTATATGACCTTTATATAAGTTCCTTCAATTCATTTTGGGTTCCACAGTAACTATGCTGCCGAATTTTGCAATCCCTTTTGTGCCTACCACGTCACTGATGCAATAAGATCCAATTAACATTTCTAAAAATGTTATGCTTCATAAAGTTTGTCAACTGTTACTACAGCCACATTGCTACTTGACGCAATTATATATTTGTTTCAAACTCGTCACACATAGGATGGAATTTTAACTAAATGGTACCAATGACGTATTATGAAATGTCGTTTTAATCTGTACTTAGTGAGCTGTGTGATGGCCTTAATGAGTTTGTCAGTAGGAAATTGTACAATTTTAAGTATCCGTCTATTGTGTTGCGAGCTTTGGTGGCCCAGTGGTAATGCCGTCGACTTAGACGAGTTGTAAGTCGTGGGTTCAAATACAGGCAGGTGCTTTACGTAATTTATATCATCATCACTGCTCTTTAAACACTGAAAGAAAACATCGTAAGGAACCTAGAACATATAATTGGAAGACATGTGATATCTACCAAACCGCATTGGGCCCGCGTAGTTAATTACGGCCCACGCCATCTCACAGAGAGGACGCCTATGTTCCAGCAGTAAGAACATTTATCGGCTATTGTATTTGCATGATATACACATCGGTAATCACGTTAAACCGTTGGTCCCGGTTGTCATTCGTAGATCTGTTCCAGTTTTGGAGGTCAGATAGGAGTCGCTCCATGTAAAACTACAGTCAAGTAGAGATGTGACTTGGAGGGGAAAAAATTGATGACTAAATTATCGATTTTTCTCTCTTTAAAATAAAATTAACTAAAAAATCATCGATTTATTAAAAATCGATTTTTAATATTTATATACAAATGGCGCCATTTTTCGATTGACAAGTGACATTCCTTTTTTACGTTTAGTGACTAAGCGTTCTTTCATTTATCGCGCAGATGGCGCTGTTTGCAAAATTCGATTTAAAATGTGTAATTGGCTACATTGATTTAATCCAACAACGCATATCTTATCTTTTTTACTTAAAACAAAGAGAAAGTAAGTAATATAATCCATTTATTAATAAACGATTATTACCTAATATTTAAAGAATCGATTATTAAAAATATAAGAAAAAAATAATCGATTAATATAAACATCGATTATTTTTTCACATCCGTACAGTCAAGTGGTAATCAGTTGCATTCGGTTAGACTGGACGGAAATCCCAACATAGTTGGTAAAGGGCTAGGCAGATCGATATTGTATTCGCATATGTATGGCTTTGGGTCAAGAAGATTTGATCAATAGATCATGTTTCTTTCGCCGCAATATAAGAAAGCTTTATTTCAGCGTACTCCAAATTGGCATGAAAAGGAAGCAGAATCACAATTATACATTGTAGTGATTATTGTCATTATTTCTAGGTTTTGTAGAATTACTTTTCAATTGCGATGTACAATGAATAGCTCGGGTTTTAATGCAATATGAACACACGAAGTCTTATTTATAGTCTAATACATTTTAATGAATTGCTAAGCAACTGATTCACATTTTTTTAAATTTGTAAACGTTATTTATTGCTACGATTTCACTGAGAAACTGATTAGTAGCTGCCAACATTAAACACCACCGGTAAACTATATGAAACTTGAAAAAGGATGCTAAGATGCAAGATGACAGATTTTATTTGAATCAGCTGACTAATGTTCTACCCTCTATGTGCCCTAAATGTGATTATCTACCCTAAATGTGATTATAAATAGTGAAAGAAAGATTTTTAATATCCAAGGGTACCATTTATTACGTTAGCTTCAAAACTAAATTCAACAATGTAACAATATTAACGAATGAAATTTAATAATGCAACCCGCATCCATAGCGTCAAGTGGCCACATCCGTGCGGAGGCGCGCAATTGTCTGCATCATGCTTTATTTTTATACCCATTAAGTCAAAGGAATGTCTGCTCTACACTTTAGAAGTAGAGTTTAAATTACTTTGACAATTTATTATTTTGTGGCACATTTTCACCCGAATAAAATTCAACTCTCCGTGAAAGTGGTACATTTGAAATTAGATCGGATCCATATTCTATTTTGGGAACGATATTATCAAGTAATGTGGACTGTATTTCGAGGGAATAAGGGCGGTATTACATTAAAACAAATGCGTGTAATTAGTGAAGTGAATCAATTAAATATTGTTGAAATTAAAATGCATTTTCTGTAACATAATTTTTGATGTTGCAACTTGTTCATCAAGGAAATTTATTTGAGTGGGAGTGTAATAATCCCAATGATAAATTCAACATAAATAACATTTTCTCGAGAGGTTTGAAGCTGTTATATTTTTTGTAAATTTAAAGAGCGGTCAAAACGTTTTTAACATTATCTAGAACTACTCAACAAAAAATATACTTCCCTCTCAAAAAATCTAATGTTATACTTATAATCTAATCAATAGTTATTATATCGGCTATGAGTGCTATAAGTGCTATAACCGAGCTATAAAAGCAACCAGGGTCAAAAAGACTACAACAATACAAAAGGATACAAAAACTCAATCATACTGGAATAATGTGGCTATTGGCGTCGGTGTGTCTGTACGTTACACACACAGTGTGCACTGAATATTGTTGCATGAAGTAAGAGCCTACATTTTTTTGGAAATATTAATTAATAAATAATATTTTTTAGTAAAATGAGAAAGATAAAAATGTTTACTGTGGGGTTATCCTTACAAGATAGACATATACCCTCCCGGTCTTTTCTGTAAACCTTTTTAAGATATACAATTCCGTTGTGCATTATTTTGATCTATCTCTAAAGGTTTAGCTTACATTAGCAATGTAAGCGCCCAAAAACGACATAATTTGAAATGTTTGAAATTCTCGGATTTTTTATAGACCTTCCGGAAGAAATTCTCTCTAAATGATAGTGACATGACACCCGTATTGAAATCCGTTACGTGCTTTAGAAAAACTAAGTGGAGAAACAGACAGACCAAAACACCGACTTTGCACTATTTAGAGACTAGTTTTTGCCTGTTACTCAGGGAGAACATAATATAATATACGAGCAGAATCAGGACAGTTTCTATCACAAGCACAACTGGAACGGGTGACGACTGTAATACGCGTCCGCTGAATACAGGTAGTCAGGATGCCTGATTAAGCCTTGGGTGCTGGCTGGATGTGTGACTCCGCTCGACAGTTTAAGAAAGTGATGGTTAGGAGATCCTGCTCAACTAGCTGCGAGAAGGACGTTGTATATATACTTCTTCTTCTTAGCATGGCAAAAAAAATCAAACATCTTTGGCTCAAAATTGAGCTGCGCTAACTCCGTTCACTGACGCAGTCATAAGATCGCCAAATTAATGCACAAGTAACAGGGCATGCGGCGCAGGATGGTAGGTGAGCCATTGTCTATGGGGAAGTGCCGCATACGCACTTGAGAACTGAGCCGTCCGTGGACTCCCCATCTGTGGAGATTGTCTCTGCTCCGGCCGACTTGGGTTCGAAGTCTATTTAGAGATTTCCAAGTTGGCCACGGTAACGCATGCTCAGGCGGATGGCTCTCAGATTACTCAGATGTCATTGCTTGCGGCAGCGTCGGGGGTCGGGTTGCCTCCTTCCCTCAAATATGGCGAGCTAATGGCTGATCTTTGCGTTATGCTCGTGAACGGGTACTGCTTTTGGGGACTGGTCGTCCTGCTGACCATGGTTTTGTTATTGTTAATTGTATTACTTTTTTATTAATTTGATTCCACAGGTTTAACTTTTGTTACTTCAAGTTATAGCTATATTTACTTATTATTGCAGAATTGTGTATGTAAGCAGGCACGCCCTTCATGCCTGGAGGCTTTTATTTAGATTGTAATTTCTGTTTACGTTTTTTTTATTTCTACTTGAGTACCTATAGTTTTCAATGTTTTGTTGGTATATTGGCGTGTGCTAGCTGACATATGGAAAATTTTATGTATTATATGTGTCTAGAATCAAGTTCTTCTAACTTAACAGATAGCTGTGCTGCTGAGGAGTTTGTTGTGCCACTTTTTCGTCCCAGCTAAAGCACTAGGAAGTGGTGAAGGGTGGGCGTTTTGGAGGGACTATCTTATGTAATTTTGACGTTCAAAAAGAGTTGATTCTCAGCCTAGTTTGAATAAATGACTTTTGATTTGGTTTTGATCAAATTGAAAATGGCAAATATAAATATATAAGCTAATTGCGCGATATATTCTGCTTGCGCGATGCAGGATTTTGCGTGAGTTCGCAAGTGGACAGACTAGATGCCGACGGAGGAAGTAACAGTAAATTAGATAAGAAAAAAAATCAACAGACATACCCACTAAATTCAACTAGTCTTACAATGGTAGAGAACTACGTATATAATTCTAATGTAACCGTTACGGTCAAGGCCGCTCGGCTTCACGCTCCGAGATTATATCTACGATTTATGTAAAATTGAAATTATTATACATGTTGTTGATCACTATCGCTTTTTAATTGAGTTGGTTACCTATTTGTGTCGGATCTTGAATCTTAGAGATTTTAGTGATTGGCTACTGGATGAAAGTGAATGTTTTATCAAGTTCTTCTAGCTTAACATACAGCTGCGCTGCTGGGGAGTTTGTTGCGCCAGTTCTTCCCAAAAAGCACCAGGAAGTTGTGAAAGGCGCCTTTCACTCAAAACTACACCAGTTGTTAATATGTAGAAATTGCTCATTTACAAACATCAACATCCACCAGAATCTCCACTGACCCAATAAAAAAAAATATGATATGGTACTCACGTCAGAATCTTTCCAGCCTCAGGATTTCTGTAGAAGTCGCATTTGTGGAGTGGTCGTGATGGGTCCCCGGGTATGAACTGACCGGTCCGTTCGCACACTGCCCGGTAGATCTGGAACTGTAGAACTGTGCTCACGAAGTATCTGCGGACAAAAGTAAAAGTGATATAGTTAACTATAAGGGATACTTTTTTATTGGTTCCAATAGATTTCTCATCTAATAGAAAAATTACGTGAAAGAAGATTTCCGTCTAAAGGCTTCTCCGAACAGGCGCGGCGCGATACTTGTGAACAATTTTCATGAAGTTTTCATAGAAATTGTTCTAAGAGCCTGTTTGAAGAAGCCTTAAAGGTGAGCAGATCTTGGGAAACAGAAGAATCTGAAAATGATTTATTTTGAATGTTGGGTGGAGCTGAAAAGGCTGAGCAGGTAGAACAACAAGAATTATGAGGAACAGGGTGTAAAGTTCACTCATACTCTATAGTAAAGGAGGATCCTCCGACCAGACGGGTGTTGTGTCTGGTGGGCTACTGCCCGACGGTTGAAGTCGGGATGTTTGTATATATGCAGGTCGCGCGGTAAACTCTGCTTGCGCGATGTAGCTGATGTAGTTGCGGTGTGACGTCAAGTCATGAGTAGTTTGCATATAGCATTGTAGATGGCGCCACTTCACTTTTTGTGGTTTCCACATTTGTGGATTTTAAGTTTCGTATGTGGGGGCATTATAGATATCCGCCACCGTTTGCTTACAACAAAAAAATAAACCTTAAAGAGTCTACCAAGATTGTTGATGTGATTTTGAAATGGATTGGATTTCTTATTCTTGGCCAGTCTCAGAGGGATAATTGCTTAACACACTGACAGTAGGAATGGCTTTCATTTTAACAGTTCAACAACGTTCATTGCGTTATTTACGTTGTAGAGCAGATTTTTTTTTCGAACATATGAAGCAATGGATTTGCAATATTATGGTCAATAGTGTGTTAGGTATTAGGAATCTGCTCAAGTATAGACATTCACAAGCTTGCACGTGTGACGAAGTTAAGTGGTGATCCTGATATTTTGAAAAGCCTTAATACTCGGTGGCAAAGTGCACCATTTAAGGCGAGGTTAACGAAACTAGATTTATGCAAACGCGTGTCAATAATACCTGACATACAATTTGATTTCGTGATCATTATGACAGCTTATCGCATTCAAATATCTAATATTCTCACGGGAATTCAGTACATACGTAAGTCATGCTAATTTACGTTGATAAAGCGTCGGTTCAGTGAATTAATACATTAACGACAAGTTAGCAGTCGTTTAGTAACTACAGCGGTTAAAGGAAATTGAGAGATATAAATTATTGGATTGTCTCGTTTCTGTGGCAAGCGGTAAATGGGTCAGTTTTGTTAGGTAATTAAAATGTACTGAGAATAGCAATTTATAGAGCCTCATCTAGATTGTACAACATTTAATTGCCTCTCCAAATTATCGGGTTTTATAACTTACATAATCGGTTAAAGTTAAAAATTAGGATTTGCTTTAAAAAAAACTTTAATTGCGTGAGGGACTACTGTTATAATTGCAATGAAATGACATGTTCATTTATGTAAATCCGTATTTTAAGACACTTTTACACGTCAATATTTTGTTGGTCAATATTTTAAAAGTGATGGCGTCGGCATTTCCTAGCTGACTGACCCATGAGAAGAAATGCCGAAAAAAACTCAGAGGTCATGATCTTTTTTAAAGTTCAAACATTATACTCGTATTATTAGAATTTTATGTGAGTCTAACAATGCAGGGCCATGTCTGAAATGGGCCTTTTGAAGAAAGAGCAAATGCAGCTTTGAGCTGACCTGTCCCACCAGACGGCATGCATGCATCAGTCATTGAATAGCTCAACCCTATTTTAGGGAGCTCAACGACTCGTTACAAGACGCTACCAGATGTACAGGACTATGCGTACGACAGTCCCATCATACGGATTACAACTATAGGGTCATCATTTGCATTGTGAAAGTTCAGTATTTTTTATAACGCAGCTGGACGATTTACCATACCCGCTGAAAGAGTGGTGGTGGCTTATTTTGACAGTAGAAACAAGATTCAATTTATACATTTCTATAAATAAATATATCTACTTAGTTAAGTTGTGGCCACAATTTATGTAAATTATTACTTATTTTTATGACAGGTTACTAAACCTTGCCTTCGACCAGTTATAATCTCAATTGACGACTGTGTCCCATGTTTAGTTTTTTTTTAACCTTCGATTAGTACAAACGTGGTTCAACAGCGGTTGCATAAGAACTATAAAATGCATTGTAATATGGTTTACTATTTCTTACATGAAATACATATTATTATCATAACATTACACCTGTAATCCCCAAAGGCTTAGGCAGAGTTAAATGATTTTATTTCTGTAAGTAGGTTTGTACAAACACTTTTCCACGTCAATCATATTTTTAAAACTAGATGAGGTCGGCGTTTCCTCTCTGACTCTGAGAAGAAAGGCCGAAACAAACTTAGGTCACAGTCTCTTTTAAAGTCCAAACATAATCTTGGTCAGATCATGTGGATTGGTGTCTGAAATGGTCTTTTGAGGAAAGAACCACACAGATTGAGTGGACCTGTCCAATCAGTGCACGCATTTATCAGTAATCATGCAGCTCAACTCAGAACTTGAGGAGCTCGATTTGACGAACAATACCAAAGAAAGGACATTTGGGTAGGCCGCATAAATTACTCAAACTGCCAGACCATGATTAAAACTAAATGAGAAAAAAGAGAGAGAGGGAAACCAAACAAAAATAAAAATAAAACACCCACACAGTCATCAACTCATCACATTTACAATAATTAAAGCAATATAATACTTTAAAAGGTAAATATTCATGTCCTCGTTTAAATAAAATTCATCAATGGTGCCGATTCTCTTGTCACAAAATTCTCTAAACTAAACTAAAAATCACTAAAATTTAGTTTATTCCTGTCAAACGACGATTTCCCATTCTGGAATTGACTAAAGTGACACAACTTAACTATATTTTAGTTTGACAGCACTAAGATTGTACTGAGTTTTTAATTTAGTGAAAATGGTAATTTTGCTATTCTGTTGTTGTCAATTTCATTATTCTATTCAATATAAAATTTTGATTCTCCAACTAAATTTGTCTATTTTTAATCGCGATTAAAAAGGTGTGGAATAAAATTGGTTGTCAAGAACTAAAATTCACACTGACACCTCGACTTCGGGCGCAATTATAGTACTGTACCTTTTTATTCTTTTCTTTTGCTTATATCTCGAAATTGGTGTGTCCTATCGTAAAAATAATGAAAATTTCGACCCCCTTTATAAAACCCCGTACCCCTCTAAAACTCAACATGTAGGTAATCATTTTTCATATTTTCGATACAAAAAACACCGAGGCTGCCCCCCCCCCCCTGCGCGATTTCGGCTCTAAAAAAAATCACGGGAGGCAAACGTGGAGTCGCGTTTGTCAAATTCGATTTTAGTTGTGTCAAAATTATTTTTAAATTTAGAGATCTTTTTTTGCAGAATAGCTTTAAGATTCTCATAGCCAAAAGTAAGGAATTTTAGTGATAGTTTAGTTAGTTTAGTTCGGTGTACAACAGAATCGGCACCAATGTCTATGTATAAATATTTAAAAAAAAACAGAAATAATCGTAGTCTGATTATATAATCACATAGTTAATCCCACGTAACAGGACCTATTGCCAATAACCGGGCTTAAATCCAGGCTCCGGAGTACTACACTGGTGGTGAAGGGCGGCCGTTTTGAAGGTTTTGTGTAATTTTGACGTTCGAAAAGTGCTAATTATCAGCCTTACTTGAACAAATGACTTTTGATTTTGATACAGAGTAATAATGCCCGATAGCAAAACCCAATAACACTGCCCGACCTGGGAATCGAGCCCAGGCCTCATGCTCAACAGTAGGTAAGCATTGTATGTAAGCTATCACGCCATTTATACCAGGAGGCTTTTATTTTGGTAGTATGCTTTGTTTACTTTTTTTTTGTGCTTGAGTTAAGTTTTCATTTTATTTGTTGGTATATTGGCATGGCTAGCTGACATTATGACAAATTTTGAAGTTCTGTGTCTCGTAATGTTGATTACTTTGCCTACCTATGTATAGAATCAAGTTTATCTAACTAAACAGACAGCTGTGCTGCTGGGGAGTTTGTTGCGCCACTTCTTCTTCACAGCTAAATCACTAGGAAGTGGTGAAGGGCGGTCGTTTTGGGGGACTGTCTTATGTAATTTTGACATTTGAAAAGTGCTGATTCTCAGCCTAATTTGAATGAATGACTTCTGATTTTGATTTTGGTTTTTGCACTAGCGACCATCAGAACGACGAAGCAGTCCAACTATGTATTTATTCATGTATTTACCTACTAACTATTTATTTGCGGAGATAGTAAATAGCAAAATCAGTGAGCGTTTGCTATTCATTTATATAGTTATTAAACTGTAAGCTTTTCTAAGAATAAATAATAAACAAAAGACAAAGAAGTGAGTAAAATTGTATGGGAAGTTTTCAGTGCCACAAATGGGCGACTGTTTTGCAGTAACGATGCACTGTCATGCAGTTGTTGCAGTGTATGTTACGGGAGATTTTAAACCCAGTGAACTTTGCGAATAGCATGCAACGTCCGTGGTGCTAGAGCTGGTTATGTCCTGAAGTTTTTTTTTGGGACATCTCGCAGTTGACCTTGAGAGGCCGTAACTGCTCAACCGGGCTTTCTTGTGGGGACTTTTAGCTTTTAGACTAAATATGATAAAACTATAGCAACTGCGTACTGAGGGCACCGCCTGCGGGGTTCGGGCGTCTCAGGGAGTCACTGTCGGGAGGGCAGCAAGTGGGGACAGGCTGGATCAAATCAGTTTCATTATTATTAAATCTTGGGGATTTTAACTCTACTTGCTCAGCTTCGGCGTGGGCTGGCACTTTTTACGAGCAAGGGACGGTTGGGTATGTCCTGAAGTAGATTTTAGTTTAGTAGTTTATATAATGATTCATGTAGTCTGTCTGCATACACGCTACTAGGTACCTCCAAAAGTGCACCTAGGTCTACGCACTATAATATCTTCCGCGTAGATGGCCTCCAAAATGGTTGATGATCGTTGATGGTTCTCTAAGCTTGGCCGCCATGGCCGGTATTCAATCTGGAGAACTACACTAGGTACCTATCCTATACTAATAGTTTTTTTTTATGTTTGTTCGTTGGAACCCGCTCATCTGTGAAACTAGCAGTTGATTTGTTTGTTTTTTTATTACTTTTGACATCTTCATTCTTAATTGAATTCTTTATTTTATATCTTAATTTTGTAGTATAAAACAAAGTAGCTTTTCGTGTTTGTACGCTTAGATTTTTTAAACTACGCAACAGATTTTAATGCGGCTTTCATCGATAGCCAGAGTGATTCAAGAGGAAGGTTTATATGTGCAATACACCGACCTCCACGCGGGCGAAGCCGCTGGTAAAAGCTAATTTTTTATAAGTGACTCGCAAGAAATTAATTTATTTTAAGGTGAATTGACAATCCCGTATTACGGAACTGGCACGTTCAACTGGCAACAGGCTCCTTAACTTTCGATGGTTTCTTAATATTTTAAATCAAAACGTGCCAGTTCAAGGGGCTATTACAAATTCCTGGAATTGTCGATTCACCGACAAATAAATTGACTTCGTGCGAGTGGCCTATAGAAAATATAATGTTACTTAAAAGTGACGATTCGCCCAATCCGGGCGAGTCAATTCGTGCGAGTTGACTAATAAGCCGAAAGCCATTGCAGGTAATAGCAGTGTGGAACCCTAATCAGAAATTATTACCAGTAACCGGTCCGATTAAACACTAGTTTGTATCGACAGGTTGCTAAAACTAAAAAGCTAAATAAAAAAAGGGTGTCAATCATCAAAATTAAATACCTAAACTAAACCTGTCTTCCGAATCAGTCCACTAAAACTAATAGCTGTAAGGCTGTGTGCAGAATGAGTTACTCTCTAGTATATAGTAGTCAATGGTTCAGACTGTCTTAGACAGACTAACTCGTGATAAAAACAAAGATGCTGTGTATTAAACCAATAATTTATTTTTTAATAGCTTTTGCCAGCGGCTTCGCCGGCGCGAAGTTTGATAAATTATCCCACGGGAACGTATTACCTGGATAAAAAGTATTATATGTGTTAATCCAGATAATAAACTATCTGTGTGTCAAATTGCATCCATATTAGGTTCAGACGTTTTTGCGTGATTGAGGAACGAACATTTAAACATCTACATATCCAAACATACAAACTTAAGATCAACAAATTTCATATTTAAAAACTCTATTTTTCATCAACTAACTAGTATTGTATTTCGGTTTTTATCTGTTTTCTTTAGACGTTTTTTTAACACATCTGACAGTGGCAGAATTAACGACATCGGCACCAATGCCATAGAGAAAAAAAATAATACAACAAAATGATAAACGCGTTGGCCCATATTACACATATCTGGCGAAATGTGGGTGTACTAGGTACACCTCTGCCCAACCCTACAGGGCAAAAGGCGTGATGTTATGTGTGTGTTTACATTGTCTATGATAGACAAACCTTTTATTGTTTCTAGTGTGTTCACTGTCTTACACATAATTAGCGAAGTCATTTCTCTGGTTCAATAACTGCGTGCGACCAGTTTGTTAAGAAATTGGCCCAGTTTGTACGATAGGATTGTTTCGAAACGCTATGGCTATTAGATCGCGTGTTTTTGTAATAGGAGCATCGGTGGTGAGCTGGTGAGTAAAATGATGCTTGACGTGGTTTTAAATAATAATAACATAAAGTGTCCTGTCGTGGCAGGCTATAACGCAATAATGCTTGACGCGATAGCATTAAATATTGGTCCACTCTTCACGTGACCAGAGGGTCGGCCTCTTTTTTGACCAAAAAATCATGTGCCCAAAACGCTGGCAGCCTCGCCACGTTTTAAGGCAATGCTGGCAGCATTTTTTGCACTTTTCCCGTTGCCAAAGATGTGGACGAATGCATGGTCTAGGTACATGCTGTATGACCGTTTTTTTAACATGTGAAGCGTGCGTGTGATTAGCACTATCCTTTAAAATGGTGCGGATTGTGATTAATAGTGTAAAACGGGTGCAGGGAAATGATCTTCTTATTCTTTTCGTGTCGATGGTTCCGGATGTATATTTACCTAAAGTTAATAAAAATTAAATTAAAAATATTTTAAGAAGCCGCTTCCATATTTTCGTAACTAAAAAGTATAGGTTTGAAGCGGCTTCTTAAAATATTTTTTTGTACAAAAATCCTGGGATGCCAGCAACACCGGGAATGCATAAATAGTCAGTTGTATAGTATGGAAGCGACTTTTATATGATTAGGATTGCATAACTATTCAGACGCATATTTATTAAAAAATTAACCCCGATGGAAATTTGGTACCTATACCTATGTACCTAGGGTGTAAGTCTGTAAGAGTAGGGGTAGTGTGTGTTAATAAAAACATTTTTTTTTACATTAAATTTTAAAAATTCGGTACAAAAGCGCATTCCATTTAAGCCAACCTCTCAACTTTAGGTGAATGTGCATCCGAATATCCGATATCTAATGATGAATCATTATTAAATTACGTCTGTTCCGACTCTGTACCTTTAGTAAACAATGGAGTACATAATGTTGTGTTTGAAAAGACCAAAACAGGTATAATCAGATGGGTAGGTGGACAAAAAAACCACAAACGACTTCGTAAAAATACATGGTCTACTCACAGTTAGTCTAACATTATATTAAGATTTATTTTTTGTTATGTATTTTTGTGGTGCACAAAATAAATTAATTCATGAACACAAGACTCTTGTCATATGTAATTTTAGAATCAATCGGGTTATTAACATAATCAAGCATTTTGATAGCATTAAATATCGGTACTCAATAGTCCATTAGAACCATTCATAAAACCATCGTAATCGCACACAAATGAAGCAATTTTATGAACTGTTTACGCTCATTAACGCGTTATACGATGAATATCTCAATATAATTACCGTGTTAAATATTTACCGCTAGTTTTTTCTATAAATACTTCGTGAGAATTCTCAGCAGTAGGTAGACTATGTTTGCAATTGAGTTTCCAAACATGTAAACAAGTATGTATTTTTGGAAAAAACAACTTTACCCACAACTAGAATTCAGTTTGATATTTTTATGAGTTTTCAATAGTACGTCATTTTGAAAACAACTCGGTTAATACTAGCATAGAGTTGATATTCGTTAAGGAGGACATACCGTCAATTAGGAAAAACAATTTGGATAGACTAGGCATTTCATTTAAATAAAGCGGTAGGCCGATATAGGAATGATGTGGGTTTACGCGGGTGTCTCTAAGTAATGGCGACTGACAACTTGATTGATACCGGTATCGTCTCGAGAGGCTCAATAAACCGTTCCATAATCATGGTCACATTTGCACTCGGAGAATAGCTCTTACTGCTACGGCATAAAGGCTCTAACTTTTTTATTGTAACCATTGAAAAGTGGTGATCAACAGTTTCGATCGGCTTTGCCTCAAGACTTCGACCGGTTCTGTGCTTCCAGCATCCAGCGATTCCTGCGGCATTCACAAGGTCATTGGTCCATCTTGTGGGAGGCCTTCCAACTCAATGTCTTTCGGTAAGCGACCGCCGTTCCAGAACCTTTCGGCAACATTGGCCATCTGTTCTGCGAGCAATGTGCCCTGCCCACTGCCACTTAAGTTTGGCTTCGAGCTATGTCGATAACCTTGGTTCTCCTGCGGATCTCTTCATTCCTGATTCGATAAACTCCAAGCTTAGTTATCTTCACTGCCCTTTGGATGGCTTTTAGCCTTCTAATAAGGCCCAATGTAATATCTATCAAACGGAAAGATTTACAACTGATGTAATAAAGGTAAGCAAAGATGATCACTTAAATAAAAGTCCATTGAAAAATAGTTTTCTTTTATCTGCAGATCTTACCTTAGATAGATTAACCTACTATTTTATGTAAAAATATCCGATATTTTGTGATGTACACAATAATGTACACATCATATCGCATTGGGAAAAAAAGAGTGTTACTAGTCCTGCAGGCTTACCACGAGAACCGTAGACAAGCGTTTTGTCGACGGAAGAGTATACAAAAATGACGTTTCCATTAGACAGTTGACAGTTTTGTACCGAGAAAGGTAGATAAGCGATTCTATTCTGCGGTTGAGTAGAAATAAAAAGCGTCATTCTAAGCCCGCTGTAGATTTTCAGAAATCAATAGTACCTGCCATACAATCATATGAATGGTTCGGTCATGTTGAGACAGAGACAAGGCAGATATGAGTGGAAACGCCGGGAAGGGACGCCCTAGGAGGACATACATACATATGTATATTTACTCAGCCTATAACGTTCCCACTGCTGGGACCCAGGCCTCCTCTCTGTGAGAGGGAGTGGGCCGTAATCCACCACACGGGCCCATTGCGGGTTGGTAGATGTTACATGTCTTCGAATTTTTTGGTTCTAGGATATACCGTTTCCTCACGATGTTTTCCTTCAGCGTTTTGAGAGCAGTAAGTGACGAAATTACTTACACAAAGTATTGCGCCTGGCTGGGTTCGAACGCACAACCTACAACTCGTAAGTCGCAGCCGTTACCACCGAGCCTCCACTGCTCTCTAGGAGGACATATAGTGACCTTATTGGTGATGTTCTTCAGAAAGACCGAGTGCGTAGTACTCGCAATCGGCGTGTGTGTATGACCAAGTGAAGGTAAACGAAGCAAAACGAGTTTGTAAAGAGCAGGTTCTGTAGTTTCTGCTTACCTGGAAGAAGGCGTGAGTTTATGTACTTATGTAATAGTATTAAATTATTAATTTCCCAAGGGGAAATTCTTGCCAAGGTAAGTTGTATTACCCATTACCTGGGTTGTGGAGGTCAGATAGGCAGTCGATCCATGCAAAATACTGGCACTCAGCTGCATCCGGTTAGACTGGAAGCCGACGTAAACATAGTTGGGAAGGGAGGTTCCTGTTTCGCATAAGGCGGGTGAAAACGCCCGGGTGTTTCCACTGCGAAGATCGCTCTGAGGACACGGTGGAGCATACGGTGGAGGTCTGCCCGGCTTGGGTGGAGCACCACCGTGTCGTTGTGGAGGCGATCGGCGGCGGCAATCTCTCGCGTCCGGCCCTGGTCCAGGCCATGGTACGGAGCGAGAGTGCATGGGTAGCCGTCATCTCCTTCTGCGAAGCAGTAATGCTCGCGAAGAGGGAGGTGGCGCACGTGAGGGAGAGGCAGTATATGCGCACTCACGGCCTTAGTCGCCGCAGGAGACGCCCCGGGCTTCGGGAATTGCAGGCTGATTCCCGGCCACCGTAGGCGCGCGCTTGCGGACGGCGAGTAAAGGGTAGCTCGCTGTCCGGTAAGGACCAAACCTGGGTCGACGGCGAGTTGTGTTCCACGCGTGCCTCAAGAGATGTCAGCACCAACTGGTGGGGTCTGCAAGGGGCGATGCCTGCCAGGGGTGTGGGTTGTTCGAAATATAAACCGCGGCCCGTGGCACACAGGCAAGGATCTGAAGGAACACGGGTCACACCTGCTCCACCCAGAGCGGGAGAAGTTATTTGATGATTTCCCACCCTCAAAAAAAATAAAAAAATAAACATAGTAGGGAAAAGGCTAGGCAGATGATGACTGTTATTTTCCCACCAAGGATAAACAAACCAATACGATAATCAACATTAGTATTTCCTAATGTACTAATTGAATACTAAAACAAAGACGTAATTACACTAATTATAAATAATTTAGCCACATTAATTTATTGCGTTGGTTGTCATAAAAATGAAACAAAAAATGCTTTGTAGCAACATTTTAGGTGCCAAGGTGAGATAATAATGGGTAGTAATAATAAAGACACAAGTAAAGGCTAAGTAATTACAGCTGCACGGTTCGATCGATTAGGTAAAGCTACGCTTATCGAGGTTGGTCCGTGGATGGGTGACCATTTTTACATCCCAAGACCCCTCCGTGCCTCGGAAAGCACGTTAAGCCGTTGGTCCCAGCTGTCATTTGTAGGCCTTTGGCAGTCATTACGGGTCGTAAGAAGCTCGAAAGTCTGACAACCAGTCTTTCCAAGGGGTATCGTATTACCCAGTCACTGGGTTGTGGAGGTCAGATAGGCAGTCGCTCCATGTGAAATACTGGTGTTCAGCTGCATCCGGTTAGACTGGAAGCCGACCCCAACATAGTTGGGAAAAGACTAGACAGATGATGACAGGTAAATTAAACCAGTAGTTATACTTCGAAGATAATAACTCTATTTTATTAGAACTGTAACTAAAGTTTAACAGTCTTTAACCAATCCTACTTATTAATATTATTAATGAGAATGTTTGTGAGTATGGATGTGTGTATGGATATTAGTTACTCTTGTAACGAAAAAACGGCTGGACGGATTTGAATGAAATTTGGCACACACGTAGTTTGTTACTTGGAATAACATATAGAATACTTTTTATCCCGGTACTACGTTCCCGTGGGATAGTTTTCGACCTCCATTTGGGCTAAGCCGCTGGCACAAGCTAGTGTGAAAGAAGGGCATTTTCCGGTAAAGACTATCATTAGTCTAGCTATTGGTAAGCTATAAGCTATTGGTTCAGTTGGAATAAACAATCTTGCAAGTGTATTCTTGTTTACAAGTCTCAGTTCGTAAACAAACACCGTCACAGTATCAAAACACGAGCCTTCAAATTCATCATCTCATACCAAAAAGTCATTTATTCAAACTAGGCTGGTGTCAGCACTTTTTGAACGTCAAAATTACATAAGACAGTCCCCAAAACGGCCGCCCTTTACCACTTCTTAGTGCTTTAGCCGGGAAGAAGTGGCGCAACAAACTCCCCAGCAGCACAGCTGTCTGTTTAGTTAGAAAAACTTGATTCTATTCAATAGGTACGTAATTAACGTTGTGAAACATAAAATTAAAATATTTGCCTTAAGTCAGCTAGCACACGCCAATATACCAAAAAAAAAATCTTTAAAGAAAAGAATTTACTCAAGCAGAAATAAATAATAAAAACAAAAACATAAACGGAACTTTAAACCTAAATTAAAGCCTCCAGGCATAAAAGGCGTGTTCGCTTACGTATGCAATGCGGGATTATGTTCACATAATTGTATCTAGAAGTAACAAATGTTAAACTAATAAAAAACACCGTCATCATCATCATCGTCCACAACCGAATTCACCCATTGCTTGGCATAGGCCTCTCCCAGGTTTTGCCCTCGAGCCAACAATGTCGTCCGCCCATCAGGCCGCCGAACGAGCGACATCTCGTCTTCCAGTCCTTGGAGGCCACTCGGTCACAGCCTTGCTCCATCTGTCATTGCCATGCCTTGCCAGGTCTTCTGCCAAACTCGATTAGAGTTTCATAATACACTTTCCAATATCGAAGACCTTCGTACGGCTTTGTATCTCGACGTAAGTAAACTATAAGTAAATAAATCTCAGTAACTCGTGTGACATTCTCGTTCTAAAATATACGTTGTTAAAAATAAATTCACCTAATCATAATTTTAAGTAACTCACCAGTAAGGAAGATTAGCGTTGACCTATAAAAGGATTAGATACATATCAAAATTAACTATCTTTATTAATGATTTCCGTTTCAACTATTAAAGTCTATAAATTCTAAGCGTCCGTCAGTTTGCGAAGGAAACTCAAACATTTTGTAACAGTTGTTACTTCATAGGAGGTACACCATCAATCAGTGGGAATTATTCAACTCCTTGGTAATGATAGCCGAGAGTTATTGATAGTGTGTAATAGGCTTTATGATGTAATGTGGGAAGTGGTGTGAGTTGCAGCGATATTATCAGCAAGAGTGGTGCATGAATATACAAATTACGTTTTTATCCAGTGCACAAACTGTAACCATGAATTCAGCACGTCATTCTAGACCCCCCAACACAGAAATTTTTCGTCGGCTATACAAAAACAAATCAGCTGTTCAATACATTTTGATCGCGTAGGTATTGCATTTTTCTATGAAACAGCTGATTTTTTCGACGTAAAATTTCTCCGCTGTGGGGTCTAGAATGATATGCTGAATTCATGGTTACAGGATAAAAACTTATCTTGTATGCACAAGAACTGCGGGGTACCTGCGTAACACAGTAACAGTAGGAATGGCTTTCATTTTGACAACTTCAGTTCAACATTACTCATTGTGACATCACAGCCAGCGGGTCCTATCAGAATACCAGCGCTGCGACACTTTTTTAATGTCGCAGCATCATGCTGAGATAGTGGCCTTTTGGCTTCGTACAGGAGTTAGTTTTTTATTTTACTTATATTGTTGTTTTAAATCTTATTTTAAACTTATTACTTAAGTAGTGTAGCTTATTAGTGATTTAGTTTTTATTATCTTTTTTTTATGTGTTTAATATTTTATTGTGCTTAGTAAGTTTGTGATATTCCTGTGCGAGTCCAATAAATACTTTTTCTTTCTTTCTTCTTTCTTTCATTGCGTTATTTACGTTGTTGAGCAGACAAATTTTTCGAACAGCAATAGAGTACCAAGAACTTTCAAAATGATTCAGATTCTCATCGATGGTGGGTTACGCAATGGGATACTGGATGACAGGCGGCGAATTTGCGTGACATATTAACAATTGAAAAGCCTTTCAATTTAGCAATTCAACTACATATATTCATACGGGCTTGCGGACGGCGAGTAATGGGTAGCTCGCTGTCCGGTAAGGACCAAGCCCGGGTCGACGGCGCGTTGTGTTCCACGCGCGCCTCAAAGAGATGTCAGCACCAACTGATGGGGCCCGCAAGGGCCGATGCCTGCCAGGGGTGCGGGTTGTTCGAAAGAGATATCGCCGCCCCTGGCACACAGGCAAATGAGGGAACACGGGTGGGTTTTAGTCAGTAAAAGTCTGACACGCCCTCCCGCTCCACCCAGAGCGGGAGAAGTTATTTGATGATTTCCCACCCAAAAAAAAAAAAAAAACTACATATATTCATTGCGTTATTTACGTTGTCGAGCAGGCGAATTTTTCAAACATAAGTAGCAATGGATTAGGAATTTATTTCCAAATCCTTCGTATTGTCAAAAAAAGTATGTTATGCGATTTGAGTGAACAAATAGCCTATGTCCGCATTTCATAAATAGCAAAACGTTACTCCTACCGTTAACGTTACTCCGACTGTATTGAAATTTAAATTCAGGAATTAGCAGAGAATTTCTTATCACATAAACCACGACACTTGCATCCAGCAAAACATGATCTCTTTTAATTCTACATGGTTAATGGTTCCGTATAGGGTTTAAACTTTCTCGCATGTCGTTTCAGGCCTTGGAAGAACTCCTTCTCCGTGGGCAAAATGTGGTTGCGATTTTCCGATGATTAAGTTGCTTGATTTTTATTATTCAATTAAAATCGCTTACACTTGCACCAAACCTCAACCGATTCATTTCAATTAGGTCTGCTGAAGCGCATTACAGTAATAAATTAAGTATATTAACATTTACTCCACGGCTACTGTATTGAAACCACTGAACCACACTTCAGAATGTGGTTGACGAACGTACTGAACAGGCATTCACGCCTCAACACTTTTTTGGGTGAGCAGACTTCTAGCTGTCATCAAAATTGAAGTGAATTAAAGAGCATGATAGACGTCTTGTGAGGTGTCAAAATTATGTGTAATGCTGATTACGTAGCTATGAAGAACGTATTTGGTGCTACTTGAGCAATTTGGAAGTCATCGTATTGCAGGTTATATGACAGGGCATGATGATATAGTTTGCGATTCGGGTTCTATAAATAAAGACTTGACACGACCCGTTCTTCGTTCGTCTACGATTGTTTTTCAATAAAATTATTGAAAAAGGCGACGTCTTCTTATTAATTTCGTATTATCTAGTAAGCCTGCTGCAGATCCAATTGAAATGCCATTTTAGTACTTAGAGTTACATGAAATAAATGTAAAATGGTTTTTTGCAATGTCATTTACATTGCAAAAAACCATTTCATTTCATAAAAATTTAGAATTGTCGGTCAATTTATTATCTATTCCAGTTACTTTTTTGTCAGAAATATTTAAAGTAGTTAATAGTAACCTAAGCCCTACAATTATCTTCGCAGGAGACGCCAATGGGCCTGGCGCCTGGGCGTCGGGAATCCAAGGCTGATTCCCGGCCACCGTAGGCGCGGGCTTGCGGACCGCGAGTAATGGTAGCTCGCTGCCCGGTAAGGATCAAGCCCGGGTCGACGGCGCGTTAGTGTTCCACGCGCGCCTCAAAGAGATAACAGCACTAACTGGAGGGGCCTGCAAGGGCCGATGCCTGCCAGGGATGCGGGTTGTTCGAAAGAGATACCGCGGCCCCTGGCGCACAGACAACTGAGGGAATACGGGTGGGTTTTAGTTAGTAAAAGTCTGACACGCCCTCCTGCTCCACTCAGAGCGGGAGAAGTTATTTGATGATTTTCCACCCAAAAAAAAAGCCCTACAATTATGAGATATAAGTGGACATTCCGTGTTAGATTCTATAATCATTAAATCCCAGTAGATTCTATGTTATCTTCAATCGTCTCTATTAAATCTTAATGTAAATCATTTCCCGATACCAAACCGAGCCGTGCACAAAAACTGCAGCACCTCAAACAGAGCCAATTAACTGTTACGTCCATTTGATTTGTTGGGATGTCAGTAGAAAATGTGGTCGTACAGGATCCGAGCACAAACTTTACTTTATATCACAAAAATTATATAGAAGGTAAAGAAAATTTAAGAACTACCTATTATGTATTTGAAATACACGATGGTGACTGTAGATCGCTAGCTAGGGATATCAAAATTATAAAATTTTAGTCTTTTAAAAAGGCTCGTCCATAGACTCGTCATGAAATAAATGACGATGATCAAATCAATACACGCGTTGAGTATAATAATAATTACGAGAACGCAGATAAAATATAAAAACAAAGATGGCGAAAAAAACAAAACCGGGTCGTGGAGCTACAACGACTCATCATACTGACGCCAACCATAATCCTGGATCGCGCAAGTAGAATTTACCGCGTAACTGGCATAATTATGTAATTTCCCGACATAAATCGACATCAGTCAATCCCATCTCTTCCCGTAGGTGTCGTAGAAGGCGACTAAGGGACTTACTATAGAATGGGCAGCAGCGTTCTCTATGCATTTTACCACCATACTGCGATCGCCAACCCGCTTGCAAAGCGTGGCAATTATGGCAAGCCCCTCCCTCCCAAATTAGGGGAGGCCTATGTCCAGCAGTGGACGTCTCCCGGCTGAAATGATGATGATGATGATGAATCGTTGGGAAATAGCCCAACAGGCACAACACCCGTTTCGCCGAAGGATCCCTTTTCTATGGAGGATGAATTAACCCTGTTCCTGATACCTCTAAAGAAGTTTCGCAAGGCACACAGTCCAACAGCAAATATACACAAACATAAAAATGTAGAAGAGTACAACCGTTCCATTGGTCAACTACTTTAGAGTGAAGACTTAGCTGAAGAAACTGATGCAACAAAAGAACTGTAGCCAGAAGTTGGACTACTGCATATGTTTTATAACTCACAAACAAACACGGCACTCCACAAACATCCACCATTGGAGCATGTCGGTCGCAGTATTATTATGTAATAGGGAAGCGTTTAGACACAGACTTGAGTTAAACTACGAGGAAAACCAGTCAAAGGGACAGGTTGACGTTAGTGGAGATTTTTAGAATAGCTCGCTATTTTATTAGGTCCTGTTTGAGTATCTTTATACGGGTTTCCAATGTATGGTGGTAAATAAACGTTGTGCTATCAGGGAAATAAATTGTTAAGAGTGTCTGCGTGCCATATGTTATATTATTTGTGTCTGAGTTTTAAGTAACTGGGCAATATTGCAAAACTGTCTGTATAGTTTTGTTTCGTAATATCATTATTCTTTGTCTTAATTTTGTCATACGTTAATTCTAGCGCTACGAGTTTTATATTTTGTTTTTCTGTGTTAACATTTATTTATAAAAATGCTAGTCCAAGGCTAATAAATCGTTACTTAGTTATTATATATTTGAATATAGAAACTATTTTATTATGTTATCGGCCTGTACTGTCTCACTGCAAGGCTCCCTTTTCTTTTTCTACGCAACTCGATCCTGACCGAATCGGTTGTGTAAATGATTAGATCACCACTACTCTGAAAAACGGTGAAAGAGAACACTGCCCGTGGGGAAAACGAATGTCCTAGAACCAAAAATTCGAAGGCATATGACATCTACCAAACCGCACTGGGCCCTTGTGATGGAGGCCTATGTCCTAGCAGTGGGTGTGTGTGTCTTCCGTGTGGTGCCGGACGTAAAAGAATAGCACCGTCCCATTTCTTCCCGTGGGTGTCGTAGAAGGCGACTAAAGGACTTACTAGAGAATGCGCAGCAGCGTTCTCTATGCATTTGACCACCATACTGCGATCGCCAACCCGCCTGCCAAGCGTGGCGATTATGGCAAATCCGCCCTTTTTGGGGGAGGCTTATGACCAGCAGTGGACGTCTTTCGGCTGATATGATGATGATGATGTGTGTATGATAGATAGATATATATTAAGACTAAGAACACTGTGTAGTTTCCGGAGAGCAAAATTTAATTTCACCTTAGTCATGCTCTGTATAAAAATTATGTCTCTTATACATACGAAGGGCGGGTGTTTTGGGGGACTGTCTTATG
Organism: Polymixis lichenea; assembly: GCA_949091785.1. Classification (NCBI taxonomy): domain Eukaryota; kingdom Metazoa; phylum Arthropoda; class Insecta; order Lepidoptera; family Noctuidae; genus Polymixis; species Polymixis lichenea. Next base: position 2,159,630 of record OX420934.1, read on the forward strand.
TAATTTTGACGTTCAAAAAGTGCTGATTCTCAGCCTTGTTTGAATAAATGACTTTTGATTTTGATTTGTACATATGGGGATAACCGAAGAAAAAGGCTTTGGAAACTTTAAGCGCCTGTTATTTTGTTGCAGAATTTTTCCCTACGTACATACACTCACGCCTTTTTCCCATGGAGTGAGGTAGAGGGTGCAACTATATAAAACCACCTGCTGCTGCTGTAGAGATGTAGTTACCATTGGCGATATACGCCCGAGGTACTTAAACATACCTGAGACCAAATTAGAAATATTGGTTTACAGATTAAGAATTACGCAAAACGTCTCGTAACTAAACATTTCAATAAGATTAAACATGCGTGTAGGTCAATATCAAGTATAGGTAGTTATTCATTGACAGATTGAAAGATTTAATGAGGCTAGCAGATGAGTCCATTACGAAATAACTTGAGTAATCAGCTGATTTGTTAGTAGGCAGTGTATTTGCATTTAACTGGTGTTTGTTAAAGTTAATTGGTTTTACACGCTTGTGGCAAGAGGATGGGCTGTGGTATTCAATCAGAATATAATGGCAGTATCGCTTACCAAGAGTGATCAATGATCTTCTTCACGATCGCCCGTTTAAGAAAACCGACTTGTAAAAGTCTTTATTAGTACCTTTGTGGATTCATACTCAATATATTTATTATATTCCACAAATACCCATTACATCCAAAATATTTTTTGAAGACACAATACTTTGCACAGACAGCTGTGCTGCTGGGGAGTTTGTTGCACCACTTCTTCTTCCCAGCTAAAGCACTAGGCAGTGGTGAAGGGCGGACGTTTTGGGGGACTGTCTTATGTAATTTTGACGTTCAAAAACTGCTGACTCTCAGCCTAGTTTGAATAAATGACTTTTGATTTTGAAGTTTGCTGACTATGTGCTATTTTTAAAAGCATGTAAAAGGTTCGATCCTTCAACCCCAAATAAATCCTATTTTAGGGTCCTAAAAATGGAAATAGCCAAGAAACTGCGACTAACCTGGATGGTTAATGACAGTTACAACTTGACCTATTTGGTCAGGGTGCCCTATGTCAAATACACAACCATCCCTGTGTTACCTACTGGTAGGTAATGTCTGCTAAGTATTTCCTTAACTATGTTAAATTCACTTTCTATTGCAGTTTTCATCATTGACAAATCTGGCTAAAGTATAATATTTTGCGCTAATCTATTATACTTCATCCGTTACCTTCGACTGACGTTACCTAGTTTTAGCTTTTTGAAGACAAATTAGAAACTATTTACATCTACATTTTAAACACATTTCTACGCAATAACGCAACTCTTCTAAGAACCAATAGATTTGCATGTCGCATGCAAATTCTGTTCAAGTAAGCTTTATAAAAATGTTGTTTACTACTAACAACTACTAGTAGATAATTATAGATAGTAAGCTGGACACTGTCACTGGAGAAAATACAGGGAAGTATATTTAAATGATCCTGTTTAGCTGTTCAACTTCTTAATCAATATTTATGAATGTTTATTATTCAATAGATTTCTTGTTTATGATTTTTAGATAAGGATGGAGTCACCAGCGATTATTAAACATAACATCACGCTTCCATCTCCGAAGAGGAATGCAGAGATGTTTAAAACACCCAGATTACGCAAGATATAAAAACATAACATCACACCTGTAATCTACAATAGGTTAGGTAGAGGAGAAACTATGGTAGACACGCATTTTGCAGGTTTAGGTAAAAATCCAGACTCCAGACTACTACTGACAAATTCTTGATAAAAAAAACCAATACCACTTTACCTGACGCAGGAATTGTACTAGGACCTCAGGGTCAGCAGTAGCGCTTGCGACCACTAAACTAACAATGCAGTTAAGATCATCATATTATCAGCCTTATAATGTTCCTACTGCTGGGACACACGCCTCCTCTCTGCGAGAGGGAGTGGGCCGTAATCCACCACGCGAGCCCAGTGCAGGTTGGTAGATGTCACATGTCTTCGAATTTTCGGTTCTAGGACATGCCGGTTTCCTCACGATGTCTTCCTTCACCGTTTTGAGAGCAGTGGTGATGAAATAATTTACACAAACTAAAGCGCTTGTCTGGGTACGAACCTACGACCTACAAGTAGTAAGTCACGGCCATTATACCACTGAGCCACCACTGCTCGAACAGTTAAGATATGTTGTGTGTTTTGAGTCAAGAGAGGCTTAATTACACCGGTTTCCAAAATCTCGGCTAAAACAGTAATAAATTACATAAACCAAACAAACTCCATGTTGCGGTTAGCAACCGCTATGAAATTAAATTAATGAACAACCCACGCAAGATCGATTATAATTTGCCAAACTGGGGCAATCAAAATCATCTCAATTACTTATTAACATATATACATCATACATAATAATAGGTACTACTCTAAGTTAGTTTATAGAAGATACAGTCGACAAAAGAGATATGTAACCAGCTCTTGTCGTTAACAATTTGGTGCAGTGGGGGCTGAAATTCATTTTATGGGCTCAATCAACCACAGGAATGCGCGACAGGACTGTGCGACGCGATTCTAGTAGAGAAACTTCCATGAAGTTTTCATAGGAATTGTTCTACTAAAGTCGAGTCGTGGTGTCGCGTCACAATAAATCTTGTGCGTAATAACTTATTATACAAAAGACAAATATGTCAAAGATTTAACTAATACCAATATTTCAAAAAAGCACCTGATTCTAAGTGAACGCGACGCTTATGCTATTTTTTATATTTCTTTGATTCCACCCATAAAGTTAGGGTTTCCAAAGACTGCAGTTGCGACCACAGAACGTTCTTACTTTACCGGCAAATTACGTCACTGAAACGTTATTCATGAAAGTATTTTGGTGTGTTTTCCTGGAGACCGTTCTTTGACACCGTAAAGTTCAATCCCCTGCCAATATTTCATGACGGTCGTCACTGCGGCCGCAATGTGGCGGCCACTGCTATCATAGGAAACTGTAGCACGTTTGGTAGCAGAAATCTTTAAGCTCTGGTTCGTAGCACTTGCAACCGGCGTGCGTGTTGATGTATGGACGTAAACGAGGCAAAAGGAGTATATAAGAATCGTAGCAGGTGGCTTTCCGTAGTTTCTACCCCTGACTACCCCCCTGGGAAGAAGGCGTATGTTTATTTATTATTTCCCTGGATCCTTCATAAAAAGTTGTACTCCTACTAACAGCTGCCTAGCTACTAATCTGTTTTGTCGACTGTATAGTACGTGAGCATAAAATTTCACCTGCCGAAATAAAAAGCGGCCTTGAGTTAAAACTGGATCTTGTTGAACTAACGCACAATTTTAAGATGTTACTACAAGATTGTGACATGTACGAGTATTTGCGAAATTTACGACTACCCTACAAATTTGTGTGTCAATTTTACCTAGAGGGTATGTGCGTAAGATGTTATGTAGCATTGTAAATTATTTAATGACCTATCAACATAAATTGCCTCAACTGTTTTGACCAAGCAAGTCTTTGTCCATGTCCTCCAATTAATCTGTTGTTTTTTGTGCTGCTGGGGAGTTTGTTGCGCCACTACTTCTTCCTAGAGGACTAGGAAGTGGTGAAGGGCGGGCGTTCCCCCCGACAGTCAGGACAGGCCCCCGACTGTCTAATGTAATGTTGACGTTCGAAAATTGCTGATTTTTGAAAATTTTTGGTTTCCCTAAACGATGATTCCGTAACTCTTTATCCATTACTGATAGTTTATGTGATGTTACCTACCATAACCCTCTACACAGCATCTTCCGCAATGAATCTCGGAATGTCATTCAACCCCACTTGCTTCACAGCAGGCTCAGCAGTAAGCAGTAAAAAACGTTGCGTCACAAATGTCGGAAAACTCGCGTTGTGCAATTATCGCGCTAGCCGCGTAATACAACTGGCTTGTGTTTGTATGCTTTAGGCTATTGCAGTACAGCATAGGCTTTTAGTGATTTGGTCATCGGGAAGCGAGATTAGATACTGATTTCGCTTTCGATTCATCAGTAAGTGGCCAAGACCTCCCAACAAAAGCAAATGGCGATGAATCCTTTACGAGCTAGTATCAGCGAAAACAGGAACCTGAAGAAACTAGTTAGCCTAACATTTCACTGTTAGCGCAATTTTTCACAAGGGTAGTTTTATATTGCCCGTTATATTTTAGTCCCTTGTAGAAGGAGGTGAGGTTGTGGTCGAAGAGCGGAAGTGAAACTCCAACTTGTTGATAGTATGATTATATATTGTCACAAACGTCTTATAGTTTAGAATTAGATAGGTACACACGTTGACACGAAAAGAATTAAACTATTTGGGACCAAATAAACTTTAAGTCTAGTCCGTGTCCCGTGACGTTTGACAACCAACAAAGGGACGTTAAGGGTAGCGCGATCCAGGGATCGTAGCTTAGTGGTGCCACTTAACGAACTAACACAAAACTTATACAAACTAAACTATACGACGTAATAAGGTGCATACACAAATGCACAATACGTAAAGTCACAGAGGTAAGCTTATTGCCATCGACAGGGCACATATCAAAACCGGGCTGCTACTGAGGAATTGCAGATGGAAAACTCCACTTGCACTACCAGACCCAGGTATCGACTCTAGGACCTCATGCCCAGCAATAGCGCTTGCAACCACTATAAGAACAACGAGGCAGGCACAAGTTAAGTATCTTTAAATCAGGTACAATCTTGCTAATATAAAGTACTGCTCCAATTTTGGACCTACCCAAAATTCTTTACTCCAGGTGCCTTCTTATCTGTTTGCCCCCTAACGACCAAACCGTGAATAACGTATTATATTATTACAACAATAATAACATAAACAGACAATAACCATAATAATTGTACATTATTAAATACTCAGGTCTGTCCTTGCCTTTCGCAAACACGATCGTTAAGGGCCGAAGTTTTGTCGTTTAAAATGTTCCACGACAGAAAGAGATACACACCTTTCGTCATGTACCAGACAAGGATAGAAGATGTCTTTTAACCATGGTAATTAAGGTAATAATGCGTAATGTGGATCTTTTTGGGTGGCAGCAACATTTTCAATAAAAATCTTTAAACATTTTTTGGTTGAGTTATGAGAAGCCTTTTTTTAAATTTGGTAAGGTCTCCTTTTAATAGTATCATATTTTCATTACAATTAGGTCAAAGAAGGTCAAAGAAAGTTTAAGGGCTAAAAAAACTCAAAGCTTTTATTTCAATTAAGTAAACCCTTTACTGACACTTTTGTTGAATGTCAAAAAGTCAGAAAGTTAATGAGAAAGTTGAAGCTAGTCGCCCATTCCAAGACGTAGATCTCTGTGGAGAAAAACGGGCAAGAAACTCTAAGTAATTGCAAAATATAGGCAAATATGGAGATTGATATTCTTGATCTCTCTCAACGAGGCAGTATCAGATTGTGAAATATTTCTCAGGGAAAATCTAGTGATCAGAATCATCATGAAATAAACTTCAAATTAGCAGAACTTGCTGTTTTAATGAAACTTGCCTAAACTAGTTTTCAAATAGTGTCGTTAAATAACTATTTATTACTGTAATTACTGCCTAGGTCTTCTTTTACGATTTTTCAGCAGGTGTTACAGCAAAAGTTTTTAGCAGAAAAGGTTGCAATTTAATATATGTACTTTTTGCCTGCGGTTTTGCCTGCAGGACGTCGGAAATTATCCCCCTGAAACGTACCTGCTACTCCGTTTAAATTAAGTCTTTATAAAGGGAATAATGTCATAAAACATTGTTTTCATATAACTCTATTGATTAAGGCGGCGCACGCCAGTATAGCTCCCAATCGGTTTCATTTTTTCCGACATCTTCAACAATTATCCTCATATTTCAGGCAATATACACAAAACCTTAATAAGTTGTAAACCTTCTTAAGGAATCGTGCCATACATTGGTAAAAACCGAATTAAAATCGGTTTGGTCATTTTTGAGTTTATCGCGTTTAGACAGACAAACAGACGTGGCGGTAGGACTTGTTTTATAATATGTAGCGGTAGGCATGCCGTTTAGGGAGAAGAACCACGATCGAAAGTAACTTAAAAATAACGTTCACTGCACGTGTAAGGAAACAAACCAAAGATTTAGGCTACGCTTAAAGACGAAAATTATAGTGGCTGGGGTGAGAATTAAAAGTATTACAAATAATCGAAAATAACGAATTATTTGATCACCACTGCTCTCGAAACGGTGTAGGAAAACAACGTGAACCTGAAATCCGAATACATGTGTCATCTACCAACCCGCACTTGGGGCGCGTGGTAATGGAAATGTACAGATTACAGCCCATTCCCTCTCGAAAAGAGGAGGCCTGTGTCCAAACAGTGGGCACATTATATGCTAATTATGATAACAAAGTAAAGAGACTTTTGTACAACAATTACTTTATGACAAAATTAACCTAATTTTAAGCACAATTCATATTTAAGTCACACATTACATTATCCATGTCAATGATTTAAGTCATGGCTTTTTATATTAAAATGTTAATGCAACAATATAATTAAAAGAACAAAAACAGAAATAATATCGCGTAATAACAACTTGGGAATAGGTCTTTTCATTCTAAGGGTCATTTCATTTTATGGTCATTTCATTTTATGGGCAACCAGTATAATGTAATGCAAAACTTAATTTGTACCATTTTAGCAATATTCCGAAGAAATGCTTTAGTTTGAATGGTCCGTTATTTTATTAAATAACGGACCATTCAAACTAAACTAAAGGGATTTCACAGCTTAGCATATTTGCCAAGCTGTGAAATCCCTTAGCTTCGATTGACGAAGATTAATGATACCTAAGCGAGTGGCAATTTTAATAAATAAAGCTATCGGAAAATGTCGTTAGTCTAGTGGTCGCAAGTGCTACCGCTGAGCAAGAGGTCCTGGGTTTGAATCCCTGGTATGACAAAGTGTTATTGGAGTTTTTCATCTGAAATTTCTCAGTAGCAATCCAGATTTGTGGTCGTTCGATGGCAATAGGCTCGTCCCCTGTTATATTTGACTAAACATAACTGGAGAAATGTCAATGTAATAAAGGTACACCTCAGCCGAAACCTTCAGGGAATATAGTCGTGGTGCTATGTTATTTATTTATTTAAAAAAATAAAAATATTTCAGACATACATACACTATGTCTTATTTAACTAAAATTATCCGGAAAACATTTTATAAAATTGTGAAAACGCCGCCAAAATTAATGATAAAATTATAAATGATTTTATTTCTGTAAGTAGTACTGTGGAAACACTTATATAATTCATATTTTAAAAACAACATAGATGAGGTTAGCGTTTCCTAACTGACTACTTTGAGAAGTAAGGCCGAAACAAACTCAGAGGTCACAGTCTCTTTAAAGTCCTAACATACTTGGTCAGATCATGTAGATTGGTGTCTGAAATGGTATTTTGAGGAAGGAAAGAACCACACAGACTGAGTGGACCGGTCTACTTTGGAACTTCAGGAGCTCAACGATTCTATGAACAATACCCAAGAAAGAACATTTGGGTAGGCTGCATAAATTACTCAAACTGCCAGACCATGATTAAAACTAAATAAGAAAATAATATATCTTAAAGATTGTTCGAGAACAGTTTATATCTATCTAAAGTATGGTCGGATTAACATAAAAAATAAACAACCGACTTCCAAAAAAAACACTAAAAAGTGAAAAATAACTTTAATTTCGGAAGTCGGTGACTTTGGATATGTATTTTAATTTTTTGTCACCGCCTTCCGAAATTAAAGTTATTTTTCACTTTTTAGTGTTTTTTTTGGAAGTCGGTTGTTTATTTTTTTTGAAAAAAGATTTTTATTTTTCACTTTTTAGTGGTTCACATGTGCTTACCTCTTCACAGCGTACCGGCGTGATGTTATGTTATTAACTGGTGTAAACAATTGACAGACATGAGATTTCAGCATTCCCTGTCCATTTGCTATCATTTATTGAGGAGTTCCGTTGTCTATCTCCGAAGTTCTTCATCAGATTTTCACCAAATTGAAATGGAACCACTCCGAGAAAGTACTCTTCCAAAAACTACACAAATTGCATCAAGTGTGCCTATAAAATTTGAAGAGTTCTCTCTATTTCTCCAGGATCCCATCATCAGATCCTGACTTGATGATTATGGGACCACCTGGGAAGAATACCCTTTCAAACAAAAAAAATTTTATCCAAATCGGTCCAGCCATCGTCGAGTAATCGGGGAACATACATAAAAAAAAAAAAAAAAAAAAAGGTTCCGACGAATTGAGAACCTCCTCCTTTTGGAAGTCGGTTAAAAAAGGTGTGAAGTTGGTTAATACATAATTAACTGCAAGATGAATTATGATAACATTAACAAGTTGCAAGGTGTCAGTTAACGTAATCTACAGGTGTTAGAATTTTGACAGTGGACATTAGTTAGAAGTGGAACTGTCAATATTAATGGCACACTTATCCAGATTATTACTAGAACAACATGGAAGGTGGTGATATCAACGAGTTGCAGTTCATAATAACAATGTAACTATAAAAAGTCGCTTAAACAGACTTTTACTGACTAAAATCTACCCGTGTTCCCTCAGTTGCCTGTGTGCCAGGGGCCATGGTATCTTTTTCGAACAACCCGCACCCCTGGCAGGCATCGGTCCTTGCGGACCCCACCAGTTAGTGCTGACATCACTGTGAGGCGCGCCTGGAACACAACGCGCCATCGATCCGGGCTTGGTCCTTACCGGACAGCGAGCTACCCATTACTCGCCGACCGCAAGCCCGCGCCTACGGTGGCCGGGAATCAGCCTGGGATTCCCGACGGCCAGGGCGTCTCCTGCGAAGGCCACGGCTGTGAGGGCACATGTACTGCATCTCCCTCACGTGCGCCGCCTCCCTCTTTGCGAGCATAACTGCTTCGCTGAAGGAGGCGACTGTTAGCCATGCACTAAGTTTACCTCTTCCGGTACGGGGTCTCCACTCCAGAACTTTTCGGCCCCATCAACAGGCGCTTTGCTTTGTGTAAATTATTACATCACCATTGCTCCCAAAAGAATGAAGGAAAACATCTTGAGGAAACCGGCACGTAGAACCCCTTTTTGGTTCGAGGACCTATGTCCTACAATTCGCTGCTCTCTTTTAATACGTACTAGCTTTTGCCAGCGGCTTCGCCCGCGTGGAGGTCGGTGTATTATACATATAAACCTTCCTCTTGAATCACTCTATCTATTAAAAAAACCCGCATCAGAATCCGTTGCGTAGTTTTAAAGATTTAAGCATACATAGGGATATAGGGACAGAGAAAGCGACTTTGTTTTATACTATGTAGTGATGTGAACTTAACACACCTCTGCCGACCTCTTCAGGGAACACACGCGTAATGATGTTATGTACACACAAATGATAATTACATGTATTACTCAAACATGGCGGTCTAGATAGAAGTGAATCAAAAGCAGTTATAATAATTTATTGCACACCTCGGACTGTTTCTTAAGATTTCTTTGTATTGAAATTCAAGTGTTTTTATTTAGATTGCGAGTCTTTCAGTTGCATTATCAGGAAATTCATGCACTACATATTGCTCTTCAATCTTGATTTCATTTAATATAATTTGAATTAATTTAAAATTTGTTAGAGTAATTGGTTTCATCACTTGCCTTTCCCCAACCATCTTGGGGTCAGCTGCCAGTCTAAGAGAGTGCAGCTGAATACCAGTATTTTACATGGCCTGCCTATCTGACCTCCACAATCGAATTGGTGTGTACTATAACTAAAAAAGGAAAAATAAAAACTAGAAAAAAAATAACGGATTTCCGGAGAAACACTACAAAGTGAAAAATAATTTTAATTTTGGAAAGCGGTGACAAAAAATGTAATAAAAAACATAACCAAAGTCACCGACATCGGAAATTAAAGTTATTTTTCACTTTATAGTGTTTTTTTGGAAGTCGGTTGTTTTTTTATCTGTTGCTGATTGGGCGTGCTCTTGACCTTGATCACGCCTGATGGAACGCGATGGATGAGTTCTACGATGGAACGAGCGTAGCACAGAAGATGCCATAATTCCATTAACCATGCACAAACCCAGACTCCGAGCTACTACTGAGATATCCATATGGAAAAACCCAATAACATATCTCCGACCCATCATCATCATCAGCCAACAGCAGTCCACTGCTGGACATAGGCCTCTCCAATGGCACGGCATTCAGCTTGATTCGCGGCCACTCTCGTCCAGCTTCTACCAGCCACCCTGCAAACATCGTGGCACTCGTTCGTCGTTCGCCGACCCAATAAATTATAATTTAGCCTGTCTTCTTGCGTTTGTATTTCTTAGGAAGAGTTTGAAGATCTGTGGCACAATTGACACAATAAGTTATTACATAGGTAAGTAAAAAACGATATTGTATTGCCATTAGATATGTATCTAGTTCGTTGAACCCATATTCTTCCCGGAGCCAAGTCTTCAATTGACTATTTATCACAATAAGTGCGATATCCGAGATGCGGTCGACAGCCCCTCCCGCAAGGTTCAATGATATCAGCTCGTAATATTCTACTTATAGATGGGTTCCTTAGGGCTTATGGCTATATTATAACAGCCACACGTTTCGGTTAATCAGGTTAAGCTACGCTGCGGTCGGTCCGTGGATGTGACCATGGCGACCATCTTTACATACCGAGATCCCTTCGTGCCTCAAAAAGCTCGCTAAGCTGTTGGTCGCGGCTGTCTTTCGTGGATCTTTGACAGTCATTACGGGTCGTCAGAAACCAGAAAATATGTCAACCAGTCTTACCAAGGGGTATCGTATTACCCAGTTACTGGGTTGTGGAGGTAAGATAGGCATTTGCTCCATATGAAGTACTGGTATTCAGCTGCATCCAATAAGACTGGAAGTCGACAGCAAGGGAGTTGGGAAAAGGCTAGTCAGATTGAGATGGGTTCCTTAAAGAGCATAAATGATTGTAGACATCACGAATTGTCATCAAAATTTTCGACGAACGTCGGGCTTTAATTACGTATGTTTTGTTTTCGCTGCCGATCTTACAATTAAGCTCACGTGGATTGACTGGGACCTCAGTTCCCAGCCGACCGATTCCAAAAGTATTGGGCGAGTGGAACCAGTGTAGGTGGAAGTCACATGTCTTCGAGTTTTTGGTTCGAGGACATTTTTTGTTCTTCCGAAAAATTTTCACGATATTTTCACGAGCAGTGAAACTGTGAAGTATGAATTATAAGTATAACATCTGCCTGGATTCTAATTCACCACCTACAACTTGTAACTCGGTGCCAGTACTGCTCCCAGGCCAGAATTGGAATACCATGGGCCAAGATTGAATTGAAATTGAAGTATTGAATGAAATCTAATACTGGGTAGATCAAGGAAATTAAAAAATCAAACACACATTTAAGAAATTATCCGTATTACCAACCATCGAAGTTGATTAGTTCAAGGCTACAGATGATTTACGATGCGCTAGCGTAACACAACATACATCTGTTTTGACACGTAAGTTAAAGATATGAGAAAACGATGACTTTGATTTTGTATTAGTTCTTAGGATATTTCTTAATTTTAATATGTTTTTTGGCAATTTGGCGACCTGGTTTTTGGGGCTGACGTGTATCCACACGTTTGTGTGCTAGAAACCGCAAGCTTGATTTAAAACAAATATTTGAATAGTTCGGAGTAGTTTCATTTACGCTTTTCATCCAATGAGTCATTGTGTCACCACCTTTATATTGTACTCCACTCTTATACCGGGTGCTAAAGAAATTGCGTTCAATAAATAGCTTAGCGGTAGGTCCAGTATCGATAAAGGAACCCAGCAGAAATAAAAAAGAACATTAAAAAATGATTGCAAGATCAATCTAATTTAGTACCTACTAACTTAAAATAGCAATCGTTTCGAATTAAAATTATTTTATTTGTTTAAATGCTTTAAATACTTACCTAATATCGAACGCGTTGTCATGTTGTCCTTCACTTCTCTTCTATTTTAAAGACATTTTTATTTTTTATTTTTACGGGTTCCTTTATCGATACTGAACTCGGCCTGAAGCTAAGGCACGCAATTTCTTCACTTATTCACTATTCACTCTTAACTTATAGCAGCTCCGTTGATTATTTATTTATTTACTAATAACACTTACAATTGTTTTAACAGGTGGAAAACCCAATACAACAATGTAGTCATAATTTTCTCACTTATAGACGTTACCCAAAAACGAATTCAATACCGCCACCAACAAAAAAGAAATATGTAAACTGTCCAGACTGACGGTGAACAATCACTTAAAATTATTAAATAAGTAAATGAATATAGTTTACACAGAGGACTACGTCCAGTGTCACCCTCTGGAATTCCGCCAAAGAGCAAGTATAAATATCTAATCGGAAAGATACGCTGTTGAGTATCTTTATTGCTCGCCCCACCGGTGCAAACTGGTGCACCGGTGTTGGTGAGATGGGATAGTTCAGATTTTTCTGACTCATAATCTCATTCCTTTTTTTAAAGAGTGAGACTGGTTATCGTGGCTCCATAGGAAATAACCAGTTGGAACCGTGCAAGTAACCCATGTAGGTTTATGTGAAATAAAATATTTTGATTTTTGGTTTGTTTTTTTTTTGGCACATACATGACACCTGGATCAGCACAATTGTTCTCTTTAAAGCGTCTACATGATTGCTTTTGCAACTTAAAGTGACACAAAGCCACCTTATGGCACTTGGCTAAATGTCATCAAGATCCACAAAAAGATGGCAACACTACTCAAATGACACACTGATCTCAAACACGGCTGACAATTTGTCAGTGTTAATATTACACTTTCCATATATGTAGCAAAAGTGTCAATTTAGTGTCTTCGTTGTTTATGTAATGCCAAGTAACGTTACTGTTAACTGCGTAACGAGGCGCAGCCGAACGACCGGTTTTAGGCCTTGTGTCCAGAGCAAGATGGGCTAAAAATGGATTTGAATTTTTGGCCGAGACCAAAATTTAATTCGGCTTGCTTTCTGTTTTTGGTCGATAACCGAAAAAGAAAAAAAAAGTTTTGTCGAATATCGATTCGGTTACAACCGTTCAAAATTCAATCACACGAAACTTAATACTTTTCTCAAACACAGTGAATCAAACAATGTTATGTTATAATATTTCTGCATTTTCACAGTAATTGTAAGTATTGATTTTCTCTTCATAAATTAATTCAATGTATTGATTTGCCGGCATTCAATTTTCTTCAGCAAAGGCCGCTGATGATTTTTGGCCGAAAATAGAACTAAAGAATAGAAGAAAAGGTCAGACTTTAATTACCTTTATTAAGTGTCGTGTCTATTCAATGAGTGTTTATTTTCAAAACGAATATAGTTATGTTAATTCCAGAGATTTAACCTGGGTATGTTGTCGTTATGATCAAATTAGAGGATGCTACTCGCATGCTCTTATTTTTTTTCATAGTTTATCTTTTATGGTACACATGAAAATAATTTGGGTTACTCATTTTTTTAAACCACTAAAGTTAAAAAAAATCTTTAAGTTACAAAAGTACTCTAGCTTTTTATGTATCTTAGTTGATACCTTGTGATCGCAATTCGTTCTAGAAATAAGAAAATTCTAGACTGTATTGTCATGAATGTAAATAATACTGAAATATAATACTAATAATGAAATGATTGAATAGTAGCGTCCATCAGTTGCTGCATGTTGCAGAAACTACTAAAGGTGACAAATTCGTAGCCAATTTCTGGGCTGACTCTATATAGATTGCCATCGACACGCTAAGTAGAAGATAGGTAATACCTCCTCACAAAGGAATAGTAAATACTAATCAAAAACAATCTAAAATAATAATGAAAGAGACACATAAAATGACACTCGAAGTGAATCGCATCGCATACGCTAATTTGTCGCTTAGCATGCGTTCTTCGTGGGAGGCTGGTCATTAGAGTACCAATTTATTTACAATAAATCTCTAATAAATTATGTATCCTGGCAATGATTCAACTTTGTACTATCATCTTACATAACATTTTGCAATACATTACTTTGTACCATGACTCTTAACAGCATTACAACGTTTTTGATTGAGAATTTCTATACGGAGGGTGTTTAAAACACGTTTCTAATTTGTAAAAAAAACCTGGCTTGATTTTCGTACGTCGGTTTCGTTACTGAAAATCAGCGCTGTGCTGTGGGTCCCATAGCACAGCATCATGCTGAGTGGAAGCCTTCTTGTCACAGTCACGGCGTGCAGTTGCCGACTATTTATGTTCTCTAAGCCGATGTATAAATATCTGTGTTGTTATCATGTTTTTTTTTAAATGTTATATAATTGTTTTTTATATGCACGTGTTTCTGTGACAAATAAATCAATTTTTTTCTTCTTCTTTCTTTCTAGGTATTAAGTATTCTTCTTCGTGGTCTATTGTTTCGAAGCTTCACAGAAATAATAGCGGGAAGTTTAATCCTTCGTTCAAAAACTTCACCACTCACGCTCAAAGTAGCTTCACTCGGTGCTGCCAACATATTTGGCTAGCTTTTGTTAATAAAATATTAATATTATTAAGATTTTAAGTGTGTAATATTGGCAATTATAATAATTTGAATGTATTTGCATAGATTTTTATTAACTTTTAGGAAAGAAAGGCTTTTAAAGCAATATGTAAGTATTTCGAATTTTCTTTAATGCAATAGTTTACTAAATATTAAGTATCTATTTTTAGTTGGAAGGCTAATCCTAACGTAACATACTTCAAACGAATTAGTTTGGCCTAGAAAAACTAGTTTATCTAAATCGAGTTTAAAGCAACACTAGTCCATAAAATCATCAAAGATGATACAATCAAATATCATAAAAAATTTATGAATGCAAAAACACGTTTTTAGTTAGGCAGGCTGCCAATATTCCACTTCTTGCTTTCCTGACCATGGTATATTGCTAAATAATTTATACTTCATACCACCATGAATTAATTTGGAGCCACCGGGAATAAAATTATGGAGTGCCTGGGAATAAGCCTTTTAGACCCCTAAGGGTAGACATTTTTCGTATACTTATTTAAAAAACATCTGCTGTTTCATAGAAAAGTGCAAAAAGCGCGGTCAAAATGGATAGAACAGTTTTTTCTAAATTAACCGACGAAAAATTTCAACGCAATGTCTACTAAATCACTGTGGTGCTTTCCTCAAAAGACCATTTCAGACACCAATCTACAGAATGATGTCTGGACTTTAAAAGAGACTGTGACGTCTTCAGTTTGTTTCGGCCTTTCTTTTCGGATATGTTAGACCACATCCAGTTTTTAAAATATGATTGACGTGTAAAAGTATGTGTACAAACCGACCTACAGAAATTAAATCTTTTATCATTTACTTATGTCTGATTTAGTACATTTAATTTATGCATAGGAAAATGATTTATCGATTACGTAAGCAATACGTTATATTTAACACAACCACCAATTAATATCAATAATTTAGTAGTATATTCACGCCACGTCTATTTTGTAGATTGCCTAGATTGCACGCATATAAAATATTGCGGGTGGAATCTGGTTAATGATTGTCGGTAATAACCGGTCAGTGTCGTAAATTACCCTAATCCATAAAGCTGTTGCGGTTTGTTTTGTAATAAATGATCGATATCTTTATTATTTTATGTAAATGCTTTGACGGCTAATCTGCAGATTAGCTATCGAATGTTTACAGTGTTACAGACACAAATTCGCCGGGAACCCTGCTCACTAGATTCACAGGGAGTCAGCCTTTTTTTTCTTTTTGAGGGTGGTAAATCATCAAATGACTTCTCCCGCTCTGGGTGGAGCAGGAGGACGTGTCAGACTTTTACTGACTAAAACCCACCCGTATTCCTTCAGTTGCCTGTGTGCCAGGGGCCACGGTATCTCTTTCGAACAACCCGCACCCCTGGCAGAACAACCCGCAGCCCTGTGGCGCTGTTCCACAAACACGCTCTTAATAACGTGCGCAGCGAGTTGCGTTGCAGCATGTTACAGGAACTAATGGACGCTACTCTTCAGTTGCGTCCATTAGTTGCCAAAATATATAACATTACGCCATATTTCCCCGAAGGCTTGGGCAGAGCTGTACTTATAGAACACCTACATTTCGCCACCTATGTTTAAGTACCATGTTATAGGGGGCGAGCCAAATCCAAACTTCGGGCTGCTACTGAGAAATTCCAGGTCGAAAAACCCACGCATACTTTGCCCGACCTGGGAATTGATCCCAGGATCTTATGTTCAGCGATAGCGCTTGCGGCGACTAGACCGACGAGGTAAACTCGTAGCCAAGTTCTACAGATGATTGAAAACAAGAAAAACGGGAAGGCGGTGACTTTGAAAATGTATTTAAATTTTTTGTCACCGCCTTCAGAAAATAAAGTTATTTTTCACTTTATAGTGTTTTTTCGGAAGTCGGTTGTTTTTTTTGGAAAAAGTTTTTATTTTTCACTTTTTAGTTATAGTACCTACCCCACTAATTCGAAATTTCTTCATCTTTGGAGTCAAAACAATGCATATTTATGCGATAGCAGCAATCGCGGTTTATTTACTGTTATTTTTTTAAGAGTTCCGTTGTCTGTCTCCGAAACACATCATCAGATCTATATGAAATTGACCTGAATTGATTGAAAGGGACCACACGGGAAGCACGAGCTTTCAAAAAAAAATAATCATCAAAATCGGTTCACCCAGTCGAAAGTTAATTCGACTGTATCTTTTTTTTAATGTTTGTTACAAACATAAAAAAAAAGATACAGTCGAATTGAGAACCTCCTCCATTTTTTTAAAGTCGGTTAAAAATATAATTGTCTTATATTTTTAATAATTTATAGATTGATTGATTGATTGATTTGTAGACTGCTGTCTACACGCTAAAAAGAAGTGTTTGTACCGTTTATCATTATGTATTCTGCGTAACTTGAAATGAGTATTACGTAGGTAAATGACGTTTGCGAGAGCCAATCAAAACGCGGAACTCAAGCTATGTGCGTAAGCTGACTTCAGTCAAGTGTTATTAAAGTTGAGAAGAAAATCACATTTGAATTTCCTCATGCGACATGTCGTACAAACACAGCTGGTTATTTAGTTTTTTTTTAAAGCATTTATGTATGTTAATATTCCTGAATTGAATTACGTCAGTCATTTTGTCTGCTGCCTAGCAGATAGACTTAAGTATTTAATGACAAGAATTTTCTTTTGTCTTTCTGGTAAAATATTAATAACAGTCGCTCGGCTCAATTGATGAGGTGAAGCTACGCTTGCAGCTGCTGGTCCGTGGATAGGTAACCATCTTTACGTACCAAGACCCCTTTGTGCCTCGGAACGCACGTTAAGCCGTTGGTCTCGACTGTCGCTCCTGAATCTTTAACAGTCATTACGGGTCGTCAGACGCACGAAATTCTGGCAACCAGTCTTTATCATATTACTCAGTAACTGGATTGTGAAGGTCAGATAGGCAGACGTTTCATGTAAAATACTCTGATTCAGCTGCATCTAGTTAGACTGCATGGTAGCCGACCCTAACATAGTTGAAAAAAAGCTAGACAGATGAGCAAGGAAGACCATTCCATTCATAGTTTCCTAAAGAAACTGGCAACTGGACTATAATAATAGAACAAGTAAAAGCATCTTGAGCCACTAGCAACTTTTCTTTAGATCACAAATCAGGATCAAGTAGTGTGGAATTTTCGCCTTTCTGGAGCAGCCGGAAGGCACATATTCCTGCTAGTTTGTTAAATCGCACCTTACACTATTTATTAAATGTTTTGTTGTTTTGTTAATTTCTTTGTTTTGTCTGCCTTTTAGCTATCCTGAATAAATGTATTTCCATTCTTTTTTTCTTTTAATTCTCTTGGAATGCGTGGTGACAACAGTGTGATCGTATTAAAATAAAAGAAATATCTCATGCTGTAGATTTTGCGGGTTACTATATTCATTGCCGGAACAAAGTAAGTTTTAAGACAAAGACGAAAGTACCTTCATAATCTACGTTGACAGAGCTTATAGGGTTTAAACCTACAACCTTGTACATTTGAGGCAAAGCGCACTGTATGACATTTGCGGGCGTGTCAGCCTTGATCGTTGACATATACCACGGTATATGAGGTCATTGACATTTATCTTTTAATGCACTTTCATTCACTTAAGTATCCTTTTGATTACATTTACTGTTTTTATGGAGTTACCGCAGGTAACTGTCCGTCTCGACTGTCGGGAGGACACGGCGTGGCACACGCTGGCAGAGTGTGCCGCTTGGGAGGAGCCGCGCCGTGCCCTCATCTCAGGAGTCGGCAGTGACCTGTCGCTGCCGGCTGTTGTTGACTCGATGGTCGGCAGCGAGGAGTCCTGGGACGCGGTGGTATCCTTCTGCGAAACAGTCATGTCGCAGAAGGAGGCTGCGAAGAGGGAGCGGGAGATTGCTTCCGCTAACCCGATCCGCAGCAGACGCACCGGGCGTCGGCGGAGGGCGGACAACGCCCTCTTCCAGCCCCCCTAAATGGGTCCAGGGGCAACGGATCTGGGGAAATTCGTTGCCCCCTACTTCTTAGGACCCGAGATGGCGGCGCGTAGTGTTCCACGCGCGCCTCTCTATGACGTAAGGGGGGAGTTTAACACCTCACTCCCCCCCTATTGCGAGGTGGCCCGCAGAGGCGGGCCGGCACTAGCCGGGGATCGCGGAAGTCACATCAGTTCCCGTGATCCCCGGTGCAAGTGAGAGACGGAACACCGGGGTGGTTTTAGTCAGTAAGAGTCTGACAGACCCCTCCGCCCTCCCCGGGGCGGAGGACATCCATGAGGATTTCCCCCCGTGATCAAAAAAAAAAAAAAAAAGGTAACTGTCCGTCAGATTTTTCTTCGAAATGTTTTGTTCATTTTAGCCTGTAAGTCTGAAAATATCGCGGCAGGATTTTATCGCGCACCGGATTTTCAACTCTCGTCGGAGCATTCAGAATCCAACAAAGTGCATCCCAGCGCGTCGAAAATACACACTGTTCGATGCGGCGCTAAGCAGTGCGTTGAAGACCCAGTGCGCGATTAAATACCGCCACGATATTATTACGTCCGCGTGAACGTAGACTTAACGTATGGTGCTGTCTAAAATCATCGCAAGAACGAAAACAATGAAACTAATCTTTGCTTCATCAGTTTAAGTTAATTTTTAAGAGCAGGGAAGGGTGCTTTCCTAATTGTCGTCGGAGTGGTGAATTCTGTAAACCTCTTGTCTACCTACACATATCACCAATCACGCCTTTATGCCCCGAAGGATAAGGCACTGATGTAGGTACCTATAGTGTACCCAAATTTCACCAGTTATGTTAGTAGGCGAGCCTATTGCCATCAGACGGGCACAAATCCAGATTCCGGGCTGCTAAGCCTGCTCTTACCCTTCAATAAAACTCACCCTCTAATAAAAGAGAATAAAATAATAATATTTGCGTATCGTGAAATCAAAACAAGACGCATTATTTCATGCTTAATTGCTATACAGGTTGACTGGGATATCACAATCCGAACCATGGATTCCGCATATAATTCTGCATCCCTACGTTGAAAATTTTTATCGTAATTCGTTTGATAACCGACGAAAAATTTCAATTTGCTAGAATCTTGTGCTGAATTCATGGTTACAGTTTGATCGTCGATGTCACTTTGTCTGTACCTGGTTGTAGAAGAAAGGTTGACCACTTTAATCAAACCAACAAGTACCTATCTAAAAACTTGCTTGATTTTTTATATGACCCTGTACCAAATCCAATGTATCCTAATTTAGTTTCAATATCTTTCATCTTACACACAGCGGATACCAATTATCTAGTGATCAGAATGTTACGCGAACAAATCCGTTCAGCCATCACGCGAGGACAAACACATTAATGTATGTAGATTAGATTATACGCACTTATTAATTATTATTTGTTGATTAATTAGAAATAAATTAAACATGCGTAGAAGGGCCTCAAACCTTGCAAAGAAGTAGGACAACAACAATAGGCAGTGAAGAAGTGAAGAATGTATTTGAATGCTTTCTGACGGCACACCGGATTACAAGTCTTTGTTACACCTCCGCCTCTGCCAGGGGTGCGGATTGTTCGAAGGAGATACCGTGGCCCCTGGCACACAGGTAACTGAAGGAACACCGGTGGGTTATTGTCAGTAAAAGTCTGACATGCCCTTCCGCTGCACCCAGAGTGGGAGAAGTTATTTGATGAAAACCCATCCTAAAAATAAAAACACCTCCGCCTAATGCCTCAGGAAAAAAAACGTGATGTAATTTTTTTATTTTATGTCGTTTTAACCCCGTTATCTAACACCACTTTGGAAGGACATTATTTCCGGAGCACATAATTTTTGCGGAGGTATCGAAAAAGAAACGCAGGTATATTCCCAAGAAGATTACCAAAGGGTTTCTGCTGTATAAGGCACACACAACATCGACACATCAGCAAAATCTTTTTACACGCTTTATATTAGCTTCACTTGTATGTTTGTTTGTTTGTTTGTATGTAACCGACTCCTTTGGACGCTATTTTGACCCACTTTAAACGGTCAGATTTCATTTAAACTTTGTAGAATTATCGAGGACCTATGACAATTCAATAATTAAAAAAAAAAAAGAAAAAACACGCTTTTGTAGTAAGCAAAACTAAAAAATAGAAAATAAATAATAGTTTAAAAAAACTAAAAAACACGCTTTAAAAACCAAACTAAATAGTAGAAAATAATTTAATTCTATTAAAAAGCGTGGGGTGCTTGATATTAATTGATTATAAAAATACCTCAAAAAGCACCCCACGCTTTTGAATAGAATTAAATTATTTTCTACTTTTTAGTTTGGTTTTTAAAGCGTGTTTTTTTAGTTTTTTTTTATACTATTATTTTTTACAATGTAATTGTTTCTTCTGTGAATAGGATATTAGAATCACTTTTACACGTCATATTATAAAAACCCCTGATAAAAAAAGCTAAATGAATATTAACATGAATCAAAAGAAATTAAATTAAATTCAGTGGCGGTGCTTCGGGGAGGCCTGTGACCACCAGTGGATGATGTGTTTTGGCTGAAACGGTGATGATGATAAAATAAAATTGTAAATAAAAATGTACAGTTCTGTATCATAAACGTAAAATAGGACATTTCTGTACTTAAGGACCCCGCTGTACTACCTAAGTACTCTTGTACTCATAAACAAACAAACAGAACTCGACTTCCTTTTAGTTGGCTCGTGATTAATGTTCCGTGATTGTCTTATCCTGGCCGTATCTCGTGATCTATATGTGAATGAAGTTTTAATTATTTCGTGTTGTTGCAATGTGTCATAGTAGATGCGATGTACGAATGCTAAGTACTGGTTGGAGTAGTCAAAACATGAATACGTTGTTGACAATGCATTGCTATGTCGAAATCGCATGCTTGTGTGGATTAAGTGACGATCGTCATATTTGCAACAGTAGCAACTTGCCCATGGAACTCTATACCGGTGTAATGACCTTCTAGTTCACCATTCGTGGCAAACAGATTTGTCTAACAGCAATGCTCTCAGGATAGGTCCTATAGGAACTTCTACAAAACAGTCCGTTTAAACAATCTGTGCCTTTTTACACGCTTCATATTAGCTTCACTTGTATGTTTGTTTGTTTGTATGTTTGTATGTAACCGACTCCTTTGGACGCTATTTTGACCCACTTTAAACGGTCAGATTTCGTTTAAACTTTGTAGACTTATCGAGGACCTATGACAATTCAATAATTTAAAAAAAAATTGAAAAAATACGCTTTTGTAGTTAGCAAAACTAAAAAATAGAAAATAAATAATAGTTAAAAAAAACTAAAAAACACGCTTTAAAAACCAAACTAAAAAGTAGAAAATAATTTAATTCTATTAAAAAGCGTGGGGTGCTTGATATTAATTGATTATATAAATACCTCAAAAAGCACCCTACGCTTTTTAATAGAATTAAATTATTTTCTACATTTTAGTTTGGTTTTTAAAGCGTGTTTTTTAGTTTTTTTAAACTGTTATTTCAAATATGTTTGGGTCGGTTTCCAATCTAACGGGATACAGCTGTATACCAGTTTTTTACATGGAACGACAGCCCATCTGACCTAATCTCTGATACTCCTTGGTAAGTCTGGTTGTCAGACTTCTATTTTCATGAAGCGACTGTCTATCTGAGCTCCACAACCCAGTTACTGGGTAAGACCCCATGAGTAAATCAGTTTATAATACCATGATTAGGCACGACCCTATATTGACCCTTCGAGCTTTTGTACAGTTATGTAAAAAAAATGACTTTGTACCTTCTGTTTCTTTGAACCCCATTGCCACCACCAAAACAAAAACCAAATATTTTTTTGATTGTTCAATAGCAAGTTCCGTTTGGTGCCGGACGTAAAAGAAGTACTATTCTTTTAAGTCCGTTTTACGCTTTTACATCCCATTTCTTCCCGTGGGTGTCGTAGAAGGCGATTAAGGGACTTACTAGAGAATGGGCAGCAGCGTTCTCTATGCATTTTTACAACCATACTGCGATCGCCAACCCGCCTGCCAAGCGTGGCAATTATGGCAAAACCTCCCTTTTGGGGGAGGCCTATGTCCAGCAGTGGACGCCTTTCGGCTGAAATGATGAATAATAATGATGAATGGCAAAAAGGCCGACGCGGTCCGCTTGATGATAGGGGTCACCACCGTCTGTATAAATCAGCAGTACGAGAGTCATCGCAGATGAGTCTAGTTTTTGCAGCTTCCTACCCAACATCTGCCTTTTCCAAACTATGTTGCGGTTGGCTTCCAGTTTAACCGGCACAGCTGAATACCAGTTTTTTTTATGGAACGACAGCCAATCTGACCTCCCTCTCTGATACTCCTTGGTAAGTCTGGTTGTCAGACTTTCGGGCTTCCGAATACCGTAACGACGGTCAAATATCCACGAATGACAGCCGGGACTAACGGCTTGACATGCTTTTCGAGGCATGGAGGAGTCTTGGTATGCAAAGTTACGGTACGGCAAGCGAAGCGGTTATTTAACTTGTTTTTTTTTTCGGTATTTTTAGTACGTAGCCTTTGTAGTATATCAATGCCATATCCACTACCTTCTCGGCTCCTGTCGGTTGCAGCTACCGGAACTGGCAGCCGGACTCGTTTGAAGGGCGCGCGATCGCCTCTCTCCGCCTCGACAAACTGCGTGCTAACACACTACCTATTTTTTACATTTATACATGAATTTTCAAGTGTTTTTTTGTTGTATTTTATTTTGATTAATTGTTGACGGATAATGTAAAAGATACGACCATGATTGATGTGGTGATTGAGTGCATATATGTATGTATATTCGGCAAAAAAACAGAAAGTTTAAAGCATGAGGAACACTTCTCAGCAGGTCTTAATGGTAAAGCAATTTTGGGCAACTTGACGAAAAAATACAAAAAAACTAGGTCAAAAACTAAAACTGAAAAACCACGCTCTAAAGAGTATGAAACAAGAAAATATACTCATCTGAAAGCCGCGGACGTATGTTACTTTGCCCTAGTTATCCCCTTTAGTTCTCTAGAGGGCGCCATATTCAATTTAGTGCGACGTCACATAGCCTATAACTGACGATGAAAACGCTTCCAATGATACCTCATTTGTCAAATAAGATAAGTAGTTTACAAGTTATGAGGCAACAGATGAACATACATACCCGCATACATACATTTGTACATACCGGTCATAACCCTTTTTTTAAGTAATAGTAGAATTTCAAAAAGAAAAAGCAGTTAAGTTAATAACACTAATCTAGTACTTTTATCTAACATTTGGGAAGTTTTGACCAAAAGGAGTCCCAAACTTCTAATTTAAATCACTGTGGCTTTATACCATCAATTTCAAAGGCTTGAAACCAAATCAATCCAAACCTCATAATAGCCAGTATGTCATTACGACAGATAATCGCGTCGCAGTGGCGCGTGCGACTAATCCCTGCCATATGCAACGTCGTGTCGCAAGCGGAACACGGCTCGGGAGAAGGAAACTGCGCGTTAAAATGCCTGACCATTGCGACATTAGTGACACTGGTGATTTTGTGCCGACAAGCGACATTCTGATTATAATCAGTTATCTTTTTTGATCACTGCAGGGTGCTGTTTAAATTTAAAACCCATCAGTTTTCTTTCACGACAAACATGATTAAAAGAGCACCTCTTTTGTTCTAAGCCAAATACTTACTAGGCGTTTGCTAAAATTTGCTAATTCATTTCTGTTTTTTTATAGTTTTTAGTTTTATTTTGCTGTAACGTCAAAAACACATGCGGGAAATAAATGGATGAGAGACGCACGGAACCAAGAAGTATGGCGGAAAACAGGTGAGGCCTATACCTAGCAGTGGGTGATTCCGGGCTGAAATGATGATGATGATGAATGCCAATAAACGCATGTTTTTTGCAGTAATGCCAATAAACGCATGTTTTTTCGCAGTAATGCCAATAAACGCATGTTTTTTAAAGTAATGCCAATAACGGCATGTTTTTTAAAGTAATGCCAATAAACGCATGTTTTTGCAGTAATGCCAATAAACGCATGTTTTGGCAGTAATGTCAATAAACTCATGTTTTTTGCAGTAATGCCAATAAATGCATGTTTTTTGCAGTAATGCCAAAACAATTTTTTTTTCTTTCTAGGCTGGTATTGTCTCGTACAAACAAAACTACTAATCAGCCTAAAATGTTCCCATTGCTGGGACACAGGCCCCCTCTCTGTGAGAGGGAGTGGGTCATATTCCGCCAGGTGGGCCCAGTGCGGATGATGGTGAATAGTGATCGAAATGCTCACTATTGCGTCATTGCCCATTGAAAAGTTAGCCTCCACTGACCACGTCGACATTTTTTTCATTTTAAAATTACTTGATTAAATCTTGTCACCGGGTAAACTACGCAACGAATATGAGTAAGTATACCTACATATAATAAAGTTTTATTCACAAATCGTAGGACTAGTAAAAGTATGGTGTGAATGAAGGACATTTGGCCGGATGCATTGCGATATCACCCGATGGCAAATACTCGTAATGGACTAGGTTATGTAGTAAGTCGGGTCGCACGGCCTTTGGGCCTTTAGACGAGGCGACTTTTTGCTGGGACACTGTCGAGACACAACCAGTTTTATTTGATAAAACCGACAGACGACAGGTGACAATCCAACAATCCTTTCTTCAATATCACATAATTGTCACATATTCACGGTAGCTTGTCACCATGTCGTATTGTCTTTATTAATTTTATTATGGCATTATTAATTACGCCACAAGATAGCCCTGCGCTCTATAATTAACTTTTAGACATGTTAGAAGCTATAGTTTGATGGTTGTTGCATTATACCCTAGACCCTAATAACAGCGAATTAATCTCGTTTTATTCCAAAAAACGGAAACATTCGTGAAACCATTACTCCCTTTAATTACGCTGACATGTTTTTATGATTATGAGATTATTAGTGGTTTTGTTAACCGCTCGGAAAAGTCGCGCAACAGAGTCCCAACAAAAAGTTGCCATGTTTGTAGACTATAAGGAATTTGGACAAGTAGCCTGCTTACCTTGCTCAGTGGCTCTTGGTTACGGGCACAAGCGGAAAGGACCCTTTCATGGTATCGAAATCGTGGAGGTGACTAAGGGACTGTGAATTTTGAATACCTAATGATCATTTTGAATGCCATGGTACAGCAGCAACAAGCTACATTACCCGGAATTGATAGAATGTTTGGTAACAATTTTGGCATGATTGAAAGAAATCTAAAGCCCAGTGGTATTCAGGATCAAACATGGTAACATAAAAGAACATAGCATCACGCTCATAACATCACTCAGAGGTGTAGTTGTAGTTCATCCACTTCGATAAAGTATGATATAAGTATTACCAATGATGATGGCCCCACACCGCCATCTAATAATAATATTAGAATAAGTATACAGCTTAACTTTTAATAAATTTTGCAATTTATTTTTGCGTCACTTATAAAGCAATTCATCATCATCATCATCATCCACAGCCCGACAATTTGTGCAAAACCCCTACGCTCCTGTGTCGCAACAAAAACCAAAACGCAAATACCTACGTTACAATTTAGGAGCTAAATAAGAAATACATATTTAGGTATACTAGTGGTCGTCCAGTGTTCTAAATTCGACCCTAGCTTATTTAGTCATTAATTTTATTTCTCTGCTCACCCTAAATTATGACGAAACAGAAGAATTACTCAAAACATAACTTAAACAAAACAAATCAGGCAGCCACTCGCACATTCACACCTACACTCACCCATACACACCTACACTCATACATTCACTCCACACTCGCACAAACACAACTACACTCAGACTAACTCACACCCGGCACTCAAACAGACGCTGCCTTTTCTTGTTGTTAATTAATCTAAACTCCTTTTACATTTTACCCGTTTTTTATCCTCAAATTAATTGTATTAGTCTAGTTTTTTTTATTTTATTTTTTTATAAAGTGCACATTACTAATTTGAATGTAACTATTATAACATTCATAATGGACGGATGGATGACCCCTGTAACACAGGTTCTCATAGCATAAGAGTCATTGATCATTTTATTCTGTACCAGGCTAATTGCACGTCTAAATTAAGTGTCATTTGTATCTGTGTACTTTATGTCAAATAAATATATTATTATATTATTTTTATTTGTAATGTATTTATTATCATACAAAAATATCAGCTTTCTGCGCTACTCTCTCACTCTCTATATAAACTTTAATTGTGCCGAATGTCATACTCCTACGTCCACGTAATTTTCGTAAAAAACAAAGTTTTTGCTTCACGTATCAATATGTATACATTCTAGGAATTTGTCCGAAGCAGATTTGGTGTTTTTCATGTTGCTACATTTGCACAATTTTGGTAGTAATAATTTATAAATATAAAACGTTGTAATCATTTACAGATGGCCATGATAATAAAATGACATAACTGGTCTAGTTAGTATTATAATCATTAGCTTTTTACAGTCAGCATTGAATAAATTTGAAAAAAAAAATAAGTATTAGATGTACTCGGTATAACTTCGAAGCATAAAAATGATTATTGATAGATGTTTTTTTTTAAATTAAATTTGAGATTATGCAATGAAATTTCTTGTTTTTTTAAATAACCTAATATTTACATACTTGTTTTGCTAACGTTAATGGCAAAGTCATTTTCAACAAGATAATAGTCCACATGGAAATAAATGGACACAATTAATACGTCAGACAATTTTAATAAATTAATAAATACACAGAATGTTGCAAGCATGTGTGAAAAATTATGATAATACAGAATGCGGAAAATTATTTATTACCTTGAGATTTACCATGTATGGGTGAACTTTGTTAGATTTAATTGTTGACTTAAATTGCCGTAATTTTTATTAGTGCATGCACGCCTGTCTTTTCAGTTACGTCAGAAAGGACAGTGAATAGGTTTCAGACAAAACTGTGCTTGTCGAAAAATCACAGAAAACGTTTATGTACGGTCACCAAAAGAGATAAGTAGCCAGAGTCGACGGATATAGCTAAGGTTAAGTAAGAAACGGATGTATGTTTTCAAATAAAATTTAATTTAGTTAATAGAAAACAAAAAGTTATTCTATCAAATTAAATTTCAACATGATCTGACCAAGATTATGTCTTGACTTTAAAAGAGGCTGTGACCCCTGAGGTTGTTTCGGCCTTTCTTTTCAGAGTAGTCAGATAGGAAAAGCCGACCTCATGTAGTTAAAAACAAAAATTGACGCGTAAAATTGTTTTTACAAACCAATTTACAGAAATAAAATAATTTGTAACTTATTGGTTTCGTTTCAAACTGAGATATTACCGCATAGTCGTTTTACTTTTACAAGATAAAATATATATAAAACCTTTTTTGTGAGTAAAAATTTACCCGGAACCCTTCTCTTGTCGACCTGTGAATTTACAACCTTCCTGTTGTAGATTTATACCGTTGCTTAACCTTGGTTAATAGCGTCATTTATTATTTCTTATTGCACTAGATTTGTACTTGTGACTAATCGTATGTTGTAAAGAAAATATTGCGTCTACTGTTTCAGGAACTGCAGTAGGTACGCCGTGCTTAAATGCGCAAATAGCGATGTTAGGCGAGAGGTTCAAAGTATAATCCCTGAATATCAATGTATCTTATTATCTTATATATGTATAATAAATGGTATTTTGGGTCAATCGGAAGGCGATCTCGTTTAAAGCTGTAGCATATTATTATTGAGAGATGTAGGCTAGATTAATAAGAGGGAACCGCCAATGTAGCCCTCAAAAATAAAATTTTATTAGTCTACATTGAGCATGTTGAACAAAATGATATTCGTGACTGTAACACTTATTATGTATTTACAGAATTATAATCATTAAAATCATCGATATAAACCCCAAAGTTCGTATACTCCCATTGAATGATTTTTTTGAATGAAATAGCCGTAAGATCGTTATTTGAATTACGCACGCTAACTAAGTGTATCCGTCTTAAGGATCATAAAAACTTACCGTACACAAGTTTATGTTGTTGGAAGATAAAAGATGTAGCTGCCTTACCTGTAACAATAAAATGGCATACATTAAAAAAGTGCAAGATGAACATCATCGTCAACGTCACTGTCTCCTGGAGTTTTATCAAATGTCTGATCTGTACCTACGTTTGAGACAAAGGTTCATGTTTTAATGAGAAGACCATATATGGTCACAGTAGGTAATTTGGTAAATATATCATGTCGGGGTAAAATACAAAACGTGCCAGTTGCTTAATACGTATTTCTGGAATAGTTGATAAATAAAATGTCCACAAATAAATTAATTTTGTGCGAGTCGCCTACACAAAATGTTATATTTTCTAAAAGTTAATTTGTGCGAGTCTACTAATAAGCTATGAGATCGTACGAATCATATCAATTATATTCGCGGTTAATTTGGTTTTATTTAATGGTGGCAACCAGTGTACGACTAAACGCCGACAGACACTACGCCGACAGACTGAACACCGACAAGACTTTACTTCGACGGGACTCTTCGCCGACAGGGCTCATCAGGTAGGTAATAGGTTCGGTTAGGTTAGTCGACCAACCGCACGCGAGCCGAGCGAGCGAAGCGAGCGGTGCCGCGGCAGCGGTCAGCGAGCGCAACTTCCATGTTAGTGGCAGTTACTTGACTATTAGCTAATAGCGCAAGGATGAACCCTGTCGGCGAAGGGTCCTGTCGGCGAATAGTCCCGTCGTAGTAGTCTTGTCGGTGTTCAGTCTGTCGGGTCGTACACTCGGTGAAAACATTGTATTCTGCACCATTTTATTCTGCTCCGACCATCGGCAGAATTATTTAATACTAGAAGACTACCTATCTGTCCTCCACAACATAATTACTGGGTGACATGATACTCCTTGATAAGATTGGTTGTCAAACAGATCCACGAATGGTAGCCAGGACCAATGACTTAACGTGCTATCCGATGCACGGAGGAGTCTTGGTAAATAGATGGTCACCAATCAACCGACTAACCACGGCAACCGTAGCTTAACCTGACTACAGACCCATGCGGCTGTTCTTACTTAGCCACCAGCCCCTCATTAATAACCCCAACATACCCTACATAATTTGATTAATTTTAGATCAAACCTCTGACCTTTACCGCAGGAAACCAAGCCCTTGGCTACCGTTAATCTACATCATCATCTACATACATAACTTTTCGATTACACAATGACTAATCCATATCAACTATTTCTTGTCCGAAAAAAAACGAAATCGCAACTGACTTGTCATACCGGTTACCGTTTTTCCTTTTTCCTGGGTCATAAGTGACCTTAATTAAAATAGTGACAGGTTTTTCGAACTACGGTGAATATAGCATAGCAACAGCAACATGCGGTTTTGACGAGTTTTGTTCTGTAAGGATACACTCCTTAGCAAATCTAGACAAGATTACAGAAATGGTTTCGAATGGATTTTCTATCGAAAAGAAAAATATTTTACATTATTCTCTAAAAACGTATTGACTTTCTTATGATGCAGATAAGCGTTGCCAAAGTATTGTATATATAAAAAATTTGGGACTCCAATGATGAACAGTTTAAAAAAATGATTATACTCTTTAGCTGTAATATGGCTGGGGCACTCCGAATTATTTGTGGTTCACATAAAGAAGAGCGTTCACTATATAACAGTGTTCAATCACAGTTTAGGAACGCAATTTGGGAACGATTCGATTAAAACGAATCCTTATTAATGGAAGAAGATGCTCAATAAATAATCATTACCAATGAGACTTGTCACGTGATTTAATCAAAGTCTAATTTCTGTTTCGTTTCGTCGGGCCGCTACCACGGACCACCACAGCTCTCAAAGGACTCATTTTTGAGTTGATCATCACTAAAACTCAACTCCTTAACCTATAATATCTTCTTCCTAACCTAGTTTCTTATCATCAGTCCCAAAGGTCGCATTCCCAAGTTCACAGGCACCTCCTTCATTCATGACATTGTGCATAATATCTAGTTTTACGAGGTTCAACCTCTCCGCAGCTCAGGTTCTCATGGTAGACATTGCGAAGGTTGAAGAGGTCAGTAACGTATTGCGAAAGTCTTACTTTCACGGTGTTGTTTGTTGTTCTATTATTTTGTATAGTTAGATAATCTTAAGTGGTTGTATTTGTAGGAACAAATAGGTACAGGTAGGTCATTATGTTCCCGATGGGATCCGGTTGGGGTTAAGGGCTCCTGGCTAGGTGTAGGAGCGGGCTGTAGTTCAACAATCAGAGGGCGGGTGGATTTGAATATTTACACTTTTGAAAAAGAAAGAGGACATGTAAACTGAAGCAGCCAGCTATATCGATGGCATAGCAGGTTTAGCCAACAAGAAAACAAGAACATTCTTATACGTCATCATTACATATATATCATTGACAATATCATATAAGAAGGCACTATTAGGTTATGTTATAGACATAATTTTTAAATTATTTTATTTCTAAAAATTGCTAGCCTTTTGGGAACTTTTCCCATCGACAACGATGCGGACGTATTTTTTTGATGAGTTATGATTATTTTCTTTTATATCCCTGAACATATTATTATTTTAAGACCCGTAGTTTTTAAATTAAGTCCTTATGTAATTAAATTAAGTCCTATTAAAGATTAAAATGTAATTCATTTTATTTCTGTAAGTAGATTTATACAAACACTTTTAAACGTCAATCATATTTTAAAAACTAGATGAGGTCGGCGTTTCCTATCTGACTACTCTGAGAAGAAAGGCCGAAACAAACATAGGTCACGGTCTCTTTTAACGTCTAGACATAATCTTGGTCAGATAATATGAAGACTATGCAGATTGTTCTCTGAATTGGTCTTTTAGGGAAAGAACTACACAGATTGAGTGGAGCTCTCCAGACAGTGCACCCATTTATCAGTAATCAAATAAAAGAACGCAAAAGCGA
This sequence comes from Polymixis lichenea, assembly GCA_949091785.1. Classification (NCBI taxonomy): domain Eukaryota; kingdom Metazoa; phylum Arthropoda; class Insecta; order Lepidoptera; family Noctuidae; genus Polymixis; species Polymixis lichenea. The sequence goes on from OX420934.1 coordinate 2,191,123, forward strand.
AAAGTACTCCTCATTTTAATAGTAGGTAACGACAGGTATCCATTATTTTCATCGTAAATTTTTCCAAGCATTGCTTTCACAACATCACGAGCTACAATAAACATTAATCGTTATAATTAATTAATTGCTCCCAATTGGAGACCTTCAAAATATCATTACTAACAACGAAAAGCTCTCGATTTCATTCGGAACATGATAGATGATGATCATTTGATACGGTTAGATCATTAAATGGATACAGGTCATTTTGAAATAATAAATATGCAGTTTGATTTGAAAGATGTGGGAGGCTGCAATTACTTTAGATCAATTGTAAGCGCACATGGAGGTCTAAAGATGATACATTAATGTTAGAAAAACAATGGATAAATTAATTAATGAATCAACATTTTTCGTTATCCTTACTTCCTTACTAATATTAGAAATGCGAAAATAACTCTGTCGGTCTTTCTTTCTGTCTATCTGTCGCACTTTTACGCCAAAACTACTGAACCGATCGTCATGAAATTTGGCAGAGATATAAAGCCTGGGATATGGAAAAGGACATAGGCAATGTTTTTTACGCGATAACACGTGGGCAACCACGCGGGCGAAGCCGCGGGCAAAAGCTAGTTATTATATAATTTAATTGTTTTTTTTTGCTGTTGCTGAATGTGAGATCTTGGGTTCGTTTGCCAGGTTTGGCAAAGGAAAGCCAAAGTAAGGCATTGGGGTTTTCCATCTGGAATTTAACTAAGTTGTAACCCAGAGTCTGGATTTGTGCCCGGTTGATGGCAATAGGCTTGTCCCCTATTACATGGGACTTAATCATAACTTGCGAAATGTGGGTGTAACAACCTTTTATAGGTACAGCCCTGCCCGGGTTGGCTAGAGGTGAAACAAGCTGTGATGTCATGTGTTGACAATGAAGAGACAAAAGAAATGAAATGTGAGAAATCGCGAAGAAGCAACTTTAAGCGCTATGTGACCACCAATCCGTTTGAGCAATGATTGGGATGAGCAGTGAACGTTTCAACATTGTTTTTCCATATATTGGGTGACTGGTAATTAGCGACCGATATTTAAAAATGATTTTACTCATCTTATTAAACAACTTTCCCAAAGAAACGATTTTTTTATTATTTAACTAGCGCATGTCCCTAATCGCCCCAATAGAATATTGAGTACCTAACAAGAACATTACACCATCAGCTGTTATTTAATTTAGTTAACTTCAAAGAACAAAAACAAAAATCCACTTTCCTGCATTATTCTTTCAAATTACAGCTGATGGTGTATTATTCTAGAAAGGTACTCAATATTCTATTGGGGTGATTAGGGACATGCTCTAGTTAAATATACACCGTGACATTTTAGTCGTCTTACAAAGGTGGTTCACTCAATGTATCCGTCATATAATACCTCTACGCGCGATTAAAACATTGTTACCAGTAATTAAGATAATAGGTACAAAGAAAAATAAATAATGCTTTAGAATGATGACCCTCCCTCTTAATAATGTTTACGTATCAAACGGTAGAAGATATCTACCTACCTACCATTAAATTCTATCATTAATTCCACCTCCATTAAAGGGTGTTTCAAACTATGTCATGCGTCTTAGTGAATAATATGTGAATTTTTCGAAATATGCAAATGTTCAAAAATATTTTTTTTTTTTATAAATGATAAGTAATCATTGCATACATGAAGTGGGCTGCCGATGTAAGACGACTAAAATGTCATGGTGTATATACAAAATAAATAAAAGAAAATCGTTTCTTTGGGAAAGTTGTTTGTTTATGATGAGTACAATTATGTGTTTAAATATCGGTCACCAATTACCATTCACCCTATATATGTACTTCTGAATTAGCAACTGTGTCAAAGAAGATATGGCTTAGAACTAAGTACTAAGATGACGACTAATGGAGAAGTATAGGAGAAGATGCTGTGTCAACTTTGAATAAATTTGGATAACCGCAAGCAATTTATAAAGTCCACAGAATTTGTAAGAATTAGAAGAGAACCGATGGAATATCCCATTTTCAGTAGAAGGCAGCAGTAACACACTTTTCGATTTATACAAAATAAAGCGTTAAAATCCATATTACATAATATTTTGCATACTAATCTGGGAACGCACTGGCCCAGTTTGTGAAGGTTCCATAAAAACAATACCTCCAATTTTGTTTTGTTACTCATATAATGCAGATTTTCCCATATTTATTGCTTTTGTTGTAAGCGTGATTGATCGGACAATTTGGCTGATAGGCTGATATTGGTCAGGAGGGTTCTTTTTGCTTAATAATCTGTAGTTGGTATTTGTTAGGATGCTTCACGTATGTAGATTGCCCAATCTATCATCATCATCATCATCCATCGCCCGGCTTCACCCACTGCTAAGAATAGGCGTCTCTTTTCGTATGCCAAGCCCCACGCTCCTGTACCAGCCACATCCAGGCCAATCTATACATTAAGAATTTTAGTTCGTTTGTCTGGATGTACAAAAATGGGCATTTCTTCCCGTGGGTGTCGTAAAAGGCGACTAAGGGACTTACTAGAGAATGCGCAGCAGCGTTCTCTATGCATTTGACCACCATACTGCGATCGCCAACCCGCTTGTAAAGCGTGGCGATTATGGCCAATCCCCTCCTTTTGGGGGAGGCTTATGTCCAGCAGTGGACGTCTTTCGGCTGATATGACGATGATGATGATGACAAAAATGGCTGAACGCATTTGGATGAAATTTGGTACATAGATAGATTATAACTTGGATTAATACATATAATACTTTTACGTTCCCATAGGATATTTTCCGACATCCACGTGGGCGAAGCTGCGGTCAAAAAGTAGTTTAAAAAAGTTCATGTTACAACGCGTGTTTTTTCAGTGCATTTTATACTCAAATAAATGATAAATGCTCTAATCGCATTACGTAAATCTATATTTAGTCATTTATTACATTTATCTATTAATGTTTCAAGAATTCTCCATCCAACCTTTTAAAAGGAGGTGAAACAATATTTAAAATGTTTCATTAGCGTCTTCATTTCGAGACTAATAACTCATCTAATCAGTATAGCATCTAATTTAGTCTAATTAGTATTTATCTACCTGTTTCAGAAAACTAGTTGACCAAGATCTTAAATGTTAAATCTTAAATGTTAAAATGAACATCCTTATAGTATCCAAACTTCATTAAGGAAAGGCTAAGCCTGTGGCGAGATGGTGCTTCCCTACCAAACCCATTCGATCCACCTGTTGAAAATCCCGCACTTAAACATGACTTGCCTTGGCTTTACTGAAAGTCTCTAAATGGACTCAGGATTCAGGTAGGCCGAAGTAAAGAGAACCTGTTAAGGTGGAGATTCACAAATGACTCCGACTTGGAATGTAAATGTGGGGCCGTCCCACAAACAATAGGGCACTTAATATCTTGATCTAATTATATCTTGTCCAGCCTGTCCTGTTGTCTGACTGTATTTAGATTGCTATCGACACGCTAAGAAGATTAATGATTCACGATGGTAAATTCCCTGGAATAATTTCCCACCTCCGGGCGGGCGAAGCCACTGGCAAAAGCTAGTTAATAAATAAATTTGAAATATACCAATCTAATCATACAATTTAGAAGATATGAGTAGGCTTAGTAAGAGTAATTCGTGTCTCGTAGCGTGTGGGTGACTATACTTGAGGAGGTGAAGAACAAAACCTCACTTTTCCACTTTTATAATTTTTTGAGAAAACAGTAAAATGTAAAAAATATAACAAACTTCAATATATGCATTTAGTTTAAGTTGTATGATATTAAACTTAGTGTTACAGTCGATCTGATGTACCGAAAAATTATTTAAAAATTTAATATATTAGATAATATTTAGAATCAAAATTTGGAAATGTGATGTTTTGATTAAATATTTTTGGAAAAGTGTGGTTTTGATAATTAATAAAGGGTTTGTGGCCAAGTAATTAGGCCGCACGGATCGCTGTGCTTGCCATGGTTGGTCCGTAGATGGGTGACCATTTTTACATACCAAGACCCCTCCGTGCCTCGGAAAGCACGTTAAGCTGTTGATCCCGGCTGTCATTTGTGGATCTTTGACAGTCTTACCAGAGGGTATCGTATACCCAGTAACTGGGTTGACTGGGCTGACTGGACTGACTGGGTCAGAGGTCGAAGGAGTAGTTTTAGTCTAGCTCTTCAATTTTGTTCTGATAAAGTGAGCTTTTGAAATAAATCAAGGAAGACTGATTCTTATATGTGGAAACGTGTGTTTTTGTTCGAGATTTTCGATTTTAAGAATACATTATTGGAAAAATAAGAGGTTTTGATAAGGTTTTTCTTATAGGCCCCAATTAATTCAACGTTTTTTGCCCATAGACAAAAAAAAACAAGATTTTATTTAAAGTGGAAAAGTGAGGTTTTGTTCTCCACCTCCTCACTTGTTATTGGTATAACTTTTTATAACAAGCTTACGTCTTCTTTGCTAGATTTGTATTTTAATGCGTTTAATGGCGCTGGCACCCTCTGTTCAAAGGCTTACTATTTTGTCAACGACTACTTAAATGATAATAATTGTTGGTCGCTGTAATTAACTCAAGACAATGTTCATGTTCTTTCACCAGTATTAGCTTGACTACTGATAGGTTATATAATTATATTAGTTCATGTATTGGTTTATTTTATTTGCCTATACTATGTTTTCAATGTTTTGTTGGCATATAAGCCTGACATATGGCAAATTTAATGTTTTTTGTGTTTCGTAATGTTAATTACCTACTACTGTTTAGAATCAAGTTACTTAACAGACAGCTGTGCTGCTGGGGAGTTTGTTGCGCCATTTCTTCTTCCCAGCTAAAGCACTAGGAAGTGGTGAAGGGCGGGCGTTTTGGGGGGACTGTCTTATGTAATTTTGACGTTCAAAAAGAGCTGACACTCAGCCTAGTTTGAATAAATGACTTTTTATTTTATTTTTTCATTGATACATACATCTTCTTCTGCAATGATTACTTTGTCTTACCAGCCAAGGTCTTAAACTTAATTATATAATATGTGAACATACATATGAAGGAAGGTGTACGACCCAGTTTTGAGCGCAGTGCTTTGCTAATTGTTTTAAAACGAATTCAATTTATTATTTGTTTGTTTCTTTTGTTATTATGAGGAACTATTTATAATTAATAGTGTTGGTGCAAGGTGAACGTATGCATTGCATTGGACCTTATACTACCTAGTGTTGTGTAATGCTGAAGCCGTTATCAGACGCCTCATTTTTCAGTCCTTTGCCTTTCGTTCCGCATTCGACATTTTTCCATCGAAGTGAAACATCTGAACATGAGTCAACAGGAGTCACAGACATTCCGCTGTGCAGAGCCTGCATGGAGGACGACGAAAAAGCAGGTCATCTGCTGCTAAACTACCCGGTGGTCGCCACGTACGCCAAGTACTTCGGTAACCCAGATACCCTCCGCGAGATCGTCAGTAACATCGATCAGTAACTTCCCTGAGGAACTGGGGACGATCGAATAAACGATTTTTTAATACAGTTGCTCAAAAAGTGGTGTATTGCAGGGACGTATAGCGTTCGGGATGTGGGCTATTACATACTAGTGCTTTTTTTTTACCTTTCCCGAACTCGTGCGTTCTCTTTCCCAACTGTCAAAATAATGTCTATTAAAAAGAAAAACCAACCATGAAGTTTTTACTAAAGAGTTTTTGTGATTCATACAAATACGTATATTTCTAAAAGGAAGCTACTAATTTATTTCAATATCAGATTTAATGATTTAATTGAATGAGTTAGGTTAGGTTTCATTTCATTTCATCTCATTAAATTTCATTTTCATTTCATATCAATAAAAAAAATCTACTGAAGACTAAGCTGTATGGATAGTTCCCTTTGCCTACCAAAATGGGTGAAAAAAAAAACTCTGCTTATATTATACGGTTGGCGCCATTTTCCAGAAATTTTCTTTGCGAGTTTAGTTGTTTGTTGCACAAAATGAGTAATTTCGACCCTATTTTTTTTGAATTAACACCACCGGAACTCAGTATAATTGCACAAAATGCTTCGGAGAACATTTTACCGGAAAAGTCAAAAAGTCGTTACATATCTACATACGACGAATTTATTGCGTGGAGAGAAGAGAAAAAAGCAAATAGTTTTTCAGAAAATGTTATGTTGGCATACTTCTCCGAACTCTCAGCAAAATTAAAACCGTCTACGTTATGGTCGAGATTTTCGATGATAAAAAGTATGCTGAAAATAAGGAACAACGTGGATATAAGTGAATACCCAAAATTAAATGCTTTCTTAAAACGACAATCAGACGGTTTTACAAGTAAAAAGTCGAAAATATTAACATCCAATGAAGTGGAAAGGTTTTTGAACGAAGCTCCCGATGATCGTTATTTAGCCACAAAGGTAATTTATTAATAAGTACTTATATTTTTCTTTAGTATTCAGTTTACGAAATCGCAAAATACAGTCAAAACATTATTTAAAAAAATATTAATCAAATCCCTTTTTTTGTAGGTTGCTCTGATTTTTGGCGTTGTTGGAGCTTGCCGCAGAGAGGAGTTAGCCAATATTACTTTAAAAGATATTGAAGCCCATGGAAAAATGCTACTAATCAAGATTCCGAACACAAAAAAATAAGATACCGAGAAGCTTTGTTGTTGAAGGAGATTTTCTTAGAATAGTGCAAAAATATATGAATCAGCGGTCCCAAAAAGGAAAAACCGACCGTTTTTTTCAAAATTACCAAAAAGGGAAGTGTACAGCTCAAGCAATCGGGATAAACAAATTTGGTAATATGCCAAAAGAAATAGCAACGTTTCTTGGTCTGCCGGATGCTGAGTATTATACTGGGCACAGCTTCAGGAGGACCTCTGCTACATTATTGGCAGATTCAGGAGCCAATTTGACGTCCTTAAAGCGACTAGGAGGTTGGAAATCAGACAAAGTTGCAGAAAGCTATATTGGTGATTCATTAAACAACAAACTAGAAACTGGGAAAAAAATCACACAATCCATTAATTTAAGGTCCAGTCCGTCTTCTTCACATGTTGAAGCGAACGTTCGTCCATCTACCTTCGTTGATAATGATAATTCATCAGATCCAATTCCATCAACTAGCAAACGCCATTGTATGACAAATATACATGAACAATCATACGAAATTAATAATAGTTTGTCTCAAACAGTAAATATGCAACCTAAAACTTCCCCAGTTACTTTAAAAAACTGTACCAATTTCAATGTACATGTGTACTATAACTTTTATAAGAAATAAATGATTAGTTAGTTGAGTTTATTGTGTTTTTATTATTTTATTAAATTGCTTCATTTTTTCGCAACTGTATTAAAAATAGTCGTTCAGTACACCTGCGGAACCGTCATTGCAACTTGTTCCGACTGTCAACCCTCGCCTTCGGCTGCGCCTCGGCTCGGGTAGACATTTGTCGGAACTCTTTGCAATGACAGCCTTTCCGCACTTGTAATGAAATATACTATTCCCACCCGTACGCAAACTACGCGCGAAAAATTTAATTGCGCGGGCTACATTACCGCATTCTGGAGTATTGTTTTAGTATCAGCTGAATACTTGACATACAAGGTAAATCCCACAGTGCTAATAACATTCCCGCTCACTACGAGTTAATAGGTCAACAAAGTTCACAACTAAGTCAAACCAAACAATGACATTTGAACTTCTATTAAGAGCAAATCACAAGGTGAACCGATTAAATCTTGAACTTGAATGTAACCTTTCTAATCTTTGGTTCACATTAAAGCCCCGTATTTAATTTAGTAAACAAATGTTACGTAGCAATGTTGCTGCAACAAGATTTTGTGTTGTTTGATACATGTTGCATACTGTATGCAGAGAGCTAGTAACGTGTTATTAGCATAATTTTGGATGCAGCAACACACACAGTTTATAAGTTATTTGCCCTGGCTGGAAGTCTTAATTTATTCAAGCATCCACTGGATAGCCTGGTTAAGGAATCTGCAAGATACCATAAAAAAAACAGGAACTCAAAAACATGTTGCAGCAACATATTCTTTATTGCTAAATAGGCCTGCTCTTGACCTCGATTTCGCCTGACGCAAAGCGAAGGATAAGACATATGATGGAACGAGCCTGCTCAGAAGATGCCTGTTCAATCTTATTTGCTTTGAAGGTAGACAGATTAAATATAGTTTATATTGAATACAGGGCTACGCAGTATGCAGTCTTACATGCGACAGTCATGTTTCCAACCATACAAAACATGTTCCTGCAAACATATTCCGCAACTTTTCCTAACTATGAATACAAGGCTTAATCCAAAGCCATTTTAAAGGTTACTAATAAATTGACGGGAAGTAGTATAATTTTGTTAGAAGCTGCATGATTGAGATGTGTGTGAAAATGTTTAGCCCCATTTTGAAGGAAGTGGTTGGGTAAGAGCCGATTGAACTGCCTTTGAGAAGTGAGTCATAGATGTCAACTGGCCTGTTATACTAATGAGACGAATTCGTAGACCTTTTTATGGAGTTAAGACAGTTACTTATTGAATGGTAATTTTTGACTATAATTGATATTAATGTTGATGCGGTCGACGATGGTGTACGCCTACCTAAGCAAAGCTAGTTTAGTCTTGAAGACTAAAATGGCTTACTCAATCTAGCTTTTTTGGGGTTACTTTGAGACTTGTGTCTACCCAGGTGCAGAAAAAAAAGTGTGCGGTCGGTGAGCCCGTCAAGAATGAAGTTTCCATCCAAGTTGGGCAGCTGTATTTTACATGGACCAAGTTACCCAGTAACTGGGTTATGGAGGTCAGAGATAGGCAGCCGCTTAACGTAAAATATTGATCAGCTGCATCCGGTTAGACTGGAAGTGGACCCCAAAAATTGTTGGGGAAAGGCAAGGCAAGATAATGATGATTTTACATGGACTAGCCTCCTCAACTTAAAGTCCAAGTTCATTGCATTGCAGTGCATTCAAGAAACGTGTAATATTATTATAAACAATATGCATAAATTAACGTCATTTTATTTGAGTGTTATGATTTTGACACAGTTACAAACCAAATTATCTGTTGATCTATAACAATCTATATTTGGATTGGACAGGCCATAATTCACGCTTAAAACCTGACCTCACTAAAATTGGGTGAATGTCAAGTAAACTTATTTACAGAGAACTTAATACTAATACTGTCACATTGAATGTTTGACCCCGATATACAGGATAAGTTTTTATCCAGTGCGCAAACTATAACCATGAATTCAGCATATCATTCTAGACTCCGCAGCGTTTTTTGTCGGTTAAACCAAAAATATCAGCTGTTCCATACATAAAAACTTACCCTGTATGATAATTTGTGAAAGAAATTGAACAATTTCAGATAAAAAGTACCTTAATTTATTAGAATGTGAGGTGTGCTGAAATAATGCATAAGCATATAAGCCTATAATGTTCCCACTGCTGGGATACAGGCCTCCTCTCTGTGAGAGGGAGTGGCCCGTAGTCCTCGTCTTTGAATTTTTGGTTCTAAGACATGCCGTTTCCCTGACGATGTTGTCTTCACCGTTTTGGTAGAACTTCTGTAGTAAATTAATCATCAACCTACTTACAAAGCATGGCGATTAATTTTGCGTAATTTTTAGGGTTCCGTACCTCAATAGGTAAAAAAGGAACCGTTATAAGATCACTCTCTTGTCCGTCAGTCTGTCTGTCCGTGTGTTACCACCGATTTTCTCAGGAATGGTTGGACCTAGCAAATTGAAATTTATACCACATACTGAAGTTTACAGTCCCTATTAGGTCTATACAAATCAAGGTCCTGAGTCAACACGATAAAGCGATCTGGGCAAATTTAGATTTTCGCGAAAACTTGTAAGTACCAAAATTTACCTTAATTATCAACTTTTTTTTATTTTTCGGAATTTTCCTTTTACTTGTGCTGTAAGACCTTGCTTTTAACCAAAATTGACAATTCTAGGTCAACGGGAAGTACCCTATAGGTTTTAGGTCGAAAACCTATATGGTAGTTTCCATTGACCTAGAATTAAACTATTGAATCACGAAATTTGGCAAAAAGCAAGGTCTTACAGCACAAATATAGGAAAAATTCCAAAAAATAAAAAATGTTGAAAATTAAGGTACTTAAATTTTGGTACTTACAAGTTTTCGCGAAAATCTAAATTTGCCCATATATTTTTTATCATGGCGGTATAATGGGTAGGTACGGAACCCTCGGCGCACGAGTTCGACTCGCACATACTTCAATTACTTACATGTTTATCTGCAGAAGACGGCTTACTTCCTCGAACTACGTGATATTCCTACCCATTTCCATTTAAAACATTACAAGCAATCAACTATCTCTTAAATACACAAGGAACAAAAATAATTTGCATATGTATATGGCAGTAACTAAAGAACATGGCACAACTATTTTATACACTGCTCACGTCAAAAATAAATAAAGAACATAAACAAAGAATGTTGTTTTCGTTTCGTTCGGTGTCTCGTTCAATACACCAGATTTAGGGTGAATTCGTTCGAGTTCAAGGTCGCCGGACACCGGAACCGGTCGGAGAATAGACTCGGAGCTACAGGTGCAGAATTTTACATCATTGATTTTGTTGATTTAGGGTACCAATGTGATAAAAAGATATCATTTATGTTTATTGTGACAGGTTTTAGTGTTATTTAATATCTTATGCATATGAAGGGCTATGCATTGAATATTATTTTTAAATGAAACCTGGAAAACTACAAAATAAAATGGCGCCATCGATAAGAAGGCTATTACCAATGGCTGCTACATTGTGTGCTGTAGTTTTATAATACAGATAACAGTTTTTATTATTTGTTTTCTATTCTTAAACATGCGCATTTATGTCTTAATGTAATCAATAAAACTTTACAAGCTGTTTCAATGAGCAAATAATAAAATCTAACGCGCAACATAAACATTCAAATAAATCAATTGTTATTACCTAAATCTTCATGTATCTTGACATTTGCATAATTCGATACGATTCGACAATCATTATTAGTAAATTAGCAATTAATTAATTGATGTTTTAACAACTTAAATAGGTTTCATAATATGTTTATGTAAATAGGTTTTAAGTTCAAGAGTGGTATCTGCATTAATTTATGATACAGATAAACTTATTGATGTCATTTCCTAGGAAATGCATCTTTAGAATTAGGTTTGCTAATTTGTATACTTGACTTATAAAATATGATATTTGAATGCTTATTGCAATGCATTTTTCTTTTATTTAGCTTTAAAATTATGTTAGGTGTATAATCGAGATAGATAATTTGATGAAGTCTTAAAAGTTCACCCAGGCTCCGAGCCTACAATAAGATTGTACGGCACGCTTGATCGACTTAGCCTTTCCAATATTCAGTATAATTATAGATACTTACTTATGTACTTGAATGCACACTGTGTGGCATGTAAATCGATTGATTTTTATCCACTCAACGAGAGCGGAACGGTCTAAAAGCGTATTTAGAATTGCATACGATTTCTTACAAGTACTTAGATTGTTTACAGTGTGTTGCTAAGCTATCCATTCGCCTTCTGCTTAACTTAGCCCACGTTCGCGCAGACGTAAAAATATCGGGGCGGAATTTAATCGTGCACCGGATTTCCAACCCTCTGCTAGGCGCAGTGTGTTGAAAATCCCACAGTGTATTTTTCGACGCAACTAGGGATGCACTCGATTCTCAACGCTCGATGCAGCTTGCTTGCTTGCGTTGCTTCAACAGCCAATGTTGAAATTCCATTGCGCGACAAATTCCCGCCCCAATATTTTTGATTTATTCTTACAAGCGTACTTATTTCTAGATGCGGTTAATCCACTCCTTCTTAACTCCTAAAAATCTCTGAAATAAACTGTAGTGATACGAGGTGAGATAAGACTATCTTAGATGATCGTCTGGCTGTTGCTGGGGCTCGTGACTAAATCATAAGTCCGCACAGGTCGATCGCAAGGATGAAGCAATGCTTGCCGAGGTCGGTCCGTGGATAGGTGGCCATCCATATCATACCGAAACCCCTCCGTGCCTCGGAAAGCACGTTAAGCCTTTGGTCCTGGCTGGTCGTGGAGGTCATATAGGCAGTAAAATACTAGTATTCAGCTACATCTGGTTACACTGGATGAGGGAGAGGCAGTATAAGCGCCCTCACGGCCCTAGCCGACGCAGGAGACGCCCTGGGCATCGGGAATCCCAGGCTGATTCCCGGCCACCGTAGGCGCGGGCTTGCGGACGGCGAGTAATAGCTCGCTGTCCGATAAGGACCAAGCCCGGGGCGACGGCGCGTTGTATTCCACGCGCGCCTCAAAGAGATGTCAGCACCAACCGGTGGGGTCCGCAAGGACCGATGCCTGCCAGGGGTGTGGGTTGTTCGAAAGAGATACCGTGGCCCCTGGCACACAGGCAACTGAGGGAACACGGGTGGGTTTTAGTCATTAAAAGTCTGAGACATCCTCCTGCTCCACCCAGAGCGGGAGAAGTTGTTTGATGATTTCCCACCTTCAAAAAAAAAAAAGCCGACCCCAATATTGTTAGAAAAAGGCTAGGCAGATCATCAAAAGTAAAACTGAGACATTTTTGACAAAAACCGCATCCAATCAATGTCAAGTTTCAAATCATTACCTATAATACAATTATATTATATTTCCTAATAAGTTTTTGATGGTATAAATATGAGCACGTAGCCAATTTAGCCTCCAGTAGTTATATACGTCTAAGGGCTACACACGATTTCAATTTAACTTTAATAGTAACAGTAATGCCAATTACAACTATTATTATTAAAAAGGGAAGTGACTGGAAACATAGGAAGTGTTTTAAAGGTCAAAAATTGTATCAAAATGACCACGATTTAAATTTTGGGTCAAGATTCGGAGCTGATTACGATAAACTGGAAATGTACTTCCTTATAAGCGATTGTTTACAATAGCATTAACAAATTCTTGAGGTTAATATTTTTATGGTAAACAATAATATAAACAGTAGATATTTGCGAACATTTTGTTGTGGAAATAATGTATTACCTATATGTGACTTAAACGCATATATTATTACAAACTTTCGAAAAAATTGCTCGAAATAAAAACACTACAAACTGAAAAATAATTTTAATTTCGGAAGGCAGTGACTTTGGATATGTATTTAAATTTTTTGTCACCACCTTCTGACATTAAAGTTATTTTTCACTTTGTAGTGTTTTTTCGGAAGTCGGTTGTTTTTTTTTGGAAAAAGCTTTTATTTTTTACTTTTTAGTTATAGTACCTACCTACCCCACTAATTCGAAATTTCATCATCCTTGGGGTCAAAACAATGCATATTTATGCGATAGCAGCAATCGCGGTTTATTTACTGTTATTTTTTGAAGAGTTCCGTTGTCTGTCTCCGAAACGCATCATCAGATCTATATGAAATTGAAATGGGACCACATGGGAAGCACGAGCTATATATATTCAAATAAAAAAAGAATCATCAAAATCGGTTCACCTAGTCGAAAGTTATGAGGTAACAAACATTAAAAAAAAAACATACAGTCGAATTGAGAACCTCCTCCTTTTTTTGAAGTCGTTTAAAAAGACGTTTTCTTAGCAAAATTGATGGCTGCTGCGGTGTGCCAATGACTAATGTACTAGCTCAATCAATAAACAGAACTCTGTTGATTGATTAAAACAACAAATATGATCTAGACAGTGGTTAGATACATGCTGTCGGTGATCGTCATTAAAATTACGACAATGAGATATAATGACTTAGGACTCGTCGGTTTTAAAAAAGATTTCCACAAAGTCAAAGGTTTTCAAATAGAAAGTTGATATAGGTCGGATTAAAATTGCAAATAACCACAATGTACGTTAATAACAGCTAATTACTAATATTTTAATTAATAAAAATAATTAATTTATATCTTAACTAAAACTATTCATAAATAAAAATATAGCATCCAAAAATTCATCTGCATGACTGTCAAATTTGAATGTTCCTATGAGACTGGTGGCATTTTCCTTCGGTCATGGGAAGTGTCAACTAGCCGTTTCAATTTTCTTAAATAGACCATGAGCACTCGGAACCTACAGCTCGAGGGTAGGTATGTTACGTTAAGTATATTGTTATTTATTCATATTTTTTTGGAAAATATAGAGGTCGGCCTGCAGGCGGCATGTACCTTATTGCATATTTTAATAACAAGAATATAGTCAGTTACAAGCAACCACTACTAGGCTATTTACCAACGCTAGAAGATACTTAAGTTTTAGAAACTAAATAATTAATATAACATATAATCGAAACAACCTCAGCAGTCAAGTTTATTTGATTCCTCAACAGTTAATGATTTATTAAGGTGCTAACCTGAATACGTCATATCACAACGAAATATAGCATTACTAACATTGTTTAATAACATAATTTGATCAAATTGCAGGCACATCGAGTATTACATTATGATTTATTTAGACCTAACATCCGGTATATACCTAAAATGTTATTAGCAAATATCCTTAAAGAAAATAACATTGAGATTCCGGTATGACTCAATGACAAGAATATCCTGTTATACAATTTTACAAATCGATTTCAAAAATTGGTAATATTTGCTTGGTCTTTTTTCGACTTTGTTGGGGTCGGCTTCCAGCCTTGCCGGATGTAGCTGGATACCAGTATTTTACATGAAGCGACTGCCTATCTGACCTCCACAACCCAGTTACTTGGTATTACGATATCCCTTGGCAAGAGTTCCGGGCTTCTGACCACCCATAACGACGACTGTCAAAGATCTATAAATGACAGCCGGGACCAACTGCTAAACGTGATTTCCAAGCCACGGAGGGGTCCCGGTATGTTATGGATGATCATCCACCCATCCGCGGACCGACCTCGGCAAGCGTTCCTTTACCCTGAAGATCGCACCGTTAATCTGTTATTGTTTGACCACGTGCCCCACAAAAATCCCCAACAAAAATTGGTAAGTAATAAAAATCGATAATAACATGCGGTATGAGAATCCATTTTTATTTCCGCGTGGGTGGCCATTTTTATCACATTTCAGCACAAGCAAGGACTCGATACCTTTTCAATATTAAGTACTCGATAAAAAAATAAGTTTCCTGTATGATTATCGCATAATATTTTATGATTTAATGCAACTTAATTGAGTTCCCGCAAGTAATGCGTCATTAGCTAGATAATTAACAGCTAAGTAGGTACAGCATGGTCACCTTATTCAGTCGCATTATATTGATTTATCGATTGACGTAACATCTGTAACACTATTATTTACTTATGCAGTTAGGCATAACACTGAAAACCTGTAAATGCATTTTTCAGGACAAGTACTAAACAATACGTAGACTAGTTTTAGGACCATATTGGACACCGTTATTTATTCCACAATTTAGGATTCATTAATACAAAACAGACCCGTGACTATCGACTGAAATGTAGCAAATGATTTAATTTTATTTAATGTCCCGCGTCTCCTCTACTATTATATAGAATCAAGTTAATCTAACTGAACAGACAGCTGTGCTGCTGGGGAGTTTGCTGCACCACTTCTTCTTCCCAGCTAAAGCACTAGGAACTGGTGAAGGGCGGGCGTTTTGGGGGACTGTCTTATGTAATTTTGACGTTCCAAATGTCGATTCTCATCGCCTAGTATGTATGAATAAATTACTTTAGATTCTGTATTTTTTTTTTTTGTTTTAAGAACTTTAATCATAATTCATATGAATTGTGTAAAATAATTTAACCGTATTTATTTCAAATAATTACGTTGAAAATAATCCAGTTTTAAGAATCAATTGAAAAAACAGATTTGGCTTTTCTAATTTGCCTACTCTCTTATTTTTAAGACCACGCCAATGTTTACAGTTCAGGTCATTAACTTCAACCCATCTTGAGATTCCATGTTTATACCTACACCTGGACTTATGGTATTGTAGAAAACTGTGAACATTCACAGTCTTTGGTCTTGGGTCAGAAGCCAATGGGAATATAATCATACCTACGTCCTATTGCGTTAATCAAGTGCATTAAGCTTTCTTATTTTATCTACTAGAGATGGGCCGACTATGACTTTGGCCGACTAGCCCGCTAGTCGGCTGCAAGATGGCCGACTAGTCGGCCAAGACGATCATTGCTTTCGGTTGAGTTCGGGTGACATCGATAATGTTTGTGACTACGCTTTCGGCTCCTAGGTGCCGGTTCGCGGCGCCCGGCGACTAGAAGGAATTGTCAGGACATGTTTTTATTAGCTTTGCATTTATTATATCATTGTATCATTGTTTAAGTGTGGGCCGTCGTTTCTTTCTGTCCTATTCTAGACTGCACTGAAAGTAAACTGAACCATAATGAAAAATAATAACAATAAAGATTTAAATTTCATTTCAATAACCGTCTTTTAAATTTTTAAGCATATTAATACGAGTAAAAACTGGGCCGACTAGTCTGCGGTTTTAGCCGACTAGTCGGCAACTAGTCGGCACATCACTAGTATCTGCTGCAAATATTATTATATTATGGCCAATGTATACGCTTTTAAACATAAAGGTTCTAGGTACATATTCATTATATAATTCGTTATTAAAGTTAATGAAATGATGTTTCACGTTTTTTTTTTCTATGGTCAGACAGGTCGGTTCATTTGGTTCACGATAGAAGTTTCTTAAGTCAGGTTATATTAGTAGGTACTCTAAAACTAGTTACTTCTTTAATTATGTAGGTGCCTATCCAATTAATTAATTAAAAACAAATATTAATGCTGATATTTATAAAATTATAACTCTTGCACTAATTGAGAGGTTGTAAACATCCTTGTTTTTAAATAAGTGAAAACCTGGATGATTTTATCTGTGGTCCATTATATGACAAGACAATGCCTGTCTTCGATTGAGATAACTCGACCATTCGTGACAGAAATACAGCAGGTTCAACCTACGATAATATCTATATCGGGTTAGGCAACGGAATCTAGATAAATATCACGTAAAAAACTAGGCTATTCAGCAATTTATGTAAACAAAACAAAGTGATTTAGCATAAATCATTTTTTTATTGAAGCTATATCATCATCTACCTAGCCTTTTCCTAACTATGTTGGGGTCGGCTTCCAGTCTAACCGGATGCAGCTGAATACCAGTATTTTACATGGAGCGACTGCCTATCTGACCTCCACAACCCAGTTACTGGGTAATACGATCACCCCTTGGAAAGACTGGTTGTCAGATTTTCGGGCTTCTGACGACCCGTAACGACTGTCAAAGATCTACAAATGACAGCCGGGACCAACGGCTTAACGTGCTTTCCGAGGCACGCAGAGGTCTTGGTATGTTAAGATGGTCACCCATCCACGGACCAACCGCGGCAAGCTTAGCTTAACCTTATCGATCGATCCGTACGGCTAATATTACTTAGCCACAACCTATGTATTTATAATAAATTAACATGATATTATAAAAATAATGATTTTGAAGCGCACACGCACAGATAAAAAACCCTTTTAAACGCAATAAAGCCAAAGCCATTTAAAACAACTGATATATAATGATATAAGAAATTACAATAAATGAATCAGTATTCGATCCAGGTCATGGTTGAACCGTATTATCTAGTAGATAGGTACCTATTTACGCATAATTATGTCAACGGTCCTGTCATAATAGATATAACGTACTTACAGACAGTTGTATTCATTACATTGAGACCCCTTGTTCTTATTGATAAGATAAATTAATTGGTAACCACCTTTCCCAAGGTATTCCTCGGGAAAGGTGGTTACCAATTAATTTAATCCATCTACCTTCATAACAAGAGTGAACAGGCATCTTCTGGGCAAGCTCGTCCCATCATAGATCTTATCAATCGCTTAAATTGTCCATCAAGCGTGATCGAGGTCAAGAGCAGGCCCATTCAGTAATAAAAATTAAAAATGTTGTTGGCAGTACCCACCTAAATCCTAGCGTTGGACCCTGTTCTCTCTTCGTGACCTATCACCCTACTTATAGGTAGGTTACATTTAAATAGGCTAGTCAATTGCGTACCTAACACACGATTAATCATAATTTTAATAATTTTAATTTGAAGGATATTTAATTCATTGCACCAAATGTTCGAAAAATTTGTCAGCTCTACTACGTAAATAACGCAATGAATGTTGTTGAACCGTCAAAATTTCCATTCCTACTGCTAGTGAGGTACGCAGTCACCCCGCCGATCAAGTTAAAATAAAAGTGTTTAATTTTCCGGAATTATTTGAAGAGATTATGAGTTTGTTTGTTTATTTTTATGTATTTATATAGTTTTGGTTTCGTTCCTACATGTCTATGGGTTTTAGGACAGAGCTTGCGAATTGAGGCTGTATTACTAACTTAACCTTTCAGACTAATTCTGGCATGCTATGTAACGTTTTGTACAAAACACAGTATTATTTGATAAGCCCTAAAGTTTCAGGCAAAGGATAAGCTATTGCCCGCCTTCCATGAGGAACACGTTCTGCATATCACTTAAGAGCCATTATAAACATAACAATTGATTGAAGGCTAAAGTTTACCGGCTAATAAAAACATTAAGTCAAAGTTAAACCACACCTTGAGAGAAAGAACACTTATTAAGTCATTGCATAATCTATTAATTGCCTACTCTATCATTTAATCGAAGGCAATAACTTTATAACTTGTTTTAACCTGGCTCCTATAAAACTGTATTCTAATTGATTTCATTATGTTCGTCACGTAACAAGGTGCTTAGGCTTAAATTATACCTTTAGATAGTAGGCCTTTGTATAGAACACACACAAACACACACATAGTGGAAAATTACTTACCCGGGAATCAAACTTGAAACAAGTACAATAACAGAGTATGAATGACTTAACACAGGGTAAGAAATATTTTATAAGTCGTCAAAAGGAACAATGATGTTCTCGTTTGAATCAATTAGGTTACAGACCTAGCTATGTACGATTATCTCTGTATTTCAAAATAAAATGATGTCACCAAAACCAAAAATATATTTCGAAACATTTTGAGCTCTGTTTCATAATCAACATATATTTTTCACACAAATATCAATACATTTACTATTTGACAGCGCCCACTTTGTTGACTTAATCAACGAAAATACCATATCAATACATTTACTATTTGACATCGCCCACTTTGTTGACTTAATCAACCAAAAAGTAGAACAAACAAAGGGATATGAACTAACATTCGTTACTCATAAACAGTCAGACATCGAAATAATTTACGATCTAGACTGTTACCGACATACGCAAACTACAATTATTACGGACGAAGTTATAATCTTTGTACAGGATGCCGACAAGTATTAAATATCAAGCGGAAACACTAATATTTACTTCAAGATACGCAATTGCAAAATACACGTAACTAAAATATGCAGTGATCTCAAATCTGAATTTCAACGCATGAACACACTGAACGATTATTATCGAATCTCAGAAAAGCATTGGCTATTATTGAACCAAAAAATTGGAGTAATTAGAGCGAAGAATTATTTGAATTGTTTTTTTTTTTAATCCGAACGAGCGGCGCGTCTGTCTTCTGTACGACGGCTAGCCGAATACGAAGGACTCGTACACAAAACAGCCTATTCCCGCTAGGGGGGCAATGGCGAAAGTATCGCCAAATAACCACCTATAAAAACACACAACACACTCAACACAGTATCCAGTTCGATTCCCGACACCAACCACCGCTGAAGAGGCATTATGAAAACAACGGTGAGTGTGTGAAGTGTAGTGCAGTGCAAGTGATGACTTCAAAAAAGTGTAACAGTGTGTCCCGTGCTTTGTGAAACAGTGATTCGTAGGGCCTGTTATACCATTGTTTACTACGATAACAGTTAAAATTAAAGTGATTTGTCCTAGTATTCGAATTAATGTTCAAATTATTATTTATTTGGACAATGGTGAAACAGGTTCTACGTTAAATATCACCAGAATTTACGTGTGAAAAACGGGATGTGACACACTTTTTTGAAGTCAGCATTTTGCTATTATTTTTAATACCAATTCATCAATAATAAAATTACTACGAAACGTTAACGAATAATTACAACATAATATCATCATCAAAATCGCAAATCATCGGAAAAATATTGCAGATAATAATAATCATCAAACATCTGTATTTAGAACAAAACCGGATAATACTAATTTACTTCAACATTCAGCAGCCTAATTGAAAAAGATTTCAATCTATAATAATTATTTTTCCATCATCAAAATTTGAATTCACAATAACACAAAAGATCTCAAACGATCTACTGGTAATGAAAACTAAACGTCAAGCTACTATAAGTTAAAGTCTAAATCATTGCTTGCATAGCTGATGAGTAATCTCATTGCATATTACGTCACAATAGAGAATTCACTCTCGATCTAGACTAACAGGTTTCAGTCCAGTTTAACTAGGAAGAGAGCCCAGGAAGGCATAAGTCAATGCAACGCCCAGTTAATGCGTGAATTGCATAAAAGCACCCGAGGAAATAACTAGGAAAAAAATTTAACAAGACGTAATGAGAGACACAGAACGACAGAAAAATAACAACAAGGATTTTTACGAAAAAATAAAAATAAAATTTCTTAGAAATTTCTTAAATAAAAAATCTGATAAAAAGAACAACGAACGATACTAAAACAAAGTCATGAAAAGAACATGACACCAGCTTTTCAAAGCAATGACAAAAATTTACTCAACAATATAGTTTTGTAAATCGACCCGTGAGAAAACACAACAGACTTGTTAGTAGGACATTCAGAGATTGACTGCTAAATACAACGTTTCAAAGTTAATTGTAACACCTAAGATACCATCAAATAAACTGTGCATTTTAAAGTTTAACAAATCGCGACAGTAAACGAAATTCTATTTGCGATACATGAAAACACACAGTAAAATATTTTGGCCGGTGCCGCTCTCGCAAGTAATTTTCTTTATATAAAACGTTTTTCCATAAAGCATTTTAATTCGATAGCTTTAAGAGAATTACATAAGAAGAATAACAAGGACAAAACGAATTTTCCAATCTAGTTTCAATTCCATAAAATCTAGAACAGAATTGCAAAGCCGATAATATTTATAAGTTTCCTGTATCACCCGGTTTGCCTTAAAAGGCTAATGTTATTAGTCCTAAACTGGCAAGTTGTTAGATTTATTTTAGTTAGTTTAGTTTTTTTTTAGTTTTGGAAACATACAAGATGCGGCGATTTGAGCGATACCGCACCGTCTTAGAATTAGAGAGAGAGCTGATGTAATAAAATTGTAATAATGGATATTGTAATTTTTGTGTTCGATAGAGTTTTATATAGTTCTGCTGCTCTATCGTCCGAAACGCATTTCAGGATATAATGTGTCCTCATATTTTCTTAGGTTACTTTATTTGATTTCAGACTAGAGATCGATGTATTAGATCTCTTCACCTGCAATTTTATTGTTTGTCAATTTAATTCAGCTCAGTATACCCAAATTACCGTTGCGTCTCCTTCCACATTTCTTAACCGTACATTTTGTTCACCTCACGCACTGCTCATTCGCGGGTTATCTCGCAAGTTTGATTAATGTTAAAGATGTGTATAAGCCCATGTCATAATGGCCAGGTCAATGTTTCCAACCATTACATGTTACATAAGAAAAGTAAAACTGGCACATTTTCTGAATTAGTGACCCCACAGCTGGCGATCTTTGGCCATGTATGGTAGCAATAATTCTTGGTATTATATTGACGCAAGTCTTGGTACAAACCATGTGTCTGTAAGTAACTCGGTTATATTTGCTATTCCTGGGTATAAACTAGTTTGAAGGCAAGAAGATCGAGAATTAAAAGTAAATAACATAGCATCATCACGCCTCAATTACGCAAAGGAAGAAAAAGATACAGAATAGTTGCCCTCATTGGAAGAATGAGTGAAGCTTAAGTTTATGTATGTATTGGTGTTAAATGAAAAAAGTTCAAAATATTGATAGAAAATAGTAGGAAACTAAAAACAACATTAAAAAATAACAGTACAACTTACCATATCGCAAAAGTTGCAGTTAGGTAAGTATCTGCGACCCATTTCCTAAGTTACGAAACCACCATAGAAGTAATATTATCCCACGAGTCACTAGCCGAGGCAACCCAATCGCCGACCGACCTCGTTCTCTTTCTACTGATTAGCATCTTTTCTGTCAAAACAATGCGAATGAAAATGTTTGCGATCCAATTTTCAACTATTGTTTTGGTATTGGGAATTGAATATTACGAAAATATCGACTGCTTCTGTTAACATTTTCTGCCGTTTTATCATATCTAAATCAAAACATAGATAACGATCGTAGAACCGTTTTGAGTCATGGTGGCGAAAGAATTCATTACACATTTGTCAAATCTGTGTCACGTATTACTCAAATGTAAATTTAAAGACGAAAAAGAAATCGAATAGTTATAGAAACGTGCCGTTTACATACAAACAATATTTTTTTGCTACCACGTGCCAAAGAGTTCAGTTTTATGAGTTTGCAAGCGCATGATGCTGTCAAATGACGTCACAGAGATGCGTTTAAAACCGCGGTTACAGTGTTCGTGTTACTTTTTTGAATAAAGAAAGATTTAATCAGATAGTTACGTACAATGACGTATTCGTGTACGTTGCAGATTATGTCGCAGTAATGATACGTTCTCGACAGTGCTCGGGTTTTGTAATAGTAGATGTGTAAGTAAATAGATCTACTAGTTAAGGTATTAATTTCGCAAAATATGTGGCACTGAATAGTGCATATTACTCAGATCGTTTGTAATGGGACAGTTAAGAAAATATTTGCATTTAACTGAGGTTTACATTAAGCTTTGTTAACGTAAGCAGTAAATCTTAGTAACATATTCTAAGGTCAGTCATCATAATTCTTTGAATAAACTACGAACAACGCAATTTCTATGAATGTCTCTAGAAAATTCGTTACAATTCAAAATTCAAAACAATGCAAATGCTGGGAAAATTTTGAACAAAGAATGCTCAATGCAGGCTGGATTGCACCACAGATGCAACTGAGCGATTTGTGACCGATGATTATAGAGCAGTTACCGAGCCGCTTGGTGTCTAGCGTGATATTATTTAAATGACTATTGAGAATATATGTACGGGTTTAGAGTTATATTTCTCAACTGCCGGGATTATTTAACTTACTTACATCCTTATTATTATCAATTTGTAAATTTTTGGGCTTTACTCAGCTATTTTAAACACCAGCCGGTGACATTGCATCTTTCAGTTTACATTCACCAAGGTCATTGTTGCTACGTAACTTTCAATTACCGGGGTGTTGCTGTCTCATCAATCTTGACACTGTCCGGGTATTTTTCAAATCGTTCCAACAGCGTCCTAACCACATATTTTGTTAAGTAATATCATCTTGCGACTTGAATCGAAGCACTAAGATTAGATTAAAGTTTTGTTCACTTGTTCAAAAGTTTACTTATGTAATGAATTTGAATAGGATTACTTTTGTGAATTAATTTTCATGGCATGATTATCCGTTTAGGCTTAAGGATAGTGATTTCAACAAGAGAATTATTTATGATATGTGTTACGAGTAATATTAATAGAAACCTTATAGAGTCCATTATGATGTTAAAAGTCTAGCCTAGACTTTTATGGAACTATAAAATAGACATAAATAATCAACTACATAGATTTCGCAATAGCAGTTATTGATGATAGTAATTTCCATGTCACCTGGTTGCACGAACGGTTGCACAACCTTGATTTTGTAGTGAATATTTAACGTCCGTCAACGATACGTTAAACTCTTGTTATATAACAACGTGTATTGACACGATTTGCATCGATGCTTCTAGTTCGATTACAACGATAATGTATTAATAAGGCATTATTTGGAACCGTTGTACAGCATTAAGTAATTTAGTTGATTTAATGTGCTTTTTATGCTGCTATTATTTCACGAACTAGTTCTTACAATAGCGTATATTGTAAGAACTAGTTTTCTTTAATAAAACAACTGACATTTGATTTCAGTATTCTAGATTTTAATAATTTAGTATGATAATAGTATTCTAATTTCAAATTATATAAGATTCTTGACATTGAAATAGATAATCCAGTTCAAATGCCACCAAAACTTGATTCCTTCCGGATAAAAGTGAATCGGAATTTTCCAAATCATCACATGATCACTAATTTCAATGTATGTGCGAATGTTATTTTTTTTTCTCGGCAACCTCGTCTTGTTTTAAAAATATGATAGACGTTTAAAAGTGTTTGTATAAACTTATTATCAAAAATTACATAATTTATAAATCAAAACAAATAAATGCGTGCCCGTACCAATTACTTGTCTCTATGTTTCCATCATACGCATGTTTTCTCCAACATTGATATTTTTACGCCACAGTCTTTCCTCTGTTTTTCATCAAATTCCTCTGCACGCTTAAGTAGGCATTACAGTCACTAATTGACGTTTTAATACGATAATACAGTGGCACAATAATTACGGAACAATTATTACATAACGACTAATTGTAGGATAAAGATCCGTTTGATTGATGACATCGGTTGCTGCCTTGTCACGCATTACCTAAACTGCAGTGTTTGATTTAAAAATTGTCGAATATGTTTAGGGAAGAGAGAGTTTATCTACACAGTTTTAACAATCATTTTCATTTGTTCCAGTTCTGCTTAGTTTTCCTGCTGGTAGCAGCCGCAGCTGCCAGCGAGAAGAAGACGACAGAAAAAAAAGCGGAGCCATTGGAAAAGAAGTTGGACAAACGTGGACTCTTGAACCTCGGCTATGGATACGGCATCCACGGGCTAGACGTTGGCTACATCGGCAGCGGCCACGGCCTTGGCGGAGCATACGGAGCATACAACTTTGTCGATGACCATGCCTACAATGGCTATGGGTCCTACGACATCGGACAGCACACTCACTCCGACACCACGAGAACCATCACCCTCGTGAAAGGCGTCCCCTACGCCGTGCCCGTCGAGAAACACATCCCATACCCCGTGGAGCGGCACGTGCCTTATCCCGTGAAAGTGCCCGTTCCACAGCCCTACGAGGTCATCAAACACGTGCCTGTTCACGTGAAAGAGTACATCAAAGTCCCAGTCCATGTGCCCGCGCCTTACCCGGTTGAGAAGAAGGTACCTTACCCCGTCCACGTTCCCGTCGACAGGCCCTACCCCGTGAAGGTCCTCGTCCCTCAGCCCTACCCCGTTGAGAAACACATTCCCTACCCCGTCAGGGTGCCAGTGCCCCAACCCTACCCCGTGGAGAAACACGTGCCATACCCGGTTGAAGTTAAGGTTCCCGTTCCCCAGCCTTACCCCGTGATCAAACACGTCGGTTACCCCGTTAAGGTGCCCGTTGACAGGCCCTACCCCGTACACGTACCCGCTCCCTACCCCGTTGAGAAGCCCGTCCCGGTCGCTTACCCCGTTGAGAAGCCAGTGCCAGTGCCCGTTCACGTGCCCGTTGACAGGCCTTACCCCGTGAATGTAGACAGGCCTTACCCTGTCCCCGTGAAGGTTCCCGTGCCTGAGCCTTACCCCGTCTACAAGCACGTGCCTTACGCAGTAGAGAGGCCCGTGCCGTACCCCGTCAAGGTGCCCGTCGACAGGCCGTACGCCGTGCATGTTGAGAAGCACATCCCCGTAGCTGTTGAGAGGCCTTACCCCGTCCCCGTCAAGGTCCCAGTCCTGGTCAACGAACACGACCACGACCACTCCAGCCATTTGAGCTTTGGAGGCTCCTACTACAGCCATTAGAATAATACTAGCTTTAATATAAAAAGTTTTCATCCGCCAAGCGATCGTTGAAATATTATTTATAATCTCGCCTAGTAATGGCCGGGACACCAGCAAAAAGAAAACACTTAATTTTTGTATATTTATATGTAAACATGTCTTGCATGTATGAGCGTACGTGTACGTAGTGATAAAAAGGTTACCATTTTAGGTTAAGATGAATGTAAAAAAGTATGAAAAAATTAAATAATTAATAATTATTTCCTTTGTTTGAATTACCCAAGAACGAACCTTGCAACCTACAGACATATATTGTAAAGAGATCTGGACTAACACTGTTAATGAAGTACTAAACATTATTGCAATTTAAAAATGGCCACAAAAAAAAATTGAAAAACGTGTTACTTTGAATTCTTAAAATAATTAAATATGACGTTACTTGTTTCATACATAAATTACTGAAAAGGTACATGGAGAAGAAAACATAGTCATTTATGTATAAAAAAAAACTTTGGCCGCGAATAGTTTCCTTAATCTTAAAAAAAAAACGCATTTTACTAGCATGACCTCCAAAAACACAGGCCTTTTTATTTTTTTTAAGGAAACAGCCGATCGATTGAGGAAATGAACAAACTCAGTGTGAGCTGTAGCTAAACAATCATAAAGACTGACCTTCACTCACTGCCTCTCGATTCTATAATAATATAATATTTTATTTGCGAGAATTACTGCTATTATAAAAGAACGACCACGGTTGATGTGGACTTGAGTTTTTTTGTAGCAAAAACCGGTTTATTTATTTGGAATGGCAAAGGCCAGTTAGCAGGGTAACTGCTTAACACACTTAGAATGACTACACATTTAATTTGGACAATAAAAAAAATGCGTGCTTTAGGCGCGATGTAGAGTAGTGGTGGCCAAATAGTAACGGCCTCAACTTACAATAATTAAGTCATGGGTTGGAACCCAGGCAGGGGCTTTACTTGATGTAAGGAGTTATTAGAGTACTACTTCTTTCGCTATAGATACTCTCTAAGTAAGAGCAGAGATACAGAAATAATAATTACTGAAAAAACTGTAACACGCAGATAACGAGAACTTTATTTGAGACTAGGCATTGTGAATATATTTTAAGCGAATTTAGCAAGCGAAGGTTGCACAATTCAAATCTGGGCAAGTACCAGTGTGACTTTTTCAATTCATAATACGTTATGTATTTTCCGACTTTATCTTGGACATAAATGACGTCGTGCGGAAACCTGGATTTGTAGTTATAATAAGTAAATAAATAATTACTTTATTCCGTTCAAGCCTTAAGTGCTAGATGTTTATAAATGCCCTGGACCCCACACTAAAATTCACTGCGTTGTGAGGTCCAGTTCCTTCTCAAGTAATATAAACATTTATATTTATTTGTAGAATTAATAATATCAAAAAAGAAAAAATATAAGAATATAAACATAATGACAAGAGGATTAGGTACTTTTGGGTGTGACTGTTTGTGAAGTGTGGAGTGTGTGTCAAGTGTGTGTGAGGTGGGTTTAGTTGTTGAAAATAGGTGGTTTGGTGCGTGCATTTCTTTTGGTTTTTTTTTTGTTTGTTTCTTGTATTGTTTTTTGTCTGAAATCACAAATCCGTTTTGAGCAAGCGTGGTAATCAGAGCCATTGAGCCTCTTGTGTATGACAAGAGGCCTCGACAGGTTATTTGCAGTGGGACAATAATGGGTATCACTTATTTATTTACTAGCTTTTTGCAGCGGCTACGCCCGCGTGAGGGTCGAAAATTGTCCCTCGGGATCGTGATACCGGGATAAAAGTATCCTGTATTAATCCAGGATATAAACTATCTGTGTGCCAAATTTCATCATCCGATCGGCCGTTTTTGCTTGATTGAATAACAAACATTCAAACATCTAAACATACAGACTTTCACATTTATAACATTAGTGGGATTATTGTCAAAGGCCTTACGGTAATTACATATACTTTTTAATTGCAATCTTGTCTAGGCAATTTTGGTCTCAAGTCGCCAGTCACCGTGGTCATTTGTTACGTGAGAACATTTTTTACGTAAGATGGTTAAGGTTAACAAAAGTGGAGTAAGCCGTCTATTTCATATTTATTTACTGACCTTGTATTGTGTATGTACTTCTAACATTTTGACACGCTTCTTCAATTCGGTCAAGTGCATGTTTGTCTTATGGAATTATGTTGATTAGTCATATTGGATGATAAAAGGTTAATGGGCAGTAGTGGACCAGGAATAACGTCCCCGACTTACGAGTCGTAAGTCGTGGGCTCAAACCTAGCTAAGTGCTTTACTCTGTGTAATTAATTTTATTACTACAGCTCTCAAAACGGTGAGGGAAAACATCGTGAAGAAATTGGCATGTCCTAAAACTTAAAGTTCCATCCACCAACCCGCATTGGGCCCGTGTGGTCGATTACGGCCCACTCTCTCCCAAAAAGAGAGGAGGCATGTGTACGAGCAGTGGGAACATAATAGACTGTGTATATAAGGTTAATGATAAATTAATGTTGTGGCTAAGTAATAGTAGCCGTACGGATCGATCGATCAGGTTAAGCTAAGCTTGCCGCGGTTGGTCCGTGGATGGGTGACCATCTTAACATACCAAGACCTCTCCGTGCCTCGGAAAGCACGTTAAGCCGTTGGTCCCGGCTGTCATTTGTAGATCTTTGACAGTCGTTACGGGTCGTCAGAAGCCCGAAAGTCTGACAACCAGTCTTTCCAAGGGGTATCGTATTACCCAGTAACTGGGTTGTGGAGGTCAGATAGGCAGTCGCTCCATGTAAAATACTGGTATTCAGCTGCATCCGGTTAGACTGGAAGCCGACCCCAACGTAGTTGCGAAAAGGCTAGGCAGATGATGATAAATTAATGTTGTGGTATTTAATCGGTTGGCTTGTTTGATGCAAACGGAATTCTCTTGACGATAATTAATATTTAAACAGCCATTGTTTCCAAGCTAGTTGGAGCACAGATTTATTTTCTTTCAACGCACTTTGCACTCTTTCTAACAGTGAACGAAACTGAAGGGATACCGCGGCCCCTGGCATATTGGTAACTGAGGGAACACGGGTGGGTTTTAGTCAGTAAAGGTCTGAGACGCCGTCCTGTTCCACCCAGAGCGGGAGAAGTTATTTGATGATTTCCCACCCAAAAAAACCGTTACGCTAGGTCGGTGACGCTGAAAAGCGTATACTCAGCTCCAGTCACAAGTTTTCGTTTATCAAGCATACACCATCTTTTTTATCTTCCGCGTAATTCTTTATCGATGCAGACAACAATACAAGAAGTGTTAAGTCACACAAATTACACAGTTTCTCAGCCATTGCACATCTAACTTCAACTCGCATGTTCGTGTGTATGTACCTGTGTACATATGTATTAAAATGTTACTACACTGCACAAAGCATTCTTTGTCCCATTGTTACTTACGTGCTCACACGCAGTCGTGAGCACACGAGGAAGAAAAAACTTGCACACAATACCATAAAAAATATACTTTGATGATTACATTTGAATATTAATTAGGTATTTAATTAGATATCTCGATTAGTGAATTTTACCCTTTTTTGTGTTTTTTTCTATTCACATAAGATTAAAAGAAATTAGTAACTACTGAGAGGAGTGGTGGCCCAGTGGTATCAGCCGTGACTTGCGAGGTGTAGGTCGTAGGTTCAAACCCAGGCGGGTGCCTTACTTTGGTGGAAATAATATCATCACCACCACTCTTAATTTTTTTTTTACAGGGTTGCTTTTAAATTTTTTCGGTGAAGGAAAACATCGTGAGGAAACCGACATGTGTAAAAAAAAAAATCGAACACATGCGACATCTACCAACTCGCACTGGGCCCGTGGATTACGGCCCACTCCCTCTCACCAAGAGCCTTTGTCCTAGGAGTGAGAACGTTATACGCTGATTATGAGGTAAGTACTAGGTATACTCATTTCCTTTATTATCATTTAATTATGCACTTAGCCTTATTTATTACAATCGATTTTGTAATAACAAGACCACGAAACAAATTATGATCCAATTCCTACAAACTGTTGATTTATCTAGAAATTACTGCAAACAAGGAAACGAAAACTAACTTTAATTACTCGTATCAAACTGGAATCAGCTGCAAACCACATTGCCCAATGACTTTGACAGAATGCAACCGTAATTGGTGGTGTGCAAAAATTATAGTGTATACCTCGCATTGTCCGCCAGTGCAGCGAGTATTTGCAAGTTACATGGGAAAAGCTTTAATTCGTTGTTTTCATTGCGAAAGAGGTCGGTAGTGCAACGTGATAAAGTAAACACAGACGGTTTTATATGCACTGGAACTGGAGCAGGGGAGCTGAATGAAGGATTTTTGTATCATGAGAAGTATTTTTATGAACTTGAGTAATGAGAGCTGAGATTTGGTTTCTTGAGAAAGCGATGATTGGGCACACAATAACGACTATCCAAATACAGAGCGTTTCTTAACCGACTATGTCGAAACAAAAAGGAGGGTCATGATTCTGACTGGTATGTACCTATGTATGCTCATCTGTTCCCTCATAACTTCAAAATTCCTTATAATAAGTTGGCAAATGAGGTATTGTTGGAAGCGTCTTGATCGTCCGCAAATTTCTCTAGAGGACCAAAAACAATTGTTTTCTTTGGTGCCGTGTTGAGTATTAAATGAAAGGGCTTAATTAGTGCTTTTACAAAATATTTGTATTGTCAGCTAACCCCAAAATAATTTAAATAAAAGCTAAAACAAAAACTAAAACCCGAATACTGAAAAAATTTATAGGAATATTTTCTTATTTTTCAATTTTTAGAGACTGATTTTTCAGTAGTTCGGTGAAAATTACAGATCCATATGACGGCCGCTATAATATGATGTTACCAGTTTCCTAGAAAACCAAAGCTTTGGTAAAGACAAAATGTCAATAAATATTCGAATTTTAAATGTATCAGATCGTCACCCACCAATCGTAATTACAAGACGAAATAGTCCTTAGTTTTCTACCAATGAAAATGATCAACCGAAGTTAATCATAAGTTGAGTTTTGACGTCCAATCTTACTTAATCCCTTTCTAAGGCTAGGCTTTGTAGGGATACCTACATACACATAGGACATAGGCCTCTCCCAGGCTCCTCCACATCGACCGGTCTTGCGCTTCCCACATCCAGCAGAGTTCCGCGGCCTTCACAAGGTCATTGGTCCACCTCTTGGGAGGCCTGCCAACTCTACGTCTTCCGGTACGCGGTCGCCACTCCAGAAGCTTTCGTCCCTATCGACCATCTGTTCTGCGAGCAACCCACTGCCACCTAAGTTTGGCAATTCTTCCTGCTATGTCGGTTGCCTTGGTTCTCCTGCGGATCTCTTCATTCCTGATTCGATCACGTAGGGAAACTCCGAGCATAGCCCTCTCCATTGCTCTTTGGGTGACTTTAAGCCTTTTGATAAGGCCCATTGTGAGCGATCACGTTTCTGTGCCATAGGTCATCACTGGCAACACACACTGGGCAAAAACTTTAGTTTTAAGTCAATACGCTATTTGGGACGCGAAGATATTGTGCTTCCACCTGAAGTACGTACCGTACGTAAGCCTTTTGATAAGGCCCATTGTGAGCGACCACGTTTCTGTGCCATAGGTCATCACTGGCAACATACACCGGTCAAAGACTTTCGTCTTTAGACCTAATACCTAATGATGCAAAAAGATCCTCAATAACACAACTCATCACAATCAGCCTATATTATTCCCACTGCTGGAACACAGGGCTCATCACTTCAAGAGAGAGTGGGCTGTGTAGTCTACCACGCGGGTCCAGTGCTGGTTGTTGGATGTCACATGTCTTCGGCTTGAGGACATGCCGGTTGCCTTACGACGTTTTCCTTCACCTTTTTGAGCAGCACTACTACTTGTCTTAATAATTCAATAAATATCTTCTAGAAACCTCCATCTGCCACTTCGGAAAATACAGGCGTGCGTGATATTAGTTATATTATCTTCAATGAAAAATTGTCCTTCCTTTTTTATTTACTAATGCACCAAGTTCCGATATAGAAATCACAAGTACATTAACATTAAATAAAATCGTTAATCATTTTCATCATTCATTTTATTTTATGTTTTCCCTTCTACTATTATTACACGCGTTGTCTACATCTCTGTTATCTTCTCTCCTATCGCAGGTGTGCTGGAAGAGATTTCTGTAAAAATAATCATTACCTATGTACGTATTTTTCTGTTCCTTTCTTCTTGTCTGTTTATATGTGTGTGCATAAATTTGTTAAATAAATAAATAAAATCATTAAAATAAAATAAAAACTGAAAATGCTATGATTGTTTAAAATTATTTGCTGTTTTTAATTCTAAAATACCCTTAGTTTATTTACCAACCGTTCTGCTTACGCCCTGACCGTTTCAACAGTAACATTCTATACACAGCGCCATCTACGAAAACCGCTTGTAAACATTACATTCGTATCAAGTTAACGCCAGCTCGAGGTTTAGAAAGTATAGATTACTGTGTTTCTATACAATTTAGTAGTTCTTGACGGTAACGGCAGAGGGCGTTGCGGTCGGATGGTAATTATAACTGCATAATATGCAAGATGAGAAAGGAATTGAAAATTGTCTTTTCAGGGCCGATTTTTCAAAACCCACAAAACTTTTATTCGTGGAATAAATGTGGCGGTTTGACAATTTTGTATAGGAAATATGTACCTATGCCTTTTTTGTCTGTTTTTTTCTTCAAAAGCTAAAGTCCGTTCACAGTTATTTTACCTCTGACACTTCTGACACCAGCAACCTAACAGCAACCTTACAGAAGCGAGAATAAAGATCATTGTGAAATTAACAGACTTGTTAGTGGCAGCAACCCAGTAGCAACCTTATTGCGACGAGAACAAAGATTATTTTTATTTTGACGCTAAATCAGTGGAAAAATAACTGTGAA
Source organism: Polymixis lichenea (assembly GCA_949091785.1). Lineage (NCBI taxonomy): Eukaryota > Metazoa > Arthropoda > Insecta > Lepidoptera > Noctuidae > Polymixis > Polymixis lichenea. The sequence continues at coordinate 2,223,890 of OX420934.1, forward strand.
TGAGCTGTATCTGACTGCTGAAAAATCTAGACTTATGTTTGCAATTTGGATCACAGTCTAAGTGTCACCATAGGATTGTGAACACCGTTCGTTTACAATCTATCTCGCGAGATACTCGCGAACTGTCGATAAATTGTGAACTGCAGGTTATGGTAGAATTGCGATAAACCGCTACTTCCAAGTTAGTGGCAGTTACTTAACTATTTAGTAATAGCGCAAGGTACTATCCGTCTTGATACCAGTACACAATTTGACGGTTTGCAATTGTAAGCAGTATATTACGGTTAACAATCTTTCGACAGTTCACAATCTCGCGAGATAGATTATAATCTAACGGTATTTACAATTTTACGGTGACATGTATAGCAAATATATTTCGTAGCGTAGGAGTGCAATAAAAAAGTCTTCATGGCAGGTGACATGCATAATGTCTAACGCATCCTAGGCAGTCAGCCTCAATACAAAAACTATTCATAAAAGCTGCTACGAGGGGAGAAGTTCGTAGCAGCGTAGTCTCGTAGCGCGTAGCACTCTCACTTAGTTTTCGGGATATGTTTGCTTCCTGAGCTTTTAAGTATTACAAGCACCTCTTAGAATAGTTTGGATTCTGGAACTAGGAATTATTTAATAAAAAATGTGTACACAGTTGCGAAAACCTTTACTTATCATTATTTCGAACGTAGACTAACTAAAAATAATCTCTTATGCACGTTCTTGTACTGGTTAGCACTCGAGATCCGCTTTCACTCTGAATAAAATACATGGTTGAACTATAAGGGTTCCGTTTTTCCTTTTGAGGTACGGAACCCTAAAAAGAAACATTTGAGAGTCATAACAGTCATACATTACTTTAACCACATTTTTATTAAATAACACAAATAGTGTTTTGATGAAAACGTGAATCAAATTTTTTACTTCCACATAATATACATTAACTCAGGTTTTAGAAAATGAAATAGAGATATTCACCTTATGATATTTTGTGGCTTTCCCTATTTTGCAGATGAATATCTGGCTGATAATTGCTGTCATCACAGAGATAATTTAGATTTAAATATACAACGTGTCGTTTTGCATCCTCGTCAATTTCAACGAGGTAACTATGCTAATGATTCTCGACACGAATCAATAATAAAATAAGTAGGTTTTTTATTTTACGGCTATGAAAATACAGTCGAGAACGCAATGGTAATTGAACCATTGCGTTCTCGACTGTATTTTCATAGCCGTAAAATAAAAAATCGCAACAAGTAATTCGAGGACTGGTTTGGGCGACGAAAACTGTTTGAACCCAGGTTAACCAGTTACAGTGCGGTATCACACGGGCCGCGTTTTAAAATTAAAAAAAAAAACCAAAAAAAAAATACCTACTTATTTTATTATTGATTCGTGTCGAGAATCATTAGCATAGTTACCTCCTTGAATTTGACGAGGATGCAAAACGACACGTTGTATAAAGCAGATTTTATTCATATTTTCCAGCTAATCCTTACTTATATTATTATAAACGCGAAAGTTTGTATGTATGGATGTATGGATGTTTGTTATTCTTTCACGCAAAAATGGCGACACAGATTTGAATGAAATTTGGCACACAGATAGATTATAATCTAGATTAACACATGGGATATTTTTTATCCCGGTAGTACGTTCCCGCGGGATAATTTCTTCCACGCGGACGAAACCGCGGACGGAAGCTAGTTTTAAATAATTCAAAGAATGTCCGTGGAGTTTATAGCTCGTTCTTCCCCATAGGCCTACCTATCCTAAAGTACTATGCTTTGGAATGGGCAACTAGCTTCACCGCCTTGACCATCAAAAGTGCGGGTAATTGGTTTTATTTAAATAAATACTCTGAGTTTAAGTTGACTGAGTTCAAATCTCTTTTCTGCAGCAAAAAATCTTTAGCTTTGCTATACCATCAAAGTCATCAGCAGCCGCTAGTTAAAATAAAGACTATGTTTAAATCTTTATCACTCACGATCAGCCTACTGAATGTGAAACCAACTTCTGTCTTCACAATCACCCACATGCTAACGTGAAAGGCGTTACAGACAAAATAAAAACAAAGACATACCTACATAATTTATCACTACTTGTACAGTTGCGTACAAAAATATGTATACAATTAGAGAAATTATGAAGCAAGAGTACGTTAAAAGGTGGCGTTCTATTGTTTCTGCAAACCATTGGAAGAAGGCGTTTATGTATGTATGTAATTGAAATTACAAAAATTAAATGACTTTGCAATGAGTCTAGACTTTTACCCCCTTATTATTTATTTTGAGTTTGAATTAACTTGAGCTTAGACAAAAAAAATCAAAGCTTAATTTCGACACAACTTGACTGTTGACTCAACTTTCCTCCGGGCTTATAATAAGGGCTGTGTTTAACTGGTGCAGTATACACCTTTGCCTAATTCGTCAGAGAATAAAGTCTTGAATTTGTGTGTAAAATATTATGCTATAATATTTATTAGTTTATCGTCTCAAAAGATAATGTCCTTTTTTTTTGGGTGGGAAATCATCAAATAACTTCTCCCGGTCTGAGTGGAGCGGGAGGGCGTGTCAGACTTTTACTGACTAAAACCCACCCGTGTTCCCTCAGTTGCCTGTATGCCAGGGGCCGCGTTATCTCTTTCGAACAACCCACACCCCTGGAAGATAATGTCCTTACACCTCACAATTGCAAGTAATACTTTGGCAGAAAATGTTAAGAGCATTCATTCCACGCAGGCTGGCAACAGCCGATTCATAGTAGTTTTTCGTGATTATTTCATTAAACAAAAGTATTTTTTTTTCAGCGAACCACTAGATCGTTGGTATTTATAATTATTATAAATATTTTTATTTCATAAAAACATTTAATCGTACTTAGTAATGCAAATAGAAAATAATTGATGGGATGTCGATTTTTATAACCAAATACCAAAGTAACTGTAAAAAAATAGATAAATACAAACTTAAAAATAACAACGATCTAGTGCATGGCTCAAAAAAATGTTTACTTTTGTTTGTATTTAATTAAATAATCACGAAAAACCGCCATAAATGCGCCGTTACCAGCCCGCGTGGGGAGAATGCTCTTAAGAGTATACATCTTTTTGCACGTGAGTGTACAGTTGTGTAAACCAACAATATGTGTGTGTGTGTGCAATAATTTATTAATATGTGTGCTTAACACTTGATACTATATAATAACGGTGGCTTGACGCAACCAGTTACGACATCTTGAAACAAAAAATGTGTGAGTTACATTTTTTTTTTCATTTTGTTGTTAATGTTGAGACACACCCTAGCTGGTTTTTTATCACTAGAAGGTTTGTGTTGCAAATATTATATGAAAATATATATGTGGACAAGCAGTGTTTTTGCAGCAAAAATCCATTTTTTTTTTTCTTATGTCTAGAGAGTGAGTCATTTTATTTGGCAAGTTGTTAGAGACAAGAAAAAACCTCATTAAATTAACATTTTAGTTTCTAAAAAAAAAGATGTGCTGGATAATAAATTTTTGTTACGACTTCCAAATTAATAGAATATTTTAAGACAGTACTCAATAATATTTTTAATCAAGTTATTGAATAAAGCTTTAAACGAAGTAATCTAACCGCAAAGCCGCTAACGACTTGAAAAGATCACGTTCAACTCTTCTATATAATTAATTGATTTTTATATAATGTTTGATTAATTGGTTTATATTTTCTGATTTATAGCCAAACTGATAAAAATTATTCACTAAGCGAACGTGGTCTTAGAATTAGTTTAGAAAGTAAGCACACACGCCTGAGTTCCTCTCTCTCTCACGCACGAAAGTGAATGCAGATAAAGCAAATCATAGCAAGTTCCCTTCTGATCTAGCAATGCAGTAATAAGTTAGCAATTAATTGGCTGCAGTGAAGAAACAAGGAACGTTTAATGATCACAGCACTTGCTTGCTGGGTCATCATTTTCATTATTTATTCTCTACCCCTTATCCCAATTTATTTAGGATCGGTGCAACATTTCTTTTTCTCCCTAAAATTATATTTAGTTTAAATAGTGCATAAAATGCACTTATAAACGTCAAAATTTACATTAAAATAAAATTGATTCTCGTCGCCCGTTCCAAAGGGTAGATTGATATGGAGAACAAATGGTAAGATACTCCACCGTTGTTATTTCTCGCTTTTAATTATATGTTTCACAAACGAAGAAAGAACATATTACATGACATTGAAAAAATATTAACCTTGATACTGGATAGCTTTTAGCAGGGCGACCTCTTAAGACACGGGTTCGTAACATTAGGGTCACTACGAATTGGTACGAAATTAATTAATGAAAGTAAAACTTCTGAAAATACTCATTGTGTACCTATTGACATCTGGTTTATATTTATGCAGAGTTAAGAAAAAAAATTTGCTCAAAAATATTTAAATCAATGTTCGAAACTTAGTAAGTAGAGTATTTGTTACCTTTTTGACATTTCCAAATTTAATGTCTCGCAATATTTATTTATATTTAATATTAATAGTTTTAAATATATTATCTCGTATTTGAGAATAAATCTAATGATTTACGCAATGGTCTTTGACATGTGTTAATTAATGTGGTGTTATTTTTCTTAGCGTGTCGAAAGCAATCTAAAAACAGTCAGTCCAGAATTTGGCTACGAGCTTGGCACTTTCAGCAGTGTCCATCAACTCCTATAGCGAGCAGACAGCAGACACGCTGGACAAGATATAAGTGCCCCATTTTTTGTGGGACAACACCACATTTAACTGGAGGGTTGAGTCAATATCCACCTGAGCAGGTTTTCTTTACTGCGGCCTACCTGAGTCCGGAGACTATTTAAAGACTTCCAGGAAAGCCAAGGCAACTCATGTCCAGGTACGAGATTTTCTGCAGGTGGAACAAATGGGTTTATTAGGGAAGCACCATCTCGCCACAGACTTAACCTTTCCTTAGACCGTTCACCAGTGAGTGGGAGAAAACACTTTGAAAAGCTGTTGTGGCTTTTCAGTCTTTGTGACAAGAGGATGTTATCGTGCAAAGGGTGTCGTGTGTCGGAAACCATTTAGGCTCTTTCGCTTGAGCTGGCCACCTTTTTGCAAATTTCTGGTGGTGCTATTCCAGCTAGTGGATACAGCATTTGCGCCGGGGTCGTAGTGCTGTGTTACGACCAGAGATCTATGTGTGAAGATTCGCGACTTCGTTCTCATATAAACTTTAATCCCTATTTGACCTAGATTTAGTAATGTAGTTCTAAGAAATCTGTACACTTCTACATGCTTCATCTTCCTAATGTCATGTTTGTATTGTTTAGTGGTTAAGGTTTCGCCGCTTTTGTTTAAGTCCCATGTGATAGGGGGCGAGAATATTGCCATCACGAATAATGCTAGTAAGAAAATCCACATGGAATAATCCTATAACACTTTGCCCGAAAAGAGAATCAAATCCAAGACATCATGCTTAGCAGTAGCGCTTGCGACCACTAGATCAACGCTTACGTCACAGTTATTTTTGACCATAAAGGCTAACGCCATAAGCTTTACACAGACTTCCCTGTACTTTGTCACTGTGAACTTTAAGATGTAATTGTAGCTTATGTAACCATTTCCATTGCTTCTGAGTTCTGGTGTGAAATATAATAGTAGTGCTTTTGATTTCCTGTAAATTGTAGGAAATCAATAACTTACAAGATCTAACGGAACTGAGTTACGGTTTGGATTTCTCGGTTGTAATAATTATAATACAAATACTAACTATTTACTTAAGATTATGGCACTGTTGCAAGGTACGCAATAAGAAGACATTATGTAGAATTTATTTTAAATACAGAAAAGGTTTTATAGAGCTTTTAAAAATTAGTACCTAAATATCTACTAGGTAAATTTAAAATAAATCGGCTCCTAAAAAAAAACATTACAAAGTGAAATTAACTTGTTTTGTATCACGTTTTAGTTGTGGTACCCCCCACACCAATTCTTATACAGTTACTTGCTCTGTAAATAACAGTGACAGGAAGAAGTTCATCATCAATTTATACTCAAATGAATAAAATACGTAGTATGAAGGTAACTTAAAAACTACCCAAGCTAAGTTAGTAAAATTTATGTAAGGCATGTCCTATCCATAGATAAAAAAAATCTAAATCAATTCACAATTGCCGGAGACATCGCGTAACGTATATACAATCAAAAATAAAGATCCATTTTAACACCCTTGAAGTCGGTTAAAAATAAAAGACATTGTTTTAATTATTATTTTATGTAGTGTCAAACGAGTTCTATAACAGACTGACAATGATAGGCAACAAAAGGTTTAAATAGGTAATAGATATAAATAACTTAATTAAATTATTACGCAGCATGTAAATAAATTACAGATTTACCACAAAATTATAACAAATAAAGGTTAACTATTTCTTTCCATGCGAACTGAAGATACAATTAATTGCTCACACGAAGATGTGATTGTATTATGGTGATAAAACGGATACACTAATTCTTCAACACTTAAAATCCGATTAATATGCAAACAGAGGCCTTAACGTGTTATGCTAACATGTGTTTCACTCATTATTTGTAGGGCTGATACCAGTCACGAAGGAATAAGGACCTTTATATAAAACAGGTTCAGCTTTTTCCTATATAAATAATGAATTTATCATAAACAGCCCATAATGTGTCCACTGTTGGGACACAGGCATCATCTCGGTAAGAGGGAGTGGGCTGTTATCAACCACGTGGGCTCAGTGCAGGTTGGTAAATGTCCTATGTCTTCGAATTTTTAACCGACGAAAAAACGGAGGAGGTTCTCAAGTCGACGCGTATATTTTCTTTTATGTATGACCACGCATAACTTTATACAGAGTAGTCCGATTTTGATGATTCTGTTTTAATTGGAAAGGGTTTACCCCAAAGTTGGTCCCATATAAATTTGGAAAAAAATATTAACCCTAAGGGTAGGAAAATAAGGGATGATTGATTGTTTGTTCACAGATTTGAATGCCGAGTTGTGTATTACAAAAAGTAATCAAAAATTAAGCATGTAATTAGTAGATTGTAACCACAAAAAAAGCTATAAAATAAAAACCTTTTAACAAAAAAATTAAACCGCCGAAATAACTGAAAAGCAAAAAATAATAAACCTTTTTTGTTTAACCCATACCTAAGTTCAGAAGTCGGTGACTTTGGATATGTTTTTTAATTTTATGTCACCCCCTTCTGAACTTACGTTATTAAGGTTAAACAAAAAAGGTTTATTATTTTTTGCTTTTCAGTTTTTTTGGTTCTTGGACTGCCCACTATGTTTTCCTTCACCGTTCTGAGAGTAGTGGTGATAAAATAATTTACACAAAGTAAAGCGGCTTTCTGTTCGACCCTACGACCTACAACTTGGAAGTCGCGGCTGTTACCACTGGGCCACCAATGCATATTTAATTAACTAATTATTTGGCTAATAAGCTCATTGAGTGCTTCGATGTACCTGAATTTCATTAGTTTATGTATCAACGCAACGACTTTGTGATTTCTAGAACCAAGGAAGGTTTTCTTCCAGATTTATACGCAGAAAAGTACAATTTATTAAAATTCATGAGAAAATCAAAACATAAAAAGTTGACAAAAATATAGCGCGACGGGATTTTAGTCGCACACTGGATATTCAATGCAATTCTCATCACCGAGAGTTGAAAATAGAACAGTGTTTTTCACTCTTTTGGATTCTGAATGAATGCCTCAATCAATATCAAAATCAAAATATTTTATTTCACATAAACCTGCAAGGGCACTTATGAAACGTCAGAAGCTAGGTGCACGGTTCCAATTTGTCGCTTCCTATGGAGAAGAGCCGGCAAGAAACTCCACGGTTACTCTTTTAAAAATAATTGGGTTTTACAATATTTTCAAATTACAGTGATAATAGGTATGGGAGGACAGTGCAGGCCTGTCAATAAGTACCAAGTACTTAGAGGAGTGAAAATAAGAATAGAAAATCGTCTATAAATCTAGTCTGTAAGGCCTACAATGTTCTCCCATTCACAATATGTAAAAGAATCTACATTAGTAAGATCAACCTATTTAAACAAAGTGACATGATTTTCATGAGAATCAGCCTGGTTCAACACTGAGAGTTGAAAATCCAGTCGTCATCATCATTTCAGTCGAAAGACGTCCACTGCTGGACATGGACCTCCCCAAGCTCCGCCACTTCGACCGGTTCTGTGCTTCCCGCATCCAGCGAACTCCTGCAGCCCTCACAATGTCACCTTGTGCGAGGCCATCCAACTTTACATCTTCTGGTACGCGATCACCACTCCAGAAACTTTTGGCTCCACCGGCCATCTGTTGTGCGAACAATGTGCCCTGCCCCATGCCACTTAAATTTGGCAGTTCTTCGAGCTATGTTGGTTACCTTAGTTCTCTTGCGGATCTCTTCATTCCTGAAAATCCTGTGTGCAATAAAATTCTGCCGCGATATGTTTGCGTTCGTGCGAATTTGGACTAAACCAAGGTTCTGAATGTGCACAGCTAAGATACAAACTAAACTTTTTTTCCTTCTTTCGAAATGCCAGGTGTTTCGGACTGGCAGTGTTTGCACTGGATGTGGAAGGCAAGGACAGGGTGTTGGGGCACAGCCTAGGAGAGGTCTATGTCCAACAATGGACTGCGATAGGTCGAGTGGATTGATTAACTTTCGAAACGTGGTAGCCCTATGCCACGAATAAGTAAATCACTATCCTAAATAGTGCGCTCGAATGTGTAGCGCCATTTAAAAGGAAAAGGCATCAGACAGACGATAAACACATTCACACCGGATTGCTTATGCTAATGTTATTGTTTTAATTAATTTATGAACGGAATTTACATAAGTTTCGCATGAAGGAGGCGTTAAGTCGTATTAAGTGAGTGTGGAGTATGAAAAATTAAGCAGTTTGCATAAATTGAATCAATTTGCGATACACTAACAAAGTAATATATGCCTTAGCCAATCTGAGAAAATCATTCTTGTTTAAATTTTCGTAAATCTCATCGAAGTCTCTTATTGTGGAATGTAGACTTTTTGCTAGTTACCTATCTACTTCTTTTCCGGCCATTTTCTGTCAAAATAATCGTAGATGTCAATAATGCATTCGGAGTTTTTGGCGGGATCGCGTTGGAACATGTCGCACGAATTTTCATTTTCATGGAATTTAGTGAAATAGCGAATTAAATTGTATAATTTTGATAGTGAATTATTCAATTTAGTTACGTGTGAGTGCACAAGTGTAGTGAAGGTGAAAATAAGTGACTAACGTGTACTTTTCGTGTTCCCCCCAAAAACTCCTATTAGGTTGTTGTAAAGTTACTACCGCTTTACATTAACTCTGACTTGACTGACTAAAGACGACTATGACTGTTTTGTAACTTCGTGCCCGATATCGGGCCATTTACTTGATCTAAAAGAAAAATTACTTGACACTGGCTAAATGCACAAACCGTGTGAAGCCAAAATAAAAAAAAAAACAAAAATAATGCATTCTTTTTTATTCTTTTTTTCTTTCAACTAAACGGCTTTTGTTCAGAGTTCTCCCAACACACTAGCCCGTATTTTCTGTTTTATTACTTTTTTTAATTTATAAATTGGTATTAATACATTATGATAGATTTAGTTCAACCTCTTTAGTTTGATACTTATTTCTAGACTGTGACAGATGGGATAACCGAACAGTGAATGAGTATTCTTGATTTTTACAGAAATCGTTAGTCTCTGTTTAGTAAGAAATGTTGTGTAAAATGAAATAAACACAGGTAAAATAAATAACACGAAATACAAATCTATAGGCGTATAGTTTAGAGATAGGTAAGGTGTCTAAATGATAAATAGTCGCCTTCTGATTGTATTGTTAGAAGTATAATTCACTGGTCTGGCCTGTATCCCAAAAGTGGGAACATTATAGTCATGTTATGATATTCATTATCTTGGGAAGTAAGCAAAACTACAAGTGATATTACCAAGTGTATCAACACAAACTTCATGTAATCATTAAGTAATCCATTTCAATATACTTACTGACCATGAAAAAAGGCACTAAAAAGTTGAAACATACATAACAGTATGATTATGCAGATATATTGCACACCTAACCCAATTCGCATGCTTACGCCAAAAATTATGCTTGCATTTCACTATTACACATCACGTAACTCCTATTCTAAAGTCATAAGATTCATATTGCAATGAAACTTGAAAGACAGATGTTAACCGTTCCATTGCTCCTCATTTTGGTGTGAAATTGAAAATATACCCTTTTAAAATGTCGCTCATTGAATTGCAAGCACTTGCACAATGAGAGTTATTATCTTAATGTACGCTTTTTGCCCAGTTTGACGAATTACCGCCTTCATACTTGGGTGTGCGGTTTTTTCGTTTCTTAATGAAGATTGTCAAATCGGTTACGAACTTACGACTCTCATCGTACTATGTAATTTAATTATGTGATTTATCACGGTTAACAGAAATTCCTTTTATTTTATGTTTGACTAGCTTTTGTCAGCGAGTGGAGGTCGAAAATTACCCCACGGGAACGTACTACCGGGATAAAAGTATCCGTGTTAATCCACGTTATAATCTATGTGTGCCAAATTTCATCCAAATTCGTTCCGCCGTTTTTTCGTGATTGAGAAACAAACATACAAAAATTCACATTTATAATGTTAAAAGGAGTAGTGATCGTGTTAAGGCACCTCAGACAGGCACAAACGGGACTGTGGCAGAACAATTTCTATGAAAACTCTAGGAATTTGTTCTACTAAAATCGCGTCGCAACATCGCATCGCGCCTTTCTGCTGGAACTTTTAAGATCACATGCAGAATCAGTGGGAAGCATGCGTCATACCTATTCACGACTTATTACATAGGTACCTAATGTTAAATAGACCATTCAACTTTAGTCGTAAGAAATTTTGTAGCTCATCATAAAATATTTTTTATGTGATACCTTTCTTGTTAGATGAGGTGCCACGAGTATCTTCGTGGCTAAATAGTAACAGTCACAAGGGCCAACGCTATGTGGTCGGTGATGTACATCCATCTATTATTTATAAATATTATAATCGTTGAGCTCCTTCAGTTCTGAGTTGAGCTGCACGATTATTGACAATTGCGTGCAATGACTGGACAGGTTCACTCAATCTATATGGTTCTTTCCTCAAAAAAACCATTACAGACACCAATCTACATGATGTTCAATTGATCTAACGAAGATTATGTCTGCGGTTTAAAAGAGACTGTTTGTGGCTTCCAGGTGCCTCTAGTTAGGAAACGCCGATCTCATCTTATTTTTTAAATGTGATTGGCGTTTAAAAATGTAATTTCTTTATATATTTTGTTAATAATAAAATCTATCTAATGAAATCTAACTTAATTAAACCTTTAATTCACAACTTAAAAATGGCATCAAAAAATTCATCCGCATCGCTGTCGACTGGTAATGTTCCCAAGAGACTGGCAGCATTACCACGTTGTATGGCAATGCTTAGCCGCTGGCCAACGTACAAACCAGCCCTTGGATCACGAGAAGTTGCAACCAGCCTTTTCGAGATTTCCTTAAAGAGGCCATGAGCACTCGGACCCCGCGGTAAAAATGTTGGTAGAAACCTACTTACAGAAATAAAATAATTTAAGTATCATTTATTGGGAGGGCGGCCTCTGTGCTTCGTAAAGCACGCTAAGCCGTCGGTCCCGGCTGTCATTAGTACGTCTTTGACAATCGTTACGGGTAGTCAGAAGCCCAAAACTCTGTCAATCAGTCTTACCAAGGGGTATAGTGTTACCCAATAACTGGGTTGTGGAGGTCAGATAGGCAGCGTCTCTATGTAATATACTGGTATAACTGCATCTGGTTACACGAGCCTAACATAGTTGGGAAAAGGTTAGACAGCTTGATTTTTATAAAACGACTAGCTGACCCGGCAAACTTCGTACCGCCTAACAGTTAATTCTTTAATTTTTGTTTTTATACTTATTCTGCTGTTCGGGACACCTGGTCAGCTAGTAAGATAAAAAAAGAAAAATGAAAGTTGATAAGTCAACAATTACATTATGTAATTCTATAACACTTATAATTCTTTTAATAGTCACATTTTACCATAGACAATTTATTTTTCAGTACCGTTACCATCGTATATTTGTTGACAAATATTGACATTAATATTTATACGATACTAACGTCACTCAATTGTTTTGCCTTCCCGAAACCCCTCCACTAACACTTAAACTTTATGGTACGGTATTAAAGTTGAAATTGACTTTGAAGTAATATTACGAATCTTTTGTATGGGAATATAGAAAAGTGTTGTTTTTAGATTTTTTAAATTTTTCTCTCCATAAGAACCATCCTTGTACTTCAAGGAATATTATTAAAAAGAATTAGCAAAATCGGTTCAGCTACTCTCGAGATTTGCGCTTAGCAACACATTCAGCGATTCATTTTTATATTATAGATTCGACTCTATATTTTTGTTAGAATTAATAAGGGATTGGCTGTGTACCTTTTGAAATGCAGAACCATTAGAAAAAGAAGGCTTCACTAAGACGTTGATAGGAGCATCATTTCAAAGTGTTTAAACATTTTAAAACAATAATATGGCAATATTTTTATTCTAAGTGAAAGAATACCTATGATAAATTGCTCATTGTTTACAGCAAGTTGCAAATGTCATGAACTGGTTACTTCAGTCTAGTCGTTGTATAATAACATTGGCAGAACAATGACCTGACATACCTAGGCAAGTATTGTAATCTTTGAGACAGTACTTTTTTAATACATCATGGTGACAAACAGGATAACATTGCACCGAAAGAAAAGTGCTTTCCACCGACTAGACTTTCTGGGAAGTTTGTTTAGCCACTTCTTCTTCCCAGATAAAGTGGGTATTGGAACACTAACACTAACACTCGGAAGTGGGCACGAGCGGGCGTTTCTCGGGTACTGTCAAAAGTAATTTTGACGTTCGAAAAGTGCTGATTCTCAATATAATTTGAATAATTAGTAGTAGTGTGGTAATAGTAGTAATTAATTTTGATATTATAAATGATTATTGATTTTATTTCTTTAAGTAAGTTTGTACAAAAACAAGATGAGTTCGGCATTTCTTATCCGACTACTCTGAGAAGAAAGGTTGCACCAACCATAGCCAATAAGGTTGTGGTACTACCACGGACGAGCCTTTTAACAGAAAATTAGCAACGAGGGAATGAGATAGTCACACTAATACCGTTATCAGACGAAGGTCGGATAGCGTCAGTGACGTCATAAAGGTTAATAACTTGAAAGAACAAATCGTGCGCTTGCTAATGACCGTACCGCTTCTGAAGATTCTTATGTCAGACACTCAGAGATGCGTGACTTATTAATTTATTCCATGAATGAACGTCGCGTAAGTTCAACGAAGCTGATGGAAAAATGTAGGGCGATAATTTGTGTTAAACCGGAAGTGGGTATGGATTTTTATTTTTTTTTATTTTTAATGTCAGATTTGAGTGCATATTGACTTGCTGTATGACGGTTTTATCAGTGAGTTGCACTTTTAGTAAGTTATCTTCCTCCTTGAGAAAATCTTGTGATGAAAATTAAATGGGGAATACGATAACGCCTGCGAAAATATAATTTACTTACATACGATTTTTTTGGAATTTTCAGGTCAGTTTCAATGTGTTGTTGTATAATAATTAAAATATGATTTGTTACCGTAACTAATACGGTTTTACATAATTATAATAGTTAAGATGCATCCACACCAAACTTACTTTTTGTGGAGCAACGTTTGCAAGTGTTACTGGACCACAACGGATAACAAAAATTTATAGTAAAAGCAGCAAAAGTTATAGAAAAGTACTAAATGTTATCATGTTGCAAAATCTTGCTTTACAAAAAGTTACTTCAGTGTGGATGCACCTTTAGAATCAGCAATTCAACTTTTTAAGTTAGGATTGGCCTCAAAAGTCAAAAGTCGTCAAAAGGGTAATATGAACTTAGATAGTTGTATTATGAAGTTGTCATTCAACATGGACTTAGAGCATATTGATGTTTTTTATGAATATCAATTCTATCAATAAATATTTGTTATGGCTGTGAATCATGTTTAGACCAAACAACCTGAAACAGACCTACAAATTGCAAGAAACGCACGAAAATTTGAATTTCGTGAGCTACCTGACGCTTTCGCCTTAACCAGAGTCTTTCAAAATGTATTAAATGCTAAATAATACCTAACTACATGCCTGGTTTATGAAATATTTTGGTAGTAAAACCTGAATACTTTGAACAGCTTTACGCAATACATAACTTGTTAATAAAGGTCACTTACTCATCTCCTTTTTAAAAGTGAAGCAGGTTCTAAATTGAAATCTAGTTATGCTTGATTCCTAAATCTTACCGACTGCGCTTGGTTAACAGTTATGAAATTCCTGTCAGAAGTAGACTTGTAGGTATTTTATATTTAATATTATTACTAGTTTTGCCCGTGGCTCCGCCCGCGTGGATGTTAGTTATCGTGTATAAAAGTAGACTATGTCCGTCTCTATATTTTAGGATACCTCTGGCGTTCCGTGTGGTGCCGGACGTAAATGAGTAGCACCATCCCATTTCCTCCCGTGGGTGTCGTAGAAGGCGACTAAGGGACCCACTAGAGAATGGGCACCAGCGTTCTCTATGCCTTTGACCACCATACTGCGATCGCCAACCCACCTGCCAAGCGTGGCGATTATGGCAAATCCCCCCTTTGGGGGGAGGCTTATGTCCAGCAGTGGGCGTGTTTCAGCTGATATGATGATGATATGATGATCTCTGGCAAATTTCATGACGATCGGTTCAGCAGTTTATGCGTGAAAGCGTAACAGATAGACAGAGTTACTTTCGCATTTATTATATTAGTAGGGATTTATGGTATCGGGATACCATAATCATCCAGCGGATTCCTGCGCCCTTCATAAGGTCATCGGTCCACCTTGCGGGACGCCTTCCAACTCTATGTCTTCCACTACGCGGTCGCCACTCCAGAAACTTTCGGCCCCATAGGTCATCTGTTCTGCGAGCAATGTGCCCTGCCCACTAAAGGCGGGCGTTTTGGAGGACTTTCTCAGTTTAAATTGAATAAAAGAGTTTTGATAAAGTGTGGCAATTCTTCAGATAGCGGGAACCACAGAACCGGTCGAAATGGCGGAGCTTGGGGAGGCTTATGTCCAGTAATGGTCGCTTTTCAGCTGAAATGATGATGATGATTTTATTTATTACTTTGTAACTTTAAAATGTATACCGCATTTTGAAGTTACAAAGTGATTTCAAATGAGAGCCAACCGCCAACCTAAACAATTACAATCTCTATTCAAAATAACAATTAAAATTTCTAGTGCAGTACAACAAAGTCTGTAGATATTAATTAAAGTTCAAAAATAAAACACATAAAATAATAATTTTGTATCAGCGCACGTAACGCCCTCTATGCTATGTGGGGCATAATGACTTTCGTAATTATAATGATTCAGTATCAAATTATTGTTAGGCTTGCGTTTATGAGCGGTTGTATGGTGTAATTAAGAAGCGAGGAGCGATTTAATCGATTTAGCATTTTTTTAAAGGATTGCCTGTATTTTTTCTTCTCTGATTTGTATTGCATGAAACTTGATTTTATACTGTAAGTACCTGTTTCTTCTTTCTTTCTTTCTTTTTTTTAAAAACGTTGCCCCACACTAGGAATTTCTCCTGTATTGTGGGTGCGTTTACAAACATTTAAACTCACATACACAAACAGCCAGACCCGGAACATCTATTTGTAGGTCATACCAATATTTGTTCCGTGCGGGAATCGAACCCGCGACACGCAGCGCAGCAGTCAATCGGTTAACCGCTGCGCCAACCGTACCGTTTGTTTATGATCGATTTGTTAATCATGGGCTTGGCAAGTGGATTCGTGATAAAAAAAAATAAGCATAATTATGTCGATTGTATTTCGTATCTGTCACTCTAGCGGTAAATTGATAAGAGAAATTGTGTTATCTTTATCTCCGACATATACTAATTAATTTTCGCTACGCCATGAAGATTATTGGTTAAGTTAGGAGTGATGTCAGTATCACTCTTCATTTAAAATTAATCTTCATCTCCTAAACTCAACCAATAAAACAATGACAATCACAAAGCGTTTCTTATTCTAACAAATATTTTCAACAAGATTGACATAAGTTTTTCAGTAGGTTTACGTCAATCCTAAACTTTTTTGATGATTCCATCATCGTTATTGCTGATAGAATCAATTTACGTAGGCCAGCTGGATGGTCCACACCTATTGACAGTTCAGATGAATGACTTTTTCATGAAATAGTCAGTTACGGTCGCGAATCATATTTTGTTAATCATACAACCTGACATTGACCTGCAAATTGCAAAATGTATGAAAATTTGAATTTCGTGAGTTACCCTGAAGATTCCACCTCATTATCTTCATCATTTCACCCGAAAGACGTCCACAGCTGGACATAGGTCTCCTCCAAGCTCCTTCACTTCGACCGGTCTTGTGCTTCCTACAACATGCGGATTCCCGCGGCCTTCACAAGGCTATCGGTCCCTCTTGTGGGTGGTCTTCCCACTTTACGTCGCCCTGTACGTGGTCGCCACTCCAAAATCTTTCGGCCCCATCGGCCATCTGTTCTGCGAGCAATATGCCATGCCCACTGCCACTTAAGTTTGGTAATTCTTCGGGCTATGTCAGTTGCCTTGGTTCTCCTGCGGATCTCTTCATTCCTGATTCGATCACGTAGGGAAACTCCGAGCATATCCCCCTCCATTGCCCTTTGGGTGACTTTTAGCCTTCTTATAAGGCCCATTGTGAGCGACCACATTTCTGTACCATAGGTCATCACTGGCAACATGCACTGGGCAAAAACGTTAGTTTTAAGACACTGCGGTATTTGGGACGCGAAGATATTGCGCTTCCACCTGAAGTAGTAGCTTTGTGTAGTAAGTTTACTCAATCAACAATCAACTCAGCCTAACGCAGTTTACTGCTGGACATAGACCTCTCAAAGGCTACACCACAACACTCTATCCTCCGCCTTTCGCATCCAATCTGTCCCAGCCACCTTTTTAAGTTCGTCGATCCTTCTGACTGGGGGGCGGCCCACACTACTCTTGCGGTGGAGTGGAGACTGCGTATCAGCATACACGTGGTCACGACTCAGGGGTAAGTCTACTGCTACCTCTTATGCCTTGCACCACAGACCACCCGCTACAGCTGGACGTCCGTACGTTTTGCTCCACATACGTAGTGTGGACATCTTACTGCGACATTGCGTCACGGCATTTTTCTCAACCCGAAGGTAACGTTAGGAAATATATACATACATACTGTATTACTTTATGGAGTAATTTATCATGAGAAGGCATTAATTGAAGGCTTGAAGCCGCATAACTTAGAGGTCTTGTTAGTAATGTTTATTGCGCAGAGTTGCTACAGCACCACAATAACACTCCAAGGAGAAGTCATCTATGACCTATCACCTGAACAGGTTTTCCTTGTTCCGGCTAATCTGATTAAAGACTTCTAGGCTAGCCAAGGCAACTCTTGACCAGGTGGGAGACAAGAAGGAACCGCTACGTTATTTCATACCTATATTTTCTGTTCTCAAATGGGGCTTGTTGCTAAGTATACACGCCACACGAGTCGATCGACCAAGCTAAGCTACACTTGCCGCGGTTGGTCCGTGGATGGATGACCATCTGTACGTACCAATACCCTTTCGTGCCTCGAAAACCAGGTTATGCCTTTGGTCCCGGCTGTGGATATTTGACAGTCGATACGGTTCGTCAAAAGCCCGAAAGTCTGACAACTAATACATTATTCAGGTGCATCCAGTGAAACTGGAAGCCGACCCCAAAAATCTGCAAGTACTAGACATCCTATCAAACTAGTTGACTCCTACCAAATGAAAGCACAAACCAATATGAGTGTTACGCAACTAAACTGCTAGTTATTTAAGCGATGTTATCACTAAATCATCAGATAGATGTTAATTTTAGTCAGACACAAAATCTAGCTACCGTTCACAATTCGCACATCATAAAAATTACGACGTATAATTTCACGAAATGCTAATTAATCTAGATTTTTCTTATAATTAAATTCTAATGTCAATTTTAACATGTTAATTTAGTAAATTATTGATCGAATTTTGAAATAGAAGCCTTGTCGACCGTAATCTTAAATTGTTTTGTTGGAATTAATTTATTGTTGCGTGGGAACAAATACATTGAACATTCTCAATACTATAATTGGAACAATGTGAGGTATGCAATGGTGGCTTTAGTATGTACTGTTCTAAATTGTGACAGCTTAAAGCCTTTCACGAGGCTTGCCACGCACATTGAGGAACTGAATTCAACTAAATTCTAAACCAGCCAAATTTTAAATGAATCACCTGATTTGTGGAGCCAATAAGAGGAATGTTAATATTATTATGACCTAATACCGCGGAGGGATATATTTGCGAAGGGGTTAGAGGTGGATATAGCGTTACATGGTTTTTCTGTGTGTCCAACCCATTTTGGAATTGCGTGACAAGACACATGTCAATATAATTCGAGCGCCTAAAATTGCTATAGAATATATTACAATACAAAACTCTATATCCATATAAATAATATATTTTACTTATCTACTAGTCTTAGTAGGTTAGAGACACAGATAAAAAAACAGTTAAAATTCAGCGTGGAGCTGTATCCACCTCCGCAACATCAGGGAATCCCACCGATCTGCGAATACACTGAGAATACTGTTGGTGCCGCGAACACGCATCATTAGGGATGCTGTAGTGTAGTGAAGTTTACCACCACAAGGTGCACATGTAGAAGGATTGACACTAAGCTAACTTGCAGCTGCTGTAGGTAGCTATTGGCGAGCACAATCAGACTCGGCGCTTCTACTGAGAAATTTTGTCCAACGCGGTCCGAACGAAACCCCTCACGGTCAGTAGTTATACTTACGGCCACTATACCAACGAGGTACTGAACATAACGGTAACACGAGTTATAATAAAACATACAAACAACACACAAGTTACATTATAAATGTGAAATTGGGTATAACTTGCACAAGCGCATACGTGTCGGGTCAAACGGCATATAATTTGAAATGAACATTATACGCTGGGACATAAATCTTTGGGTTGGACAATATGAAATGTAGATTCTATTGTAATTTCCGAAATCTGCATTCGTTGGATGATAATACGAATACGAACTTCCCTTCTATTTAGCAAAAAGGAGTTTCTAATCTTAAATACTAGCGACCCGCTCGCCCCTGATTCGGACGGTTTTTTAGAATAGACAAAACGTTGATTTTCTTTATTATATACCAGTTTGATACAATGAATGTATAATAAATACTTCAGAAAATAATTATAATACAAGATGGTGAAAACCGCACAAAAATCCGTTGTATAATTTAGAAGAATAACGCGGGCACAGAGACAGACCGAAATGTGACTTTTATTTCTAACTAGCTGACCCGGCAAACTTTGTACCGCCATATTTTATTTCTCCAGTCGCGACTGGTAAAATCAAATCAGTTGGTCGATTGTTTCGTCAAAGATCTGTCAAAGTCTTCTGTCACATACCGTCAATCACTTTTTCTATTAGATTGTAAAAAATTATTCTGATCAAATGTATATACTTTTTTTAAATTTTCTTATGTACAAACTTTATGCTGACAATAAGGAACACATATAAAAGGAATCATCCAATTTGGTGCAGTCGTTCGGAAGTTATGCGCGTACATACATTTCGGCGAATCATTTTTATAGTATAACTAGCTTTTGCCAGCGGCTTCGCCCGCGTGGAGGTCGTCGTATTATACATATAAACCTTCCTCTTAAATCATTCTATCTATTAAAAAAACCCGCATCAAAATCCGTTGCGTAGTTTTAAAGATTTAAGCATACATAGGGATATAGGGACAGAGAAAGCGACTTTGTTTTATACTATGTAGTGAAGTGACATGATCATAATTATGCAACCTTTGATAAATATAACAGTAAAATTGATCACATACCAAAAATAATTAGTTGATCTTACATACATTTACTGAATGTTAGTCACTAAGAAAATTTCCAATATAAGGGACCGACCTCTATAAAATAATCTACTATGCAGCAAAACTTTGCTACGGTAATTTTGTCACATATAGTTATACCTATTCAAAATAACATAACATATTTCGCCAGCAATGTTCAAGTCCCTATTCACAAATCTTTATCTAAAGGAATCAATTTTATCGAGTTGGAAATCTACTACGCCGCGTAGCAACGCTACGACGTAGACTACGAATTATAATTATGTTGATGACGTAGATTTTTCTAGCTGGCTACATCATGTACCTATAATATTTTAAAGAATTATAATATACGAATCGGATGTGAATAGTATCTTACTTTATTTTATTGTGCGGCTTACCATTGCATAAATATCTTGTAGAATAAATTGATAAAATTTAGATTTAAAAAATCACCAGAAAATATGTATTTTTACAAAACGTTATGTTCGAATTAGTGTATCTAGTTAGTTACGGTAATGACCACAATAAACAAGAGTTTAAAGTAATCGATTACTGTTATGATTACGTATGTATTGAAGTACCTACATAAATATAGGAAAAAATGTACGCCACCGAATATTTGACTGTAATCATGGGGTTTCCAAGAGTTGCACTGTTTTTCACATTTTTTTTGGTGATGGAATTCGCGTCTGCGTATCACTTTTATTATTTGAGACATGTACCAGGTATTTACGTTTTTATATTTGAATGTTTAATTAAGTTTAGTCGCATAATTAAACATCTATAACACAACTTTTTTTTGGAGAAGTGATGGCCCATTGTTATCAGCCCCGACTTAAAAGTCGTAGAGGTCGTGAGTTTGAACCCAGACAACCACTTTACTTTGTTTATTTAATTTCATCACCATTCCTCTCGAAACGGTGAAGGAAAATATCGTGAGGAAACGGTATGTCCTTGAACCAAAGAATTCAAACACATGTGACATCCACCAATCCCCACTGGGCCCGTGTAATGGTTAATGGCCCACTCGCTCTCACAGAGAGGAGGCCTGTCCCCTAGTTGTGAGAACATTAGAGGCTGAATATGCTGAAGACTGCTTTTATTAGCATACTGCATAAATATGACATTTGGGCATGGAATGTTTCTGAGATTTAACCTTTTCCTTCCGCAATCGTTTTCCTTACACACGGCACAGTCAGTGCCGTCGCTTTTCTTTAATTAATATAAAATTACCAGCATACAAGTGCTTGAATACATTCGATCCATAATTTTAATATATAAATATCCTATTGTAAAACACTTTAAAAGGGTAACGGATCCACCGTCTTGTCCATTCTTCTCCATACAAAACTACCTTTCAGAAGAATTAAGCAAAAAGAAAGAAGCAACCAGAATTAATTCTGTTTCTTTGTATATGTTGACGTTCAAAAGTGCTTTTTATTTGCCCATCTGAAATAAATGATTTGACTTTGACCATGAAACGATTTTGAAACTTTTCGCAAAGGCAAATATCGTATACGTAGGGAAAAGTTGTATAAAATAACTAGATAGTCAGTACAGTTTTGTCTCGTTTCCAGAATGCTCCACTGATCTGATATGCATACAAGAATACGGTTCGGGCTGCTACTGCCTCTACGGGAGTTGTCAGTGTTACGCTGTTGCTTGAAGACGAAACAACTAATGGTGCAACTAGATTGCGATGACATCGACCATTCAGATCGATGACATCGACCATTTAGATCGATGACATCGACCGTTCAGATCGATGACATCGACCGTTCAAATCGTTGCCATCGACAGTCCAGATCGATGAAATTGACCATTCAAAATTTACTGTATCACTGTTTCAAAATTGACCGGTAGCCATCCATTGACCTCAGTCTAGTAGCACCTTAACTTTATACGGAATAACAGAAACTGTTATGTTTGTTTATGTGTTGTTTATGATTATAATAAAAGTTAGTAATAAAGATAGTTTTACTCGTTTTGAGTCTTATTATTTAATACCTAGTTTTTATTCATTTTATACTGTTTCAGGAAAAGGCTTAGAGTTTAAGCTACTATTTAAATTGGGTGATTCAAGTTCCGATGACGCTACCGTATCACAACCAGGATTTCAGAATTCTGATATTATAAAACACAAAGTTCAGTCAAGATATCAAGATTCTGGTATTCAACAAAATTGGCTACAACCAAAATATCGACATTCTGGTATTGGACAACATAGGCCTCCACCAAGATATCGAAATCGTGGTATTGGACAAAACAGGTTACAACCAAGATATAAAAAATCTGGTATTGCACAACATAGGCTACAACCAAGATATATCAATTCTGATGTTCAGCAAAACAGGCTACAACCGAGATATCTCCATTCTAGTATTGGGCAAAATAGGCCTCCACCGAGATATAGCAGTTTCGCTATTAAACCAAATAGGCATCAGCCAAGATATCAAAATTCTGCTATTAGAAAAAACAGGCTACAACCAAGATATCTAAATTCTGGTATTGAAAAATACAGGCTACAACCAAGATATCTAAATTCTGGTATTCAACAAAATAGGCTAGAACCAAGATATCGACATTCTGGTATTGGACAATATAAACCTCAACCAAGATATGGAAATCCTGGTATTAAAAAGCACAGATCACAACCAAGATTTAGAAATACCTACTGGTATCAAAAAATGTGACATTGTAAAACCTGCCTAGTTTAAATAGCTGTAGAACACCAAAAAGATTATAGTTTCATGTAAAACTCATGGATATTGTTGTGATAAAAAATATTAATAAATGCTCACAAGGGTGCATAATATTGATGGCAATTATTGATAACAAGACTCCCCGCTAACTTTTACAAAAGGTACCAATGATCGAAAGTTCAACAATTACAAAAACTTCGAGACTCGAACTGACGACGTCAAGCAGAAAGGAGGTCTGCAGGCAAAAATAATAAACGTATTACCATTATGATCAATAGAGTGCCGTTAAATGTCTGTTGATATCACTTTCGCAACCCACGATAATAGGACGTGCTCAGCAGTAATTATGCCGGTAATTGTGACAGCCAATGACCTGTCAGCTAAGAGCCTCGTCATACCAAATACGGCTGAATGAAATTCTAAAGATGGTGGTCTACCAAATTGCAAAATGAAATAAACGATGATATGGTAAGAACTATATGTGACTATGGAGATGACGACTAATAAAAAAGTGTGGAAGAAAATGATATGTACCGCCGACCCCAAATAAATTGGTGTAAGGGCAGGAGACTGAACGATGATGGTGGTCTACCAAACTGCAGGTGGCTTAAAATATTTTTTGTTTCTCTGCTGGGCGAAGGCCTCCCCCAAATCCTTCCAGAAACACTTTTCCCGCGCCACCTCGAACCAGCCCTTGCGGTAGGCTTTACTTGACTTAAAGATTTTTTGTGTTAATATATTGCAGATAAGCCTCTTCTTAAATAACCCTTCTACGAATAACCGCACGGCGTGATGTTGCTTGCAGCAGCAGTTTTTTGCTTAATGTGTTTTTATAGTTACTGACATATAGTTTAATAAAAGTATCATCATTCATCATATATCAGCCGAAACACGTCTAATGCTGGACCTATAGACCTCTCCCAAGCTCCGCCACTTTGACCAATAAATGCATATATTTAAAATAATTTCCAGTCTTTGACGTTTGGCAAACTGTTTTAATAAGACGAACCTGCGAAATATTATTTTACAGTTTAGTAAAGAACGAATCTCTTCTATTCCTCTAGAAAAGGTTAGCGTATGCGTTGAAAGCTAACGTTTTATTAAAAAAAATGTAGGGTGCAATCACAGCACGGTCAATCAACTAAAAATGTGTCACGGCTGTCAACTCAGACATCAAAGAAAACTGTCACTGTGGCTTTGATGAAGTTAGCTCTCATTCCACCTGACGTTTGGACTTTACGCTACTCTAACAAGTCACTTCAAGCTCACTTCACCTTTTTACGGTAAGATTTTTACAGAATAGACCAGCTAGTTCCACAACGAGTGTAACTAGCTGATCTATTCTGTAAAAATCTAAAAGCGAACAACACTCAAAAACATATTACTTACTTTGTAGGTATAAATATAAGCATCAATGTACTGGTAAATACAATTTGTACTCAACATAACGCAACTGATCTCAATATAATTAAACAGCATTATCCTAATAAAAATAAGACAATTTAAAAGAACAATAAGGACCTTGGAATGACAATCGGTTCACGAAAACCTTTCGGTGGGAAACGTTTGCGAAATAACACTTAAGAATCGCTCGGATCTAAGGTGTAGACACACTGGTGAGAAAAAACGCTGCAGTTGGAATGCTGCTGATTCACATAACAATTTCGACGCTGTTACTGTAAGTGTCGGGCGAGTTATAGGCAATGCTAAAAATTAAAATGCAATAAATTTCGGTAAAAATAAAATCTGTCTCGTATCTTTGATGACCCAACGTGGGTCATAAAAAGACGTGACTGACATTTATGAGAAAAAAAAACATGCCAGCAGGTCGGTAATTGCATGAAATCGTTGCAATTATTTATGCTACCTACTACAACTCACATCTCCAGATATTTAAAGCCACTTTTCTGCTGAAATATATTATGCCATACCATCTTTTTATCTGGAAGCCACAAAATCAAACAACACAGGAAATAACTAGGAAGTAATTATATAGTAAATGAACTTCTTAACATAATACACACATGCTACTGACTAAAAATGCTTAAAACTATAAATGCTTATCTTTTAAACGAATATTAGCCATGGGAACCCTGTAACTGCCCATTTTGAGAGTATAATGATACCAAACAGTACAGGAATAGTTCACACACATTTAAACAATGTGCTTATTCATTTGAGATACTAAATGCTATCATATCTACAATAAATATCAAAACACTGTTCTACTGTTCGAAATATGGAGATGTGTTGCAAATACTTCCAATGTTTGTACATTGACCTAAGATATTTAAATAAAAACCATGAGATTTTAGATTTTAAAACCAAAGAGCCCGAGGTTTGTCCTCAGTCATAAGTCGATAATACATGTATCTGATAGTAGCAATACACTTTACTGCTAACTAGGTCTTTCTAATGAATCTCTTTGCAACGAAAGACCTTGGCAGAAATGTTTTAATCGGCATGCTAGGCAGGTGGATTCTTGTTTCTAGTTATGTCATCAGCGTAAGTGTCGATAAACAGTGGTGTTCTTTGTTTTGATCGTCACAGATGCCTCTGAATGGAAGCAACTTAGTAGGAAGACAGAAAGTAGTAAATCTTTGAAAATATATGAGAGATATAGGATTGATAGCCAGTCACTTATTTTAAGAATCTGGAATCTTGGGCCACAATCTGCAGCATAATTATGTAATTTTCTATTATCCAAAAGTAGGTGCTCTTAAGCCAAATTTCCAATTACGAAACTGGTTCTGCTAACATAGAAATACATTGATAGTTTCACGTTTCAGTAGAAGGGCAAAACTTTTACTTGAAAAATAAATTTGACTGACAGCTTTTGCATAGAAAATATATCAAACCGCCTTATTTATTCTTAAGAATAAAGTGATCTGACCATTGAAAAATAAACCTTATATACATAACTGTTTACACGTCGAAACTAAATTGCGACTTAACTAAACTAATTTGCGCAACAAGTTTCATAATGTAAATGCGGCTATATGAACCCGACTCATTGTGGTTGTAGATCATGAAAAACGAGACAAACAAATCCTAAGCAATGGGTAAATAACAACAACAAAGCATACTCTTACTAAAATAGAATCACGTAAATGATGTCAATTGAACCAAGTTACAGCATAATCAAGTAATAGGCATTACTATTCAACATTAGATGGGTCTGCATAGCTGTTCCGAATATAACGCGCAAAGAAACCGACAAATTAAGGCTGATCACGCAGTTGGCGTCACATATATACATATGTATGTGGGATAAACTTATGTATATAGAGCGCGGACTATTTAGAACATAAATATTCGAGTTTAGAGAACATGTGCGATTATTATAACATTGTAAAATTGTCTCTTATAAAATCGAATTGAAATAATGAATGGTTCATCCACGATTTAGGAAGAAAAACCTAAATTCTTTGGCATCTTTTTGCTTGCGCAGTTGAGGGCAGCTGCTTTCATTGTGTTTTTGTTTTTTTTTGTTGTTATGGCTATTTATTTTAACCTATGCTGTCAGAAATAATCACATGTGAATCATGTACTTTTGACTGATTATCTTTTCTATGCACAACGTTTCAAAACCCTGATAAAAACGTCGCGACGTTTACGCCTAGTGCGAAACTTGGAAGCCTATTACGAAAACTTTATCGCAGCCTATCGATAATAGAGCAAACGATCGACAGTCCCACGGCGCACTCACCATGCTATCATTATTATGCCACAATAAGAAATTTGTATTGCCTATTGATAGCGATAATACTTTAGTCAAAAATTAAATTACCCGTTTTGACCGAGAAATGAATTAATTTCTTGTAACTTTATATTCGCGCCACTGCTTCTTCCCAGCTAAAGCACTAGGAAGTGGTGAAGGGCGGGCTTTTTGGGGGGGCTGTCTTATGTAATCTTGACGTTCAAAAAGTGCTGACTCTCAGCCTAGTTTGAATAAATGACTTTTGATTTTGATTTAATTTTACTGGGTCCGGGTGGTGGATTACCGCCCGCTCCCTCTCATTGAATAGAGGTCTGTGTCCCAGCAGTGGGAACATTATAGGCTGATTATGTCTATTCTATGCTTATACTTAATTAAGGCAACGGCTGCATACCAGAAGTTCCTAGCTTTGAAACTAGCATTGCCTGGTTTTTCTTTTCTAACAAAATTGTTTTTACAGTCGCACATAACATCACCACGGCTATAGTTGTCTTTACAGTCACACATAACATCACCACGGCTGTAATCGTTTTTACAGTCACACATAACGACACCACGGCTGTAATTGTCTTTACAGTCACATAACAACACCACGGCTGTACTTGTCTTTACAGTCACATAACATCTCCACGGCTGTAATCGTTTTTACAGTCACACATAACATCACTACGGCTGTAATTGTCTTTACAGTCACATAACATAACCACAGCTGTAATTCTTTTTATAGTCACACATAACATCACCATGGCTGTAATCCCCGAAGGGTTTTTTTTTTTTTTTTTGGGTGGGAAATCATCAAATAACTTCTCCCGCTCTGGGTGGAGCGGGAGGGCGTGTCAGACTTTTACTGACTAAAACCCACCCGTGTTCCCTCAGTTGCCTGTGTGCCAGGGGCGGCGGTATCTCTTTCGAACAACCCGCACCCCCGGCAGGCATCGGCCCTTGCGGGCCCCATCTGTTGCTGCTGACATCTCTTTGAGGCGCGCGTGGAACACAACGCGCCGTCGACCCGGGCTTGGTCCTTACCGGACAGCGAGCTACCCATTACTCGCCGTCCGCAAGCCCGTGCCTACGGTGGCCGGGAATCAGCCTGGGATTCCCGACGCCCAGGGCGTCTCCTGCGAAGGCCACGGCTGTGAGGGCGCATGTACTGCATCTCCCTCACGTGCGCCGCCTCCCTCTTTGCGAGCATAACTGCTTCGCTGAAGGAGGCGACTGCCAGCCATGCCCTCTCGCTCCGTACCATGGCCTGGACCAGGGTCAGACGCGAGAGATCGCCGCCGCCGATCACCTCCACGAGGACACGGCGTTGCTCCGCCCAAGCTGGGCAGACCTCCACCGTATGCTCCACCGTGTCCTCTGGGCGATCTTCGCAATATCCCCGAAGGGTTAGGCAGAGGTGTGTCATATCCACATTTCGCCAGTTTTATTCAAGACCCCTTTTATAGGGGTGAGCCTATCTTCTTATTCTTGAGATTCTGGCTCTTGTGATACAGGAACTTTCAGTACAAGAGCCAGGGCTACACTGATGTTTGTGACATGAAGTAAAAAAAAAAAAAAAAAGAATACGTGGCGTAAGCATTGGTAGGTAGTAATGTAAGGAATATTTGCCATCGACACGCGAAGAAAATAATGACTACATACAAATTCTATTAGAAACACCCAATCATTCATTAACTAACCATTAGATTTATATTCATTTGTTTCTGAAGTTTTAATTTAGTTCTTTAAATCAACCTACATATATCTAAAGTATTCTGAACGACACAAAAATGTACCTACTATCTCAGTAAGTATTTGCTAAACTAAAAATAAAGATACCGGTAGTTAGCATGCAATTTCCTGATTGCATTTATTTAAAGAGTTTTTTTCTCCAAATTAGTCGGACATACACAAAGTAACGCTTTATTTGGCGTGAAATTATTATCTGTTAGGTTTACCCTCGTCGCTAGATGTTGCGGCCGTGAACTTCGAGTAAACAAAACGATGTAAAAGATAATAAAGCTACGTTTTGGCGTAATGTAAAAAGAAAGTATCTTTGCTTGTTGTTTTATAAAAAAGATGCTGTTTTGGTGTTGGTGCATAAGACATTCACTATGGTGCATTATAATGGGGTAGTATTATTGTCTTCAGTGCTAAAACGATTGATCTGTTAAAAGTGGACATAATTATAGATGACTTTTGTTAATGCAAAATTATAGGTACTGGGTCCTGGAAAGCTCCTTAAATATTATATCCAGATGGTTTAGACCAACATCCTAATAGATTTCGTGGCTATAGTCAAAACGGTGAAGGAAAACATCGTGCTGAAACTGGCAGATCCTAGAACCAAAAATTGGAAGACATGTAATAACTACCAATTCGCACTGGCTCGTGTGATGGATTACAGTCTACTCACTCTCACAGAGAGGAAGCCTGTGTCCCAGCAGTACAAACATTATAGATTGATTATGCTTATACAATACTCAATACTCAAATACTTCATTGCATTCCATAATGTGTTCATATAACAGTTGGTATATTATAACATCGAATCAATTATGGACCCTGTCGGGCACAGCAAAGTTAATTTTTAACAGGAGAGAGGATGAAGGCGCTTTTTGTTTAGAAAAAAATAAATATTAAATTAAAATAGGTAGTATCATTAAAATAGTATCACTAACTACAGTTGCTGCGGAAAAGTCAACAAGCGTAAAAATCTTTTTAAATCACGCTGTAAAATGATTTCTACATGACCTGACCTGATCCAACCAACTTATGTCCAGAAATTCAAACTAGTTTGGATTCTCAAAGATCAAACGGCTACGGCGTCCGACAAACACTATAAAATTATACAGCATGTAAACCTGTTATTTTATAGGTATAATTATAATATAACCCACCCACTGCCCTGTCTACAGGTGACTCAGGTCATGTTACATAACACAAGGAGCCAAGACCTGACTGGTTATGACGAATGACGACATGTAGCGTCGGTAAAAGGGCACGTACCTTTATAGTGTGACGTTTGACACATAGCGGTAACGGAGTCATTGATTGTCACGTCTTTAGTCTTGCGAAGAGCGCGTGGTACTTACTAGTTACTAAAGGATTGTGCTTGAACATCATGGTTTGTAAGACTTAAAGTAAAGTGGAGAGAAGCACAGAACCGTTTGAAGTGGCTATGTTTAGGGGAAGGCTAGTCCAGTCCAGTCCAGCAATGGTCGTCTTTCGGCTGAAATGATGATGAATATTGATGAATGTCCTTGAATGATATGCAATTTGAGGATAATCTTAAAATGACAGTCCGTTCAAATCACAAGTGTCCTGTCTATTTGCATGTGTGTCATGGCAAATTAACGTAGTACGTCAATATATCCAACATTAATGTAGCCTTAGTGCGACTGAGTACGACTGATCCTGATGTCAACAAAGTCTCATATAATGTAGCCGTTTTCTGCAACGAAATTTTTGGGCTACTTGATTTTATTGTCTATTTACAGATCGACTCGTTATTCTATTATTATAAACTTTATATTACCTTGTTTTTGATCATTCTTCAAATATATAATAAAGTTAACAAATATAATAGGTGCGAAAACAGGCTTTTGTTGTAGTCATAGCATGAATAAAACTACTGATAGTCTACGACGTATTATATAGAGAAACTTGAATCAAGTTACCTTGAGTTGAATTAAATGAATAGCATCCTCAATAAAAAATGATGCAATTTGACTGCAGTTCTTTAATAATATAATTGATTAATAATCTATATATGCGTATTTGTTTTGAAGGCTGTGAGGGATATACCCTTATTATGCACGCCAGTTAATTGAACTTTAATATTGTAATTAAAATCAATCTTCATTCTTTGTGTTCGTTAAAAGAACGCAAAGCTTATTTTTTGTAATTATCCGTAATAGCATAGAATGCGTAGGGTCAAACCAGGATAATTGCCCCAGGGGTATAGTTGCCACGATTTTAATCCAACTACCACTAAGTTGATCGTGTCGCATGTCTCTATGTGATTGTATGGGAAGGCAAAATGCGATCAAAGTTTTTGCGAGATAGATGTCCTGTTTCTCGGCGGGGCATTTATCCGAAACGTAATTTATATGGATTAGGCAACTATTCCCTGTGTGGTATAGATGTCCTAAAATATAGAGGTCCACAAAAATCGCTAGTACTCTCGGAAAATTAATGATTTTTGTTTTTACTTTTCATAAATTTGTAGCTAAAAAACCAAGGTATCGGCCAGTTTCTCAAGTGAAGTATTTTGGTTTTTGTTCTGAGAGATATAGAGTGATTTTGTTCTGAGAGATATAGAGTGATTTTGAAAAGTGTGACAACTATCCGGCTTTTACCCTACATATGTCCGAACGTTAGAACTGTTGCATTGTGGGCTAAGATGACCACAACATGGGTCTCCGAAAACGTCCAACGGCATCGCGGAAGACACAGACGTAGATGGCGGGACGAACTCAACGCGTATATGAGGGATTGGTCCTTATTGGCTCAGGATCGAGTTAACTGGAAAACGGAAAGGGAGGGAGGTCTTTGCCCAGCAGTGGGAAAATACAGGCAGATTTTTTAAGTACTATTGTTATTCCTGACTCAACCTTTTTAACCGACTGCATAAAAACTCGGTAATGTAAAAAAAAACCTATGGAACAGCCCCAAAATAATAGCACGTGAGTGGCATAAACAATATACAAAGTGTAACGGAAAGGGTATATACATACCAAAGACACGGCTTCTTTTGATGATATCAAACGATATTGGAAGGGTTTCTTAATCCTATCTTTAAATGTTCGAAAGTAATGAGAATTTTTAATACATTGATACCAGAAACCGAACTTTTCAAATTTCAATAAAAACATCACTCGGAAGAGATTTATCGTGGCATTGGCAAGTAACGTGGAAAGTTATTAACCTACGTAGTACTGTGACACATTTGTTATGATTTGAATTTAAGAAACATATGAAACCGAAATTTTGGTATCAATTCTTAGAGTATTTTATTTTGAGCTGAAACCATGTATAGTGATTCTATACCAGCTGTTATCTTTAGTGCTTTAAGGATAGCAATAGGGTTTCTGTTACACCCTGTATAAGTCCATAATATTAGATTCAAAATCAAATAAATGTTAGTTTTAAATTATCTTGCATCAACGTAGCTACACGAAAAAAAAAGCCGACGCCTTCATTCAATGTCACATTTCTGGAGATCCTAAAACAGATAACATCGCAGGAACAAGATGGAAAGATACCACATATTCAAACGTATGTAAGCACTGCGGTAAAAATAACTTCCGTTCGTAAAACAAAGGATTTACCAAATTCACATAATAATTCAAAAAAAAATAAGCTACAATCTGCAAGCATGCAAAGGTCATATTAGACGTCAAAATTGAAATAATTTATTATAATTTTATACATAGTAAAATATTTCGTAAAAATTATAAGAAAAAGATTATGCTCAAAGTGATTGGATTGACAAGATGTCATTGAGAGATGCATCATTTCGGATTTCTGCATTCATAAAATGGATTTATTTTTCGTAACTTCGCGAGGCCATTATTGCATTTTTGCAGATGCATGTCATCGTTAATCCCCAAATAAATTATGTATGTTAAAAGCAAGGTAAAGATAAACATAAATGAAGAATATTTAATAAAATTATTGTCTTTATTTGTTTTTGGTTACGGCGGTAGCTGCGCTGACTGCCTAGGATGCACCGGGCATTTAATAGTATCTTACACGTAGAGGCTTTGCCACGCCAGTTTGAAGTGGCGTACCATTTCCATAATCATAATCATTTATTCATTTGCGAATATAGGTACAAAAGAAAAGGTCTTACAAAAAATTGTGTCCATTAGCCATATCCTACCATAAGGCATGCAAATGCACAAACACACGGGTACGAAGCTAGACTATAACAATAAAAGATTAAGTAAATTAAAAAAAATAAAAGAATATAAATATATACAATAAAATTTATAACAATAAAATAATAAGTAAGTTTATCCTGTAAATATTCAGTGATAGAGTAATATGCTTTTCATAGTAACAGTGTTTTTATTTTGCTTTTAAATAAATTACATTACTTATATCCAGAAGTGAATTTGGGAAATGGTTATAAGCCCATGCGTGGAGCCATACATAATATACTTTTATTTAATACCGCTGTTTTATTGACTGGTAAACATATATTGAATTTGTATCTTTGCTGTTTAACTTTTTAAAGTAGTTTCTATTTTTCCTAACGAACAATATTTAATTTTAAAAAATGATGGTCTGCAGCTGTCAGTTACTTTTATACTAGTTATGGCTCGTATACACTTCTTCTGGGCTTTAAATACCGCTTCTTTATTAGTAGAATTACCCCAAAAAATAACACAATACTTTAGAGTAGGTGCAACAAAGCCGTTGTAATCTGTAAGGACTGTAGAAGTACTGACCGTTTGTTTAAGTTTAAACAATGCATACGAGAAGGTATTCAATTTAGTGCATAATGTATAGATATGTTCTTTAAAATTCAAATTATTATCTACCTTTAGACCCAGAAATCTCGTTTTCCGATCGTAAAAATATATTCGTGATTTTTTTGCATAAACAGGTAAATTTTCTGCATATTGGAGAGACTTGGTAATAACTAGAAAAAAAAAAGAAAAAACAACTCTATTCTATGATAGAAACAGTCAAATAAAAGATGTTGTTACAGTGCTCATACATTCAATCTTTTCTAATACACTTTTCACTTTTCTTTTTAAAAAAAAAAAAAAAAATACTTCAAATACTTCAAATTGTTTCACTGAGCTGATGTCAGTAGTATTAGATCTAACGTCAAATAAATAACTCATTCAAATGTCAGAATGTAGACGATATAGTATATCAGTTATGCTAATGCATAACCCCGCCCACATTCGACTTAAATTCATTTAACGAAAAATCTCTAAAAGCACGTCTGCAGTCCACCTTGACATAAAATACCTTCTAAAATTTTGAAAAATTTAAATTAATTCAAAATGCATTTAATTTGTTTGCTCCATTGTCAAGTCTAGTGATTCGGTATAAGATCAGGGTCTTTCTTTTTTAACTGTTGCGTGCACGTATATGGTTAGCGAGTTGCGTATACGCATAGCGAGGTTAAAGTTCTGCATGATAAATTATCATTAATTCAGGCCTAACATCCAGTGCTGAAAATAAAAAAACACCACAAAACACCCAAATATCATGTGAGCTTATTGAGAGAAAGAGAGACGTACGAAAGAGTAGGAAAATAAAGAAAATAACTGCTAGTGCCACCCACAAACATCGTTTGTACATTGGTTTACTTTTATAACTTTTACAATATTTATCACAACTATCTATTTACTCTAGGTACTTTTAATTTAGTACCTTGTGTAAATTAGATAGTTGAAAAACAAAAGAACACTTAGGCATCGAAATACTCGTCCGCATCAATGTCATACGGAAATGTTCCCAGAAGACTGGCAGCATTACAACGTTGAATGGCAATGCTAATTCTTTGACCAAAGAATGACCCAGCCTTCTTGACTCGTGAATTTAAAAATAAACTTAGATTAATTTTACTCCATAATTTACGTAACTAAAATCTGAAACAGTAGTTAAGAGGTACACGATAAACGAGTAGGTAATATATAAACTGAAATGGTCTAAGTCAATGTAGCATAATTAATTACACACAAAATTGGATAGTGAATTTTGTATTACGAAACCTAACAAATCTAGGAATGGAACAGAGTTAAACACAGACATGCATCAGTTTATCATACCGCACAAATGGCTTGTAAACTAAAACTTTTTACAAGTATAGGCGAGATGCATTTAAGCAAGAACTCAAGTACCCGTAGACACTATCATTTCACCCGTTGTAATCATTGATTTAAGAAGTAACGATGACATGACAATTGACAAGGGATCACCAAATACACGCATCCACTATGATATCACCCGTTGCAGAGATACATTTAAGAAGCATGACGTGACAGACAATTGGCAAGGGAACATGAGAATATTCTCTATGTAAGCATTTTAACTAATCTAGCTAAATAACACCTACGAATTTACATCACTGTTTGTCATAGAGTTGTACATAAGGTCTTCATTCTCCACCTTTTTATCTAACCCAACTAAAGTGACAGTTTTGAGTGGAAAACTTTTAAAAGTAAAATTTTTCTGTGCAAATGGCGAAATATTTCTCCTGGACATCTCAGTGTGGACCACTGAGACACATTTTATTAGTGATGGCGATGATGGAAAAGTCTTTAATGTATTGGATTGACATAATTAAGTTATCGTCAAACCTGCTGAAAGTCGTTACATAAATACGTAACGCTTTGAAAGCGATTACTTCGGCCCTCTGCTAAATAAATCCAATTTGCTTGGTTTATGAGAAGGACCAATGACTAGTTAACTTGTCTTCTTAAATTCTATAATCCGTGTTGCTGTCACTAAACTGTCCGATATTGCGATCGACTTCAAGATAACTATTACTCATTTACTTACTTAACATCTGGCTTACGTGCCAAAGCTTTTGTTGTAGCAACTATCAATTAGCATTTTGACGGGATCATGGTTGATATTGACAACTTGGCGTAAAAGTATATTAGGTATCTGACGGATCAAAAATCATAAGAAACGTTGCACAATGGCATGAACGTAATCACTCTCAACAAAACAAAAGACATGCAAAAAGCAAGAGAAAGAAAAATAGACAGCACACTCAATTCTAGCGGTAGATAAATATAAGCTGAAGATTTAGAAGTAGACAGGTGAAATCAAAACCTAAAAATTCTACTGTAGAATAAAGTATTCCAAGTTCATCACAAGTGATTGAATGCTAAGCAAAATCCTGTGCCTTCACGAAGGACATACGATTCAGTAAATTGCGCACGGCACCCAGAGGCAAAGTTGATAGTGTCTTGGCTGTCCTTGTAGGTCACATCAAACAAGGGCGTGCCCTACAAGATATTGCAGTTTTAATGGACGACGCAAAGGAAGCCAAGACAGTTGAATCAAACGCTTTCTATTCATCAATCTCATGCCATATACAAGTTTTTATCTGCCTGGTTTCATAATCATCTGCCTAGCTTTTTCCCAACTATGTTGGGGTTGGCTTCCAGTCTAACCGGATGCAGCTGAATACCAGTATTTTACATGGAGCGACTGCCTATCTGAACTCCACAACCCAGTAACTGGGTAACACGATACTCCTTGGTAAGACTGGTTGTCAGACTTTCGGGCTTCTGCCGACCCGTAACGACTGTCAAAGATCCACGAATGACAGCCGGGACCAACTGCTTAACGTGCTTTCCCAGGCACGGAGGCGTCTTGGTGTGTAAACATGGTCACCCATCCACGGACCAACCGCGGCAAGCGTAGCTTTACCTGTTCAATCGACCCGTGCAGCTATTGTTACTTAGCCACAAGTGCCTGGTTTATCACCTTTAATCTGTTTTTTGTCTTTCATCAATATATTCAGCGTTTATTATATTCTTTAGTTAATATTCTTCTCTCTGTCACTTGTCATTCAATAACACAATAAATGCTTGCTTTCTTTTGTCCGTCTTTTAATAAAAGCTCCTAATTTTTCTTTTTCTTTCAATTCGTTAATTAATTTTCTAATACTACTACTACTTACACTTATTATGTCATTATTGCAATGTAACTGAATTGCTTAGCCTCCTAGCGTCATAAAAAAAAAACATTCCTCAATGAAGTAGACGAAATCCTGTAGTGATAACACGAAACTACAAATATATGCTAATGTGAATGTAATTTTAATGAATGTAACTGATATGCATGTTTTGCATACGTAAACATGAAACAACATATTTTATATTCTTAGTTACGAGTCATTAGAAAAATAATTGATTGTTTAGGGCCTGATAAAGATGATCATTTCACTGGAGGAATGAGGATAATGTCGTGAGGAAATTTTTGAGAATGATTGTGGATTGCTAGAAGAGGGGATCAGGGATACGAAATAAATGATGGATGGACTGTGTAAAAGATGATATGGCTAGAAAGGGGGACTTCCGAGATGATGACTAATACAGAAGAATGGAAGAAGACGACATGTTGCATCAACCCCAAATAAATTGTTGATGAATAAATCTTTTTTATTGGCAAGATCCCATATTATCGATTAGTGATTTCCAACGAGCAACGCAAACAATGAATTTTTGCATAATATGTTGTAAAATGTATGATAACCTACTTACAACCCTATGTTGTAACCACTCAATCTGCAATTTAAGACCTCAAATTACGTAAAGGGTAAATCCCAAAAAATCTATATAAAATATAACATTGCGCAATGCGCATGCAGTTAGTGGCCATTTTATTATTTACTTACATATGTCTTAATCCTGCCCTTCACCTATAATAATTGCATATCTTCAAGGACTTTTCTCAAAGCGAACCTCTTCGTATCAAAATGATTAGTACCATGCATTTCTTCGATTATGACAATTTAAATGAAGTTGTCAATTTTAGAAATTGCAGGCAGTCGAGTGCAGGCATTTCAATTTCAGAAATCTTCATCAGTTACTATGAATACATATTCAAAGCAATTCAACGTACGCCAATTAGTCGGCGAAATATTTTAGCAAATAAACAGAATGTGTTAGAATGATCACTATCTTTCTTAATTAAACACCCTCTTAAAACTTTTACATTTACTGCCTCACATGTATGCATGCATTTAAATTAAACTACCAACTAAACACATAATTTAGAATATTCTCCTGATATAATAAAATAATCAAAGAAATTATTCAAGAAAAGTCCAAGGATATCATTCGATAACAAGTTATATCAGACGAAAAACGTACAGAACAACCGAACATAAGCACAGCAACCTTGAGGCCTTACAAAGGAAAAGCATTCACAGATCGGCATTAGATGATTACGTTAATTATATTAAAATTATATCATTGCTAGCGAACCGGTCGCCACGAATCTCGGCGTAGACAAATATAGAGCATTTCGGCTCGCTCGATTCCGAACCCCCTCAAAAGCGAAAGTGTAACATGGTCCTATAGAGTGCCGCCATTTTTTTTCTTCGCTCGGCCGCTCTTACCGCATATATATAGCGAAGCTACGAACGATCACGCATCATTCGCATTCAGGACTTCGCTGACTTCAGTGCAACCTACTAGTGCAGCATCATGAGGCACATGGTGTGTTCGAACTTTAAAATACTCAAAATTACAAAAATAAATTAAGTGACAGTGCAAATAATAATTAAAAACCCGTAGGGTTGTGACAGTGCCTGGATATGCAAAACCCCTTGTCCCACTTTTATAATTTTGCGCAACAAGGAAATTGCGTACTTAGTGTGTAGGTGTCTGTGCCGATGTTAACTCGAAAACTCATTAAAACAACGAGCCTCGAAGCATATTTGCACCAGATAATTAGTCAACTGCGATAATAACTTTCGATTCTATTCTTACAATCACATTCGTTCCAGTTTTTGATACTAATCTTTGCCTTTTTGTTAACAGCTCGTGGCCGCCAGTCTGGTGGCTCTCTTGGCATTCGCTTACGCGGAAGAAGCCAAGACAGCAGAAAAAGAAGTGGCAGTGACCGATAACAAGGAAGCTGCGGCGGACGACAAGAAGCACGAGAAGAGGGGAGTGTTCGATATTGGACTCGGCTACGGACACGGTGGTGGTCACGGAGGATTCGGCGGTGGTTTTGGCGGTGGTTACGATGGAGGCTTTGGCGGTGGTTATGGTGGAGGCTACGGTGGCCATGACACCCACTCCCACAAAACCATCACTGTGGTCAAGAACGTCCCAGTCCCCTACCCCGTAGAGAAGCACATCCCTTACCCAGTAGAAAAGAAGGTTCACGTACCCTTTAAGGTGCACGTTCCCCAACCCTACCCTGTTATCAAGCACGTCCCTTACCCAGTCAAGGAGATCGTGAAGGTACCAGTCCATGTACCCCAACCCTACCCAGTTGAAAAGAAGGTGCCCTACCCCGTCCATGTGCCCGTAGACAGGCCCTACCCCGTCAAGGTGTACGTACCTCAGCCCTACCCCGTTGAGAAGAAGATCCACGTCCCTGTCAAGGTTCATGTTCCCGCTCCTTACCCAGTTGAGAAGAAAGTACCCTACCCCGTAAAGGTCCCTGTACATGTGCCCCAACCCTACCCCGTGTACAAGGAAGTGCCCTACCCTGTCAAGGTTCCCGTCGACAGGCCTTACCCCGTGCATATCCCCAAGCCTGTGCCTTACCCAGTTGAGAAGCCTGTGCCCTACCCCGTAGAGAAACGTGTTCCCTACCCCGTCAAGGTTCATGTTGACAGGCCTTATCCCGTACACGTAGATAAACCCGTGCCCTACCCCGTCAAGGTGCCCTACCCAGCGCCCTACCCCGTGGAGAAACTTGTCCCCTACCCAGTGGAGAAGAATGTGCCTTACCCCGTCAAGGTCCCCGTCGACAGGCCCTACCCCGTCCACATTGAGAAACACGTGCCCGTCCACATCGAAAAGCACGTGCCCTACCCAGTGAAGGTACCAGTCCCCGTTGTTATCGGTCACGGACACGGCCACGGATATGGCCATTATGATAGCTACTAAGGCTGCAGGGAGCAGATACGTCGGAATGTGATACATAAATATAAGCTTAGCACTAATACGAACGGGGGACGTGAAATACCCCGGCAATGGATAGTGGTCGTGTTACCAGATCCAAGGAACTCGTATTCCACGACCCGCGATCGAACGCACTGAACTAAATACTCTATTAGTCTACTTTTTTTTGTTAATTTTTTTTAAATCGGTTGAAGTTACGTTTGAGTTTATGTACCTGTTATTGTAAGACGAAAAAATGATGTTTTTGAATTTCCCTTAATTTTGGATGAACGAACTGACTGTGAAAATAAATGGCTACGCCAATTATGATAATTATGTCCGCTGTTTTAATTCGTCCATTGTCCCTGTGTAATTGAGTGTAACGTTATGGGTCTGTAAGTAAGTTTTACGAAATGCGAAATAATATGACCAAGCGGATAGCCGCTACTTACGCGTATGACGAAACCTGGTACATTTTCACTCTTGACAATATACACGCAAAACGCGATCTTTGTTTTGCGTAATATGCCGCGATATTACACGAGCGTAATCTCAGACGATTACAATTAACTACAATGTTCTATTACTATTTATTAGCGCACAGCAATCAATAACACAGAAACCTGTTTCAGTCGCAGTAGGATCTCTCTCTATGATCACAAATTCATTGCATAAAATTACCAATTCGTTGAGCATCCATTTGTCAAATTGCAGATTTATTACTAACTTAACGCTGATCTTTCAAAATCAGTGTTACTTGATTTACAACGCATGTTTTATGAGCATTATATATTGCAAAATGTCATTACATTCTGTGGTTGTTTACTGTCAACATTACTGCGACAAAATGTACGCTCGCCCGCTATTACGAAAATATAAGCCTCATTTTACGTAAGCTTTGTCTTTAAATGGTCGAAAACAATTCCATTGGAATCAATAAAAGTACATTTATGATGTTTTTGCGAAATAATTGAAGTTTCATTAGCATTCCGGCTTTGGTAAATGATATAAAAAAGTGTAAAAGTGATGGTGAAATGGAAAACTGTGTGTAGTTCAAAATATTTCTCATCCCACTCACGTCAAAGTAATTTAAGTGGAATAAGTTACTAGTTATGTACTTATTCACACTTGAGTGAAACGTAATGCAACTTGACGATACAGTGTGCATTCTCACAGTATTTAAAATTATGTTAAGCGGCGAATGTACTGAGATGAAATTGACAGGAAATCTTTACGTAAGGAAATGTTGTCAACGACGTGATTCCATGTATTCACATACAAAAGTTCCTGCTTACTCCTAACGTGAGTGAAGTTAATGAATAAGAAGTGCATGAAAAATTCAGGCTCAATCTCTGTTCCTTTACCCTTATAGTCCGAGGGGATAGAAATCAGACACGACGGGAGAGAGATCAGGGTCTCAAGTCTGCTATTACAATAGTGTCAGAATGGTATATCATTGATTTCATAATTGTTGATTTTGACAAGTTTGGTAATCTACTAATATAATGGCGTCATTATGACTTTCCAATGGTCAGCCACTGACATTCCATTGAAAGAAATGGCATATATTGGTAATCTCGTACATAATGATAAATGAATGACTGAATCAGGCGGTAATCTGCTAAAATTTAACACTAATAAATAATATGTAAAAATGTAATAAATGAAATCGGGCATGAATAAATGTTCAAATTTAGTAGAAGTTTTTGAAAAATCATTTCTACTAACGGGTTTTATAATAATGGCAACACAACAATACCATTATAACGCAATTCTATTACGAGACCATTGACCGACCAATGATCGACCATTATGAATTTAGCAGATTACGAACTTTTAGCAAAATGACAATGGGATCGTGTTGAAGTGACGAAATTATAAAATAGATGACTTGGGCCTCAGGTGTAGGCTGTAAGTCCTTTTCGAGGCACGGGGGTATCACCACCAACTTTCAAACACCGGGTTGAGAAATTCCTAATGGAAAAGCCCAATAACACTGATCCACCCGACAAACGAACCCACGCTCCTTGCGACCACAAAGGCATACGGAGCAGTAAGATGATAGTGTATAGATATTCTTTGGACCTAGTATAGATGACTTAGAACTCCATTCTCCAGAACTTGCCAGCATATACGACGAAAGCCAGCATAAGATTTTGTGATATTAACATTAATGCACCTCATCTATTGAACAACAAAACTTTTGACAGTCGTTACGGGTCGTCAGTATCCTGACACTCTAACAACCAGTCTTACCAAGGGGTCTCGTACCCAGTAACTGTGTTGTGGAGGTCAGATAGGTAGTCGTTCCATGTATAATATTATAATTCAGCTGCATCTGGTTAGACTGGAAGCCGACCCCAACATAATTGGGAAAAGGCTAGGAAGATGATGATCTTTTGAACAACAAAGCACCGATTTCTGGTTTTTCCAATGACATTATTAAAACCATTGTCACATTAGCTATAAGTCTAGAAAATAATTGTATCAAAAAGGATGTGCTATTGTTTCCACGACCGATATTATTTCGTTGACCTTGGAAATTGAATATATTAATAATTAATTATGTATAAATTATTTTATTGGTCGTAACCCTGAACTTAGCACCCGCCTTATTATTATATTTACTAATAAAGACATAGCAATAATTTCTTTTTTTATATTATGTAGATACATTATATTATCTATTAATATACTTTATTTCAGATCCGTTACGGACTATAATAAATGCATTCCTAATTGAAGTTGAGTGATAAAAAATATGAGATTAATTAGACTAATTAATTCTTTGATAATAATTACATATGTCAAAGCTATTAGATTCATGTCAATGTATTCAATTTTATGCAATTTAGCACTTAACATAAAAAATAATGGATGGCTACTGTGCTTCGTTATCGACGAATTGGCTAAAATATTAGTCATCGGAGCAGATTTGATAATTTTATTAGAATCGAAATGTTTTTCTATATTTGCATTGTTTCGAAAACATTGACACGTCTGGCATGTATTATATTGCAATAAGTTTCCAATCCTACTCTTCACAAGTATGTTAGATTAGTTGCATCTTCACTCTCGTATTTTTTGGCCTATCTTGATTATGCCAGACATTTCAGAGATGGGGCTTGCTAAACCTTCCTGCAATTGGATGCTTTGTTGTTGTTTATAACGTTTTAATATTGAATTTGTGTGCCTAATTTGTTACTACTAACATAGTTTTTTAAGTAACTTGTAATACTCACACGCAATGGGCCTAGGATACCTGCCAATAAAAGTTTTTTGTCCCTTTAAACAACTGAAAAGCTCTACTCGTTTTTCAACAAATCATTAGGTATGTATTCAAATCTCAGCTTAATCGACCATATTCTCATTGGTTCGTACTATTAGTACCTCACTTTGAAATAGCGAATCTTTTACAATAACAACAGTATGAAATTTTTAAATGTTATCAGCTATGCTGAACGATAAGTTATTCGAAATTATTTCAGTAGTAGAGCCAACCGACACGTCAACGTCACGTTAATGACTAGCACTTCACCCGCGACTTCGTTCGCATGTAATTTTAGGCCCGACCCGCCTCGTCGTTATTACTTCGCTTCCACTTAGCGTTATTTCCAACGTTTTTTCTTTTTGCTCGGCTCCTAAGGATCGTAGCGTGGTGTTAAATAGCCTATAACCTTCCTCAAAAATTGAGCTACCAAATGCAAACATCATTTTACAAATCCAACTTACAAACAAACAAATTTTACCTCTCTGTAATTGTTATAGTATAGATGAACATTGGAACAGTCATTATGACAGTCATTGTCATTACCTATGCTAACATAACCTTTGCCAAAAATAACACTAGTTTAATCCTTAACTATGCAGTTAAAATTACAGCACCTTTGTAAAATTTTATTAACTGCTTTTGTTATATCAAAGAAACGTTGAATGCCCGCTGATCG
The DNA here is from genome assembly GCA_949091785.1 of Polymixis lichenea. NCBI lineage: Eukaryota > Metazoa > Arthropoda > Insecta > Lepidoptera > Noctuidae > Polymixis > Polymixis lichenea. The sequence goes on from OX420934.1 coordinate 2,266,918, forward strand.
AGTGAGGCAACAATATTAATCATTATCTGACATTTAACGTTTTGACATATTACACATCCTTAATAACAGATATTAAGTTGAGTATGTTTGTTTGTTTATTTAAATATATGTAAATTAATATAGGTTGAAGAATTATAAAGGAACCACGTGAAAGAAAAAAATCAAAGGACATTGAAACGTGATATGATTAGAAAGCGGATAACTACAGAAATAGAAATGAATGAGAAAAACAGACGTGCTGCATTTAAATAGGGGCAAGATGATGATGATAACGAAGAAGAGAACAAAAAAGAACACGAAGAGATGTAGACCTCAGATGTATGAGGAGTGGAAAAGGATTTGAGAAAATTCTAAGAGATGCCAGCCCAGAAGTGATCAATATTCACATTTTACTTCGCTCATGTTCTAGTCAGACAGATCGTTTTCAATGGGGCAAGATTGGTTGCAGAGAGCTAGAGTGCACCAGACGTTTTAAACCAACTTCACGAACATCGCTTGTGCACCCAGAAGGTTTAGACAGGGGTGCATCTACACCCTCAAAGTCAAGTATACGATTATCAATATAGCTCCTGAGTGCAAGTAAAACAGTTAAAGTCGGGTGTGATATCATATACCAAAAATGCACGACTGCACGTATGCGTAATAATTGTTTTTTGCTGGTGGGGTGATTAACCTTTGCCTTTTCGTAATGTCAATAGTTCACACCATGTGTGAACTGTGGTATACTGTGGGGCAGGCAAAAAAATCGTTGAAAGCACCTTTTTATAAACTGGAAGATAGTGGCAGCATCCTACTACCCACTTTATGGATACCATTCTTCTTTACGGTTTCAAAAGAATACAACGAGACTGACTTATTATTTACACCTCACATGTTCACGCTGGTATTCTGATCAACAATGTATCTCCGATCGAAAGATGGTGACTATACCAGATTTTGGACCTGATTTTATCACTAATGCGGGTATCAGTTCACATAGCTCAGCAACCTCAGAGGCAGTAATGAAACGTTCTACATGCATTAAAAAATGAAAAACCAAGGTCAGACTACGTTTCCGAAATGTTTCGAAAAAAACATCCTCACCTTGACAGAGCTTGTTTGGAAACCGTTTGATTTACAGTTTTGCAATCTAAGTAGGTATATGCAGAAGGATAAGAGGATACTGATATTGACGATGTGTTTAAGACTGGTGGACGATACTAACCTATTTTTTTACTCTCAACTTCTTACTGGCTCAGGGATAGGGTAGCCTATGTTCACAAATGGCTTTAAGGAAAATGTTGACCTCTACACAGAAAAACAAAAGGGCTGTGTTTCGAGTTTTCAGACGTCATCAAATCAGAAGTGAAGAGATCTGCAGAAGAACCAAGGCAACCGACATAGCCCGAAAAATTGCCACACTTAAGTGGCAGTGGGCAGGCTAAATTGCTCGCAGAACAGATAGCCGATGAGGCCAACAGGTTCTGGAGTGGCGACCGCGTACCGGAAGACGTAGAATTGAAGGCCTCCGACAAAGTGGACCTTGTGAAGGCTGCAGGCACCCGTTGTACGCGGGAAGCATAAACCACAGAACCGGTCTAAAGGATAATAATGATGCAAAAAGGTCTTTTGGGTTCCAGGTTTCTAACGTGTAGTGTTTTCATTCCACTTTGTACAGACCATTATAAAGAACTATGACCTATTGTACCAACCAACAATAACCAATCATTAGTTAAAGGAATTTGTAGTAATACTCATACAACTCACATGCTGAAGGTCTTAGATCCAATTACCTGTTACCAATATTTAATTTATAAATTAACGACAAACTGTGTTTGCTAACCACACAGGCTTACCGTCACCGAATTAGGTAATAATGGCAACATTCTCTTACATTCGTTTATTAGTAGTCTTTAGTAAGTATTATGTTCAGGATTTGACGTTTTCGGGTTTACGATGCACATAAGCTATGACAATTTACGTGTACGAATATATTTAGTACCAGAATAAAGTTTCAGTATTTCTAAATAACCTTTTTGAATTCAAGGTAAACCATGATTGTACGGACGTTTGTATTGCGCACTGGATTTCCAACTCTCGATGTTGAGCCGAGCGTTGAAAATGTAACAGAGTGCATCCAGGAGCACCGAAAAACACACGGCTGATTTTCAACTCCTGAAAATCCTGTGCTCGATAATTTTTACGTCTGTGCGGACATGAGCTAAGTTTGGGTGGTCCAGTTAGGTGGTGAGGTATCAACAAGTTTATTTAAAACCAAAAAATACAAAATGTTAACTTCTCGAACTCATTAAAAATTCAGAACATAAATGTTGGTAATAACATCGGCTCCGGTCAGACGATTATGAAACGCAACACAAACTGGTTGTGCACAGACAATCAGATAGCCCAGCATTATTGGAGTGTGTGCCAATGCACTTACTAGCCGTCACACATCTGCAATCATGTGTGACTCCTTCCAATATAGAACTATTGTACACTGGAGTGACCAATTTATTATTTGAAACGAGGATGCCTTGGTTTTCTAAATGCATTTGCCTCAGGTAACATTTTAGAAGTTCGTTGGTGTAGTGGGTTAATTTTAATGGAATAGCGAAACTGACAATGCTGTCAGAATAAATCAGTCGCTTCCAAGATATCGTTTAATTCAAACACATACTATATGTATATGAGGTCAGGTGTGGGATATACAGGGTGTTTGGCAGAACGTTGAACATACGAAAATGGTGGATAGGTGGGGTCATCTGCTACTTACTCAGCCCTAATTTATGTGGCCCTGGCCCCCTGGATATTAAATAAAAAATGTTTTTTCTTTCTTCTAGTTTCACCACTTTCTTAACTTTAAAGTGTATTTTTTATTAAAAATGGGTAAAACAGGCAATATTTTTGTTAGATGTTAGCTAGAAAAAAAGTTATGAGTCCTCAAACTTACAGAAAGATGTAAAAAATACTTAATCTTAATTTCAACTTTCATTTAAAAAAAAAATATTTAGGAGTTCCAATTCTAGAAAAACATCCCTAGTGTGTGACCTTTCTAATGGCATGTAATTTGCTTTTATAAAAAAAAACCTTTAAGAGTTATTTCATTTTTTTTTTGGCCAGGGCCAAATAAATTAGGGCTGTGTAAGTAGCTGATGACCCCACCTATCCACCATTTTCGTATGTTCAACGTTCTGCCAAACACCCTGTATAAAAGCTTCATAGAGTAAGACAACATTCTTATGAGACATGGGAAGATGACTTGGTCACTTCTTCACCGCGCGGTACAGATTCATTGTCATCATTGATGCTAGGGCCGCATCATCAGGACCACTTCAGACGTAGGTACAGCTCGCCTGCTCTTGCCAGCCCAACCACCAGAGAACAAGTTGCTGGTCCGTCAGTACGTTATGGTTTTGATGATTAACGTACAATGTAAGTTGTTATGTGCATAATACTGTGTGCTAATGTGAGATAGAAATTGCAATGACTGAGATGTAATTGAAAAGTAGTGTTTGTTAAGTTTTCATGGAACCATAGAAAATACAATTTTATCTTGCCCTCATCCCAATTTATTTGCAAAAGTAAAACCTGTTTTAAATCATGCCATTTGGAAATGACATCAATTTCAAAATGAATGCAGAGTTTTGTAATAGTCTTGACAAGTTAAAGTTATAAAAGCACAATGCCTGGTGCCGACGCCTCATCTAAAGATAACTAAGCAACGCAAGCTCTAATGTAAACCCTCCTTTACCGCTAGATAATTAAGCTGTTGCTAACCAGCATTCCTTGCATTTTAGTGGTCTGAAACCTTCCTACTGCTAATACAAGTCTTTCTAGATATGTTATAGATCGACTAGGTAGCTTCTTATGAATCGATTCGTTACCTAATCATAATTTCTATGTTATGTGTAATGACTTTCCTTTAAATGCCGTACAAGGTAACACAAAGGAATGTGGTGCAAGTATTCTTTGTACTGGAACTTAGTATTACTAGTAATATTCCAAATGAGGTCGTAATGGGAATACCTTGTGGGCAGTTGTGGGACTGTTCCTCATAGACGGAGTTTTGTACATAGTTGTAAAATGTGGAAAAAGTTGAACTTTCTCAATCTCGCCAGATTGAACAATTAGGAGTGGAAAAGTGGTTTGCTGACGTTGGCTTTGTTAACTTATAATCAATTTATAGTGTTCCCACTGCTGAGACGTGGGCCTCTTCTCTGTGAGAGAGAGTGGACCGTTATCCATCTCACGTGCGAGTTGGTGATTCACAGGTCTTCGAATTTTTGGTCCTAGGAAATGCCGGTTCACTCACGATGTTTTCTTTCACCGTTATGGGAGTAGTGGTGATGACATAACTTACAAAAATTTTAGCGTCTGTCTGGGTCCGAACCTACGACCTACATACATCTCGTAAGTTTCGGCCACCACTACTGAACCACTATTGCTTCTGGCTTGACTGATCTTTGTAAAATTTCCATGTCACAATGTTAGTTACCGTACTCCTCCAAAACGGCTTTAATGATTTTTACCAAATTTTATATGCGTATTCAGTAAGTTTGAGAATCGGCTACTATTTATTTTCCTTACCCCTAAGTGATAAGGGTTGTTCACCCTAAATAATTTATAAGGCAAAAAAACGTTTGCCTGGTCAGCTAGTATAAGTATAAAGTTCAAATAGTCAATGTTAGATTAGTAATAACAAGAAGTTAACATTTCAAAATCAAATTTTGTTATTTCTAAGAATTATGTAAACATATTGACGTCAGTGACGATGGTTTTGCTAGATGATTTCTAATAATCCGTTGACACCATGTCCGGTGAGAACCTGCGTCAGGCGGAAGGCGAGGACGCCGTGCCGCCTCTCAAGTAACTCCTCAAAGAGTGGACTTACCGCCGCAAGTGTGGCGTGCCCAGAGTGTACACTAGTTACTTCTCCATCTATTCATTCGTCATATGCCAATTTGCCTCAACTTTTACTGGAACCCATTCACCATCAGTAATGAAATCCCTCACTATTGACACATTCGTAAGCCAATCATTCAAACAGTGCTCACTCTAAACTACCATAATAATTTACTATCGTTTATGAATGGACAATAATTTACTAAGCTATTTACCTTTTTACGAAACTCAATCTTTACTGTACTAAGAAAATTACACATGTGACTTGTAACATTACTCCTAATATTGCTTGGTGATGTTCGTTTGAAAACGATTAATAACAAAATTATAAAGCAAATGAATCGCTGCCGGCCTACTGCCTGGGCTGAAATTTATTACGACCACATAATGATTCTTTACTCGTAACCACGTCAATCACACACGAATTCTGCTAATATCGTATTAATAATATCGACAAATTGTCTTGGAACACACAGAATATGACATTTCGATTTCTTACTGTTACATTGGTTTAAAAAAGTAAACGGTATTGACGTAGTTTGAACGTAGTAAGATTCCGCGGGGAATCACTATAACGATACAGAACATACAGAACTGGGGCCCTGGTTGGTCCAGTGGATACAAGCATTACGGCTGAGCATGAGGTGCTGGGTTGAATTCCTCGGTCGGACCAAATGTGAGTGAGTTTTTCGATCTGGAATGTCTCAGTAGCAACCCGGACTGTAGATTTGTGCCCGGTCACTGGCAATGGTCTCACCCCTAATTACATGGGACTTAAACGTAACTGGTGAAATGTGGATATACTATAAGTGCACCACTGCCTAACCCTTCTAGAATTAGAGGCGTGTTGTTATAGTAAGTTATAAATGAAGAATTGCATGATTGTTCATCATGTACAGCATTGGAAAAAATAATGCCTTTAAAAACTGAACTGACTTTAAGTTTTCATACTAATTGTTTTACTAGGTCGCGTCGCGCCTCTCTGCGTGTGAGTGCCTGCTCCTGCACCTCTACGTAAGCTAGGTTTTGTAATTGTATGCATTGTAATTAATATTTTTGATTGATGAGCACTAGTTTTATACACTGGTGAACTTTAATTTTAATAGTTTACTCGTTTACAAAAGCAATGAGCCTACTTCACCGAGACTGGGATTATTATGATAAGTAAATTTTTACAAATTAAATTAAAATCGGGTACCTATCAAATGTTATTGCTAGTCAGAAATCAAAACCACAAATTGTGACAAACGAAGAGCTTTGATAAGATTAAGGGACTACATTATTTTGAACATTAATTTACATTAAATCTATATCTATTAAATGCGTAGAACAAAAGACTTCAACGCGTTAGAATGCAAAAAAAGTACAGTAGTTGTCACAGGTTGAATGGAAAATTAGTAATTTAGTTCTACAATGGTAAAAATCACCAAAATTTTGTTAATGCCGGTCAAACGACGATTTCCCATTCTGAAATTGACTAAAGTGACACAACTTCAGACCATTCTCCCCACGCGGGCTGGCAACGGCGCATTTATGGCGGTATTTCGTGATTATTTCATTAAATACAAACAAAACTAAACTTTTTTTAGTCATGTACTAGATCGTTGGTATTTTAAAGTTTGGATGCAATTTTTTAGTTATTTTGATATTTGGTTATAAAAATCGACATACCGTCAATTATTTTCTATTTGCATTATTAAGTATGATTAAATATTTTTATGAAAGAGTTAATATTTAAAATAATTATTAATACCAACGGTCTGGTGTTTGGCTGAAAAAAATAGTAGTTTTGTTTGTATTTAATGAAATAATCACGAAAAACTACTATAAATGCGTTGTTGCCAGCCCCATTATATTTTAGTTTGACAGCACTAAGATTGTACTGAGTTATTAATTTAGCGAAAATGGCAATTTTACTATTCTGTTGTTGTCAATTTCATTATTCTATTCAACCTAAAATTTTATTGTCTAACTAAATCTGACTATTTTTAATCGCGATTAAAAAGGGTGTAGAATAAAATTTACTGTCAAGAACTAAAATTCACACCAACACCTCGTCTTCAGGTGCAAAAACAGTACTGTATCTTTTTTTCCTTTTCTATTGCTTATATCTCGAAAATGGTGTGCCTATCGTAAAAATAATAAAAATTTCGACCCCCTTTATAAGACCCATAGACCTCTAAAACTGAACATGAAGGTAATAATTTTTCACATTTTTCATACAAAAAGTGAAAAATTCCATATAAAACACGTTGATGCTGCCCAGTATGCGCGCCTCTGGCTCTAAAAAAATTCCTTGCGTAGCCAAAAAATACCACGTGGAGTCGCGATTGTCAAATTCGATTTTAGTTGTGTCAAAATTATTTTTAAATATAAACACTTTTTTTGCCGTAGTCTACAAAAAAAAAAGATCTCAAAAGCTATTGCTTTAAGATTCTCATAGCTAAAAGTAAGGGATTTTAGTGATAGTTTAGTTCAGTGTACAAGAGAATGGGCTCCAATACCTACTAAAACAAACAATTATATCAGTCAAAACAATATTTATAATAACACACGCCTGTAATCCTCGAGCAGAGGTGTACCACCCACGTTTCATAAGTTATACTTAGTTGGGTCTCCATCAACCAGGCACAAACTCAGAGTCGGACTGCTATTGAGAAATTCCTGCACATTACTAGACCTTGGAATCGAATCAAGGACTTCATGCTCAGTAGTAACGCTTGCGACCACTAGACCCACGAGGCAGTCGACCATTATAATTATCAATCAAACCCGCAACCCCAATGAAACACAAAAAAAAAACAAACAAACATTAAAAACGAAGACGAAACCCATTCACACCTTAACCTCTTCAAACAAAAGCGAGAGTAGTACCCATCTTCAAGGTCAAGATCTCGTCACGACAGAGTCAATGAAACGACACGGAACGACAGCGAAAGTTATGTCATAGCGGAACGCGCGCGCAATGGATCCGCTGCGCACGAGTGGGCACGGTCGGGTTTATGAGGAAAAACCTGCTACGCTACGTGATATGTGGCGGGTGGATCAAATGAAATATTATACTGGTATGTTTTGGTTTCAAGTTTATGTAATGTAGGATTGGGCGTGTAATGTGAGTGGTGATATAATGTTTGATTGGAATGGATTAAGCCTAGTTTCGGCTTCTATGAGCAATGATAGCCCAGTGGTAATGGCCGCGACTTACGAGTTGTAGGTCGTAGGTTCGAACCCAGGGAGGTGGTTTACTTTGTGTAAATAATTTCATCACCACTGCTCCCAAAATGGAGAAGGAAAACTTCGTAAGGCAACTTGCATATCCCAGAACCAATAATTCGAAAAATGTGACATCACCAACCCGTTCTACTTAGCCCGCGTGGTTGATTAGACTTAGGCCCATTATATTATTATGTCCTTTATTTATTATTTATCCTTATTAAATACATTTTTAAATATTTTTACAAAAATCATGCAAAAACATTTAAAAATATAAAAACTAGTGGAACATCGGCATCAGGAGCAGGATCCAAGATGCCAGGGCTCTAGAGAAAGGAACCTCCTGACTATGCGTGCCGTATCTAGGAGTACTGCTTTCTGAATCAAGCCCTTGATCTAGCCGCGCAATGAGAGAACTGGGTCGGGCATATTATTATTATATTTACACTGATTGTAGACGATAGTATTACTTAATAGGCATAAGTTATAAAACATAATATGGCAGACGCTTTACGTAAAACTGTAACTTTGTTGCCCGTTTTAACACTGAATACACCTAAATTAATGCCTAAATAAAAGCCCGCTATTGGATTTTTAACGCTCGTGCCAGAACCGAAAGTTGAAACTTTTATTAAAGTTTTTATTAAAGCAATTTAAAGGTCCTCTACAGTATTAGTGGCGATGGCTTCACTTAAGAATATGCCTTCCAGCCGCATGTAGTTAACTGAAGTTTAGAAAAAGGCTATCGATGATCCATTTATTAATCATAAGTCAATAAAAGTAGTAGAATATTCTTAAGTAAACATTATGCAACAATGTGTTAGCTTTAAACCTAAGTATTGCAATGGGTATCGTAATAAGTGTCGGCTTACTGTCACATGGATACCTCAACAACTTATTTCCTTTGCTTGATTCGTATAATCTCTGCAGGTTAATGAGTATTCATTATAATATGTCAGCTGTTGTAATTGAATTCTCAGATAGCAAAAGCAGGTATTACAAAGTATTGGCAATTTGCTACAAAATAATTAGAAAACTTCATTGATGGTATGATCTAGTACTCTTTTTTGTTTTGTAATTCTTAAAAAAAAAGTTAATTTTGCTTGTTTCAAATGTTCTATTCTTTTACAGTACTGTTATAAGTTTGACGTGTCTGTCTGTGTGTGTGTGTGTGTCTGTGGCATCATAGCTCCCGAACGGATGAGCCGATTTTGATTTAGTTTTCTTTGTTTGAAAGGTGAATTAGTCGGGAGTGTTCTTAAACATGTTTCATCAAAATCGGTTCAGCCGTTTTAGGATTATCAGCTCTTTTCTGGTTGATGAAGGGATTTGAGCATCTTCCACGGGTCTGATCAAGTCGAAATTTGGTATTCTATTACTTCAAAGATATTAGACGAACAAAGTAACACCTGAAATTTCCAGGATACCCAAGTAACTCATCAACAAACAGCAGAAGTATCACTGTGGGATACAAACGCAACGCTGCGAATATTTAAGCGAGACATTAAGTTTAAAAAATGGGAAATAAAATTTTAATTAAAAATTTAATAAACCCCCGACCCAAACAAAAACTATAAAAAGTAAAAAATAATATTTATTGGCCGTTTAAGTTGTAGGTAGTAACTAATCAAGGCATTGTCAAGTCAGGGGACGGTCATCGAAAATGCTAAACAGAGGAGGCGTAGCATTTTCATTAGCCGTCCCCCGACTTATGTAGAATGAAGCTAGTTAGTTTTAAATGTGCATTTTTTCGGGAATGATTGCCCTTTTTTTTGCTTTTTCTTCGGTATATTACTGAGTCGAATTTTAAGCTCTTGGTCATTGTGATATATTTGTACACATAAATGTGTTTTTAAATTAAATCTTAACACGAGTTGTAAAAAGTTATTTTAAGTGAATCGTATTTCTATAGGGCGAAAGTAAATTTTCGCTTATTTTCCGTAAGATTTCAAACTTGCACTATCATTGTGTGCCGTCAAATACTCTCGCTTTCAATACAACTCGGACGTGGCCTTGATTCATGATAGGAATTCCTATGAAATTGATAATAATTATTAGGCTATAAAACCTATAAAATGACCCTCTATTATATGGCAGGCTGTTTATGTAATGCGACCAAAGAATGCGACTGAATTATGAAATACATAATTATTATTACGCATTATCAAAGCATGCCAAATTCATGGTGGATCTGTCAGGCCATTCTATTGCTAATCATCTTCTATTAAGATTCCTTTTTGCAAGCAAATAACCAAAAGTACTGAGCTTCTAAAAAAGAAAACACTGCTCAAGAATTTGGTCTAGTTAACCTCACGTACACGAATTCAATTCTGAGACATCTAGTGCTTCTTTCACGTATTAGTAAAAGTAACACTTTTAATACGCATACGCACAAAAAATAATGCAATTTAAATTCAGTTGGTCGAGTCAGGTACTATAAGCGCCATCTATAGAATCGGCGCTGTACTGCTAAGTGAGTGACCGCCAGAAAAAAACGAAAGTGAAAGGAAGTATATTTTTTAATTCTTTCAACAGCCCGCACAAAAACGTAATAGTTCGCCGTTTATCCGCTTATTAGTGGCGGTAGTGTGCTGTGGTTAGTGGCGGATTTTCGTATTTCTACATTTTATAGGTAAATAGATGAAAACTTAACTTTAAAGAAACAAATTGGTAAATTTTATCAACAACAGTTCAAAATTTACATTTGTTTTATAAGACAGAAGGTAAATGCACCTTAATACCCAAAATTCCAACGGTTCTGATATAAACATAGAGTAGGTACTTACCGTTGCACCGTTTCCCGGAAAATTACAGAATGAAAGCTGACTTACCTGAAAGAAAAGCAAAATACGTGATTAGACTGAGTACAGACATCATAATTCATAACAGTTTCACTGAATAAAGTTTTAAAGTTTCAATAGTGGGAACTATCGTAGGGAAACAAAAAAGATGACAATTTTAACCAATGTTAATTCAATTCCAAGTAAAGCTCGGCGAATGAACAAGTGTCTTCCGGAACCCCGACATTCGGTAATAGAAGAAACCGTAGGATTTTAGTTAGTTGGAGTCTGACATAACCGCAAAGGCAAGTTTATATGGAACACCTTTATTTGTAGAAGCTTTCTGCAAACTTTGTTGTAATGGCTTTCAGGTAAACCAGATAAAATCTACCGGAATAAATTACGAACAAAGTTTATATCACTATTTTGCAACGTCACTTCGAATCTCACTCAAGCGACAGTCTGAAATTGAAAACCATTTGTTTTTATTAAATTTCAGATTTACTCTTCGACACCGTTCGAATTTCGATGTGATGTTTAGAGAAAAATCTCCATGGTGTAAAGTCAACTTGCATTAGTTAGGTATCACATAGCATACGGGATCTGGGCTCGAAAATACTTGAAACGTGGGGTCAGCATAATAGAAAAATATTGCCAACAAATAGCCATATAGTCTAAAAACTAGGTCTATATCGATAAATAAGTCAGCAGTTTATTAAACATGGTACACAGGCTGGTTAACAAGCGGGGCGTCACGATGTATTGGCGAGGGTAATCACTCGCGTACAAAATACTTTACGTAACGCATCATTCTAGTACACCGGATTACTACTTCAATCCATATGCTTGAATCATGCTTGTTAGAATATAATACTCGTAATAACTAAATAGTAATGTACGCAAACGAAGTCTTTGGTATAACACAAAGTACAACCACCAATCACAGTCACTCAACAACACACACACACACCCTCACACACACACACACATACACACACACACACATAATACAACACGCTCACACATAAACACCAAAAACGCACACACACGCAAACCCACACAAGACCACGCATGCACTAAATTCTATTAATGTATTCCATAAATTGTTTATGTTCCACAACAGGTGAAGACACTGTCACCTGCAACACAGGTACCACCTAGCTCGGGCCTAGGAGTCAGGGCTTCAATTGATTGTCACACCTTCTTTATGTCAATAAAACAATATTATGATTATTATTAATAGCAGTCGGCAGAGGTTCAGTTTTTAAAAATTTGGAAGTTTAAAGTGGTCCAAAGCCCACGAAATTTAAATTGTGTTATGATTTTTGTAATCTGCTGGTCAGTGTTAGGTTGTGAGTTGATTAAAATTATGATTCGCGACCTTAACAAATATGGTGTTACAGAATTGTATTCATTAAGGTCATCAACACTAGAACCATCTAAGTTCGTTTAATCCCATTGAATGACGTGTGTCATGAAATAGTCATTTAATAGGAATAAATGAACCTATTATTGGGATTATGATTAATAGGGTTATGTTTAAAAAATCCATTTTAGAATTGGCGGAGTGATAGGATTGTTTTCCTATTTTTGAAGTGAAAATGCGCGTTGGGCATTTTTTGAGATGCGAAAAAACAATTGAACTCGCGACACCCTTACCGACACTTCTGTAAATAAGTTAGCTTTAGTTGAGCTTGATCAGTATAAATTACATGTTTTTTTTACCTATTTGGTAAAATAGCTGCCAAAATTGACTCAAACTATTAGTTTTATTTTTTACAAAAAATGTAAAATAGTTAATATTGTTCACATCTGTCGGCACTCCCAGAGTGCCACTGCTTTTTTTGGTATGTTTCTCGTCATCCAAAACAGGAACCAAACATTTTTACCACTACAATAATTTTTACCACTGTGGATCTTAAGGGGCTACAAAGCGTTCCTGGTAGCAAAATTATTACGATAATACATTTTATGATAACATGATGACGTAAGAAACCTATACAGCAAAATCCCTTTACATAATTCGGAAGGTACCTAAGCTTGTCAATAGCTAAATTATTCAAGCTCAACCGGCACTATGATTTGCAACTAATACCCAGGAAGCTTGCTGGACGTTTTGACATTACACAATTCTGATAACCGGTAAAGTTGCATAGCTGAAGTAGTTTAAATGAAATAACGCCTTGTACAGCGTGGCAGGGACAAGGCAAACTGTCACCGTTGAACTCGTGGTTACAGTTTGCGCGACGTCGATCAAGTTATAAAAAAAAACCGTCCATGTGAGTGTCGGACAAGGCACAATGAATGGTTCCCTGATTGGGATGATATATCCAAAAACAAACTTAACGTTGTAGTTGTAAAAAAGGTTGTCCCATAATTCGATATACGTCAGAGTAAATTTTCTAACTGCAAATGTAAGTTTTTTCCGAGAGAGGTACGGAACCCTAAAAACAGCTATTTTGTAGAAAAGTACCTACGCGGTCAAAATGTATTGAATAGCAATTTTTGTTTTATTACTGGGAAAACACGATACCCCTTAGTCAGACTGGTTGTCAGACTTTCGGGCCTCTGACAACCCATAACGACTGACAAAGATCCAAGAATGAGAGCCGGGACCAAGAGCTTCATGGTCATCCCTCACGTCACCCATCCACGGGCCGACCGCGGCTAATGTAGCTTAACCTGATCGATCGACCCTTGCCGCTGGTATTACTTAACTACGAGTCCCTAGCATGTGACTATTCCACAAGAAGCTACATAAATGTAATAAGTATGCGTATTTAAAATTTACTGTAGGTATAAACAATTCAAACATTGTCTTAATAACCCACATAAAGCATTACAGTTAATAGATGCACGTACATAATACTTAATTACAGTTATTTTGTAACAGTTACTTAGAATTTATTCTAATAACATCCCGCTGTTATCAAATACTTAATTAATTGCTTTGGTTTAGATTATTTAATTGCATTTTGGTTAAGGAGGTTTATGATTTCATGCTGATGTTATTGAGATAAGATTTTAATGAAGATGAACATGCATGTATACCTAAGTACTAATTACGCTTTGCCGACTTACGAGTTGTATGTCTTGGGTTCGAACCCAAGCGCCGCTTTACTTTGTGTAAACAACCGACTTCCGAAAAAACACTACAAAGTGAAAAATAACTTTAATTTTGGAAGGCGGTGACAAAAAATTAAAATACATACCCAAAGTCACCGATTTCCGAAATTAAAGTTATTTTTCACTTTGTAGTGTTTTTTCAGAAGTTGGTTGTTTTTTGTTTTGGAAAATGTTTTTATTTTTCACTCTTTAGTTTTAGTACCTATCCCACTAATTCGAAATTTCATCATCCTTGGAGTCAAAACAATGCATATTTATGCGATAAGATCAATCGCGGTTTATTGACTGTTATTTTTTGTAGAGTTCTGTTGTCTGTCTCCGAAACGCATCATCAGATCTATTGGAAAATGGGACCTTACGGGAAGCACCAGCTTTCAAATAAAAGAAGAATCATTAAATCGGTTCACCCAGTCGAAAGTTATGAGGTAACAAACATAAAAAAAACATACCGTCGAATTGAGAACCTCCTCCTTTTTTTGAAGTTTTTTAATAATTAAATCACCACTGCTCTCAAAACGGTGAAGATAACATGGTGAGGAAACCGGCATGTCTTGGAACCAAAAATTTGAAGAGATGTAACATCTACCAAACCGCACTGGGCCCGCGCGGTAGATTACTGCCCACTCCCTCTCGAAGAGGCCTCTCTTCGAGGCCTCCTGGCCTTTGTCTCAGCAATGGAAATATTACAGGCTGATGCCAAGCTTTTAATTGCTGTGCTTTTGTTCACCTGCAGTACTGTGTTCAGTCGAGAAATGTCTATTCTTGGCATACAAGAGTTCAGCTACTGCCTAAGTACGATCACTATGGCATCTATACTTTCCATGACCAACTATACCCATGAGTAGTGTACTTTCGTGTCAATTATAAAAAAAAATCTGTTGTCACCATTTCATATCAGAGCGATCCAAAAGTAGAAAACTCGACTTAGTAAAAGATTTTTAGTCATGGATAGATATTTAAAGACAGTACTCATGGGTAAAGTTGCTCATGGAAAGTAAAGATGCCATAGTTGATGGTTTAAAAACTTAAGAATTACTACAACGCTTCCCACTGTATCTCGTCTGTCACATAACAAGTGACACATCGTTATTTATTTGTCATGTTATGTTTTAGAACACTCCCTAGACAAATATTGAAATTTTTTTGGACATTTTATTTTTTTATTTTGTGGCTAAATCTAAACTAAAATCACTAATCAAATCTCGAGTCAAACGCTCAATTTCAAGAAAACATGTCAAAGCGCTTTTAGGTAAGCTTCAGAGTAGTCCACGAAATTCAAATTTTCTTACAATTATTGCAATTCTTAGGTCAGTGTCAGATTATATTTTGATTAAAATATAATTCGCGACCGCAAGACGTATGTATTTACATAATTATAATCATACTATTTCATGAAAAAAATATTCAATGGGATTAAATGAACTTGTAGAGACTAGAGGTTCGTTGTGTTGATTATTTTAATGATTTCATAATTAGCTTTGGCCAGCGGCTTCGCCCGCTTGAAAATCGGAAATTATCCCGCTGTAACGTAATACCGGTATAAAAAGTCCTATGTGTTAATCCAGGTTATAAACGATCACTTTGCCAAATTTCATCCAAATCCGTTCAGCCGTTGTTGCGTGATTGAGTAACAAACATCCAAACATCTTCAGAAACTTTCACATTTATAATATTAGTGGGATAAGTAATTACCAGAGGTCGGAGTAGGTAGATTGATTTTATATACAAGATATTATATATTATAATATCTTGACGCAAGTATATAAAATCATGCCACTGACATGCCATTTTATCCATAATGTGCGGGAAGTACCGGAAAAAGTTCCGGAATTGGAATTATGGAATAAAATAAAATAAAAAAACATACAGATAGGCTAACAAAATCGTTTATTATATGAATGATTGATTGAATTCAATGAACAATTATTTTCACCATTAGCTAAGACTGGTAGCGTAGATTGATATTATTAGTACGTTTTTCACCTTAAACACAAATTCGTGCTAATTTCAAAATTCCGGAACAAATATCGCAATAAATATGAAGTTCCGGTATTTTGGAGGCATATCCATATTATCCTCTACGTTTGACGTCAACGACCTTAAATCAATCTACCTACTCCAACCTCTGGTAATTACATACGTGAACTGTCGTGAATCATATTTTAACCAAAATACAACCCGATACTGACCTCCTGCAAATTGTAAAAAACGGAAAGAAATTTGAATTTTGTGGGCTGCCTTTGCGCATACCATAAGGTGTTTTTTTTTTGTGTGGGAAATTATCAAATAACTTCTTGGCAGGCATCGGCCCTTGCGGACCCTACCAGTTGGTGCAGATATTTTAAATTTTTCCAATATGAGTTCTGTGGGCTGCCTTTGCGCAGGGGTTACGTTACGGCGATAAACCGTAGCGTAGCTTCTTTCTGTTCGTATCGCAATCATTTATCTCTTCCAATCGTGGTGATTATGGCAAACTCCTTTGACTTTTAAATAAACCAGTAAATGACAAGTTACAGACAAATTGAAGATTTACAGGGTGAATTTAAAATGAAATACGGCATGTACACACTAATAAATACAAAACAATACACGCATATCAAATTAATATTAACATAATGAATAACCAGAAAAGATAAAGTAGATGATCAAATCCGGAAATAGTGTAGTAACGCTTTATAAAAACACGGTGATTATTATCGGTAGATGTGAACTGTCATCGTGTCGTACAATGAGCGGTAAAAAATGGGGAAGCGTGTTGCGCGCGCGCGATATGTTGTGGTTGTGCGCGGGAGTCGACGCAAACCAGAGTACACTCGTGGAGTAAATAATGATCTAACTCTTTACGTATTTATTTTAAATGTAATTTGAACAATTGTGTTATTCATTTCAGTGACTTTAGCTTGAATTAATTGTACTGATAATAGTGTATAAATTAATAAATCTAGAATTTTAATTTTAGTAAGTGTTTTCATGAATGCTTTTTGATCTTTTTCCATGTATACCACTTAACTTTCTCTAAGCCAGGATGACAGTTTTTTCATACCATATTTGTCCATTGATAAAAAAATGTCTCAAGATCTTGCGAAACCTTTTCTTTGGATATGTAGGGACCGTACCACCCATTAATATTGATGTTTTATCCAAATTGACGAATATGAACCAAATATTTTGAAATTAGATTCAATTATTAATCTTTCACAGAATGTTGCGTAAATTCAAATCTTGTGTGAGTTAGATAATTAGGTTAAATATTTTTTTTAATAATTAAAGGGCCTCAATACTGTATTCAGTTATGTAAACAGTTACATATAGATTCAGCCTAATTAAATTAGTTCAAATGTAAAAAAAAAACAACACAAGCTTGGATTAATAAACGTTAGACGTAGACATATATAAAATATATCGAAGTTGTTATAAAATCATTATAAAACGATTAAAATTTTCAAATTCTATTGAATCATCCGAAGCTTATCATAAATGAAAATAAATCCTTTAGAATATCAGTGAAAAAAAATTAAGAAGACAATTTTCTATACAAGAATAAGTATTACAATTTTATTAAAGAATTAGCTATTTACCAAACTTGCATCAATTTTCTATAAAATTTTCCTCTCCACAGTACCTAGTGTTAGTGCAATTAAATTAAACGGAAGAGTGAGCACTGGCCGCGATCACAGAGCTTATGTAACCACTAGTGTTGTTACTTAATCGATAAAATAATTTATCTTGATAAGAATGCATAGCTCAGTAATTGGATTACTTAAGCGTTATTTACTCTGTATTGCGATATTTTGTTGGAAATTGATACTGAGAGAAGTGGTTTACACGTAGCCAGTTTGTATATTATGTTTATAATATGATGGAAACTTGTTCCTTGATGAAACTTGACCTTCCTTACCTGATGGCTAACTTCTTGGATATAATTTTATTCGCAGATTCACTTCGCAGAGACACTTCTCTTATTTTTAGAATAGATAGAAAAGATACGGATGTCTTACATGTCAACGATAGTCTAGCTGTTCTATCGAAATGGTTTGCGGCTAATAATCTTTTACACAATGCGTACAAAACTAAATGTTTTAAGTTCTCATTACGAAATGTACCCCAAGTAGGTCTAAATTTAAAACTTGATGGCAAGAAACTAGATGCTATTTCGGAACCTGTATTTCTAGGAATTACTTTAGATTCAAAATTGCAATGGGGTGCCCACATTAGAGCTATTTCAATTAGATTAAGCTCAGCTGCTTACGCAGTAAGAAAAACAAGGCAGCTGACTGATGTAGCCACAGCTAGATTAGTATACTTTGCTTATTTTCACAGTATTATGTCTTATGGCGTTCTGCTGTGGGGATCGGCAGCTGACGTAGATCAGTTTTCATTTTACAAAAGAGGGCAAATCTCACAATCTACAAAATGAGGCCTCGCAAATCTCTTAGAAACAAATTCAACGAAATTTATATACTAACTCTGCCCTCTATTTATGTCCTAGAAAATATCTTGTATGTTCGCAAAAACGTAGGTTTTTTCAAAAAAAGATGCGATTTCCATAATCTAAATACACGTAGTAAAGATGAAATTGTGATTCCAAAATTTAGATTAGCTAAAACTAGCAAGTCATTTCTAATAAAGAGTATACACTTCCATAACAAGTTGCCAAAGTCGGTTACAGAACTTAGCGAAAGAAAGTTTAAAACTCACATCAAAAGTGTCCTTATCAAAAAAGTATATTATAAGATAAGACTACGTCGAAGACAGGGAACTGCTCCCAAATCACAACGTTAATTTTTATTTTTTTACAATTTCTGACTTATTCTCGTCATTATTTGACATTATACATCATTTCTAATATCGTCTATTTATAAGTGATTCCCGTGGAAATCATGTCACTTGGTTTAAATAGATGCATTTTATTTATGTAGATTCTTTTACATATTGTGAATGAGAGGAACGTTGTAGGCCTTATAGGCTAGATTTATAGACGATTTTCTATTCTTTATTTTCATTCCTCTAAATACCTGGTACTTATTGACAGGCCTGCACTGTCCTCTCATATCTATTATCACTGTAATTTGAAAACATTGTAAAAGCCAACTATTTTTAAAACAGTAACCGTGGAGTTTCTTGCCGGCTCTTCTCCATAGGAAGCGACAAATTGGAACCGTGCACCTAGTTTCTGACGTTTCATAAGTGCCCTTGTAGGTTTAACTTGATAATTATGGAGGTATATTCCCGCTACTATGAATTTTATTTAATTACTGTACTAGCCTATATCATTTCAGTTAGACACATAAATTCTGTTTCACAATTATATACTCGCAATTCACTTAAAGCTTTCTATTGTCCTTCAGCGTTAGAAAATCGTGTCGAATAGAAATAAAGGCTCATTTAAAAGATATAGCAATGACCGCCCAGATTAATAACCATTGGTTATATCTGATATAGGGCTAGTTATGACAACTTCGAGCAATTAATAACTGGCATTGATTATAAATTTCATCAAACTGTGTTACGTAAACTTTTTGAGAAACGGTTAACTCGTTAACTAGATGTGTTTATTGTATTTGATTATAGTGTTTGCTAATCAATGAATAATTCATATAGGTAAATCATATCCGAGACAATCGTTTCCGAGACATTTCTTGCAAGAACAGAACTTGAGTTATAAATTCCAAATCTTATTTTCTATAACACCAATCTAGTATTTAATTTCAAAGAATTTTTGTTTATCGATGCTCGATATCTTTTCATCGCATCGCACCCATCACTAAAAGTTACGTTGTATCGGTTGAGATGTACACGTTTTTCATATTCGATAATGTTTGCCGCTAGTTATGTGCGTGTGTTATTATTTGTTCGCTTCTCGTTAGTGGGTGAGCAGAGGCAGAGGGGCTTAATGATGCTGATGTTTGTTGATGATCACGATCGGTTATGTCGTGATATGATTGTGTCAACACGAAGAAAATGTCACAGGCGTGTGAAGTTGTCATTGCATGTTTTACAAATGAGGCTTGTTTAAAAAAATATATATCTACCATTTTCGACTGGCTACATTAACTCTTTAAAATAAAGTAAGTAGTGGTTTCCACAAATCTTTTTTTATTATGATTTATTCAGTCTTTTTTTATACTTATCTCAAATGTGAAACCTATTTTTAGTTTATTACTGGTTACATTCAAAAGTTGTGAGTAGACTTGAGTAATAACAAACTAAAACCTAAATACTATAATAAGTAAGATGTATTGCTTCGTTAACCCATTTCTATAACTTCACGATTGTTACTTAAACTGATGTTACACCCTCGATGAACTAACTCTTGTTAATCCTCTTTTAGTGAATTAATGCTCTTCTAAAACCAAGTTAGTTTCAATCATCGTATTTATATCGTATCTAGGTATGATAAATGAATTTATTTCTGTAAGTAGTTTTCTAAAGACGCTTTTAAACGTCAATCATATTTAAAAAACTAGATGAGTATGGCATTTCCTATCTGAATAGACAGATTGAGTGGGGGGCCTGTCCAGTCAGTGCACGCATTTGTTAGAAATCGTTCAGCATCTACAAATAAACAGTCTCGTTGGTTTATTGATCGGAGGCGTTACTGCTGAATATGAAGTGGGTTCAATTCCAACGTCGAGCAGAGTGTTATTGAGATTTTTTTCACCCAGAATTTCTCAATAGCTGCGTGGTGTTTGGATTTTGTATAAGAAAAAATCTCGCTGCCCTATTAAAACGTTCATGTGGACGTCGACATAATGACAACATAACTGGTGATATGTGGGTATTGGAAGGTACACCTCTGCCTACATCTTTGGGGATTACAGGCGTGATGTTGTTACGCATTAACTAGCTCCATGACTGATTGATTGATTGACTGGTAGCTGGTAACTAGTAGGTACTGAAGATAGGATAGTGGCGGCATCTACAGCGCCACATACGAACTACGCGTCACATTGACGTCACTCAAAATCCTGCATCACCCAAGTCAAAGTCAACGTCCCGATATCAATCCTTGTCGCCCATCAGACCCAATTTACCCGTCTCACAAGTTAGCGAAAAATATGCGTCACATCCACGCAAAACGGCCATCGCTCAGCATAATGCTGTGATGCAAGACCCAGGGGTGCGGGTAGTTCGAAAGGGATACCGTGGCCCCTAGCACACAGGCAACTGAAGGAACACGGGTGGGTTTTAGTCAGTAAAAGTCTAACACGCCCTCCCGCTCCACCTAGAGCGAGAGAAGTTATTTGATGATTTCCCACCCAAAAAAAACCCCATGCAAGACAGAGCCGCAGCGCTGGTTATTCACACTAGAAAATGTTAATAAGCAGGATAATTAGGATACCTAATCCTTGTTTGCAACAGGGTGTGGCAACAATGCCACATACGAACTACAAATCAACAACTTTAGAAATACAAAAAGGGAAGTGGCGCTATCTACAATGCCATATGCGAACTAGACAAGACGACATCACACCGTAACTACATCGCGCAAGCAGAGTTTACCGCGCGACCCGCATATACATACATATGCGATACATACATCCTGACATCAATCGTCGGGCAGTTGCCCACCAGACACAACACTCGTCAGGTCGGAGGATTCTCCTTTTCCACAGAGTATGAGTGAACTTTACACCCTGCTCCACATACCTCTATAAGGATATTAAAATTTTTATGGAAGATTCATTTATGCAGAAAAAGGAGCAACAGAAGCTAGTCTCCAATTTAACATTGCAGAACCAGCCTATGATGCTGCCAATGCTGGGTACAGGCCTCCTTTTTGTGAGAGGGAGTGGGCCGTAATCTACCAAGCGCGCCCAGTGCGAGTTAGTAGAAGTCACATGTCTTCAAATTTTTGGCTCTCTAGGACACGTCGGTTACCTCACAATGTTTTTATTCAACGTTTTGAGACCAGTGGCTATGAATTAATTTATACAAAGTAAAGCAGTCCTGTCTGGTTTCCAACCTACGACCCTAAAACTTGTAAGTCGCTGCTATTACCACTGGTCAACCACATTTCTAAAAATATCATAATTACATTCAAAATCCATGCAGTCAAAGTAGCAACAGGAGCTCGTCTCCCATTCAACATTGATAGGCATCAATACTGCAGACTGAGTTTCGTGCGTCGTGGAAACGTGTTCTCAATACTTCGGAAGCCGTATCGTAAAGTAAACGCTGATGGTGGGGCGATTTCATAAATTTTAATGTTAATAGTGCATTAGCGATTTGCCTTCGCGGCTGTTGTGGCCTTAGGGCTGGGTATGGCCGCAGTGTCAGCGAAGATTAAGCGATGATTGGAATAATGTATTTTTACTTTTTCATATTATTCTTCTTTTCGTTTCAATGGTACTCGCACATTTTCTTTGGGACCCTATTACTAAGACTCCGCTGTCTGTCCGTCTGTCACCAGGCTGTATCTCATGAACCGTGATAGTTAGAGAGTTGAAATTTTCACAGATGATGTATTTCTGTTGCCGCTATGAAAACAAATACTAAAAACAGAATAAAATCAATATTTACGGGGGCTCCCATACAACAAACCTTAATTTTTTTGCTCGTTTTTACTCAATATTGATAACGGCAACAGGTAGACGCTTGAAATATTCACAGAATATTTAGTTATATAAGGTGTATATTTATTCATACACGTAATATCTGAAAGGGTCATTGTCCTCATCATTATGAACAACTTTTATAAGCGACCAAACCTGAAATCGAAAAAAAAAAATATCAGCTATTTCCTACATTTATGTTCCCATAACTCGTCAAAATTTAGGGAACAGCTGATTTTTTTTCGCGATTTCAGGTTTGGTCCCATAGTAAAAGTTGTTGATAATGATGAGTACAATGACCCCTTCAGATGTTTCATGTATGAATAGATATACCTTATATATTCACTTTAAAAATAAATAATTAAATTAAAATAAAACAAATATTTAAGGGAGGCTCCCATAAAACAGACAAGATTTTTTTGCCGTTTTTATAGATAATGGTACGGAACCCTTCGAATCGCACTTGGTCGGTTTTTATGCACATAGTTTGAGCCAGCACTTTACTTTTTCATATTAAGGGCTGAACTAAAGTCCCGCGTTATTCAAATTTCCATATGTTTATTGCAATTTTCAGGTAAGTGTCAGGTTTTATGTTGATTAAATTAGGATTTGCGGCCCTAAAAAATATGGCTTAACAGAATTTTAACCATTTAAATTATCAATACAACCTTCCAAGTTAATTTAATCCCATTAAATTACTTTTCCATGAAATAATCATTCAACGGGACTAGGTACATGAACTTAGAAGGTTGTATTTATAAGTAACGATCGTGAATCATATTTTGTTCAGCATACAGCCACCAAATTGCACAAAAACGTATGAAAATTAGAATAACATCAGCGCTGCCCCTGTGAATGCAAAAAAACTGTCCAAGTGAGAGTCGGACTCGCGCACCAAGGGTTCCGTACAAACCTGTAGGTATATAAGTAAAAGTTATAAATTTCAATTTAATACCTCTACGCGTTCATGAGGAAAGGGGTAGTAAGTTTAAAATCATTAAAAATATTTTTATTATATGATGTAACTAAAAATGTATGCTTTTCGCAATTTTTCCTTTATCCGTGCTATAGACAAGACGTTGCTTCGTACCAAATTTCAAGATTCTGAGTTCACGGGAAGTACCCTGTAGGTTTTGATTCCCTTGCGAGTGTCAAAAATTTGCGGCATAAACGGCTGTATCTTGTGATTGCGTTGGTTTAGAAGTTTGATTTTTTCACAGCTCCAAGGGACAATAGATTTGAGTATTTGATATGAATTTCAGCTTGATACCTCCACGCGTTCCTGAGAAAAAGGGTCTTGACAGACAGACAGACGGACAACAAAGTGATCCTATAAGGTTTCCGTTTTTTCTTTTTGAGGTACGGAACCCTAAAAATACCCCAATTTATTAACTAAATTTTTTCTGTTCCACTCTACAGAAACAACAAAATGCAACTTTTTAAATCCTTCAGCACTCGAGAGGGTTTACAAGTTCAGTTGATTTTTATGCTTTGATAATAGCTTATGCTTCATCTTTTGTAAAATTCTTGAAAATGACCTCTGCAATATATAAACCTACAACATTTTTGTCATGCTTGAGAGAAAAAATGTCTCATAGTTTTAAATCACGCATTCATAACGCATCTGTGATTGCAGTTATTTTTCTAAAAATCGTCATTTTCTGACCACATAGTATGGTAAAGCAACCAAATATTGCAAGATATTTTCTTGAGACCATTTTGTTTCTTAAAAACGAACTAAATTAATCATGTTTAATGGAGTGAATACATTTTAAGGCTTGTTTTATGACTAATTTATTCACAAAATTGCCAATTACCTGCCGTGTTTAATTTCCTACTTAGTAGTTGAGTAAGAGTGTACAAAATAGATTCAAATAAAATGGATATGGCACCATTAATCATCCCTTTTATTTCTCATTTTTGGCCCAGATTTTTCTTCCAAACACTTCTTTCCACAGTCTTGCAGCAGAGGCATCATGCTTATGACAATGTGATTCGTAGGGTTGGAAATCCACCGATGGGAATGAATCAAATGTGGCAATGTCAAAATGTTTGGCAGAGGATTGAATGACTGCGATTATATCCCACACTCCAGACTCATGAGAGAAAGAGGATTACCGTGGAATTTAAGTAGGCAAGACTCCAGTATAACCCTACATTCACGAGGATTTCCGACGAGAAGCAAAACGCAGCTAAGTGAACGAAAAGTGTTGTTATAAGGCAAAAGGACTCTATCTGAATCCTTGCCACTTTCTAACAATTTTTCAATGAAAGAGCTGACTTTCTCTAGACAAGACAAATCCTCTGTAGGTAACTAGAAACCAGTCGTCAACACTAGCACCACACCTCACCGCAATAAAGTAAGTGAGCTTGCACAACACTATTCCGCATTCGAGAGAACATTCTAGATGGTTACGAACACAAACATGAGCCTATCTCGAGTCTAATCACGGGGTAAGTAGATCGTGAGCGTTTTGTCTAACTGATTGATCTTCGGTGATGTCAACCAGGTCAAATAGATTAGGCAGTGTTGTTTATTGATTTTGTTTCGAATGATAAGTAGGTACTGAATTTTGGGGAAGATAAGAACATAGGATTGTGGCAGCCATCTACAATGCCCCACATACGAAACTTCAAAATAAACAAATGTGGAAAAACGCAAAAAGTAAAGTGGCGCCATCTACAATGCCATATGGGAACTACTCAAGACTTGACGTCACACCGCAACTACATCACGCAAGCAGAGTTTACCACGCAATCTACATATATACAATGACATCAATCGTCGGGCAGTAGCCCACCAGACACAACACCCGTCTGGTCGGAGGATCCTCCTTCACCAATTGAGTATGAGTGAACTTTACACCTTGTTCCTCATACCTCTACAGGATAATTGACTACCTCGTTGGTCTAGTGGTCGTAAGTGCTACTGATGAGCGTGAGGTCCTGGGTTCGATTCCCAGGTCAGGCAATTTTCTATGTGGAATTTTTCAGTAGTAGCCCGGAGTTTGGATGCATGGCCGGTTGATGGCAACAGCATATTCAGCCTTTAACGTTCCCAATACTGGGACACAGGCCTCCTCTCTGTGAGAGGGAGGGGTCCATGATCCACCACGCGGGCCCAGTGTGAACTGGTGGATGTCACATGTCTTCATATTTTTATTCTAGGATATGCCGATTTCCTCACGATGTTTTCCTTCACCGTTTTGAGAGTAATGGTGATGAAATTATTAACACAAAGTAAAGCGCCTGCCTGGGTACGAACCCACGACCTACAAGTCGTAAGTCGGAGCCGTTACCACTAGGCCACCACTGCTCTAGCAAAATAGATCTGATGGCAATAGGCTTGTCCCTTATTACATGGGACTTCAACATAACTAACGAAATGTTTCACAATTCGCCAGTTATGTTAAACCGTTCGTGGAAACAAGGTAAGGTCAGGTATTATAGTGAGCTTTTACATCAGTTTCAACTTCTCTTTTTTATGTTTTGGAAGAATCATAATTTTGTTTTGTTTGAGTATAAAAGTAAAATTGTTTCATGGGAAATTGTGACACGAGCCACACAAAGAGATCAAGAGATTATGCTAAGTTCTCATGCAAATTCTCATGGCCCCATAAAACAGTCATCTATACCGACTAGCCAAAACACACCATTGCTGGTCGAAGTTAAGGAAAACAGTTTCAGATGGCGAGCTGATGATGAAAAAGAAAACTAGTTTTTTTTTTTGTCTGAGTATTAGCTAACACCGTAATATTAAATGGCAATGCATATAATACGCCAAGAGCAGTGATATTAATAACTTATGTGTCGAAAAAAGATATCTAAAAAAGATGAAAATAATCTGCATATTTCATCAATCACAGTCGCCGTTTTCTATAGGCTGTCTAAATCAAGAAACAGACTGGTTACCAATCTTGCTCCGAGCAACTTGAGGCAACAAAATAATTATGTTTGGCTATTAAAAAAGATCATAATTGCAAAACAAATTGCTATTTCGTTAACTAGAGCCATCGTTGTGGCCTACATTCTTTTATATCTCATGTGAAATTCGTGAGGGCCTCCTCACGAATTTCTTTGCTTTAATATACTCATAAAATTTTACAAAACTGACCGATGGCAATGGAGCTAGCTCATCAGTATCACAGTTTCAACTTGCTCGTTTTTGGTATCGGCAAAATAAGAAGTTGAAGGAAAGCCTTTGAAGGAAAAGTATATCTACACTTTTCCTTCAAAGGCTTTCCTTCAACTTCTTCTTTCGACAATGCGTTTTTGAAGCAGGTCCAATGCCATTGATGATCTCATCAATGGCATTGGACCTGCTTTAAAAACGCATTGTTGAAATGTTATTGAAAAATAAATATAAAATTTAAAAAATATGTAAGTATACGAAATAAAAAAGATTTTCTTTTTTTTTGGGGAATGATATCTCTCAGACCAACCTAGGAGTTTGTCAACCTGGGTATTTAGCACACTTCTCCGAAGGGATCGGTTTGCTTTATATAGTGATCGGATAGGGGTAAAAATTCTTAAAGATTTTATTTTTACTCAAATAATGACGCAACATAAAAAGCTTGAATGCATCAAAAGTATTTAGGTGTTAGAAGATACTCAGTACTTTAAAATATCCACTCACTAATTCATCGTCATTGAGTGCATTAACTAATCTCATAGAAGCGTGTAAAAAAGGTTGTTTGCGTCCCATTTGTAGACGATTATGTATAAATAAATGCGTTGTCTCTTTCTTCCCTTAGTATGGAATGTAGGTGCCTTTTGTTTTTGCCATCGTTAGCTACAGCTAACTTTGACATTAACTGCAATCAAATAATCAAACACCATTATAAAATCGTCAAACTTCAATTCAATTTAAAGTTACTTCAGACCATTGATTACACTTCAATCCAAAATATTTTTCCCACGAATAATAAAATGTAAATTACGAAATTTTGTTTAAAATTACAAAGGAAACATAAAAAAACACTACGCAATAATCTTAATTATTGTTGTGGTGTTTGTAAACGTCTGGAGAAAACAGAATGAACTTAAGTGTAGCCGGCGACAAAAGTGTGGCCTTAATAGCAAATACGACGGCGAGCATGGACCATGACTTCGTATATGTTTTTTTTTTCTGTATTAATTTATTGTTCTCAATAATTTAATACAATCTAGCCTAATATACCAATATGCAATTTCAATCTAATTTAATATTTTACGTGGTAGGTAGGTTTACATAACCAAGAATAGTGTAATTTTGCACTTTTACACAATTCCGTTGTACTTTCATGGCGCCTGATAATTATTAAAAACACTTTCGTGTATTTAATATTTTATTTTAATACTTTAATATCAGTAGAGTAACTGGCAGAGTCTGTTTCAAGAATCTGTTATTTTGTTCAGTCGTCAGTTCTGTAAGTTCATTAAATAGTTTACCGAACACCTTGACCTAATTGTTTACAATAATAAAGAAGTTAACTTTAAAATATGTTTTAGCTAACAAATGCACTCACTAAATGCACAAAATTAGAACACTGAATTATAGAAATATAACATGGCAATAAATGATATACCATTTTAATGAGTATTCATATTTGTTGTCATGAAGAAGTACCTACCTAAGTAATTAGCTAAATTTAAATTCAGTAAAAGTTAAATATATTTACAACACAGTTGAAACTCTACTGTTCGTTTACGTTACTTAATCTGTCTGTCATACATAGCGGATTGTCTGAAACCAGTTAATTAGTATGGTAATTAAGTAGTAACCTGCAATTGCAGTGAGTTTTGTTAAATGTAGTAATTCATTTATTAAACTGTTTGATTTTATTTTCAACAATTACGCTTTTTGGCTATTACAAACTGAATTACATCTACAAATGTTTTATTTGTAATTTTATTAAAGCTTATACTTCAATACAAATAGGAAATAAGCATGATCTAACATGTCTTATAACCCATTCATTAACAGACAAGCCACATAAACAGCACTATTACTTAAACACAAACAAGACAATAACAAAACAGAATATAACGCGCAACAGTAAATAAGAAAAAATAACATTCCCGCTGAGTCAATAAATCTGCCACTAAGTGTTCTTCGTTGCGTACGCATCACCGTACATTTACGACTATTACGTCCTCATCTAGGCCTGCAACTGACTGACGGATATTATGCATTATAATTTATAATGGCCGGTTTTCGTGGCCACCAGTGTATGCTAATGAGAGCTTATTAATAAAATTGTAATTGTTGTTTTTTTAACTGTAATACGGTGGAAGATTATTCAATGCAGTTATGAGATTTAATGAAGCAAGCTGGAAAGTAAACTGGTAGGTACTTATTGAGAAATGTCGGATTATGTTGCGTGTTTTGTATGCAACTAGTGTTAATTGAGATTATCGTTAAACGCAGTGTATTGATTTAAATGTCAGTGGATTTAATACATATAAAAATCACGGTACTTAAATTGTGAGTGTACTTATCAAGATTATTATCACAGTATCATATCTAGTGATGAGTAGTTATTCAAGCAAGTATTATTAGTTGCCAAATAACCAATAGGAAATAAGGGTCAATATTTTTTTAAGGAATAAATAAATATTGATGGAATCATAACTTCAGAATTACGCCTTCATCAATATTTTTTACTTTTTGAGCAAGAACTAAACCTTAAAAGGGCAATAAAACAGCTATAAGAAGTTCTAATATTTGAAAAGCGACGCCATTAGTCGAAGCGAATATGATGTAAAAGTCTATGACAACAATAAATGTCAATGTGTTTTAAAAGAGTGTTTTTTTTTTTTTTTTTTTTTTTGATTTTGGCTTCACACGGTTTGTGCATTTAGCCAGTGTCAAGTAATTTTTCTTTTTGATCAAGTAAATGGCCCGATATCGGGCACGAAGTTACAAAACAGTCATAGTCGTCTTTAGTCAGTCAAGTCAGAGTTATTGTAAAGCGGTAGTAACTTTACAACAACCTAATAGGAGTTTTTGGGGGGAACACGAAAAGTCCACGTTAGTCACTTATTTTCACCTTCACTACACTTGTGCACTCACACGTAACTAAATTGAATAATTCACTATCAAAATTATACAATTTAATTCGCTATTTCACTAAATTCCATAAAAAATCTTTTTTCAAAAAAAATAAACAACCGACTTCCAAAAAAACACTAAAAAGTGAAAAATAACTTTAATTTCGGAAGTCGCTGACTTTGGATCTGTATTTTAATTTTTTGTCACCGCCTTCCGAAATTAAAGTTATTTTTCACTTTTTAGTGTTTTTTTGGAAGTCGGTTGTTTATTTTTTTTGAAAAAAGATTTTTATTTTTCACTTTTTAGTGGTTCACATGTGCTTACCCCTTCACAGCGTACCGGCGTGATGTTATGTTATTAACTGGTGTAAACAATTGACAGACATGAGATTTCAGCAATCCCTGTCCATTTGCTATCATTTATTGAGGAGTTCCGTTGCCTATCTCCGAAGTTCTTCATCAGATCTTCACCAAATTGAAATAGAACCACTCTGAGAAAGTACTCTTCCAAAAACTACCCAAATTGCTTCAAGTGTGCCTACAAAATTTTAAGAGTTCTCTCTATTTCTCCAGGATCCCATCATCAGATCCTGACTTGATGATCATGGGACCACCTGGGAAGTATACCCTTTCGAACAAAAAAAAATTATCCAAATCGGTCCAGCCATCTTCGAGTAATCGGGGAACATACATAAAAAAAAATAAAAAATAAATAAAAAAAAAAAGGTTCCGACGAATTGAGAACCTCCTCCTTTTGGAAGTCGGTTAAAAATGAAAATTCGTGCGACATGTTCCAACGCGATCCCGCCAAAAACTCTAAAAACTCTCAAAAGAGTGTTCACGATTCAGTCCGTTGTCAATGTCATAGACTACGACCAATGTTGTCAACCCGTACGAAAATTGTGAAGCGTACGATAATTTGGGCAGTGGCGTACCATTGGCTATCGTACATCGTAATGTACGATGGAGATTTCCAAATGTACGATAATTTAGAGCTATGAAAAAAAAATGTTCCATGAACAAAACGTACTTGTCAGACAACAAAATGTCAACGTCAACTGACGTATGTCATCAACATGTAAATGTCTCTCTCTTTCTCTCACATTTCTTTCAAATGAAAGTAATAACACTTGTTTCCATCCAACCGCGACCGTTCGTTTTATACTGTAAGTATTCTTTGGTTGTTCTCAGATAATTTTATATCTGCATCTAGCTAGCTCTATGTGTCGTGGGCTCGTGGACATGCGTGAACACAGATCGTAAAAAGGAAATAAAACGTCTTGTGACCTGTGATACACTCCGTGGTTCTGTGTAAAGTTTGGCGGTTTGTGCTTCTAGCGGTACTAATGATGAAACTTGGCATTTTGTCCCCCTTTCACTAGTCATTGTCGTTTGTTATCAATAGTTTTTTTTTTACTTTTTTTGTACGATAATTTTGCCCACAATACGATAATTTTACGTGGAAAGTCGATAATTTGAACTTTTGGAGTTGGCAACACTGATTACGACGTCATAACGAAGCGCGCCGAAATGGAGGGCGTGCCCGCATCGTTCAACTATTTTGACTATTTTTTAAGTAATTTGAATTGCTTTTTTACTATGAGGTACATGGCGATGTACTCTCGAATCAAATAAAAATTGCATGCATACTTTCCATTTCAACCAATGTGACCTTGTGACGTTTTCCTTGCCTATGAAATAAATATAATTATGTTATTATTGGCAACTATCACTTAGCCCTAGTACCACTGCCACCGGCCAGCCATTCCCTTCAAGTCAGAAACTATGCACACACAATGCTGCTTGGCTAGAAATATCTAGATTTTGTTGTACTTACTCAGACAAGCACAACTATTACATATTAGAGTAGGTATCTCTCATTCATGCCGGAATAATATTTAGTAACAGTATCGTCACTTTATTTCACGAAAGGAATCATCACAACACAAAGGTCTCTCAAATTTCAACTACATATGGAAACGGAAATATACCCTTCAAGTTCAGCTACCAGAGGGATAATTGCGTAATAGACTTGATAGAATTTTACGCAATAATCCTTCTACTACTGATGTAGGAATCGTTTTTATTTTGACAGTTCCATAAAATTCATGGAGTTGTTGTACGTTGCTAAGCAGACTTTTTTCGAATATTTGACAGTAGATCGATTCGAATAATAGATTAGCAATTACCTTCAAAATGATTCATACTCTGGTTGATTGTGTCTTACGTATTTAGGGTGCAAAATTCAACCGACTTTTAATTTTTACCCGACTGCTCCAGAAAGGGTTATGTTTTTCGAATGTATGTATGTAAGTATGTATGTATATTTCTTTGGCACGCTGTGTAGCCTAAACGGTTTGATCGATTTTAGCTTGAGTGGTGCCATTAGATTTGTCTTATTGTGAGAGTGACACTGGTTATATAAAAAATTTTAAAAAAATTGCCGGTTTTTGCGCCATATTGTGTCAGCAAAAAAATTTTTTTTTTTCCAAAACCTATTGAGTGGGATATCAAAATAAAGGATTTCATAAATAGGTCTCATTAACGTCAAAAATAATTATATTAACTAAAAATGGTGAAATAAAAATATATTTACAAAATCAAAAAAGTGAACTGTAATTAAAAAAGATGGAAACAAGAAACTTGATTTAAAAGGATGACTATTAGACTGAATACTAAGTATAAGCGATCTCACGCAGTCGGAGGCAATAAAGGGCTTTATTGTTAAATTTAAGAAGATGCCTCCGACTGCATGAGATTGCTTTTAGTATTCAGTATAGGCATCCTTTTAAAACAAGTTTCTTGTTTCCATCTTTTTTTTTAAATTAAAGTTCACTTTTTATACAGTCGAGTTTTTTTATTTTGCAAATTATTTTCTTATTTATTTTACCTGATACTGTAAAACTACGTATCAAGTCGTAAGTGTATCTCTTGTACAACACATAATCGATGTTTAACATTAATAACGAAACATTTTTCCATTTCTAGATCAACATGGAAATGTATCGCAATATAATGCAATACTAGTGTAAATATAATGACAAGTTGCAAGCTCATCGCCCCCAATTACTATCGTGTATAGTTTCCTATTGCAACTTACTTGTGATGGGAAAGAGAACAGAATTGAAAAACGATGATTTTTTCTAACATTGTCTGAGTCAGTAGGACCTACCTACATAGTATTACATAACAGACATACATTTATAAATATATCAAAATCATGAAAAAGCAGTAAGAAATGGGCTCACGGCTGCCTAAAAGCTCAAAGCTCGAAACTCTGCTGCTTCAGCAGAGAATGCAGAGCTAGTAAAACTTTAAACCAGTAAAATCCAGCTCAAACATAAATAAGACTAGTTACAAACACCCACATGGGCACTTATAAAACATCAGAAACTAGGTTCCATTTGGTTATTTCCAATGGAGAAGAGCCGGCAAGAAATTTCTAAGGCTACTCGAAAAATATTTTAAGAGTAGCCGTAAGAGAGACTTTGCACTTTTTATTCGTTTTTTATTTTTATGATTTTGCTGTATATCGTGTGCCTTTTTAGTCTGTGCTATTTTTTTTTCTTTCTTTCTTTCTTTAGAGCGGTAGCCGTTTTTTATGGGTTTTAGAATGTTTTCAAATCACAGTATTAGTGTGAGCGAATTAGGGTGTAAGCGAATAGTGTAGGCCTGTCAACAAGTAGGTACCAGGTACTTAATGAAATCGAAAATAATTACCAAATACTATTGCAGCAGAGAGGAGTGGTGACCTAATGCGACTTACAAGTTGTAGGTCCGAAGCCAGACTGGCACTTTACTTTGTGTAAATTGTTTAATCACTATTGCTCTCAAAAAGGTGAACGTAAACGTCGTGAGGAAACAACCAAAGACATGTGACATCTACCAACCCGCACCGAGGGGCCTACTCCCTAAGCACGAAGTCCGTCGTTTCGGTCGAAGTAACGAGCGTTTCCAACTCCTTATCACTAGTGGACAGAAGATTAGTTTGGAGCCCGAACTAAGTATGCCAACACGATTTGACAGCTGATATGTTTTTTCCCGTCCGAAAAAGTTAGTCAATTGGCTGTAGGATTTACTAAGAAGTTTCGAACTACTTTCGGACGGGCCCGTATCTTCATTGATGGAGTTAGAGGCCCCCGGGCCCGAGTGGTGGATTACGATCCGCTCCCTCTCACAGAGAGGAGGCCTGTGTCTCAGAAGTGACAAAATTGTCGACTGATTGTGTTTTGCAGCAACTGTATAGCATAAAGACTTGGTCTACATCCAAACCAGATTATATAACGTGTGTATAAGTGAACTATCTAAGTCCTTGACCAACATTGACCTGAATTAAATCACAGTGAACGATATCCTTCCTTTTTCAATCAAATCACCAAGAAATAAATCACCGTAATGGGTAATTAATAGTTTCTATGAATGAATTGGCCCATTGAGCAACACGTCCAGTTCAGTCAAGGTCGCCATTTTGTTATTCAAGCCATATTTGGACCACTTTCGAATTTCCTGTCTGTATGTTTGAAACGGTTTTTGAATTAATTCGCGTTACTAATTTGATTACTCATTGATTTGTCGCGGAGAACTGTATCTACCTATACGCCGCGATTTTTTTTAGAATGGGTATTTTCAGAAACGTTCATTGCTTTCAATGTTTGTGGTTGTGCGACTTTGTGGCAGAACATAAAAAGACAAGTTTGCCAAGATACTCGATGTTTCAACAGCAGAGTATAATATTAATTCATCTTATTGAGTAAGCTATTAATAAGTTATTTTATCGTGTGTCAACACTGTCACCATATCTGTTGTACGTTGAAAAACTATTTTTCTTTAAGTACTCATCCGACAGAGTATGTGCATACTTAAATAATACAGCTAATAAATCAGCCTATGTTCCCACTGCTAGGGCAAAAATCACGTCTCTTTGAGAGGGAGTGGGCTATAATTCACCACGCGAGCCCAGTGCGGACTGGTAGATGTCACATGTCTTCAAATTTTTCATCCCAGAACATGCCGGTTTCCTCACGATGTTTCGATTCACCGTTTTGAGAGCTTAGGTGCCTAATACATTCATACACGTTAGCTGCCCCAAAGAGACATAAAGTATTGCATAAAACAATTTGATATTTAAAAAAGCTAATATACATAATCAAAACAAACAATAGCATTCTATCACAAAGTCAGGTTGTTGACCGCAATGACCTTTACAGCGCGAGGCGTGAAGCGTCAAGGGCTCAGAGCCTTAAAAGGTTAGCTCAAGGCAAACTACTTACTGAGTAAGCTTAGAAAAGAGCTAGGAAAGCTTATTTGATATCTAGTTAATATTTGGATAAAATTTAGAGGGAGTAGCCGATTTTATTGTGATGCAGAGGAATGAGGAGTATTACGTCCAGAAAAGTTTGAAGTAGTGATACTGTGGATGACAATAAGAAAAGAAGCAGACCAAGAAAAGGACATGCGGTTCCAATTCCAAATAAAAGACGTACGGCTCCAACTCCAAATAAATTGCCATAAGAACACGAGATTATTTTGAAATACCAATGAATGATCAACATTTTAATTGAGTATGGATAAAAAAACATATTTTGAAATTGCTAAAACTTTCTTAATTACCACAAAATATGGTCACTAGTAAGTTTAATCATTTATTAACGAGATGATTATGGCCTTACCTCATAATGTTGGGGTCTAAAGCTAATCTTGGTTAGGCTCTAGCTTTCAGTAAAAAAATCCTGTATACTAGATCTGACGTTGATTAAAAATATCACTCACCGAGATTATATATACTTTGTAGCATTTCTTTCTGATCAACAATCTTTAATTTTCTTATGGTTTTTTTTCTAAGTAGTCAAGACCCAAAAATCCCTAAATTGTTTAAAAATATATGTATAATGATATGAAGATCAGGTTTATAATAGTATAGCAAGTTAATCGTTTTGGAATGGGATGTCGATGATTTTTATGAAACAATACCAATTTTATATGGATTGTAAGCGTGGACAGATTTTTAACCATCAAAATGATTATTTGCAAAGGCACTGGAATTATGGAAACAAATATTATTTTCGCTGGTTTTGGAAATAATGCAGAGTTTGCTCTACGGACCAAGTCAAGGGCAATTTCCAAAATGAAATTAATAAATAATTATACATTTATTTTGACAAAATCATTAAACCTACTATGATTGGCCAAGAGTATCGTCACAATCAAAATGTGAAACACCACGCCTGGAAGATTGTTTAGTGATTCAATTTGTTTTTATTTTTATGCTGCTGGACATAAGCCTCCCTCAAAAGGGGGTATTTGCCATAATCGCCACGCTTGGTAGGCGGGTTGGCGATCGGAGTATGGTGGTCAAATGCACAGAGAACGCTGCTGCCCATTCTCTAGTAAGTATTTTTTTTTTAAAGCTATGCAATTACTGCTTGTCTTCTTGATGAAACCCTTTTACGATAACGACGTGTATTATTTTAATTTTTTTCATTAGAAATAAGCGATTAAAGGTCACCAATATGCAGTGCGGATTGTTCGAAAGAGATACCGTCGCCCCTGGTACTCAGGAAACTGAAGGAACACGGGTGGGTTTTAGTCAGTAAAAGTCTGACACGAAGAGAGGGAGAAGTTATTTGATGACTTCCCATCCTAAAAAAATAAAGGTAACTAATTCTTCACTTCACACGTCGATACATGTGAAGTGAACAATTACTGACCTTTCATAGTTTAAGATCATATCGGGCGGTTAATGGAGCATATTGTCATTAAGAGTGTTAAGGCAGGGTGCATTCCAACACGATTATTAACCTACATAAACCTTAAGAAAATAGGATCTTACTTATTAAGTTCTTTCTCTGAATTAGAGATACGTTAGATGTTGTGCACGTAACGGTCAACTTAAAGGACGCGATCAGAATGTTAAATGTTACTCTTATAAGATTAACTGGCACGTATTGGCAGTTTATTGTCATCCATTTCACTATTCTTCCTGTTTTAGATTTTTGTCGTGAAATTCTGTTACATCTATAGCTACACGTTTTGTAATTTCCGTACTTTTTTTATATCTTTGATATAATGGCTATCTTATTTCTGTTAGTTGGGCCTTTCGCACGGGAAATATTTACCTGACCCTCTAAAAATGTATTGGCGTTCTAATGCTGAACATATTTTTCTCAAAAAATTTGGCGTTCTACAGATTTTTTATAAAAGATCTCTTTTTATATTTCTGACCTACTTTAGTCAAATTAAAGGATACATTTTGCAGTAACTAAGTTAGGGCACTTAATTTGTCGCAGTTACTTGGCTATTTATTATTTTAGATCCCTAAAATAGTAATTACGAGAGATTCCCAAAAAGAGGCGCAATAATTAGAGTGTTCAATACTATTTTTAGTAAAGGGAAAATAAGGGACTT
Source organism: Polymixis lichenea (assembly GCA_949091785.1). NCBI lineage: Eukaryota > Metazoa > Arthropoda > Insecta > Lepidoptera > Noctuidae > Polymixis > Polymixis lichenea. The sequence continues at coordinate 2,303,909 of OX420934.1, forward strand.
AAAAAACAATACTACACATACTACTCAGTTATTAGGGAAATGTGATTATTTGCCGTTCGTTATCTGATTGTTAGTGATTATAGCTTTCATCTAGTAGATAACTAAAGAATTATGTTACGTGGTTTGTGTATTTTATTTAACTTGATCCATGTTAACCTAGGGTCAGCAAGGATTATCTAATGCGATAATAATCATTTTAACATTTACTTATAGCTACATTATCGTTTCACATACTCTCTCATTTCGTTTTTAACCGACTTCAAAAAAGGAGGAGGTTCTCAATTCGACTGTATTTTTTTACTACAATTAAATCAATTGAACAAAAAATATGCGATGATTGTTGTGGCAGTCTTATCAAATGTTGTCAAAGTATGATTAAGCATAATTACGACGTCCAAGTCCAGGATACGTTTTATAAAGGTGACTGCTATGTAAAAAAACCCCAACTTTAAAAATAGGGAGGCTTTTTTTGGGTCGGAAATCATCAAATAACTTCTCACGCTCTGGGTGAAGCAGGAGGGCCTGTCAGACTTTTACTGACTAAACCCACCCGTGTTCCCTCAGTTGCCTGTGTGCCAGGGGCCTCGGTATCTCTTTCGAACAACCCGCACCCCTGGATAAGATATGAAATGTCTTCTGAATTTAGTGACTGGTGCACTTTACTGTTAATTAGTACCTACTCCATCAACTCAACCTATCGCAGTTCACTGCTGGACATAGGCTTCTCCCAGGCTACGCCACAACACTTTGCCCTCCGCCTTCCATATCCAATCTGTCCCAGCTGACTTTTTAAGGTTGTCGCCGTCGGTCCAGCCATCGGCCTAATATCTACTCAAGGACTGCACACACAATAATGGGCACCATAATGGGTAAGTCCCCTCTTTGAGGAGTGGCTTGAGAGGCGGCATGGCGTCCTCACCTTCCGCCTGACACAGGTCCTCACCGGACATGGCTGTTTCGGGAGGTTCCTGTTTCGGATAGGGCGGGAGGAAACGCCCGGGTGTTTCCATTGCGAAGATCGCCCAGAGGACACGGTGGAGCATACGGTGGAGGTCTGCCCGGCTTGGGCGGAGCACCGCCGTGTCCTCGTGGAGGTGATCGGCGGCGGCGATCTCTCGCGTCCGACCCTGGTCCAGGCCATGGTACGGAGCGAGAGGGCATGGCTGGCAGTCGCCTCCTTCAGCGTAGCAGTTATGCTCGCAAACAGGGAGGCGGCGCACGTGAGGGAGATGCAGTACATGCGCCCTCACAGCCGTGGCCTTCGCAGGAGACGCCCTGGGCGTCGGGAATCCCAGGCTGATTCCCGGCCACCGTAGACACGGGCTTGCGGACGGCGAGTAATGGGTACCTCGCTGTCCGGTAAGGACCAAGCCCGGGTCGACGGCGCGTTGTGTTCCACGCGCGCCTCAAAGAGATGTCAGCAGCAACAGATGGGGCCCGCAAGGGCCGATGCCTGCCAGGGTTGCGGGTTGTTCGAAAGAGATACCGCCGCCCCTGGCACACAGGCAACTAAGGGAACACGGGTGGGTTTTAGTCAGTAAAAGTCTGACACGCCCTCCCGCTCCACCCAGAGCGGGAGAAGTTATTTGATGATTTCCCACCCAAAAAAAAAAAAAAAAAAAGGACTGCACTAAACTTCTTAGAGAACACTTAATGTCTAAACTGCTCTAGATACTCTCCATCATGAACCAGACAAGTTCAGCTGGATATAATAACACAAGATAACACTACGCCTGTATCCCCCGAAGGGTTAGGCAGAGGTGTACCCGCATTTCGCCAGTTATGTAGGCTACCCAATAAGGCTTTCCCAGATCTGGATATGGAACCCAGGACCTCATGGTCAGCAGTATCGCTTACGACCGCTAGAACAACGAGGCAGTCGAGGCAGTGAGAAATAATATCCAGAGCTCCTCTCCCTGATATTATAACTACTCCAGCAGTTCTGGCTTTGCCACTATCATGACTGACCTTACCATTGGATTACGATGAAAAAAGTGACAATCAAACACAAATTGACACGATAATCAGTGCAGTAAGTTCGCTTGTCAAAATGATATCAGCCGTGAAGTGATTGAAACCTTAATTTATAACCTGCCAGGGTTGATGGCAGGCTATGCTCCGATTGGTCGGATGCGTGGAAAGAATGCCGCTGGAAAATAAATCTAGTTTTTACTAGATTATTAAACAATTATTATTATTATTATTATTGAAACAATTATTTATATTTTTATATAAATAATTGTTTTATAAGAACCATAACGTAAGAGATACTTTTTATCCTCGTTTTTGTTTCAGGTTTTTTTTAAAGCTGTTTTACTATTCCAGCTTCAGCTCAAATTTCTTCCAATGAGTGACTATTACATGAAAAGTAATGAAATGAGATAAAATTAACTACGACGAATATCGAGAATTTTAGTCATTATAATTCAATAAAGCCATATTTGTTACGATCGCGAATCAAATTTTCATCAACAAAAAACCTAACACTGATCTGAAAATTGCAAAAAATAACCAAAGAAAACTTGAATTTCGGGGACTTACTTAAAAGCCAGATACAGTCAATATCGATTTCATTTGCAAATCTGGATAGTGAACATTGCTTTGGATTATGATCGAAATGGACTGCCTTAATAAGGGTGCCATAGAGGCCTATTATCCTTGCTTTTTTTCTGGTTACTACAATTAAAAAAGCTGAATATTAGTTTTGTTAATATTTGTGAATACAACAAACAACGACTAGGTTGATGTAATTTTTTGGAATAATTTACATATATGATGTGAAATTGCCTATTTTATTCCCTTCTATTGGGACCTGTTTTTTTTGCAGTCAGATATTGTTTTTGTTTCTATGAATAAATATCGAGAATCAAAAAAGTAAAAACTACAGAGTGGTGGGTTTTACTTAATTGCAACGAATATTTAGAATTAAATCTCCTAAAATGATTTATTTTAACTTGTTTGAGATGAAACTTTTATTATCGCATAGCTTATTTAATATGCGTATAAGTATCGGAGCAAAATGTTTTATTGGTAAAAACTGAGGAGAAGTCTTCGATCACGTTGACGTTGATTTTAAAATTATAATTAAATTTAAAGTAACTATTTAAGACCCGAACTAATTTAAATGAAAAAGTTCGTTTTTTCTAAATTGTTATGTTAAATGTGGTAACGTTATTTTGATATGTGATAACTCAGTGCGTAGGTACTTTCCATAAAATTACCCGCACTTGGTGCTTGTAAATTAATAAAAATTACATCATAATTTTTTGTACAAAGAATACATAATTCTAATTTATCAATTAAAGTTACTAAGCAGGGCACTGCAACGTCCCATCTTCTTAGAAAAAAAAAACCAAACCCACACATTGACCCGTCACTCACACCAGCGAAAGTGTTTGCAACATTCGTACATACGAAACTACTTGCATGAGGTATAAAACGTGGTAACTGGCGTGATAGGAATACACTCACGGCGTAACATTCGCTGAACAACAAGCGAAGCGAAAATGAAGCTACTGGTTAGTACAAAATTACAAAAAATCTAGTGACAGTGTTCCATGTGTGTGCAGTTCGGATGTCAAGTGTCATTGTGCTTTTTTTAATGTGGCAAAGGAATTCAAAAGGCCAATTCTCGCAATTAAAAACGTTCAAAATCTAGTCGCAGTGTCATCTCGGTGACAGTGAAATGTCAAAAACTTGTCAAAAATGTATGGAAACTCGAACTATTTTTGACAGATTGAGACTGAAATCAGACTGTGAACGTTCTTAAAATTACGAGAATTGCCCCTCTGATCTATCGATTTGAAAAGGAAGACTCGATTTTTAATTTAAATGTCATCGGTCCCCATTCTTATACCGGACGTGTCGTATATCGTGAAGTTATTAATCAATCACATTATCTAAGTGAATGACGCATTACTAGATCAATATTACGTAAAGATATTTCCTTATTCGCATAACTAGTCGTTCTGACTTGTCCCACAATGCTCGGAAAGTTCTTGTGTTCACTTCCAGTTAGATTTCACTGGCATAAGTTAATTTCCCTTTTCATTTAGCATTTCCTATGTAATTTTAACCCCGTTTCTGATCTCGGTTGTTTTAGATTAGCCATGATGAATCTTTATAGTAACCCACATAGATATACAAATTGTGCTCATCCACTAATTCTAGTTAAACTTGAGATAAAGAGTTTAAAGTTTGTCCAAAAATATATTCTCATACACACACAGTCACTGCTAGTGCACTAATTTAGATTTAAAGTATAAATAATTAAGTATAATATTTGTTTATTACAGAGGTCGTCCTTAATCCTGGCCGTGGCGTTAAGCCTGGCCACGGCAGAGGAGAAGGCAGAGAAGGACACTAAGGCTGAACCTAAAGCCGCAGAGGAAACAAAGAGACAAGACAAAAGAGGACTATCAGATTACTACGGTGACCATGGAGACTTCGGCGGTGGCGACTTCGGAGGTTCCTACGGGCATGATCTAGGAGGCGGAGGTGGAGGTGGTGATGGAGGACACTCTATTGGCCACGAGGAACACCATGACACCCACTCCCATAAAACTATCACAGTGATCAAGAAAGTTGCTGTTCCCTACCCCGTCGAGAAACGCATTCCCTACCCAGTGGAGAAGAAAGTGCCCTACCCCGTGAAGGTGCACGTACCACAACCCTACCCTGTCTACAAAACCGTCCATTACACAGTCAAGGAATACATCAAAGTACCCGAATACATCCCTAAGCCGTACCCCGTGACGAAACACGTGCCAGTTGCCGTGAAAGTTCACGTCGACAACCCCGTCCCAGTGAATGTGTACGAACACGTCCCTTACCCAGTTGAGAAACACGTGCCTTATCCTGTCAAAGTGAACGTGCCGCATCCCTACCCCGTCGAGAAGAAAGTGCCGTTCCCCGTCAAAGTACCAGTCAAGGTGCACGTTCCATACCCCGTAGAGAAAATTATCCACTACCCAGTGCCGGTGCACGTTGACCGTCCCGTGCCCGTACACGTTGATAAGCCAGTTCCTGTTCACGTTGAAAAGAAGGTGCCTTACCCAGTTGAAAAGGAAGTGCCTTACCCAGTCAAGGTTCATGTCGATAACCCAGTGCCCGTGCACGTCGACAAGCCAGTACCTTATGAAGTTAAGGTACCCTACCCAGTTCCCTACCCAGTTGAGAAAGTCATCCCTTACCCTGTAGAGAAAAATGTACCCTATCCAGTGAACATACCCGTTGACAGGCCATACCCCGTGCATATTGAGAAGCATGTGCCTTACCACGTTGACAAGCCCTTGCCTTACCCCGTGAAAGTGCACGTGCCTATTGTGCACCATGAGCACCACGAGCACCATGAGGAGGCACATCAAGAAGTCCAACAAGGTGGTGAGGGCGAAGGCTACGGAGATTACGAGGGTGGTCACGATGGGGGTCACGATGGGGGCCAAGATGGGGGCCAGGAAGGAGGCCACGAGGGGGGTTACGAGGGCGGCCAAGAGGAGCACTACCACCATTAAAAAGAACTGATCTCTTTATTTTTTCTTTAGCTTTAAAGTGTTATCTTGTTTAGTAATTGTTTTTTTTAATTAAATAATATTTTGTGACTGCTATGTACCTGTGACGATGTAAATAGTAAACGAAAGTATTAAAAAAGTGATATAAATGATGCAACGTTTTTGTTTTATTATCATTTGGAGAGAACAAACCGTTTAACCAAAGCTATGAGCTTCACAATTATCTTGAAATGAGAGAAAAACGTCTTTAAAGCCATGACTAGACAAACCGGAAAAGCGTGTGATGTAACTTGTTTTAATATTATTACATTAGAACTGAAGATTATTTTCCTATATGTAGCCTAACTACACAACATTACACTGCGGAAGCTTCTGGATTCCATTAGATTGTAATAGAAAAGTTCGTCACTTTCAATTCACTTGAATTTTACTCATTTAATTTTGCATGAAATTAGCCAATATCATAATAAGTAATAACCCAATTACTAAATGATTTATTTATTTTCCAACTTACATTAATTACAGGGTTAAATTACAGGGTTTATTATTAATAGGCTAATTCATTACTAATTGACACACCCTATTACGCGGTACAGAAACCTAACTGGAGAAATAGGGCACCAGGTTACGTTTTTACTCAAATTATTAACATACTATTATTACATGACTTTATAACTCTTCTGGTGGATTTGAGTATTTTGCAAATGGCCTACGCAAATGTCCTGCAAATCTGGTCGGGTCGTTGAGCTCCCTAAAATAGGGTTGAGCTACACAGTGACTGACAGGTCAGGTCCAAGCTGCAATGGCTTTTTCTTCAAAAGGCCCTTTGTATATTGTTAGACTCACATAAAATTCAAATAATATAATGTTTGGATTTTAAAAGAGACCATGACCTATGAGTTTGTTTCGGCTTTTCTTCTCAGGGAACAGTCAGCTAGGAAATGCCGGCGCCATCTAGTTTTTAAAAGATTGACCAACAAAATATTGACGTGTAAAAGTGTATTTTAAGATCTACTAACATAAATAAACATTTCATTTCAGAACAAAGTTAGGATTGATCCAAAAAGGTGACTCCCAAACAAGCATTTTATTTAATAAAACAATGACATCACACGCTATCGATAGAAATCCGATACGTAAGCTACATAATCCTAAATTATTCATATCAAGTTTTTAGCAGACAAACCGCTTTCACTAACTAACCTAGTTTACTCTCGACAGTTAAACGTATCGTGCAAAATGACAATACACCTTGAGAAGTAGAAGCACAATAATAACAGCAAGATTTTTTAACAATTCGTATGCTGATTAAATTCCGCGCACGGTTAAAGTTCTATTAATAAAATCACTTGAACTTTTAATCGATTTGGCCGATTAATATTATTATGCAATTGAAATCTGAAGTAACTGACATTTTATCGTAATCATACCAACATTGTGGGGTCAAGATTCTGCAACTCACAAAATTACATCAAGAATTTGAGACAGAGAGAGAGTTTGAACTTAAATTCATGTTTGCAAATCCTAAGTGCGTTAATAGAAACTATTTCCAATGAATGGGAGAAGACTCAATAAGAAAAGAAACAACAAAAATAGCTATAATTGTAATCTCTGTAAAATACATAAAGATATTTTCTGTGCTTTAAGTATTCCTCGATGTCTCGACATGTCTTTCGTCAAGAAAATGTATTCAGTCAACTTTGCAATTCAGCTTTAAGAGCATTCATTCCACGCGGAGTGGCAACAACGCATTTATAGTAGTTTTTCGTGATTATTTCATGAAATAAGAACAGAAGTAAACATTTTTAAGTTTGTAAGTATGCTATTTTTTTTTACAGTTATTTTGGTATTTACTTATAAAATTCGACATACAGTCAAATATTTTCTATTTGCATTACTTAGTACGATTAAATGTTTTTATTAAAGAGTAAATGTTAAAAATAATTATTAATACCAACCATCTAGTGCTTGTCTGAAAAAAAAATGTACTTTTGTTTGTATTTAATAAAATAATCACGTAAAACTACTATAAATGCGTTGTTGCCAGCCCGCTTGGAATGAATGCTCTTAAGCGTAATCAGTGCATGACAAAGCTTAAAAGCTTCGCAAACGAAAGTCAAATTGATTCCTACATTAAATGGTCAGAGGTCATTGAAACGAAATCTCGTATTTATTCCTAGTGCATGTTGTATTAAATTAAATATCATCATAATCTGCCTAGCCTTTTCCCAACGAGGTCGGCTTGCAGTCTGACTAGAAGCAGCGGAACTCCAGTATCTTACATGGAGCGACTGCATATCTAACGTCCACAACCCATGTATTAAATTGAACCTAAGTAAGTATTCCTTTTTTTGCAGTATTTTGTATTTTATATCCCTCAATCCAATACAAGAACGCAATAACCGGAAAAATCACATTAACGGAAGAAAATTGTTTACCACGGTACATAACGACGCACTTATAATCACGAGTATCGGAAACTACACTAGGTCTTGCGTTTTTCTTTTTCTGCAATTTTTTTCTGTATAGTAAGGTATTTGTGATCAGCCTAGCATATACCTAACTATGCTGGGGATGGTTTTCAGTCAAGAATACCAGTATTTAACAGGTGCGACCGCCTATCTAACCAGTCCACAACCCAGTCACTGGGTACTACGGTAACCAGTATCCACAACCAGTAACCAGTATCCACGAATAACAGCCGAAACCAATGGGTTAACATGCTTTCCGAGGCACGAAGGGATCTTGGTAAGTAAAGATGGTCATCCATCCACGAACCAACCGCAGCAAGCTTGGCTTAACCTAATCTGTGTAACTGTTGTCACTTAGACACAAGCCACTCTCTATACAGTAGATATTGCAGCTATAAATGGTCAAAACTCTGCCTAACCCTTTGTGGATTACAAGCATGTGTATTTACGAAATCATAATATTGATTCATCTCTCGTAGGGCGCCATAATTTACGATGGTTTCGACAACATTAATTACATTGACCAATCAATTATAATTATAAATCTTAGGCAAAAACGTATAATATTTAATAGTTGGAAATATGTGTCGATGTCAATTTTGTCATTTGAACCTTGACATGTAAAGTTAACTGTTACAAAATGGTTTTTCTAATCTGTTATTGAATTTTGCTTAACATTTTTGTACAAACGACAAAACAGTTGCAATAATATGACTTACATTTTAATGCGTTTCAAGCGAAAGTAAAATCAAATCTTTGTTCGAAGGCATACTATTCTATCAACGACAACTTAAACGATAAGAATTGTTGGTCGCTGTGATTAACTCAAGACAACGTTTGTGTTCTTTCACCAGAATTAGCTTAACTACTGACAGGTCATATGAATTACTTCATATCGTTGTTTATTTAACTTGACTGCATATACTATCTTTTTTGTTTTTATTAATTAAGTTTTAATTTATTGTTAAATGTTAATTATATGCTATTATTGTATAGAATCAAGTTCTTCCAACATAACAGACAGCTGTGCCGCTGAGGAGTTTATTGCGCCACTTCTTCCCAGCTAAAGCACTAGGAAGTGGTGACTATGTAATGTTGACGTTCAAAAAATGCTGACTCTCAGCCTAGTTTGAATAAATGACTTTTGATTTTGGTTTTGACTAAAAATGTCTGAACAATGAAAATTTCAAAGTTCTCACTCTAAAATCGAAGTCGTCATTCCAGCAAGACAGTTGTGTAACACAATAACAGTAGGAATGGCTTTGATTTTAAAAGTTCAACAGCATTCATTGCGTTATTGCGTGAGCAGAAAATTTTTTCAACCCTAAATGAAGCAATGGATTAGCAAAATCTGTCAAAATGATTCCAGATTCTGATTCATATAGGTTCGTAAATTGTAAGTCGACGACCAAAATATGTAATTATATTTGACGCCTACCCAAAAACCTCACAAAACTTGTATAAATCATTAACTTCCTGCACACCGCTACGTGCTTCGTCATTAAGGAAACCGCGTGCCTTGCGCAAGAGCAGCACTTACGTCACTAACTTCATCGACCAACACGTTAGTATCAGCTTTATTTATCCCCGGATAGCTAATGAGCTAAAAGAAACTGTATTTTGTTCTAGAGCTTTCTATTTATTTTCACACTATCATTCTTATTGTGAATTTTACACTAATGCATCCGTCTTATATATATCGCTATCTAACTTTAGTTCTTCTTTAACTCAACTTTATTTCGATTTGGGTAAAGTTCTTAATAGGAAAATTAGACCTAAGCACGGGACTAACTTGTCAGTTTTGTAAAAACAACTGCATTTCTATACATATTGGGTACTTAGCTCAAAAACTGGCTTGATGGTTAAATTCTGGTCTACAGAAACCTTGTTTTGCAAAAGGGTATGAGTCTGGGTGGGTGGTATCTGCTGGTATGTCTATCTATGTGTGTATCTGGTATCTATTTCCATACAGATTCTTGCTCTTTCTATCTTCCCTTCTACTATTTCTTACAAACACTGTGGTGGTCCACAGCTGTGCATACACTTTATCTCCTTAAAAGAGAGTTACATTTATGGTAGGCAACCGATTTTGGGGGTTAATGTGATTCTTTTACCCCCAAAACACATCGCAACCACTCTAAAGAAAGCTCACAATTAATGACAGAACTCATCTTCTAAATCAAAGCGAAGAAGAATCGAAACGAAACGAAAACGAAGATGGATGTGTTTACATTTAAAATGTAAACACATCCATCTTCGTTTCGATTTTTAATCTATTATTTATTTTCTATTTTTTTGTTCTGCTAACTACAAAAGGTTCCGTGCGGACGTAAGAGAATAGTATCATGCCATTTCTTCCCGTGGGTGTCGTAGAAGGCGACTAAGGGACTTACTAGAGAATGGGCAGCAGCGTTCTCCATGCATTTGACTACCATACTGCGATCGCCAACCCGCCTGCCAAGCGTGGTGCATGCTTTGGCAAATCACCCCCTTGTGGGGAGGCTTATGTCCAGCAGTGGACGTCTTTCGGCTGTTATGATGATGAAGATGACATCCATCTTTAATAATCGTTAAATTCCGCATCCATTAAACATAAAACCAAGCATGTTTATATTTAATACTAAAACGTAAGCAGAGTCCTCATTCCCAGTAAACGAAGTACTTATTTCCTTTAGAACTACATATCAAAAAGCTTATCTCAAATATCTCTACGCATATAGAATTTAAATGTACACGCAACACCGTGTGAACGCCGGTAGTTGTCTTAAGCTGTATCGGACATGAATCACTGGCAGCCTGACACGATTCTGTGGTACATTCACTACAATGAACCTCGAGTGTCCATTTATCCCTATAAGGAATGGTGTAATAGATTGTGCAAACTGTATTTGTGTTTTGAAAAATAAATTGTTTGAAATCGCTGTGTGACAAAGATGGAGATTTTGTAAAAAGCGTTGCGAGACTTTCAAAATTTTAATTCGAATTGATATATCAAATGCATCATCATGAAATCATTGATGTCTTGATAAGCTCGCAATAATTCGGGATGGTTCTAAAATGTGGTTACAACAACAATTGATTGCTTTGATTTCAATTACATAGTTGCTTTGAAATCTTCTTATAAAAACTAACAATTACAGTGTTTATAAATCTGACAGAAATTGAAATGCAATTAATTTGAGTGCACATTGAGCTTTGTCTTCCTAAGAAAGCAATGAACGGTCACACAAGAACAGCTGTACAATTGTCTAAAAACAGAGCGTTTTCTGTATCTTAATATCACTTAATTTATAACAGAACCGTTTTCCTAAGAAAGTAAAGCATTAGGTGAAGTGCCGGTTTAAACTGTACGATATACAATTCTGAAACTACACAAATACTACCGAACAGAACATAATAAACCCACTAGCAAATGTAGAAACATAATGACATTTAAAACAAATGAAAGCAGGCAATGACGGATAGTTGCACTACAAACTAAATGCCATCAAGATAGTAACATAACTGAAGCATTATACAACCGGAATACAATAAAATAAGCAGTCACTCGATACATTTCTTAACATAATCTCCTTATTACTTGTGAAGTAAGAAACACTGATCTTATATTACTTTATATGACGAGATTTTCACAACAGATTGGCGATTAAATATGAGGCATTAATAAAGTTTACGTTGACTAGAGATGTCAAATTATTAGGACAGAAGAATATGGACGTAATCTTTGCAGCTTACCACAAAATGTATTTATTTTAACTTCCCGCACACAAATAAGGTACAAAGGAGGACTTAATGACCTATGCAATATCTATCAGTCAACCAAGGGTGGTGAATAGATAAGATGGCGCTCGATGGTGCTCAGTTTGAGAAGAACATAATAAATATTTAAAAAATAAAATTATTATAAAACAGGTAAATAAGACCTCTGTAAGTATTCTTCTTGTTACATTATTTAAAATTAAAAGTAACGCCAATCCATCTAGGGGTGCGGGTTGTTCGAAAGAGATACCGTGGCCCCTGGCACACAGGCAACTGAGGGAACACGGGTGGGTTTTAGTCAGTAAAAGTCTGACACGCCCTCCCGCTTCGCCCGGAGCGGGAGAACTTATTTGATGATTTCCCACCCTTAGAAAAAAACGCCCATCCATCGTTTTTTAACCGACTTCAAAAAGAAAAATGTTCTCAATTCGTCAGCATATTTTTTTTGTATATGTTTGTTACTCGATATCTCCGTCAATTATGGATGGATTTCAAAAAATCTTTTTTACATGTAAGGTATTCTTTAGGGGTAGTCCCATATAAATTTTATTAACTTTGCTTCGGTAGTTTTTACGTTAGCCTCGTTATTACGTTTTTAATCCAATTTATGTATCTCGATGATACATGCTACTCTTCCTATCACTGTTGTTGTTTACTAGTATACGATTAGGAGTGGGGTAGTTACCATAACTAATAAGTGAAAGAGAAAAACTTTTTTCGGAAGTCGTTGTCTTTGGACTGTATTTTAGTTTTTGTCACATTAAAGTTATTTTTCACTCTGTAGGATTTTTTCGGAAGTCAGTTGTTTTTTTTTTGGAAAACGTTTTTATTATGAACTGGAAATGTCAATATTATAACTTAGCCTAGACTTACCTTATGTACGGGATGTTAGCAGGGATGTGGTACTTGGAGCCAGGATCGAAGTCCAGCTCTGAACGAAGCACTGGAGGCTTGATGCCTTGGTACTGCTCCCTGTGAATAAATAAGAGATTAGGAAAGAATTGTAGAGAATGAAGAGATACGTTTTATCTGAAAATCTGAGACCATCTTTATCATAATCTTAATCCTAACATCTTCAACAGAAGTTAATATCTTCAATAGCATTGTAGCTTCGTCTTTCATTGTTTAACACTGTTCTTGGTTCTTTCATCCATATCGTTTGACCTACGTTCTATTATTGTACATTGGACGCCTCGTTGGTATAGTGGTCCAGCGCTAATGCTGAGCATGAGGTTCGAGTTCGATTCCCAGGTGGGACAAAGTGTTATTGTGTTTTTCTATCAAGAATTTCTCAGCAGCCGCCCGGAGACTGGATTTGTATCCAGTTGATGGTAGTAGGCTCCCCCCTTTTAGTATAGGTACCGCGCTCGTGGATGTGTTTTCTTTAGGTCACCTCTGCCTAACCCCTCGGGGAAAACAGGCATGATGGTGTTATGTAATTTATCGTTATAGGTTATGTTCAACTTTACGCTACAAAAGAACTGATTTAATTTATTCAATTGTTTTGATTGGCCCATTCAATCTGTATTTCTCCTAAGCTTGACATTGCTAAAGGTACTTATTTGTAACATAGGTAAGTACATTAAAACTGTGTAATATCGACATAAGTGTGTTATTAAAAGAAATTAGGTCAATTGGTTACACACAAGATTTTGAACTTACATAATGTCAGAAATGCATTCTGTAACATAGTACGTTTAAAGTACCGGGCATAGTGATGAGAGATAGCGGATTGTAGGTGGTTTGAATTTTTAGCGACGTATAAAACTTAGCTTTAAAGCTCCATTTCAAAAATTAAGTCAATTGAGAGTAGTATTTCTAATTTTTGGTCGAGATGAAATAATGATGTGAATACATATTTTCTGTTCTAAAAATAATATATCTGTAATATAAACAAGACAAAAATAGTTATTTTTCTTTCTTTATAAATGAGGATGAGGGCGACATAGAGTAGTTCTGTGTCTCTCCCTGTGCCTTATTTTTCTTCAGTTAAAAATTGGTCCTTATTCCTGCATTTTCATCTACCTTAATAAACCGTACCTACTATTTGTACCTCCGACATTTTCGTTGCTGTACTACTGGTTTTTGCGTTTTTTTCTGAGAATTTTTATTCACCTTTAATCATTATTTGAGGTAGCACAGAAAGGACTTGGGTATGCCTTTGCCCAGCTGTGGGACAGTGTATAATATAGAATCAAAAAGAATAATAAACAAGATTTTGTAATAACTTAATTTAAAAGAGTGTCTTTGGAGTTTCTTGCCCGTTCTTCTCTATAGAAATCTACGCTTTGGATTGGGCAACTAGCTTCAAATTTCTTACTCTCTAAAAGAGTCTGTTACAGTTCAAAAGTGACTGTAAATGGTTTAATTGAAGTAAATGCTTTGAGTTTGAAACTAAATAAATCATTCTCGCTACCGCTCATACACTACACAGTTAAAACTCTTGCTTTCATCGGAGGTCTGAACCCGTCACTCAGTCAAGGCCGACCGACGACCGCAATCCCATCACGACGTGGACCACTTCATTTGCGTTCTTGCAACCGGTAGCAATCGCTTGCTATGGTGCTTTTGTTTTTTTGGCTGTATGCTTATTGGTGCTTTGCGAAATTCGATTCTTTCATCAAGCTTATTTAATCATAGAAATGAAAGTTGAAGTTTCTATGACAACTTTTTCAAAAGGCAAGTCCAGATCATCATAATAAGCCTTTAACGTTCCCACTGCTGGGAGACAGGCCTCCTCTCGGTGAGAAGGGAGTGGGGTGTAACCCACCAATAGGGCCAAGTACGGGTTGGTAGAAGTCACGTTTTTTTCTTTTTTCAAATTTTTGTTTCTAGGACATCATCGTTTTGAAAGCAGTAATGATGAAAAAAACTACACAAAATAGAGCGGCTGTCTGGGTTCGAACTTACGACTTTTATCTCGTAAGTCGCTCCTGTTATAAAAATACGCCCACGCTCCTGTGTCTGCGTCATCCAGGGTCCATCTCATCATCACTGGATGACGATGGAGCTTGGGAATTGCTACATGTAAAGAGAGGCCTTCGTCCAGCAGTGGGTGACGTCGGCTGGTGAATGAAGATGACGATGATGAGTGGGAGTGCCAACAGAAGTGAAAACATGAACAATTACGTGTGTATTTTTTTAACAAAGTTCAAATGTTTTTTTCCCATCTCAAAATGCCCAACGCGCTTAAAGAAGCTTTCACTTCAAATTCGTAGGTACAGAGCTCTCGGTAACGGTAACAGTGTCGCGGGTTCAATGGTTTTTTTCCCATCTCAAAAAATGCCAACATGCATGTGTATCTATTTACGTACATACCCAATATATGTACATCCTTATTTACAGAGGTGTCGGTAACGGTAACGGTAAGTGTCGCGAGTTCAATTGTTTTTTCCCATCTCAAAAGTGCTTTTTACACGCTTTATATTAGCTTCAGTTGTATGCTTGTATGTAACCGACTCCTTTGGACGCTATTTTGACCCACTTTAAACAGTCAGATTTCATTTAAACTTTGTAGACGTATCGAGGACCTATGACAATTCAATAATTGATAAAAACTCGCTTTAAAAACCAAACTAAAAAGTAGAAAATAATTTAATTCTATTAAAAAGCGTGGGGTGCTTGATATTAATTCATTATAAAAATACCTCAAAAAGCAGCCCACGCTTTTTAATAGAATTAAATTATTTTCTACTTTTTAGTTTGGTTTTTAAAGCGTATTTAAAAAAAAAAATTAAACTATTATTTATTTCCTTAATTTTTTGATGAACCCGTTTCTAAGCCCTCTGATTACTTTAGCCAGTGGTAACACCATCTTTTGCTTCATGCAGATATGTATACGACAATTTTTTTTTGATGACATATTATTCTAGCCTTAAAGCCTGTGTTATGGTTATGACGTCAATTAAAAAAAAATAATAGCTCTCTCATTCAGTACATTATTTACTGACCAGTTAGAACATAAATGTGTTACCAAAACTTAATACGAACACACAAGAGAATTAACATAAACATACGGCACGTCAAAATTATTGATTGATTTGAATGAAGTAACACTACTTCTACATAATTTACAGCTCTGACCTAGAATGTACTCTTATTAACATATTTTAAGTGATCACCGGAGCGTTAATATTATGTCATGTAGTTGCGTGTATTTACTGAATTATCTAATAATGAGTGAGTTAGTTAGTAGCGAGTAAAAAGTGTAATGCATAATGGAGGATGTGTGAAGTGATTTAATTTCTTAATTGTTCGTGTGTTGTGTTTGAGTGAGCTACAGCATCTGTTTCCATAAATGCAGGGTGGCCAATATGGGCCATGGATTCAGTAGGTACATCATTCTGAATAACCAGTGTTGAAATTTTTCGCCAGTTATAAAAGGTAGCAGTGTCATACATTCTGAACGGTATTGCACTTTTGTATGAAACAGCGGATTTTTTTTTTTACTTTCAAGAAAATAATTCTAATCAGAATCCAGAACCATGTACTAAATCTATGGTAATTGGTTGTGTGTTAATGTGTCTCGCTGTTTGGTTGAAGTTGGATAAAGCATTATGGCCACAAGGAGACAAGGAACGGTCTCCTAAAGATTTTTATTTTATTTTAAACTATACCTAGGTACTCTATTTAAACAGCTTTTTTTCCTAGGTTTTTCAAACTGTTGTGGATGCAAAAAGTACTGGCCGTGGTATTTCGTGAAGACGAAATCTCATTGACAACCTTGAGAAATATTTTTCACGATCCATTTCTAGGGCAGAAATAAATCATGAAAAATCGTCGTGTCGGTCTGGTATTATTGTCCCAACCTCTCAATATTCATCAGTGCTTTTAAATCCTTCAATTGCACCCTAATCCAGTATTGTAATTTTTTGATCGCTCATTCTCATCTATTTGCCTGAATTATGTTATGTTATGTTCTGTAGTCTACCTTTTCACAGCAACAAAATCTAGATCACTAGGCTCGGTATGTTAGATACCCACGCTACATAATATTCTATGAAGATAGTCAAGATAACGAGTGTATTCTGCAGTGTTGTAATAGCCAGCTGAGGGTGACCGTTACTTAACTCAGCCGATGAGCAGCGGTTACTTGCGTAGGATCTTACACCTCATTATATGTTATGGAATGTTGAAATTATGATCTGATTGCATTGTGAAATAGCATCGATTAATTTACAGGAAAAGGTTTTTCTAGATATACATTTATAATTCATCATCATCATTGACAGCTCGACTTCGCCCAGTGCTGGTCATAAGCTTCTCTTTTCTTGTACCAAACCCCATGCTCCTGTGCTAGCATCATCCAATTTGCGCCCGCGATTGCAAAATTTCGTCTTGCCGCCAGACAACATACAAGATAAGTTTTTATCCATCCTTCCGTCATTTTTATAAAAATATTAAAAAAATCAGCTGTTCCATGCATTTTGACCGCGTAGGTATTGCA
Organism: Polymixis lichenea; assembly: GCA_949091785.1. Taxonomy (NCBI): domain Eukaryota; kingdom Metazoa; phylum Arthropoda; class Insecta; order Lepidoptera; family Noctuidae; genus Polymixis; species Polymixis lichenea. Next base: position 2,321,095 of record OX420934.1, read on the forward strand.
CTTTTCTATAAAACAGCTGATGTTTTTTGTATTACCGACGAAAAATTTCTGCGCCGGGAGTCTAGAATGATATGCTGAATTCATAGTTACAGTTTGCGCACTGGATAAAAACTTATCCTGTATAGATGTCATGAATGTTTAAGAAGTCACACTACATAGATTTTGTGAGTTTGTACTATAAGACCTAAGTTAACTGTCTCCCAAAGATTCTACTGGTATTGGTCTTACAGTCAGCTGAGTGCCACGAGCTTTTTCATTTCAATAAGGCATGCTAGTTTTCCCACGTTGTTTTCCTTCACCGTTTTGAGACCAATGGTGGTGAAATAATTTAGATAAAGTGAAGCATCTGTCAGGGTTTGAACCCACTATCCACACTAGCCCACCAATGTTCTATTAAATATTAAATAATAATTAAAAAGCTTCATAAATTACCTGAGTCTCCACCAGTGACAGTTGTACTGTTCTTTCCTGACGTCTCCGGTGAACACATCCCACCTCCACTTGTCCATCACCAGGGCGAACGGCAGGAAGGCCAGTTTGTCCATAGCCTGGGTGAAGAGGTAGTTGATGTCATGTGCCGTATCGTCTACCGACCGTTGAACCAGGCCCAGGGTTTGGAGGTGGCGAGGTGAGGAGACGGAGAGGGCGATCGTCTCGCCGATGGCTTCGTGGAAACCTGGAGGAAAGAAATGGTATGAGTTTCATGAGAAGCAAAGTACACTGTTGCGTTTACGGATTCAAACTTCAAGTTTCAGATTCTTTGGGTTTTATTTTTATCGTTGTTTTATCTAGTGTTCGTAAAAGCAAACGGTGTATTTTAGTCTTTATCTTGAATTTTCAGAAACGATCAACAGCTAAGTGTCGGCTTTCCGTTACCATTCTCTTAGGAACATTTATTTCTTAAGACATTATTGGCCGATTCCTATAATTTACAGACAGTTGTAGGTTTTAATTAAGACTCTTGTATTTTTACCAATAATGAAGCAAAGACATAATAATACCTTCGCATAATAGACCCCCCTATTTAGAAGTAGCTACCACAAGTAAAATTCGCTTTCGAAACAAATTATTTGCCCCGTTTGGAAATAAAAAAATGCTACCATTGGTGGGCAATACCATCCGTTTTTGTTTATAGGAACCGAGCATAAAACTGTGCAAAGGTTGCCTTGAATGTTCTCCACCAATCAACTCAAGGAACATTTTAAGTAGGTACTATGACAACTTGTAGACACTCGTATAACAATCGGACCAACAACTGGCTTACGCACGAAGAGAACAGAGCCATCATTATCTATTATTATTTGACCAAAATGTTTTTGTTGTCAAACCATGAAATCAGAACTCAGAAGCCGACAGCATGAAACACAGAAAACCCCAATTACACCTCTAACTAGTGCGTTACTTCAACACCGTGAAGATATAACTTTTCGATTGTTCTCGCCGATTCTGATAAGTTTGGCAACAATGGTATTTAATGAAACAATAGTAGGTATCTCACTATGTCTGAAACCAGGCCGTAAACTATATGTTTGTGGCGAAACAATGAATGTATGAAAGCTCGTAACTTGAAAATGTATGGACTAAGTAATTAAACTTACGAGCTGTAGAGAAAGGGACATTCAGATTGTATTATCTTGTAGAAATAGTTTCGGTCTGGTCATATCTCTAGAAGAACCAATGGTGATGGCCTTCGGAAGAGAACGGACATTGATTGATTTTATTGAAAGTTATAATATTGTGCTTTTTTATATAAAATTATATTGATTGATGAATGGAATTATTACGTAATATTATTTGAAATAGACTTAATTCTGACATCTTTAAAATAACCCCAGAGGTATACTGTTGATGTCCTAATGTTTATGACCAAGAGTGGAATCCGTGCGAACTTGATCTTGTGTTTTTTTCTGTTTCCATGTACAACTGTTCTATTGATTAATAATTTGTCAATTTATTGCATACTTTCGTGTACTATGTTACTGTCATAACATTAGCTATCTGTCAGTAAAAGTCTCGTCAAAATCGGGCCAGCCGTTTCAGAGATTAGCCTAAACAAACAGAGAGGGAAAAAATATGATTTTTATTATAATAAGTACCGAATATACTCTCATATGCATTTAGAAAAAAGCTGTTATCATGACATTAATTAAACAGACATTTGTATAAGCCATTGTTAACTTTTTCTAAAACCACAATATCCGTAATCAATTTAAGTTACGTTCAAAATAAACTAAGCCAGGTATTTGATACACCTACAGTATCGAATTATAAGCAGGAACTGGCAACTCGAAGGGAAAGTGATACTGTTACTAAAATAGACCGGAATAGTTCCTGCAAAATATCATAGATTCCTGTTACCTAATATGGTAGTTTAATGTGTCAATAACGTTACGTCACTACGTTGCTTGGAACTAGTTGGAATGCTGTTCTGGATGTGGCCCTTGTCATTAAAGTAGGTGGGTAGGTACTCTGTTGATCGAGAGAAATCTAATATGTGGTCTTTGAAAGAAAAATACCTTTATTTATTTTTAATGTAATAAATTTTTTGTTTTATTTAGTCTACTAAATAAAGCCAAAAATTAATTCCATTAAAAATAAGTAAATGCACTCACAACATATTCTGATATGTTGTGAGTGCCTTTGAATCTATTCATACTACAAATAAATGAAATTGAGTTGTCTTTTTGTAATGACAAAATAACAGTTTTTACTAAATGCGTATGAAAGTATTATACGGTATAACATATAACAAAACACTATTTCTAAATTTTTGGTCGGTGTTTCAGTCTGTTTGTTCTGGCTATTCTCCGAAACGTACTTGGAACTTGGGTAAGAATATAACATACTACTTTTTATGAGCAGTTTGCTCAGCGGGCGAAGCAGCGGACGGAAGCTAGTGATAATGAATTACGATACAAATAATGAATCACGCTATTTTTTGCCGTATTCATCTTGACAGATAAGTAATTATGATGGTATAGAAACCATGTCAACAAAAAATATGTAACACCACTTACTTAACCCTTACTTAACAGCATCAACAACAAAAAACAAAACAGTATAAATCTCACGCATGCGTACAAACAATGTGCTCTAGTCTGTATCTGCGCCATCAGCATGCGCACTGCGTCCCAATATGGGTGACTTCCGACTGCGCAGGTAATGAAGAGAGGTTATGTAATGTGGCTACTCTGTTGTAACTAATCCGGTAATGGATTGAAAATGTCCATGTTTGCATCTTTGTGGGTGAGATTTACTAAAAAAGGAGATGTGTTTTGAAACTCAGGATGCAATGAGGGTTTTCGGAAATGACGTTCACTAGGTGGCAGCAGTGAGACGTCAGGTCCAGGCATCTGTCAAAAGTGTCAAAGCGCCGACGGACTGAATGAAATGAATGACATCAAATATTTTAAGTTCATTGTCGAACTGGAAGACCTCTTGTCAAAGTGGCGCCAACTGGTGGCTTGAATATTCATGAAAACCCTCACTGGACTGTAAATGAAATCGAAATAATACCTTAGAGTTATTTAAGTTATTAATTCACATACTCTGAAATGAAAAAAAAGAACTGACTAATTGACTGTGTCGTTGGTGTAATGGCCGTAAGCTCTGAGGATGAGGTCCTGAGTTCGATTGCCAGGTCGGGCAAAGTGTTATTGGGTTTTACTATCTGGAATTTCTTAGTAATAGCTCAGAGTTTGGATTTGTGCCCGGCTGATGGCAATAGGCTCGCCCTCTATTACGTGGGACAAAACCGTAACTGGCGAAATGTGGGTGCACTATAGGTAGGTACTCCTCTGTCCAACCCCTTCGGGGAAATAAGGCGTGGGGTTATGTTAGGTAAAATTAAATAGAAAATTATTGATTTAGCAGTGAATCTAAAATTACATCATCATCATCATCATCATCATTTCAGCCGAAAGACGTCCACTGCTGGACATAGGCCTCCCCCAAGCTCCGCCACTTCGACCGATTCTGTGCTTCCCGCATCCAGCGGACTCCTGCGGCCCTCACAAGGTCATCGGGCCACCTTGTGGGAAGCCTTCCAACTTTACGTCTTCCGGTGCGCGGTCGCCACACCAGAACTTTTTGGCCCCATCGGCCGTGTTCTGCGAGCAATGTGCCCTGCCCACTGCCACTTAAGTCTTGCAATTCTTCAAACTGCTGATTGACAAAGCCTGTCGATACAATATTGATAGCAAAGAAATGTTTAAAAACGAAAAATCTATTCAATGATTTATCCCCATTTATCCCAATCAAGCTACAAACTAATCATTATCTTCTTGAGTAACAAAAGAGATGCAAATGGCTCGCGCGAGTGAAAGCTGCGCACACGCGGATGTTAACCTGCTCCCGATTGATAAACTCGAGCGCAGCAAAATGGCGGAAATAAAATCCAGTAAGTATTGGTTGTATAGGTGACTAGGTTTTACCCACGACCAAGCTTTCTATTTTTTCTTTATTTATCTTGAAATCATATTAAACTGAATTTAAAAAAACAAAATTGGATAAGTCGCTTTTACTTTCAAATTTTACCATTTTAAAAAAGAATAGGTATTTGGATTATTTTCTAGACTCGATCTTATTAGATTCAAACAGTGCCTCAAAATTAATAAAATTATTAATCGTTGTAATAATGATTAATCTGTGCGGTTATTACACATAATAACAAATAAAAATCACAGACAGATCTACCAACCTAAGTTGGTTGGTAGATCTGTTGGTTATAAAATAATTAACGTTCCGGTTTGTACAAAAGTTTATATATATTTACATAATTTAAAACTGATGACCGCAATTAAACCATAATTCACCGGCTTTTAAAATACGTGCCATCTTAGGTAATAACTTAGTATGAATCGATAGCTGTATAATATTTTAGTATAAAATACACTTATTTAGTTTCTACTCTCGAAACTGCCTCTAAAAATGTCTTAGCCTTATGTAATACTTATGTTAACTACGATAAAAATATGTATTCGTAGCACACTTTCCACTTTCTAGTTGTTTTATAAAATTGTTTTTTTTATAGATTAATTATTTTACATGCGTGTGGTTTTATATTAAAAAGTTTCTTTAAAAACGTTTGTTCATACATTTTCACAAAAAAATAAATTATATTCAAGACTTTTTACACTTTTTTTAAAAACTAGTATTCAGCTGCATCTGATTAGACTGGAAGCCGACCCCAACATAGTTGGGAAAAGGCTAGGCAGATGATGATGATGATGACTTTTTACACTTTTTATATAAAGGTATAAAATAAAAAAAGTGTATGTCATACTACATAGTCTTAATAAATACCTAGCGTTCAAAATAATCTTCTTTATTCCCAATAATAAATCAATTTGTCATGTCTACAGCTACCACAATTTACTAATTGAAAGGCACGAAATTGACGAAACACCTTTGTTTGAATATAAATCGGTCTATAGAAAATCGTAGTCATAATAAATACGGAACCGTGACATTTCATATTTCATAGAAACGAATCTGGCGCAGCTCGAACTTGACCCCGATGAGCGCTCGCGCAGATAGACGTACAAAAAAAAATACAAGTATTTGATGATACATGGAATCAAACAAATCTAGAAGTGACTTCAGTAACAATAGACTCTAATAATAAAATCAACTAAAACTTATTTTGTTGCAAGGACGACACTGAACCCAGGATGGAGGGACTTATGTTATAATTATTTTTAATATTTGCACGATCGAAACGTCGAATATAGTGTGACGTTGGATAAATTTCGTACCTACATGTAAAATAATCCATATTCTGACAAATACAGTGATGATTCATGCATTCAAGAAAACCAGAACATAAGTAACTTACCCAAAAAAAACCGGTCAAATGCGAGTTGGACTCGCATAGGCACAGGCATACAAAATTATTTTGGCCTTAAAGAACACAAATATAGCGTGGGCTACGATGGCATATCAACCAAAGTAATAAAAGCTGTAGGTAGCATCTGATGCGATCATTTGTCTCATATTATAAATCTGTGTATTGTAGCTGGCACGTTTCCTATCGCACTAAAGATAGCGATCGTTAAGCCATTATTTAAAAAAGAAGATAGAGAGCTCATGGAATACTACAGGCCATAGAGAGCTCAGGGAATACTACAGGCCTTTTTCTCTGATTCCTATGTTCTCGAAGGTATTAGAGAAATTCAGTCAAAAGGAATTAAACGGTTACATAGAAAAAATCAATACATTTTGTAATGAGCAAAAGGGATTTCGCAAAAATAAGACCATTATTATGGCGATCTACGACTATAAAAAACTGTATTGATAAAAGTGAGCAAAAAAATACCCGTATGTGCTATCTTTGCGATATGACTAAAGCATTTGACCACGTAAATCATGACATTTGAATAAATACACAGTTCTTAATTTAATTAAATCATATTTAGACAATAGAAAGCAAAAGACAGAAATATCTAGAATTAATATAACCACTAAAAAGGAAGGATACACTTATCAGATGTACGTCAATCTGCTTTTGGTGTTCCACAAGGTAGTGTATTCGGACCGCCACTTTTACACTATACATTAATGACTTGCCAAAATCACTCCACAAACTATGACTTTATTTGCAGATGATAGCACGGTGACAATTTCCAGTAATAGCAATGATATGATCTAATATGAACTTGACATTCACAATACCCTGACATCTATAATAGAATGGTTAAACAATATAAAATCATACATTTTAGCCAACGATTGACTATGGAAAATACGGACATAAATATAGATAATTAATTTGTTGAAATCGTAAATCCTACTAAATTCCTTGGACTAATTGACAAAAGACTTGACTAGAAATCAAAAATCGAAAGCCTCTGCAAAAAAAAATCTAGTTATGCATTTGCATTGCACTCTCTAGTTGCAGTTGTGAATGTAGATGACCTTGATTGCGGCCTACCATGGCTTAATTGCGTCTCACCTTAAGATACGGCATCATATTTTGTGGTAATTCTACCGAAGCTGACACGACATTTAAGGCCCAAAAGAGATGCATTCGATCTATGTTTGGGTTAAAAATGGTTGATACATGTAAAGCATATTTTAAAAGGCACAATATATTAACTCTTTCTTGTATGTATATCCTTGAAATCGCAATGATTGTTAAAACAAACCCCAATTTGTTTCCTATCTACAGGACGTTGTACCGCGTAACAGACGGGATATAACCAGTCTTCGAGTCTATCCAGCAAAAACGGCACTCATGCGCAAAAGTATTGTCTGCATGGCGCCTACTATATTTAACAAATTGCCTACACGTTGGAAGGTGTTAAATAATAAAGCATTCAAGCAAAAATTAAAAATGTTTCTTTCACAAAAGAAACACTTCCGAATTTCTAGCTGACAAAGTTTTCTTTTGATTGATTTATTTTATCTTTTTCCTGACACTATTATTACATTTATATGAATATGGAATTTTGACATTATAACATAAAAATAATTTCTAGTTTATAAGTTTCTAAATTATAAACTTTGTATTTGACTATTCTAAGTAATTTCTCTTTTTTCATATTGTTTATTATATCATATTGTTAATTATTTTCAATGTTATGGAAATATTTGTACGCCGATACTAACGGCTAAATATGATTGGACCCAAATGAGGTAATATCTTGCATGCTCTTGTTTGTATGCAATGTTTAAACAAATGAAGAAATTGTATCTTATCTTATCATACAAAAGCTACGTACAAAAACGCGTTTCTTTTAAGTATATTATATTCCCTCTTTAATTTTATTTACTTTATTTTATTATCATTATTTGTAACTTATGTCAACTTACATTTTACCTATTACGGTTCATCAGACACAGCCCGCTGCCAGACAGACGGACGGACAGACAGCAAAGGTTTAGTAATAGGGTGCCGTGGTATACTTTGGGTACAGAACCCTAAAAATAAAACAGCAAATCATTTTTAAATCCCTAGCACGCCAAAATATGTAGAAGGCATCGTAGCTAGTAGTGTAGTGTATACAAAAAACGCACACCGCAAACCCCGTATTTCTTCTTAGATCTGTAGGTAGTCAAGATCACTCTTATTGGTTCGTAAATAAAGCATACTTTGTTGTTTAAATTTATTTCACGTTTAATTTCCTTGTCAGTTCCATATACCACACATCTGTTGTAGAGGACGCACGCGGTGAGATGCGCGTGAGTTGCGTAATAGAGCTCGGTAATCGTTAGTATTAATTTCCGTGAATTTCCTACAGCGCGTGCGACTTTTTAATGTGCAGTTTTTTGTTATGGTCAACTCATTGCTTTTAATTACATATTTATTTCTGTGTCTTTCTCGTGCTGACATGCAATTAATTTGTTATGGTTACAGCATACATATACTGGCTAGTCGCATTCAATGACATTTTTATAACAAGGGTTTTAAAATAATTATTGGCATTTACAATGCTGTTAATTCTGTAGCTAAGTCGGATTTTTTTTTGATATTATCTGCCTTTAAAGTTCGTTTTTATAATCCCAGAGACTAATCTGACATTTCAAGTCTTTTGTGTTTGTTTTTTTTACTACTTGTAGGACTTAGACGTGAGTTTCACATTACACCTGTCAAGTTGGTATCTGTGGTATCTGGGTTTAAAAAACGAACCACAGTACCACTCAAAAACTATCTGGCGTCAATTTAAGGCGCGACAGACAACAGGCCGCTGTCTATTGTTTTCTGTACGGAGTAGAATGGGAAGTTATTAAAAAAAACTTGAAAATAAAAGGAGCAGCATTTTCTTCCACGGGTGCCTATTAATCAGGATACATTTCCAATCGTTCGTTGTAGCCTTTAAAAAAAAAATGTCCAACAGCGGACGTTTACAGGCTGGTGATGATGACAAAGCTTTGTGACGATACACAAGTCATCACTATCTACTTAGACTTTTTCCAAGTAGGTTGGGGTCGGCTTCCAGTCTAACCGGATGCAGCTGAGTAGGTATCAGTATTTTACTTGGAGCGACTGCCTATCTGGCCTCCACAATCTAGTTACTGGATAAGATGATACTCGTTGGTAAGACTGGTTGTCAGACTTTCAGGCTTCTGACGACCAGTAACGACTGTCAAAGATCCAATGACAGCCAGGAGATCTGAAAATACACAAGTACCAAAGGTAATTCGCAGTTCATTCTAGTCAGGTGTACACGTCTTAAGTTTCTCGAGATCCATTCTAACCTGTCGTACGTTTAACAATTTTGCGTCTATTCAAACAATTTCCCAACACGCCGTGTGCCACATTTCGTATCGTCGTAACTACAGTTTAGATTTAATTATTATGTAATATGTAACGCAGTCGCGTTTGTTATTTAACTATTGTAACGTTTTTGTGTTGGACTAAAGCTGGGATTTAATAATAGTGTGTAACATCTTTATCGCAGGTGTGATGTGAAGATACCATAATGAAAAACAGTTCTACACGTTCTGCGAGCAATGTGCCCTGCCCACTGCCACATAAGTTTGGCAATTCTTTGGGCTATGTCGGTTACCGTGGTTCTCCTCCGGTTCTCTTAATTTCTGTAGCGTAGGGAAACTCCAAGCATAGCCCTCTCCATTGGGTGATTTTCAGCCTTTTTATGAGGCCCATTGTGAGCGACCACGTATCAGTGCCATATGTCATCACTGGCAACACGCACTGGTCAAAGACTTTCGTCTTGAGACACTGCAGTAAGTGGGACGAGAAGAAAAGAGCAATAAAAGAAGATGTAGTGGCAAAAATTAAAAATAGTCGGCGTAGATGTTTTCGTCATATTTAGAGGATTAATAAAGGGCGACTAACAAAAGGTACTTACAAGGCAGATGCGAATGGAAACGCTGGTAAGGGACGCCTGAGCAGTATATATAGTGTCCTTGTTGGTGATGTTCTTGAGAGGGTCAGGTACTAGTACTCGCAACCGTCGTGCGTGTATACCCAGATGTATGAACGTATACGAGGCAATAGAAGTATGTAGGGATTGTAGCAGGTGGCATTCTGTAGTGTATGCCTACCCTCCATAGGAAGAAGGCGTGAGTATTATTCAAATTATTAATACTGACCTGAGATCACGCGGACATTATTAATTCGATACTTTCTTACCACAGAACCCCAAAGAAAAATAATAAATTAAAAAATCTAAAAAAAACACGCTTTAAAAACGCAACTAAAAAAGCAGAAAATAATTTCAAAAAAGCGTGGGGTGCTTTTTGAGGTATTTTTATAATCAATTAATATCAAGCAGCCCACGCTTTCACATACAGGTGAAGCTAATAAAAAGCGTGTAAAAAAGAAGACTCCTTAAATATTTGACTAAATATCTAAAAACATGTTTCAGTATGTACATAAAGAACCACAAAAGACAAGAATAGGAACTGCATAATTCGGTTTAATTAAAAACAAATTAGTATCACAATGCGTATGATG